>JASFXZ010000034.1:2825772-4025772 GCA_032209605.1 Mactromeris polynyma | reverse complement strand
CGTCATTATACTGTTTCTATGGTATAAGAGAGGCAGTTACTCAAGATACGGTCGCTCTATAAGAATAGCATGGAAAGCACGCCATTACACTGTTTCTATGGTATAAGAGAGGCAGTTACTCAAGATACGGTCGCTCTATAAGAATAGCATGGAAAGCACGCAATTACACTGTTTCTATGGTATAAGAGAGGCAGTTACTCAAGATACGGTCGCTCTATAAGAATAGCATGGAAAGCACGCCTATACACTGTTTCTATGGTATAAGAGAGGCAGTTACTCAAGATACGGTCGCTCTATAAGAATAGCATGGAAAGCACGCCATTACACTGTTGCTATGGTATAAGAGAGGCAGTTACTCAAGATACGGTCGTTCTATAAGAATAGCATGGAAAGCACGTCATTATACTGTTTCTATGGTATAAGAGAGGCAGTTACTCAAGATACGGTCGCTCTATAAGAATAGCATGGAAAGCACGTCATTACACTGTTTCTATGGTATAAGAGAGGCAGTTACTCAAGATACGGTCGCTCTATAAGAATAGTATGGAAAGCACGTCATTATACTGTTTCTATGGTATAAGAGAGGCAGTTACTCAAGATACGGTCGCTCTATAAGAATAGCATGGAAAGCACGCAATTACACTGTTTCTATGGTATAAGAGAGGCAGTTACTCAAGATACGGTCGCTCTATAAGAATAGCATGGAAAGCACGTCATTACACTGTTTCTATGGTATAAGAGAGACAGTTACTCAAGATACGGTCGCTCTATAAGGATAGCATGGAAAGCACGCCATTACACTGTTTCTATGGTATAAGAGAGGCAGTTACTCAAGATACGGTCGCTCTATAAGAATAGCATGGAAAGCACGCCATTACACTGTTTCTATGGTATAAGAGAGGCAGTTACTCAAGATACGGTCGCTCTATAAGAATAGCATGGAAAGCACGTCATTATACTGTTTCTATGGTTGCTAGAAAAATATGTGGTTATCACACTATAGAAACTAGATAACTACTTAATTTACCAGATAATTATGTGATTAACTAGATAAGTATAGCGATAAATTTTCATACCAAATAAATATCTTGATACGAAAAATTGTCTGATAGTGCCCACAACTGCCACCACTTAACCACTTAAACCTAATACGAACAATCTAGTTTAGATATGTGTTAAGAAGTTAACGCGATAACTATCTAGTAAACTACTTACTTATCTAGTTAATTAAGTGGTTAACGAGTTAAGTATCTAGTTAACGGCATAATGTTCTAGTTAAATAAGTAGCTAACTGGTGGCAGAAATATGCCACCATGGTATTCCCTACAATGTATTGTAATGAATTACTCACATTTGATGTGATTCATGTGTAAACTTGACACTAACAAAAGCAATGCTTTGTGTGATTTTTTCCAATTATCAATTGAAAATCTTAAGATTACTCAACTTCGAGAAAACTATTCTGCACTTCTAATTGATGGATATATGGTTGAGTAATGTATTAAATAGGCCACAAAACCTCGCGCCAATCTGGATTCTGGAAAATGCTATATACGTGAAGCATACAAGGTAGAATTCAGTGTGTTTTATTATTCATGCGCTGCTTTTAGAGTAATGTAAATCGAACAATCCCTTTAAAATCGTTTGTTCTGACAGTAATGCGTAGTTTGCTCTGAGAGGTTACGGTCCAGGATGTACTAATGGAGTCACAACAATGATAGGCATGCATGTATCAGGACGGTCTTTTCTCCAGCATTCACCTAAGTGTTTATTGGAAAAAACCTACTCTGTTGGAACATATCGGTAACAAGGGCAAACTTATGCACATTTCGCACTCACAATGTCCGCATTTCACTTAATTGATAGTCCGATAAAAATTCTTACTATGCTAACAGAACGGGCTTGGTTCCATTTTATTAAACGATTTATAGAATTTCAAGAAGAAAGTCGGCCCCGGAATAATCTTTCTGTTTAAACTAAACTTACCAAAGTGAACAGTTCACCTTGTCCATTTAGTGTCACGTGGCTTGTTTTTTTACATTATTTCACCATTAATGGAATCTAACTTGTAATATATACTTCATCTGTATCATCATGGCGTTTGAATCTTACCTGTAATATAGACTTCATCTGTATCATCATGGCGTTTGAATCTTACCTGTAATATAGACTTCATCTGTATCATCATGGCGTTTGTGTTCAGGTTGTTTTCCAAAATTACTTTTCTCAAATTCTCGAGAGTTTTATTTTGCATCGGAATATATTCCTTCCTTGACTCGAAACATACCTAAAATATAGACGGAATAGTTTCATCATACACACAGGAAGGGGACACGAAAGCAATACTGGAAGGACTAGGAGGTATACGCAGGAAGGGGACACGAAAGCAATACTGGAAGGACGAGGAGGTACCCGCTGGAAGGGGACACGAAAGCAATACTGGAAGGACGAGGAGGTACACGCAGGAAGGGGACACGAAAGCAATACTGGAAGGACGAGGAGGTACACGCAGGAAGGGGACACGAAAGCAATACTGGAAGGACGAGGAGGTACACACAGGAAGGGGACACGAAAGTAATACTGGAAGGACGAGGAGGTACACACAGGAAGGGGACACGAAAGCAATACTGGAAGGACGAGGAGGTACACGCAGGAAGGGGACACGAAAGCAATACTGGAAGGACGAGGAGGTACACGCAGGAAGTGGACACGAAAGCAATACTGGAAGGACGAGGAGGTACACGCAGGAAGGGGACACGAAAGTAATACTGGAAGGACGAGGAGGTACACAGGACGAAGACATTGAAATCAGACAAAATAGTATTTATTGAACAACACATGACTACATGACCTAACAAGAGCAATAAAGTAAAACAACGGCATCAAATTATAAAATAGAGAGAAAATGCACATTGTTGCGCGTACCAGTCAGAAACGTATGATTTCCGAACATAATCATGTCAATACCCATCCAAGATATGGTGAGTGTATCCACTCTTTCATGCAGATTCATGTTTGTAAAACGTATAATTATTGTCCACCATCTATCGCTTCATGGATACTACTGAATAACCTGGCCAGGATTATCACGGACAACCTTGTTCATACCAAATCTATCCTTTCATAACTTAATTCTGTTCCAGAGCGATTGCTTCATTAACACACTTAAACGTGAATAACAACTGTATTACGACATGGCAGAAAGTGTCGGTGCTTTTTATATACAGTTGTCTGGCTATAACTTTCTATACGGTTCAAGTTTCCTACCAGGTACGACGTTGACTGACAATTACGTTTGAATAACATCGCATGAAGTTAAATGAATTGAAAACTTATCGTGGTGCACGTTGGTTCAAATAATAATATATTATTAATAAATCTGAGACCTAGTCTCTTAATAAATGGATACATTACATGCGACAGTTACCCATTTCATCAACAAAGACACTCGATCTATTTTGTATTTTACAACTAGATAGAATGCACATTTAATTGGTCGGCCCATGTTTTCATGGTATTCTTTGTACGTGGATATGTTTAGACGATCATACATAAATTTGAGGTTCTAATATCTTTAAACACAAAACGTCCAGTTTTACTACAATGTATTTTTGTCTAAAAAATAGTGACCAAATAGTGACCAAATAGTGACCAAATAGTGACCAAATAGTGACCAAATAGTGACCAAATAGTGACCAAAGTACCAATGAGAAAGGTGGTAGAATGTACATTTAACAGAATATACCTCTTCTTCATTGGCTCTCTCTAAATGCTCAAATATAAATCCTCCAGCGACAGAGTACAGAACAACCATAGCACAGAGACCAATATGTGAAAACATAAATTTCCAGAACATCTTGCAGCACCCTTCCTTCTCTTTCTTGTCGTCCTCACTGTCCATACCCATTGTCTTGTATTGCTAGAAATAATAAAGAGTCGCCATTAAATAAACAGTCATCACTGTCCACACCCATTGTCTTGTATTGCTAGAAATAATAAAGAGTCGCCATCAAATAAACAGTCATCACTGTCCATACCCATTGTCTTGTATTGCTAGAAATAATAAAGAGTCGCCATCAAATAAACAGTCATCACTGTCCATACCCATTATCTTGTATTGCTAGAAATAATAAAGAGTCGCCATCAAATAAACAGTCATCACTGTCCATACCCATTGTCTTGTATTGCTAGAAATAATAAAGAGTCGCCATCAAATAAACAGTCATCACTGTCCATACCCATTGTCTTGTATTGCTAGAAATAATAAAGAGTCGCCATCAAATAAACAGTCATCACTGTCCATACCCATTGTCTTGTATTGCTAGAAATAATAAAGAGTCGCCATCAAATAAACAGTCATCACTGTCCACACCCATTGTCTTGTATTGCTAGAAATAATAAAGAGTCGCTATCAAATAAACAGTCATCACTGTCCATACCCATTGTTAAATCGTCTTGTATTGCTAGAAAAAGTAAATATCTGCCATCAAATAAACACTTTATTTATTAAACTCAATTTCTCACCAATTGTTTTATTTGTTTGTTTTCATTGGGTCTTGCGCCGTTTTTCAAATATTTTTCAGTCATATACAGCGTCGGCCAGTTGACCTAACCAGTATCCTGGAGTTGCTTGCTCTTCCACAAAGCAACTGACAACTTTTCTACATGTGGAGGACATGACCGTAACCAGTGTCTCGGAAGAACATAAACTGCCTAACCTGGGAATCGAAACCGAGGAATGTAAGACTTTTGCGAAATCTCTCTCATGCGCCATTTGACCTTAATTTTAATTTGGCAGAGGGTCACTTGTTTGTAAAGATATCCCTTTCGAAATTTAATGTGGACTTAAATACATGAACGTTTTAAACACAGTTAAATGTATTCTAAATGATTAGTTTCCCTTGTTTTGTTACTCTTTAAATGTATCAATCAGCAGAATTAAAGAATACAATGTATTTATTAAGACACTATTTTGTTCGCCGAATAGTAGCTGTTCCAATATGTGCACAAAACATTGATTCTTTCACAACTTCAAACGCAGATAAAACAAACTTTGAGCATAGAATAAATGGCTGAGAAAATAAAATATTAGTATAAGTATTAAACTGTACATCTTAAATTACATTGGAGCTGTTCAAAGTGAGTTCAAAAGATTCCGCTTTGAACAGTTCAAATGTGATTAAGCCTGCGACAACACTTTGGTCGCTGTGGTGTAGTGGTTAGCATAACGGACCGGCAATCCGGAGACTCTGATTCGAATCCCGTTAGCGTCATTGACCAATTTTTCGTGTTCCTCAAAACATGATTTATATTCAAATATCTTATACAAAACCATCGGTTGATACACTTTAGCAAAACAAGTAATTATAGAAGAATCTCACTGTTGATAATTGTTATGTATAATCTATGTAATTAATAATGAGAGGAGGTCCTCGTATCTCGTTATTTCTGAGAAATGATAACCACTCGGTCCCTTCATGGTCCTTTCATGGTCAAACAGTTTTTACTTTCACGAATAGAGAGACATTAAGATCCACCACCAACAATGACATAGCACTCTTTTCCTATAAATCAAATTATGGTAAACAAACATTCTCTTTTTATGCTCGTGAGGTATGGAATTCTATTCCTGTAAATATACGTTTTCTATCTAATACAGATACATTTAAAAATAATTATAGGAACTATTTAATGCTTAATCAATAATATTTCATTCTTGTATGTATGTGTCTTATGTGAGGAATATGTTGTTGTTTTATTTTATTTTTATTTTCAGATCGTTTTAACTTTTGTAGTTTTTAATACTCTCATTTACATCCTGATGTTAATACAGGATGTTCTTGTACAATTTATTGTTTGTGCGTGTGCGTATCACGGTGAATGCTTGCGTGTTTGTGCGTGTGTGAATTCTTGTTTGTTTGTGCGTGTTTATCTTGTTAATAGAAGGCCATATTGGAAATAAGATGTACAATTTATTGTTAACCTTAATATGTCACCTTCTGAAAATAAAGAATTTATTATTATTATTATTATTATTACATTCGTACTTTATTTTCAACACATAGAGCACAATGATCAACGAGTCCCATTGATATCTACTTCGAAAATAAATAAAACATATACATGCTATACATTTCTATTGCTATGAAATGTAAATGCATGAACACTATCGATCATGAATATAATATGTCATTTATATGCTGAGATGATTACAGTTTGTTCTGGTCGCTAGTCATTGTCAATGATGTTGATGATAATAACATCGATTGAAATATATAGCTGACTGCTTGCTTCATTTCCATGTTAAGTTTATAGATACAGTTCAACCTCTCTGGAGATGCCCTCTCTTGAGCAACAACATCTGTTCAACCCCTCTGGAGATGCCCTCTCTTGAGCAACAACATCTGTTCAACCTGTCCAGAGCGGCCCTCTCTTGAGCAACAACATCTGTTCAACCTCTCCAGGGCGGCCCTCTCTCGAGCAACAACATCTGTTCAACCTCTCCAGAGCGGCCCTCTCTTCAGCAACAACATCTGTCCAACCTCTCCAGAGCGGCCCTCTCTCGAGCAACAACATCTGTTCAACCTCTCCAGAGATGCCCTCTCTTCAGCAACCACATCTGTCCAACCTCTCCAGAGCGGCCTTCTCTCGAGCAACAATATCTGTTCAACCTCTCCAGAGATGCCCTCTCTTGAGCAACAACATCTGTTCAACCTCTCCAGAGATGCCCTCTCTCGAGCAACAATATCTGTTCAACCTCTCCAGAGATGCCCTCTCTTGAGCAACAACATCTGTTCAACCTCTCCAGAGATGCCCTCTCTTCAGCAACAACATCTGTTCAACCTGTCCAGAGCGGCCCTCAATCGAGCAACAACATCTGTTCAACCTCTCCAGAGCGGCCCTCAATCGAGCAACAACATCTGTTTAACCTCTCCAGAGCGGCCCTCAATCGAGCAAGAGCATCTGTTCAACCTGTCCAGAGCGGTCCTCTCTTGAGCAACAACATCTGTTCAACCTCTCCAGAGCGGCCCTCAATCGAACAACAACATCTGTTCAACCTCTCCAGAGCGGCCCTCTCTTGAGCAACAACATCTGTCCAATCTCTCTGGAGATGCCCTCTCTTGAGCAACAACATCTGTTCAACCTCTCCAGAGCGGCCCTCTCTTGAGCAACAACATATGTTCAACCTCTCCAGAGATGCCCTCCCTTGAGCAACAACATCTGTTCAACCTCTCCAGAGCGGCCCTCTCTCGAGCAACAACATCTGTTCAGCCTCTCCAGAGCGGCCCTCTCTCGAGCAACACCATCTGTTCAACCTCTCCAGAGCGGCCCTCTCTCGAGCAACAACATCTGTCCAACCTCTCTCCAGAGCGGCCCTCTCTTGAGCAACAACATCTGTTCAACCTCTCCAGAGCGGCCCTCTCTCGAGCAACAACATCTGTCCAACCTCTCTGGAGATGCCCTCTCTTGAGCAACAACATCTGTTCAACCTCTCCAGAGCGGCCCTCTCTTGAGCAACAACATATGTTCAACCTCTCCAGAGATGCCCTCTCTTGAGCAACAACATCTGTCCAACCTCTCCAGAGCGGCCCTCTCTTGAGCAACAACATCTGTTCAACCTCTCCAGAGCGGCCCTCTCTCGAGCAACAACATCTGTTCAACCTCTCCAGAGCGGCCCTCTCTTGAGCAACACCATCTGTTCAACCTCTCCAGAGCGGCCCTCTCTTGAGCAATAACATCTGTTCAACCTCTCCAGAGCGGCCCTCTCTCGATCAACAACATATGTTCAACCTCTCCAGAGCGGCCCTCTCTCGAGCAACACCATCTGTTAAACCTCTCCAGAGCGGCCCTCTCTCGAGCAACAACATCTGTTCAACCTCTCCAGAGCGGCCCTCTCTCGAGCAACGACATATGTTCAACCTGTCCAGAGATGCCCTCTCTCGAGCAACAACATCTGTTCAACCTCTCCAGAGATGCTCTCTCTCGAGCAACAATATCTGTTCAACCTCTCCAGAGATGCTCTCTCTCGAGCAACAACATCTGTTCAATCTCTCCAGAGCGGCCCTCTCTCGAGCAACAACATCTGTTCAACCTCTCCAGAGATGCACTCTCTTGAGCAACAATATCTGTTCAACCTGTCCAGAGATGCCATCTCTCGAGCAACAATATCTGTTTAATCTCTCCAGAGATGCCCTTTCTCGAGCAACAATATCTGTTCAATCTCTCCAGAGCGGTCCTCTCTCGAGCAACAACATCTGTTCAACCTGTCCAGAGATGCCATCTCTCGAGCAACAATATCTGTTCAACCTCTCCAGAGATGCCCTCTCTCGAGCAACAATAATTGTTCAACCTCTCCAGAGATGTCCTCTCTCGAGCAACAATATCTGTTCAACCTGTCCAGAGATGTCCTCTCTCGAGCAACAATATCTGTTCAACCTCTCCAGAGATGCCCTCTCTCGAGCAACAATATCTGTTCAACCTGTCCAGAGATGTCCTCTCTCGAGCAACAATATCTGTTCAACCTGTCCAGAGATGTCCTCTCTCGAGCAACAATATCTGTTCAATCTCTCCAGAGATGCCCTCTCTCGAGCAACAATATCTGTTCAACCTGTCCAGAGATGCCATCTCTCGAGCAACAATATCTGTTTAATCTCTCCAGAGATGCCCTTTCTCGAGCAACAATATCTGTTCAACCTGTCCAGAGATGTCCTCTCTCGAGCAACAATATCTGTTCAACCTGTCCAGAGAGCCCTCTCTCGAGCAACAACATCTGTTCAACCTGTCCAGAGATGTCCTCTCTCGAGCAACAATATCTGTTCAACCTGTCCAGAGATGCCCTCTCTCGAGCAACAATATCTGTTCAACCTGTCCAGAGATGCCCTTTCTCGAGCAACAATATCTGTTCAACCTGTCCAGAGATGCCCTTTCTCGAGCAACAATATCTGTTCAACCTGTCCAGAGATGCCCTTTCTCGAGCAACAATATCTGTTCAACCTGTCCAGAGATGCCCTTTCTCGAGCAACAATATCTGTTCAACCTGTCCAGAGATGCCCTTTCTCGAGCAACAATATCTGTTCAACCTGTCCAGAGATGCCCTTTCTCGAGCAACAATATCTGTTCAACCTGTCCAGAGATGCCCTTTCTCGAGCAACAATATCTGTTCAACCTGTCCAGAGATGTCCTCTCTCGAGCAACAATATCTGTTCAACCTGTTCAGAGCGGTCCTCTCTCGAGCAACAACATCTGTTCAACCCCTCTGGAGATGCCCTCTCTTCAGCAACAACATCTGTTCAACCTGTCCAGAGCGGTCCTCTCTCGAGCAACAATATCTGTTCAACCTCTCCAGAGCGGCCCTCTCTCGAGCAACAACATCTGTTCAACAACAGTATCAAATTTTTCTGTCGTATCAAGTAGTGATCAAGTTAACCTCTCTGACCAACAGACAAGAGTTTGCTCTGGAGAGGTTGCATTTTTTACATTTATGTACCATGATATTTGTATCTATGACAACGTGAAAGTTTACATATAATGACATAAAGTGTTCATCAAATCAGCAAAGAAGAAAACTTCGCACTAAGGAGATGTACATAATTACTTAGATAAAAGCAGTTATATTATACATGAATTATGGTTGAAACAAGACGCCATGTTGCACGCCGCGTCAGAGACCATATAGCACATTTTTACAACTCTAATAACAAAGTGGTCAGGCAAAAATGTCAATAGCCGCTGTGGCATTCAAAATGGACCAATATAAACCAGAAATGTATGTAACCTTCGCATGGACCAATATAAACCAGAAATGTATGTAACCTTCGCATGGACCAATATAAACCAGAAATGTATGTAACCTTCGCACGGACCAATATAAACCTGAAACGTATGTAACCTTCGCATGGACCAATATAAACCTGAAATGTATGTAACCTTCGCATGGACCAATATAAACCAGAAATGTATTATCTTCGCATGGA
Source organism: Mactromeris polynyma (assembly GCA_032209605.1). NCBI lineage: Eukaryota > Metazoa > Mollusca > Bivalvia > Venerida > Mactridae > Mactromeris > Mactromeris polynyma. The sequence goes on along the minus strand of JASFXZ010000034.1, from coordinate 4,015,798 downwards.
CCAATATAAACCAGAAATGTATGTAACCTTCGCACGGACCAATATAAACCAGAAATGTATGTAACCTTCGCATGGACCAATATAAACCTGAAATGTATGTAACCTTCGCATGGGCCAATATAAACCAGAAACGTATGTAACCTTCGCACGGACCAATATAAACCAGAAATGTATGTAACCTTCGCATGGACCAATATAAACCAGAAATGTTACTAATCACTTCTAGTGAAATTCAAAGCGCTCTATACAATAGTTTGACAGTTTCTCTAATGTTTACTAAGTTTAACATAATTTTAATTAATGGAACGGATATTACTAAGTTTCCATGTTGACAAATTTCAATGAAGTAAACAAAGACGTTTTCTCATTTAATAAATAACGAGTACCACGTACTGCAGAGATTTCTATTGTTTCAAGTTATGCATACAAATACGTGTAATCCCGTCGTAAATGTGTTATCTACGGATTCCCATAAGAGTCACCACTAAATGAAATATATTTTACGAAGCGTTTGGAGGCGGGGGTTTCTTCGCCATTAGTCGTTTCACTAAATCTACAACCACTGTAAACAGCACGCAAGGCGGATGTCGTTCTATTCATTTTTATTTCACACAAGTCCAAAATAATAACAATAAGTACAATAACAGTTCACAGTGCACATATGTTTTTATGCACAAAGTTGCCAATAGTTTCGTATAACTCAAAGTAAGTATTTCACAAAGTAAACTTTCACAAAGTATGTTTCACAAAGTAAATTATTCTAAGCTTCCTTTTTTATATTATATTTCTATCCTTTTTTTATTTAAAGGAGCATGCCTTTATATAGACCTAAAACAAAGATTATAAGGAAGCCAGACATTATTATAACTTCATAAACCAGTTGATTATAATGGTGTTAACATTTTTGTCATTTAGCGCAATTCCTTTGATATTAAGAAACCTACATTTATTTTCATTTAAAACTATTTAAACCATAATTTATCTGGCATAATTCTCATGTCTCAACTTCCTTTCATCCATGTTTGCATAATTGTGATTAGGTGCGAACAATTTTAATCGATACTTTGATATGTTTATTTATCATCAAAGCCCTTAATGTCTGGCTTCCTTATAATCTTTGTTTTAGGTCTATATAAAGGCATGCTCCTTTAAATAAAAAAAGGATAGAAATATAATATAAAAAAGGAAGCTTAGAATAATTTACTTTGTGAAACATACTTTGTGAAAGTTTACTTTGTGAAATACTTACTTTGAGTTATACGAAACTATTGGCAACTTTGTGCATAAAAACATATGTGCACTGTGAACTGTTATTGTACTTATTGTTATTATTTTGGACTTGTGTGAAATAAAAATGAATAGAACGACATCCGCCTTGCGTGCTGTTTACAGTGGTTGTAGATTTAGTGAAACGACTAATGGCGAAGAAACCCCCGCCTCCAAACGCTTCGTAAAAATTGGTGGAGAATCCCAGGGTAGCGAATCCCCGTTGCCCTCACATGCTGCGAGTAACGTCTACAGAATTCCTCAGAAGAGATTTATTAGAAGACGATACTGTGACTACAGTGGAATCAAGAATAGGTTCCAATTTATGCCTACGAATAACGTGGTTAGATACCATTATTCGAGGTTTAATTTAGAATTTACGGAGTGCTGGAGGTGTGGTGAGTCTTTCACCAGTTATCACATTTGCAAGGCAATGTCAATGCGATGTTACCAGTGTCGAGATTATGGACATTATGCAAATTATTGTCCAAGAATGAACAAAAGTCAACCAACTTCTGCAAAGCTTAGCCAGTCTTCATCAGATGTCAGTGATCCAAGTTGCAATGTCGTAACAAATGTAGAAGAGAAAGCAGACGATATTTGTGACCAGGAATCTTTGTGGGCAGTATTGCCATATTCTAGTTTGTGTAATAATGAAGTAGTGAAAGTGTGTGTAACCAAGGCAAATCAAATGCATAATGCCAAAATTGGTTATAAAAAGAAAGAAAATAGTAATTCAAAGGATAAAATTGAAGAACTGAAGCAAGAAATTGAAAGCAAACTGTCCACAATCACTGCACTGGAAGAAAAGCTCAAGTCACTTTCTGAAGACTTGAAGAACAAACGCATCCGGAATCTTCAACTAGCTAATCAGTACTGCGATGTGAAAAATGAGCTGGTTAAGGCAAACAAGTTGGCGAAGGAGGAAAGTAGAATTAAAAGAAATAACAAAGTAGACACAATAAATTTATCTTCGTATCTGTGTAGGACACTTATACAGTTAAATGTCAAAACTCATAGGGAACAGCAGCGCCTTCTGAATCTTCAATTTGAATGCTCAAGGTGTGGAAGTGACATACATCACTTGCCAAATGAATGTCCTGTGGATCTTTTAAATGCGCCGTGTTTTAGATGTGAATATAACACGCATTTCTCTGTACTTTGCAATGAAAAGTAATTTTGATATATGACATAGGTTACCATGATATGTACTTTACTTTGAGGGACCAAAGTTCTCAAAGTAGGGAGGAATTATTATGCCGTAAATTATGATAAAATTGCACACAACAAATGTTTGTAAGATAATTGTATTGAGTAGAAAGTATTGATTTAAAATGAATCAATACTTTCTACTCAATACAATTATCTTACAAACATTTGTTGTGTGCAATTTTATCATAATTTACGGCATAATATATATACTGAAACAAATAAGAAACTTTCGTAAAGTAGATCTAAAAATTTCAAGGTTAATTGTGAAATGTATATAAACCTGTACATGCAGTATGTACTGACCTTGTTTTTTTGCGAAATCGGTCAGATAAATCACCCGATGTAAAACAATGTCAGCTTATTCGGCCAAAAAATAAAATTATATATAACCGGACAATAAACCAAAGCGGAAAGCGGTTTGTACGGACGTCGTCTCTGTGTTGGATCGGTTTTGACAGCCCGTCATCGCCGTGACAGACTTCGATAGGCCGATGGACACATAAATTGGACAAGGCAGAACTGGCGAACGATTCTTTTCTCCGACGAATCAAGATTTGCATTGTCCCGGGGTGATGGCCAAGTGAGAGTCTACCGACATAGGAAAGAGCGTTGTGCTGACTGTTGCATACTGCAGAGGGATCGTTTCGGGGGCGGAGGGTCAGTTATGGTCTGGGCCGGTATTGCTTAAGGATATCGGACACCACTTGTTGTCATTGAGGGTAATTTAAACAAGAATATCCTAGCGCCTCACGTTGTCCCTCTCCTACAAACTCACGTCGTCATTTCAACAAGACACGCTAGAGCCGACATCGCTCGTGATAACAAAATAACAACATCGATTTCATAGACAGCAGGCCCTCAAAAAGCCCGGATTTAAATCCAACAGAACATATTTGGGATAATCTTGATAGACGTCTACGGCGACGCCCTAATTGATTTGGTCACGTCAATGAGCTTCGAGGTGCATTACTTGAAGAGTGGAATGATATCCCTCAATCCGATATCAACAAGCTTGTACAATCAATGCGACATCACTGCCAAGCCGTCATCAATGTACGCGGTGCTCATACACGTTACTGATGTCAGAATTTCAAATCAGACCCTTACCTAGGTTGAAAATCTAAAACAATGAAATTGACAATTTTCCCCGATTTAATGTTTTTAAGAATTGATAATATGATTTGACAATTACAAACATATTTCAAAACGACAACTCTATAAAGTAACCTAAAATCTTCTCATTCAAGTTTAGCGAAAGTTTAATTTTTGTTGAGTACATGTACATACTTTGAGAACAGGCTAAATGCTACAAATTGTTTTTAATTCTCGACTTATTAAGGTGAAGTTATAATGTACGATTATGTTGCCATACCGATTATAATTATCACATATAGAATACTTCATGATTGATTTCATAATGCTATCTTGATTTTACGTAATTTGTACACAAAAATGATATTTGAGCGTTAAGAGCCAATGTCCGGTTTTATAATCTAGTACCCAAACTAACAACCTTCTTGCACAAGCCTGATTCACTGTTGATTTCATTATTATCAAACTTGGTCATGTATATATCTTAATTATTTCCGAAGCAATGAAATACTTAACCTTGTGAAACGCGCATTGAATCCGTGTGACGTCATTATGTTTGATAGGATTCTTTTCTGGACAGCAATTTCCTGGGGACGGATAAATTAAAACAATTAAATACAAGTTGATAATTGCAATCTATAGAAAATCAATTATTGACATGGTTTCCCATTTTAGGTTCCATCAAGATCTACACATTCTGAGCGGTTGGTCGTGAACATTAAACTCGTCAGATTATTTCAGCTGTGGTTTTAAGCCTCTGACCATGTGTTCACAAAGGACCAACTGATCTGGATCAAGTTTATCATACAATTTGTTATTCTACGAGACTTTGATTACTTTGTGTAGTACTTTCAAACTACAAACACACTAAAAAACTTCTAATGTCGCATCTACTTTGGGACGAAAGGAGAGACAAGTATCAAGTCAGTTCTGGTGTGGAGATAATACCGTAGAAAATACGATCTAATGGAACAACACAGTGTGTTCACATAATTGTAACCTTCTCATTATGGTGCTTAAGAAATAAAGAATATTTCCTATAAGGAAATATCGCAACACACTCGACCGTTTTAATTACAAATCCAGTCAGGTCGATTGCAAACACAGTGCTTAAGAAATGAAAGTAAGCACAGCGAAGCCTTTCAAAGTTAACACCATATAGACGACTACATAGTACAGCCTTTCAAAGTTAACACCATATAGACGACTACATAGTACAGCCTTTCAAAGTTAACACCATATAGACGACTACATAGTGCAGCCTTTCAAAGTTAACACCATATAGACGAATACATAGTACAGCCTTTCAAAGTTAACACCATATAGACGACTACATAGTACAGCCTTTCAAAAGTAACATCATATAGACGACTACATAGTACAGCCTGTCAAAGTTAACACCATATAGACGACTACATAGTACAGCCTTTCAAAAGTAACATCATATAGACGACTACATAGTACAGCCTTTCAAAAGTAACATCATATAGACGACTACATAGTACAGCCTTTCAAAAGTAACATCATATAGACGAATACATAGTACAGCCTGTCAAAGTTAACACCATATAGACGACTACATAGTACAGCCTTTCAAAGTTAACACCATATTGACGACTATATAGTGCAGCCTGTCAAAGTTAACATCATATAGACGAATACATAGTGCAGCCTTTCAAAGTTAACACCATATTGACGACTATATAGTACAGCCTTTCAAAGTTAACACCATAAAGACGACTACATACTACAGCCTTTCAAAGTTAACACCATATAGACGACTACATAGTACAGCCTTTCAAAGTTAACACCATAAAGACGACTACATACTACAGCCTTTCAAAGTTAACACCATATAGACGAATACATAGTACAGCCTTTCAAAGTTACACCATATAGGCGACTACATAGTATAGCCTTTCAGAGTTAACACCATATAGACGAATACATAGTGCAGCGTGTCAAAGTTAACACCATATAGACGAATACATAGTGCAGCCTTTCAAAGTTAACACTATATAGACGAATACATAGTGCAGCCTTTCAAAGTTAACACCATATAGACGAATACATAGTGCAGCCTTTCAAAGTTAACACTATATAGACGAATACATAGTGCAGCCTTTCAAAGTTAACACCATATAGACGAATACATAGTGCAGCGTGTCAAAGTTAACACTATATAGACGAATACATAGTGCAGCGTGTCAAAGTTAACACCATATAGACGAATACATAGTGCAGCCTTTCAAAGTTAACACTATATAGACGAATACATAGTGCAGCGTGTCAAAGTTAACACTATATAGACGAATACATAGTGCAGCGTGTCAAAGTTAACACCATATAGACGAATACATAGTGCAGCGTGTCAAAGTTAACACCATATAGACGAATACATAGTGCAGCCTTTCAAAGTTAACACTATATAGACGAATACATAGTACAGCCTTTCAAAGTTAACACCATATAGACGAATACATAGTACAGCCTGTCAAAGTTACACCATATAGACGAATACATAGTACAGCCTTTCAAAGTTACACCATATAGACGAATACATAGTACAGCCTTTCAAAGTTAACACCATATAGACGAATACATAGTACAGCCTTTCAAAGTTAACACCATATAGACGAATACATAGTACAGCCTTTCAAAGTTACACCATATAGACGAATACATAGTACAGCCTTTCAAAGTTACACCATATAGGCGACTACATAGTATAGCCTTTCAGAGTTAACACCATATAGACGAATACATAGTACAGCCTTTCAAAGTTAACACCATATAGACGACTACATAGTACAGCCTTTCAAAGGTAACACCATATAGACGACTACATAGTACAGCCTGTCAAAGTTAACACCATAAAGGCAACTACATAGTACAGCCTTTCAAAGTTAACACCATATAGACGACTACATAGTACAGCCTTTCAAAGGTAACACCATATAGACGACTACATAGTACAGCCTGTCAGAGTTAACATCTTATAGACGACTACATAGTACACGTACAGCCTTTCAGAGTTAACACCATGTAGGGGACTACATAGTACAGCCTGTCAGAGTTAACATCTGATAGACGACTACATAGTACACGTACAGCCTTTCAGAGTTAACACCATGTAGGCAACTACATAGTGCAGCCTGTCAGAGTTAACACCATATAGACGACTACATAGTACACGTACAGCCTTTCAGAGTTAACACCATGTAGGGGACTACATAGTACAGCCTTTCAGAGTTAACACCATGTAGGGGACTACATAGTACAGCCTTTCAGAGTTAACACCATGTAGACGACTACACAGTACAGCCTGTCAGAGTTAACACCATATAGACGACTACACAGTACAGCCTGTCAGAGTTAACACCATATAGACGACTACATAGTGCTGCCTTTCAAAGTTAACACCATGTAGGGGACTACATAGTACAGCCTGTCAGAGTTAACACCATATAGACGACTACACAGTACAGCCGTGACTTAACGTATTCCAAGCTGAGACTGGCCATGTTCAAACTCAAACATTGACCGGTATCACAATATTATATTTACAACACTCTACGTATTTATTCAAGCATTGTTTATATAGAACTTTTTAATTCTCAGAAATGTGTCAATTAAAATTACGCTTTGATATTTTGATACTGACTGTTCCAAGGCCGTACTCATATTTCACCCGTCTTTTTTGTTTATTTCTTGTACGCATTTTGCTTTTGTAATTGTTTACATGTTTGTGTATATATTCATGTATTCCGGTGTATGTAAGAGCTACGTAGGTTGACTGCGGTATTGCCTACTCGACTTCTTACTTATTGTTTTATCACATGTTTCGGGACTCCGGGATATTTATTTATTATGTAAGTTTGACTGTAATACTTTAACTGTTTAAAAACCCCTTCGGTTTGAGTCTCTGGTAAATATGTATATGTTTACAATGGCAATTGAGACGGCTAAACAGTCGACGTATCTACTTATTCTCTCTCTTTTATCTACTGTTGTGTGGTTTTCCATTCTAAGTATGTACAGATACGTAAAATTAAGAAAGCGTATGCATCTTCTATTTTTCTACAGATAGTTACAACAACCTTACTTTATTAATTAAATTATTAATTTAACCTGGCAAGTTCAAACAAATCTTCAACAATAAGTTTTGGAACACAGTATGGAGAGAGGAGAGCAATCTAATAGAAGTGTTGCTCTATATTTAATGTTTTCCGTAAGAAAATGTAGTCAACACTTCAACATGCGGCATTGTTCTTCTTTTGTAGCCTAAATGGATACAACAAATACTAAACTTTTAATCAGTACCACGCTTGAACGATTTTTCGTTTTTGCATATTAATTATGTAAAGTAAAAATAAACTGTTGTTTATATTCACTGGAAAGTGACAAGATTTACACAATTCTAGCATAATGTGAACTCTCACTAGTCTATTTATAAAACAAAATGAAGCTGGGCACTGGAAATGAACAATCAATCAATGTAGTGTAACATTTTACATTAACTATTTACGTTACTACGCTGCATTTACGCTGGGAACTGCTGCCTTTACGCTTATTATTTAATGAACATTGACTGATACACTTGTATTAGACGTCGTGTCAGATGTTGGCGTCAACATTTACTGATACACTTGTATTAGACGTCGTGTCAGATGTTGGCGTCAACATTGACTGATACACTTGTATTGGACGTCGCGTCAGATGTTGGCGTCAACATTGACTGATACACTTGTATTAGACGTCGTGTCAGATGTTGGCGTCAACATTGACTGATACACTTGTATTAGACGTCGTGTCAGATGTTGGCGTCAACATTGACTGATACACTTGTATTAGACGTCGTGTCAGATGTTGGCGTCAACATTGACTGATACACTTGTATTAGACGTCGTGTCAGATGTTGGCGTCAACATTGACTGATACACTTGTATTAGACGTCGTGTCAGATGTTGGCGTCAACATTGACTGATACACTTGTATTAGACGTCGTGTCAGATGTTGGCGTCATCATTGACTGATACACTTGTATTGGACGTCGCGTCAGATGTTGGCGTCAACATTGACTGATACACTTGTATTAGACGTCGCGTCAGATGTTGGCGTCAACATTGACTGATACACTTGTATTGGACGTCGCGTCAGATGTTGGCGTCAACATTGACTGATACACTTGTATTAGACGTCGTGTCAGATGTTGGCGTCAACATTGACTGATACACTTGTATTAGACGTCGTGTCAGATGTTGGCGTCAACATTGACTGATACACTTGTATTAGACGTCGTGTCAGATGTTGGCGTCAACATTGACTGATACACTTGTATTAGACGTCGTGTCAGATGTTGGCGTCAACATTGACTGATACACTTGTATTAGACGTCGTGTCAGATGTTGGCGTCAACATTGACTGACACACTTGTATTAGACGTCGTGTCAGATGTTGGCGTCAACATTGACTGATACACTTGTATTGGACGTCGTGTCAGATGTTGGCTTCAACATTGACTGATACACTTGTATTGGACGTCGCGTCAGATGTTGGCGTCAACATTGACTGATACACTTGTATTGGACGTCGTGTCAGATGTTGGCGTCAACATTGACTGATACACTTGTATTAGACGTCGCGTCAGATGTTGGCATCAACTTGAAACAATCGACTGTCCATAACTACAAATTTTTAAAATAAAATACAAAGAGTTAGAGTAGAAAAATGATTCTTATATTACCGAAAGCAGAAAATACCCGGCATTATCATAGCTAACATTTTAATGATCAAATTGTGTCTTATAGCTATGAAAAAGGCGAATAATATAGAGGGGCGTCATTTTATTTCACTGGTAAGATGTAACATAAAAAGTGTGTCTGCAACATTCAAATTCTTGTCTGCTTCAATTATTTTCGGGGTAAACCATACCAGCTGACGTTACATGATTTCCACTCGACCACATATCAAATATGGAGCGCAATACAGAAAAATACTGACTGCAAATTGAATAAAGAATTGCAGTTTGAAAAGGTAAGATTATGTTTTCGGAGACAGTATCAGTGTCTATCTATTTGGTAACGTTAACGTTATTGTGTTGTTACGTCGCGTAAAGTTTAAAAGTACGCATTCCTGGAAACACTGTCACTTGTTTTGAGCGCCTATATTTCAAATAATTAATATATTTTGCCTAGTTTGCTCATCATTAATTGAAGAATGTACACACTATGTAATAACTGTTGTTTGAATTACTCTTTTATACCACCTTTCAGTGATTCAAACAATTACAAACATAAAAGGATAATAATTAGATATACACAGTACAGTGAAAATGAATAATAGTAAATACATGAAGATAATCATACAAAAGAGAAGTGACCCCTATACGATGGTGTTTGGGTGTGAGATATTGGCATCTCTCAGAGTAAAATCTCCTATGATTTCAAGATGTTGACATCTAACACCAACGTTCGTTTATCTAGAGCCCACCTCATGTTTGCTATATACATGTACTATATACGCCTATAATAGGCATACTTGTCAGGGACAAATTGTGTAATGCGACGTAAACTGATCCTACAGTCTTATATTATACAAAATATATTTTCTGAACTTTTGCGTTACATTCGGTAAACTTGCCATTCTCGACAGCCTTCGGATATTTCCGTACCACTTCGTTACTCTACGAACATCCTCTAGTATATGTCAGGCAGAGCACTATGTGGCAAAATTCAACATTTTGTGAGGTAAATAAATAGTTCTCGTAAAACAGATTTAACTTCAATAACTTGGATAAATTCACATTAGAAATGGAGTATCGTTGTCATTTCTAGTTAAAAACTCACATATTTCAGTCTTCATATAGCTACCCGTTTCATCAGCACTCCAGCGTTCACACCGCCATATTGTTTACATGATATTCGAATGGATTTCCGAAAGTAGTGCCTTACGAACATCCAGCCAAAGCTTGGACCGACCGTTGACAATATAGATAGATATATTTATTTGCATATTGAACACTGAAAAGTATTTTTTACAAAGCAGCAATAATCATTTTTACAGTAATAAGCATCGTGACAAATGGCGAGAAAGCATGTAATTTTGGTTTGTGAATTTTAGAAATTTCATTTTTTCGAGATGTAAATCATGTTTTTGTTTATTTGTTTTCTAAATAGACATAAAAGATTACAGAAATTTTACATGTGTTCTTTTACATGCGTTCTCGGGAGAGACAGTGTATGCAATATACCGCAACATTAAGGCATATATTACATATAACAATTATAGAACAACATATTTAAGCCAAAATAGTATGACATATAATTATTATAATGCAATACAACATATTGTTGAGCCATACAATTCATGAGCATATATATTTACTCATACATACACATACATACTCACACATACATATATAGATATACAAGTATATACATAATATGCATATACCCCTACACACACACACACACACACACACACACACACGCATATACATATAATACATACATGTACAAACAAAAGTAGCACAATCATTTAGGGTATATAGAACAACATTGCCTTACAACATCAAGAATAAATATGTTTAGACAAAACATGTCTAAGTCACCATTGCATGCAGGTTTTGTCGTTCAGTGAAAGCGTGGTGTACGAAAATGGCTAGATTTCTAATTTCGGTAACATTTTCACTAGTAATTAATTGTAAAAATTTGTACATATTTGGATTTTGCCAATAAAAGCGTTTGATTAATTTGTTTCGACTTTCTTTGTAAATAGGACATTGTATGACGAAATGATATTCATCTTCCAACACGTTGCAGGCAATACATAATCTTTCGTTAAAAGGTACCGGTTGAGGTTTTTTCCATCTTCCTGTTTCAACATATAAACGATGTGAAGACATTCTTAATTGGGACATAGATATTCTATATTTTTTAATGTTGATAACCTCAAGATATTTATTGAAAGTAAAAGAAGTAAAGGATTTAAAGAAAATAGCTCTGGATGAGTTTTCCAGTCTTGAGTTAAAATCCTGAATCCAGGTATCGCGTATTCTTTGCTTTACTAATGATAAAAAATACTTTCGATTGGCTACTCCTTGGTTCCACCAAGCATCATAAAAACCAAGCTTCGACAAAATAGACTTAACTCTTGAGACCCAATTAACCTTACGCGGGTTTACTTCAAGATCACTTTTGAGTAAAATATAACATTGTTTAATGTATTTATGTTCTGGGGCAAAGCATATTTTTAGCCAGTATTTAATAATATTGTACATTCTAGAAGCTTCCATATCATACCTGCCTAGTTCTCCATATACAAAGTCATTTTGAGTCGACAGTTTAACTCCCAATAGACGTTTACAGAAATGTAAGTGCGTTTTTTCTACTTCGGTCGCCTTATAGAACCCCCATACTTCGGATGAGTAATTTAATATAGGTGTGATTAATTTATCGAAAAGTTCAAGTGTATGTTTTGGAGATAAATCTGTAAACTTATACAGACGTTTGTTCATTTCAAAAATGCCTTTTAGTGCTTGGCCTGCTAACAATTTGTCTTGAGCTTTAAAAGAACCACCCGATGAGAAAACAACACCCAAATATTTGAAGGTATTAACAATCTCCAAATCAGTATTTTTATAAGTAAATTTCATATTGGCGGGTAAACGCCCCCCTTTTCTAAAAATTACAATTTTTGTCTTAGAAGTATTAACTTCAAGTTTCCATTTATCACAATATTCCGATAAAACGTCTAAAGCTTCTTGCAAACCCTCACTACTTTTAGAGAATATAATAATATCATCTGCATATAATAAAAGACATAACTTCAAACTGCCTAAATTGATTCCGTTTATACCTTTTGCCGCGAATATATACACTCCCATTACCGGTTCCCAATGTTAGGGCGATTTACCCAAAGTACACGATTCGACTCGACTCCAACCTAGTGTAGAGCGCCCAAAGACGCATTGTCCTTAGTGTCCAAATGTAAGAATAGGAGCCGCTGAGGTATAAAATCACCGTTCATTAAGACGAACTGTGTATCTACTCAAACATATCATTTAAAATATGCCCCCACACAACAAGTGTGCGTTATTGTATAGTTTTACTGTCCGACAAAAGCACCTTTAAAAGATAGAGTATATGGTATTACAATTTTAGAATACATTATTCATGCGTTTAAATACTTCCAATGTTAAATCAATAGGCGAAACCATGATTTCTCCGACTTATATAAAGCAACCACTCTCAGTGTTTTGATTCTATATCGATGTAGTCTCGCAAGTACATCCTAGTTTTTGCTTCGATTGGTGGGATTTCTATCGATGTTACGAATTTCGCGCAATTAGCCATTCTGATTTAGAGTATCACGTTTCGCCTGGTTACATGATTTTGTCACGTCTCGTATATTTTAGCCTAGTCTGTGTGCTCCTTTACTTAAACGAATAGCTTTTTTCGGCGCAGCTATATAACATTTTTGTTTGTATTTGCGTTTATTTATCGTCGCCACCACCGGTTTCCCATATGGGCTACGCCTCCGGAAGAATGTTAGTCATATTATATTTTTGGAGGATAGTGCATGATACAGGAGATGCCCCAGTTCCAGAAGCACCCCTGGTTCTTTTACGTGCTCGATGTAAAGCATCATACACGGGACCTCGGTTTTTAAAGTCTCGTCCGAAAGACTGTTAGTACGGTCAGTGATGGAGCGGGAAATGGAACCTGCGATCCCTGGATTACAAGTCCAGCGCGTTAACACTGGACTACGGATCCGCTTCCTATATAACATTGATTTTGACCTACATTTTGACCAACCAAATGTTGTTTTTAAAGTCTGACCAATCATATTTCACCCAAGAGGCACCAAGCGGGGTTTTCGTTCACCCAAGAGGCACCAAACGGGGTTTTCGTAAGATGTGCGTTTTTAGCAGTTCGAATTTTGCCGGAAGTAGTTAATATATTAAAGCATATATAAAATGATCCTGATAAGACAGGTCCATGATTAAAGTATATATCCAAATTAACTTATTATAAGGATTCATTTTTCAACATGTTGCAAAAACATTATTTCATTTAACATACCGGAAGATATCATTCTATCTACGCCATTTATCCTTTTTTTAATATTTCTTGTTCATAATTACCAAGAGAGAACAGAAGAGATACTAAAATATCACTTCATAGAAACATCTATATCGAGTTCGACATTTACATATTGAAAGCATACAATCGCGCGATTAGAATAATTACTTTGGCAACATAGTGTTGTCAACATTTCCCAAGATTCACATTCTATGATGGCTTTAGTTTTAAGTTTAAACTTATATATTTTACATCGATTTTAAAACAACTTATACTTATCACTCTCGATGAATCCTTCCTGCCTACCATCCCCTACTCGCGACAATTTAAGGGATTGTGAAGTTTAACGCGGGACTCTACCCCTCGACCACTCAGGAGTCAGGCGCTATACCCCTCGACCACTCAGGAGTCAGGCGCTCTACCCCTCGACCACTCAGGAGTCAGGCGCTCTACCCCTCGACCACTCAGGAGTCAGGCGCTCTACCCCTCGACCACTCAGAAATCAGGCGCTCTACCCCTCGACCACTCAGGAGTCAGACACTCTACCCCTCGACCACTCAGGAGTCAGGCGCTCTACCCCTTGACCACTCAGAAATCAGGCGCTCTACCCCTCGACCACTCAGGAGTCAGACACTCTACCCCTCGACCACTCAGGAGTCAGGCGCTCTACCCCTCGACCACTCAGGAGTCAGGCGCTCTACCCCTCGACCCCTCAGGAGTCAGGCGCTCTACCCCTCGACCACTCAGGAGTCAGGCGCTATACCCCTCGACCACTCAGGAGTCAGGTGCTCTACCCCTCGACCACTCAGGAGTCAGGCGCTCTACCCCGCGACCACTCAGGAGTCAGGCGCTCTACTCCTCGACCACTCAGGAGTCAGGCGCTCTACCCCTCGACCACTCAGGAGTCAGGCGCTCTACCCCTCGACCACTCAGGAGTCAGGCGCTATACCCCTCGACCACTCAGGAGTCAGGCGCTCTACCCCTCGACCACTCAGGAGTCAGGCGCTATACCCCTCGACCACTCAGGAGTCAGGCGATCTACCCCTCGACCACTCAGGAGTCAGGCGCTCTACCCCTCGACCACTCAGGAGTCAGGCGCTCTACCCCTCGACCAACGCGCCTCCCTACAACGGCTATACACTGAATAGAAAACCGAATTTTCAAGTGCACGTTGTCTTCTTTGGTTTGATTAATAGTTTTATCTAATCGTAAATATTTTTATTTTTGTGTTCGCTTACATTTCTACTGACATAACTTCTCGTGTCTTTCTTTCTCAGGTGCCTTTGATGTCGTTATTTGTCTATACTATTTATATTGGCATGTCCGTTCTTCAGTACGGAATCTGATTTATCTTCTGCAACTTTTTCAGTTATTAAGTAGTCTGGAGGTCTGCGGCTACGTTCCTACTTAGTAATGTACATGTATAATAAAATACATGATTAAATTATCAAAGTGAATGCGTTTAGATAAAACATTTGAATGTTTTCTATTACGGTCGTTTAGCGTAGCTTGATCTGTGCTTTATTTCCAATATAGTTCATATTTGTTTAAACAATAAAAAGATTATTGATAAAGAATTGTCCAAAACACATTTCGCGTTTAAGCCTTGTTATATCGAGCATTGCATCTTTTGAGAGACTGAAAATTGAACTGAAAACATAGTAAACAACATAAAACATTCTGACAAAAACACATTGGTAAGATTGCGATTCTGAAGACTTTGATGCCTACAATATGGAAGCAAGGCCGATTCTTAAACGAGTATCCCCAGACAAACATGTAAATGAAAACAATTGGGCAACTCAAAAAATACATGAATTCAGTAAACTTTCATTGTACACGTACAACATAATCCTGAAATAAGGGTAAACAAGATATGTTTCTCTGGTATATCAAATATTCTTACCTATTTCTGAAGAAGAATAAATCCTGTAAGATTGTTTCTACCCGTCTGTAAACGTTTTTGTTATAAGTGTCCAGACGGAACCACTGGAAGTGCGTGAAATATATTATTTGGATAATACGAAATATTTCATAGAATATCGGTAATGTGATCAATAAGTATTCTATCGTCCTGAACATCCATTAAAAATTCATTGTTAAAGTTAAAACTAAACCCGCTGCCATATTGATTCTGGCGCGCGCGGTCGATTTTCCCCACAATGCCTTGCAATTGATCTACCCACAATGCCCCGCGTCAACATGCGACACTGCTTTATTTAAATGGAAAGGAAATGTAGGTTTGAAAACCATATTCAATGGCAACAATCGATCTTCGTACAGAAGAAAAATAATTTCAATAAAACCTACATCGATTCACAGTGACGGTTAAACATGAAACAATTATATATTGTACAATGTGGCTGCAAGATCAAGAGAAGTTAGGTAAATGTAATTTTACACAATTGAAGCTCGTTAAATAACTGAAGTGGGTTGAAAAGCGTCTTTGACATAAAAACCTATTCAACATTGATAACGAGTCAAAAATTATCTGGACCATGTGCTGAATGACCGGAGATCGATGTAGTTAAACTACCCAGGAGACAAGTTTGGAACTAGATCTATTCTGTATATCCTTTTTTGTGTTTCCCGTATTTTGTACTAATTAGTCCGAAGCTCAAAGGCCAAGATCACAAAATGCTTTAGTGCCCAATCGATAACGTGACTCCCGCGCTTACAATAGGACGCGTCCACTTGATGAAAACATTACTTTAAACGAATTGGCGTTGACCAGTAAACATGCTGAAAAGTGATAGCTTGAAAAACGCCATAGCTTAGCAGTGCATTGTGCTTACAGAAAAGGAAATAATAAATAAAATATATGGCTTATATTGATACATATTGATTTCAAAGAAAAGTTGCACTTAGATTTGTATTGTCTCATCCAAAAATATATTTATAATGATGTGCGCTGTATGTACATTTACAAAATGTATAATGATGCTCACGCCCGCTCTGTCATTTTCGCGATGGCATTGACCAGTTTTCAAATATGTACCTAGAGCAAAAGTTAAACCACATCAAGCTGACGTTAGCAGGGTTAAAGTTAGCCCCGCATACGTGTCTCTGTACTCCGACTTTTACACGCGTCTTCGTAACAGCGACAGTATAAAGATGTGACGTCCGTGGCTGGACAAGGTCAAAGTCACAACGTCGTTCGTAATTGAACATGTATAATATACCCCGCTGTACGATTTCCAACCTCTTCTTTAAGTGACGTCATTTCTTGAAAACGTCACTTGTGCCGTCACCATTTACTGACAGTTAGCAATATTTGGCCCAAAAGGCAATATGAAAACGAAGTGACCATATGGAGTAAATAGTGTTTCCTGCTTGTAAATAGTGACATCATATCTTTCGTTTTCTGGAAATGACGTCAGTTTTTAAGAGGTTGAAAATCATACAGCGGCGCTCATATACATGTAGGGGACTATAATTATGGGGTCGTGTCCGCTATCTAACACTACCTAGCACGGTCCATTTTTTTCAAATAAATTGGCATATCTGTTACTGTTTACAATAATAATCAAGACGATATGTTACGCACAGAAGCCCCCTCCGTTGCTTAAGGGTCAAGGTTTCTGCTCCTTCCGTTAATAAAGTCACAGATTGCTATAGGAACCGCCTTGGACCTTGTATTACCAGGCGTGTATCCAGGCATACGCACGTACGCCAATCCGTAAAAGTTCCAAAAATGCAATAAAAACTGAAAGCTGAGGGGGATGGGGTAATGGGCAAATTCGCCCGAGTATATCAGTTGTTTGACACTATAATTTAAGTAGTATGCTAATGACAAAGAAAATGCCATATTAACACTGAAATGTAGCATGAAAATACACCATTTGCCTTCTAATTTCAAAATGTTCTTGGTGCAGACCCCCAAACCCCAACCCGCGGGGGATCCCTCCCACGCCTACCCCACATTCGCAGCCTTGCTGCTCGTTTCGCACCTTCGATGCTCACACTTGGCGCACACTTCAAAACCGTCCAGGTACGCCCATGATTGCATCAACAGTGTACCTATGACAACAACTGATTTTTTCATAAAAATATATCAACCATTGCATACTTTAAATATATAAATATGTGCCGCTTATACGCATGCCGTCGTACAGCAGTAGCACGCATTCTCTCCATGATGAGTTTCCTAATACATGTATATGATGAATATTATGTGTCTTTGACGATACTTGTTAACTTCTAATATTGTATTAATATTATTATATAAAGTGCAGAATTATATAAACTATATTTCAGGTCCTGGAATGATTTTATAGATACATGCTATATTATACTCATTGGGCACTAGGAACTATTAACAAAAGTTTATCACATACAATTGAAAAAGGAAGCATCTTTCGGAGGATATTTGTTGTTGAATGTGATTATAATAGATATGTCTCATAACTAAAATTCGAAAAGGTGACCTAATACTGGCAGCTGAAACATACAAAATTATAACATACTACAGTTAGTTTAAGCAACGAAAAACGCGGCTATTTGTAAAACATGTCAATACCACTATTCGGTGGTCTTCCTAAGTGGTCGCTTTAACCGTTACTTTACCGTACTGAAGTGATCGTTATATCCGTTGCCATATCGTTCTGAAGTGATCGTTATATTCGTTACCATATCGTAATGAAATGATCGTTATATTCGTTACCATATCGTAATGAAATGATCGTTATATTCGTTTACATATCGTACTGAAATGATCGTTATATCCGTTTACATATCGTACTGAAATGATCGTTATATCCGTTACCATATCGTACTGAAGTGATCGTTATATCCGTTACCATATCGTACTGAAATGATCGTTATATCCGTTACCATATCGTACTGAAATGATCGTTATATCCGTTGCAATATCGTACTGAAGTGATCGTTATATTCGTTACCATATCGTACTGAAATGATCGTTATATGCGTTACCATATCGTACTGAAATGATCGTTATATGCGTTACCATATCGTACTGAAATGATCGTTATATGCGTTACCATATCGTACTGAAATGATCGTTATATGCGTTACCATATCGTACTGAAATGATCGTTATATGCGTTACCATATCGTACTGAAATTATCGTTATATCCGTTACCATATCGTACTGAAATGATCGTTATATCCGTTACCATATCGTACTGAAGTGATCGTTATATTCGTTACCATATCGTACTGAAATGATCGTTATATCCGTTACCATATCGTACTGAAGTGATCGTTATATTCGTTACCATATCGTACTGAAATGATCGTTATATTCGTTACCATATCGTACTGAAGTGATCGTTATATCCGTTACCATATCGTACTGAAATGATCGTTATATTCGTTACCATATCGAACTGAAGTGATCGTTATATTCGTTGCCATATGTTACCATATCGTACTGAAGTGATCGTTATATTCGTTGCCATATGTTACCATATCGAACTGAAGTGATCGTTATATTCGTTGCCATATGTTACCATATCGAACTGAAGTGATCGTTATATTCGTTGCCATATGTTACCATATCGTACTGAAGTGATCGTTATATTCGTTACCATATCGTACTATTATGATCGTTATATCCGTTACCATTTCGTACTGAAGTGATCGTTATATTCGTTACCATATCGTACTGAAGTGATCGTTATATTCGTTACCATATCGTACTGAAATGATCGTTATATTTGTTGCCATATCGTACTGAAGTGATCGTTAGATCCGTTACCATATCGTACTGAAATGATCGTTATATCCGTTACCATATCGTACTGAAATGATCGTTATATCCGTTGCAATATCGTACTGAAGTGATCGTTATATTCGTTACCATATCGTACTGAAATGATCGTTATATGCGTTACCATATCGTACTGAAATGATCGTTATATGCGTTACCATATCGTACTGAAATGATCGTTATATGCGTTGCCATATCGTACTGAAATGATCGTTATATGCGTTACCATATCGTACTGAAATGATCGTTATATCCGTTACCATATCGTACTATTATGATCGTTATATCCGTTACCATATCGTACTGAAATGATCGTTATATTCGTTACCATATCGTACTGAAATGATCGTTATATGCGTTACCATATCGTACTGAAATGATCGTTATATGCGTTACCATATCGTACTGAAATGATCGTTATATTCGTTACCATATCGTACTGAAGTGATCGTTATATTCGTTACCATATCGTACTGAAATGATCGTTATATTCGTTACCATATCGAACTGAAGTGATCGTCATATTCGTTGCCATATGTTACCATATCGTACTGAAGTGATCGTTATATTCGTTACCATATCGTACTGAAATGATCGTTATATGCGTTACCATATCGTACTGAAATGATCGTTATATGCGTTACCATATCGTACTGAAATGATCGTTATATGCGTTGCCATATCGTACTGAAATGATCGTTATATGCGTTACCATATCGTACTGAAATGATCGTTATATCCGTTACCATATCGTACTATTATGATCGTTATATCCGTTACCATATCGTACTGAAATGATCGTTATATTCGTTACCATATCGTACTGAAATGATCGTTATATGCGTTACCATATCGTACTGAAATGATCGTTATATGCGTTACCATATCGTACTGAAATGATCGTTATATTCGTTACCATATCGTACTGAAGTGATCGTTATATGCGTTACCATATCGTACTGAAATGATCGTTATATTCGTTACCATATCGAACTGAAGTGATCGTCATATTCGTTGCCATATGTTACCATATCGTACTGAAGTGATCGTTATATTCGTTACCATATCGTACTGAAATGATCGTTATATTCGTTACCATATCGTACTGAAACGATCGTTATATTTGTTGCCATATCGTACTGAAGTGATCGTTATATTCGTTACCCATATCGTACTGAAGTGATCGTTATATCCGTTACCATATCGTACTGATAAGCCCACATTCACAAACCAGACGGATCCAACACAAGATGCATTGAAAAGAAGCCCTCATTCACAAACCAGACGGATCCAACACAAGATGCATTGAATAGAAGCCCGCATTCACAAACCAGACGGATCCAACACAAGATGCATTGAATAGAAGCCCGCATTCACAAACCAGACGGATCCAACACAAGATGCATTGAATAGAAGCCCGCATTCACAAACCAGACGGATCCAACACAAGATGCATTGAATAGAAGCCCGCATTCACAAACCAGACGGATCCAAACACAAGATGCAGTGAAAGGATGCCCGCATTCACAAACCAGATGGATCCAACACAAGATGCATTGAATAGAAGCCCACATTCACAAACCAGACGGATCCAAACACAAGATGCAGTGAATAGAAGCCCACATTCACAAACCAGACGGATTCAAACACAAGATGCTGTGAATAGAAGCCCACATCCACAAACCAGACGGATCCAAACACAAGATGCAGTGAATAGAAGCCCACATTCACAAACCAGACGTATCCAAACACAAGATGCAGTGAA
Source organism: Mactromeris polynyma (assembly GCA_032209605.1). NCBI lineage: Eukaryota > Metazoa > Mollusca > Bivalvia > Venerida > Mactridae > Mactromeris > Mactromeris polynyma. Next base: position 3,994,643 of record JASFXZ010000034.1, on the reverse strand, counting down.
TAGAAGCCCACATTCACAAACCAGACGTATCCAAACACAAGATGCTGTGAATAGAAGCCCACAGTCACAAACCAGACGTATCCAAACACAAGATGCTGTGAATAGAAGCCCACATTCACAAACCAGACGTATCCAAACACAAGATGCTGTGAATAGAAGCCCACATTCACAAACCAGACGTATCCAAACACAAGTGCAGTGAATAGAAGCCCACATTCACAAACCAGACGTATCCAAACACAAGATGCAGTGAATAGAAGCCCACATTCACAAACCAGACGTATCCAAACACAAGATGCTGTGAATAGAAGCCCACATTCACAAACCAGACGTATCCAAACACAAGATGCTGTGAATAGAAGCCCACATCCACAAACCAGACGGATCCAAACACAAGATGCTGTGAATAGAAGCCCACATTCACAAACCAGACGTATCCAAACACAAGATGCTGTGAATAGAAGCCCACATTCACAAACCAGACGTATCCAAACACAAGTGCAGTGAATAGAAGCCCACATTCACAAACCAGACGTATCCAAACACAAGATGCTGTGAATAGAAGCCCACATTCACAAACCAGACGTATCCAAACACAAGTGCAGTGAATAGAAGCCCACATTCACAAACCAGACGTATCCAAACACAAGATGCAGTGAATAGAAGCCCACATTTACAAACCAGACGGATCCAAACAAAAGAACAAAGAGAAGGAACACACAAGAAGGCAACACAAAAACAAGACCAAACGGGTCAGGACAGGGAATGTAACACCATAGTCATCAACAACCAGCTCAAAATCACAAATATGGAACGACATAAGATTGCATGACACAATAGCAAGATAACCAATTAATTTAATTAATGGTTAAATCATATCAGGCCTTTCAGAACGGTGCAAAACACATATTTATATTGTTCTAACTCATACAGTTCATCACCGTAAACACAATACAATACCATTTTATTGCATAAAACATATTACAATGTTTATAAAAAATACATGGATTTTCAAAGAAAATCACAAATTTTACATCATTTTCATATATTGGTGGGATTTCTACATAAATTGTCTAAATAAATTTTGCACGATTACATGTAGTTTTTGGATTTCCGAACATAAGATTTGTATTTTTTTGTGTGTTTGGCCAGGGGTAAATATGAAGTTTTAAGTATTGAATTCTAAGATTTCTTTATTTTGGACAAATAAGTAAAAAGTGATATTCATTTTCTATCATATTTAAGTTACAATTATTACAAATTGTTGATTTTTTGTAAGCAGCCTTGCATTGATACACCACTTATATATTGCAATGTTGCTTTGTCCCCCCCCCCCCTTTGGTCAATTATTGCTGACTTTCTTGATTTGTTCCGTGATGTATCCTATCCATTAAATAATTCCACCCTTGTTGTCCCCCTAAATGTTCTATAGTGGTTCTTTATGGTCGGCCAGACCATTTCTTACACTTGCATACCCATACATATTTACCCTTGAACCCATATTCCCATAGACGTTTACCCTTGAACCCATATTTCCATACATGTTTACCCTTGAACCCATATTCCCATAGACGTTTACCCTTGAACCCATATTCCCATACATGTTTACCCTTGAATCCATATTCCCATACATATTTACCCTTGAACATATATTTCCATACATGTTTACCCTTGAACCCATATTCCCATAGACGTTTACCCTTGAACCCATATTCCCATACATGTTTACCCTTGAACCCATATTCCCATACATATTTACCCTTGAACCCATATTCCCATAGACGTTTACCCTTGAACCCATATTCCCATACATGTTTACCCTTGAACCCATATTCCCATACATGTTTACCCTTGAACCCATATTCCCATACATGTTTACCCTTGAACCCATATTCCCATACATGTTTACCCTTGAACCCATATTCCCATACATGTTCACCCTTGAACCCATATTCCCATACATGTTTACCCTTGAACCCATATTCCCATACATGTTCACCCTTGAACCCATATTCCCATACATGTTTACCCTTGAACCCATATTCCCATACATGTTTACCCTTGAACCCAAATTCCCATAAATATTTACCCTTGAACCCATATTCCCATACATGTTTACCCTTGAACCCATATTTCCATACATGTTAACCCTTGAACCCATATTCCCATACATGTTTACCCTTGAACCCATATTCCCATACATGTTTACCTTTGAACCCATATTCCCATACATGTTTACCCTTGAACCCATATTCCCATACATGTTTACCCTTGAACCCATATTCCCATACATATTTACCCTTGAACCCATATTTCCATAGACGTTTACCCTTGAACCCATATTCCCATACATGTTTACCCTTGAACCCATATTCCCATACATATTTACCCTTGAACCCATATTCCCATAGACGTTTACCCTTGAACCCATATTCCCATACATGTTTACCCTTGAACCCATATTCCCATACATGTTTACCCTTGAACCCATATTCCCATACATGTTTACCCTTGAACCCATATTCCCATACATATTTACCCTTGAACCCATATTCCCATACATGTTTACCCTTGAACCCATATTCCCATACATGTTTACCCTTGAACCCATATTCCCATACATGTTCACCCTTGAACCCATATTCCCATACATGTTTACCCTTGAACCCATATTCCCATACATGTTTACCCTTGAACCCATATTCCCATAAATATTTACCCTTGAACCCATATTCCCATACATGTTTACCCTTTAACCCATATTTCCATACATGTTAACCCTTGAACCCATATTCCCATACATGTTTACCCTTGAACCCATATTCCCATACATATTTACCCTTGAACCCATATTCCAATACATGTTTACCCTTGAACCCATATTCCCATACATGTTTACCCTTGAACCCAGATTCCCATACATGTTCACCCTTGAACCCATATTCCCATACATGTTTACCCTTGAACCCATATTCCCATACATGTTTACCCTTGAACCCATATTCCCATAAATATTTACCCTTGAACCCATATTCCCATACATGTTTACCCTTGAACCCATATTTCCATACATGTTAACCCTTGAACCCATATTCCCATACATGTTTACCCTTGAACCCATATTCCCATACATGTTTACCCTTGAACCCATATTCCCATACATGTTTACCCTTGAACCCATATTCCCATACATGTTTACCCTTGAACCCATATTCCCATAGACGTTTAACCTTGAACCCATATTCCCATACATGTTTACCCTTAAACCCATATTCCCATACATGTTTACCCTTGAACCCATATTCCCATACATGTTTACCCTTGAACCCATATTCCCATACATGTTTACCCTTGAACCCATATTCACATACATGTTTACCCTTGAACCCATATTCCCATACATGTTTACCCTTGAACCCATATTCCCATACATGTTTACCCTTGAACCCATATTCCCATACATGTTTACCTTTGAACCCATATTCCCATACATGTTTACCCTTGAACCCATATTCCCATACATGATTACCTTTGCACCTCCTCAGTGCTTGATGTTTTGTAGACTGTCGTTTTCTTGCTGGTCTGTGTGTGGAGGCATTGTCTTGTGCAGGTGGTGTTCTCTGGAACAATTTAATCTCTCTTGGGTACTTATTTTGTCTCAATCGTTTGTAGATTATTATTACGTAACTAGTTCTACATCTATCAAATTTATAATTATTTTCTACTTAGTCATCACCAAATATTGTTCGTAAAAACAAGATTATGAATATTTATTCTTGCAGGTTGATATCACATTTTGTTTTCAAATATATATAGACCGACGATCGACAAGGCGGCTGTGGTGATATTGAATGTTTACATACGGATTGTGATCTTGCTGTTAAAATCATTATTAATATTGATTGACAGTCGTGTGAAATCAATAAATACCATGGTACCACAACTGTGGTAACGTCATTTGAATCGATTCAGCACTTTAACCATTGTGCTAAACTTGATTGGCTTTTAGTGCTAGAAAATTTAGATTAAGTAAAAGCTACCATGCGGAGATATTCCCGACTTAAACATTAATTATGTATAAGGCCATGTATATATGTAACAGCAAGCTATTATTTGTTGAGTCTGAAAGCGATGAAGCAATCAACTAAATTCAGCAACAAATTTCAAAACCATATGGTTTCATTAAAATTATTGATGTTCAGTTTCACCTTTTTGCAGGAAGTGCATTAATAGAATATTCTGTATACTTGTTCATTGTATTCTGTTTAATCAAGTAGTGTCAACAATTTGCCAACTTAAATATATTCAAGAATAAAACGATATTTAGCAAGTGTTCACATTTGCGTCTGTTTTCTCACTGCTAACTGAGACATTAATGAAACAGTTCTATAAGGATCAGTCACAGCATCAAAACAGTATAATTGCAGAATTCCGCGTGTATCGATGCTCGATGTGTACAATTTGTCCCGGAATATCTTCATTAACATTTTACAAGATTTAGAACTACTCAATTTGTCATAGCAGTTACTTCCCTTGTCGTTAGGAAGTAACCACCGTCACCACCATTGAATGAAATTCCCAGAACGAGGCCGAGATGGGTCAGCCCTGCGTTCAGTAAAGGTATTTGCGGCTTACGTTTCGTAACGTTTTGCAATATGGTTCTCCGAGTTCAGTCAATGTGATACGGTGGGCCAGAGATACAAAACAAAACGTGAGCGACTGTTGGTCGTAATTGAACGCAAGGCTGCGATGTAAACATTGTTGATAAGCAGAATAGGAATTGATGTTCAGTGATACTAGTCCTTGTTTCAACAATTTCTTTTTTTAAAGATTATTTAAGATCGTCTAGTTTGGGTCATAACAAAGTTCTGTCAATAAAGGATATTAATAGTACATAGGCTAGTACGTTTAATACACTGGTTGTAACGTTTCAAAAAATACCTACTTTCGTTTTGTTGATGCAGTAGTGCTTCCATAAAACTGTATCATCAATACACAATTTATCTCTAAACAAATTGAACCTAATTGGTCAGTTCATACGGCTGTAAATGTGACAATTTACAAAAACTCATATTACATGCAGTGTGAGTATCGGTGCCATAAATAATAGCGCTAAAGCTGGATAATAGGCGTACTGCTTTCTGTCTATCGAGTTGCGAGCTCTTCTCCGGTAATTTTACCAAACGTCTTGTCCGGTTTGAAGAGGTGATTTATAATGGAAATATCCATATTGGGCCAAACGTCTTGTCCGGTTTGAAGAGGTGATTTATAATGGAAATATCCATATTGGGCCAAACGTCTTGTCCGGTTTGAAGAGGTGATTTATAATGGAAATATCTATATTGGGCCAAACGTCTTGTCCGGTTTGAAGAGGTGATTTATAATGGAAATATCCATTTTGGGCCAAACGTCTTGTCCGGTTTCCTGAATTAAGGGGTTTCCGGATTAAAGGGGTAATTTATAGAGTAAAAAGTTGGGACCGGATGTTCTGTCCGGTTTAAAGGGGTTTCCGGATAAAATGGGTTTCCGGAGAAAAGGGGTTCCGGTTTAAAGGGGTTCCAGAGTATATTTATACAATATATATATAAACTGTATACAGAGATTATATTTTAACTATGAACAAAATATACTATAGTATATATTGTTCATATTTATAATTAATTCTCTGTCGACAAATTAAGTTTTAGACATGCATTATTCTACTTTCCATTTGTCATATACGTATTTGTATACGGTAACAATTTTACAATAACGCACTAGAATATATCATGCTTCTGGAGTAAATCAGATAGTTTTCAAGACCATATGTTACAGGTTATATATTATTTCATTTATACCAACACATAATATTTTATTGTGGTATATTCATGTTTAAATCAAATCTAGCGATGTATCCTTAAAAAGAATATAAGGACGACAGCTCAATGACAATGTACAATTTCAATGGTGACAATGTATACTGTTCACAATACTACGGAAGCCAATTAGGACATAAGTTAAATGAAACAACATAATAAGAACTTAAAACTTGGATCTTAGATCTGAGACGTTAAAAGTAAAATGTCAAAAGGCGGCATTATCCGTAATATTGTAGCACACACTGCTCCTTTACTTATTGACCTAGAGTTACTTAACAAATGTTTATTGTGATGAGACGTTGTGCACACCGGTTATAGTTTTTACATCGGATTAGAAATACCAGAGTTATGACCCTTTTGACTTAGTCACAAAATATAATGTTTGACAAATGTGGAAAGTGGTGGACATCCTTTTGACAGAACAGTGCCATGTTCGAATCCATTCCATAACATTAGTAAGATGTTTGTGTAAACATTAGCTAAAGGAATGGCTGATCTGGAAGGGTAATCAAAGGACTGAAGGTCCTGAGAGGCGCTTCCAGGCCACGTTTTCTATAATATTTGAAGGTGATTATTTTCAATAATCATCTTCTTATGCCATCCATCCGCTCTCTTCTTGGAATTAACCACATCACACACTCATGCTTGATCGATATATAGTTCCAGAAAAGTCTATAAAGGAATTAGACTCGAAAACCTTCTAAACTGTTTTCGATAATCAGTTTAATATGGACATCTGGATTTTTGGTATATAATTGAGAAATATTCTGTACTTTCAAGAAAAAAATAAGAGATATTAATGCGCTAGGAAATTCATAGACCAAAAAGTTGTCCCATAATGACACCTTTAAAAGTTTTGACAATGTACACTGTCGATATTATAAAGGGTATGGAGTGAAACAAAGTAGTGTAACAGTCTGCTTGTTATGTAACTCCATAGGTATTAACATGATGAACTCAAGTAACCTGACCCATTCCAGATGGAATATAGTGCAGTAATAAATCTCAATGAAATGATTCAGTCTTCAACTTTAAAAACATATTGTTACTTTACAATTGTAAAATAACAATACGTTTGTATATAGCTGTAGTATATCACTATGGGTTGAGGTTGAAATTTGTCAAAAATCACCTACCAAAAGTACTTTCAGTACTTTAATTGATCATATTATAAATTAATACGCGATTATTCGGGTAAACCAAAACTGACTCAAATAATCCAGATAACCCGTTTATATCAAGATTCCCCTTCTACAATTGATATATCTCTGACAAATCAGTCACTATGCTCATTGAATCTATAATAAATCAGAGGAATGTACATGTACTATTTTCTTGAGACGAATGAATATGGTTGGCGGTACTTTGAATAAACTTCCGGTTGATACGATGACGGGGCTGACGCTCTACTGGCTTTGTTTCCTATTTAACTCTCTAGAAAACATATTACCCCAGGGCGGGGACGGTTTTGAACTAACGGGCATTATTTAAACACTCTCTATGTAGGAGACCACTAAACAATGCTACATACCAAATATCAATGTCCTGGGCTGTGCGGTTTCGGAGATGAAGATGTTCAAGGATTTTTCTATAGTAGTCTACAGAAACCATGTGACCACTGGGGTGGCTCCAATATTGACCTGCTTGCAAAAAGTGACATAGTATGTTGCGTTTTCTTGAAATGACGTCACTTACAGAACATGTGGTAAATCCCATAGCAGCGCTCATTTGTTGACTCGGTTATGTTAGCTATTAATACGTATATTCATTCTTTGAAGTAATTATGCAAAAAAATTATTTTCCACATATTCTCTCCCAGAAATATTGATTACATAAACCGGATTCATGACAATACAATGTAGGAATGTATGTCTTATAGAAGTCTTCTTCTTCGTTGACAATAAATTACATACACTGGTTTTGCTTTAAACTATTGAGATCAAAGTTAAAATGAGATATATAATATGTTCAACAAATCTTAGACATAGAATAGTGAAGTAAATATCTGACATTTTCATATTGTCGTACATGTTAAATACAGCGTATAACAGAGAAATGTTGTCCCTGTACATTCAATGTTAGCTTTGGAGAGTTGAATAAAGAATAATCAATGATTAACTGATTGTGAACGTTTATTCAAATGTGTTATATAATAATCATCGCAAGTATTCGAATAGTATACTACATTAGTGTAGATCCGTACTGCATTAGTGTAGATCCGTACTACATTAGTGCAGTTAGTGTAGATCCGTACTACATTAGTGTAGTTAGAGTGGATCTGTACTACATTAGTGTAGATCCGTACTACATTAGTGTAGTTAGTGTAGATCCGTACTACAAAAGTGTAGATCCGTACTACATTAGTGTAGGTCCGTACTACATTAGTGTAGATCTATAAATTAAGAATAGAAAAAACACTTCAGATTATGTCCGATTGTGAATGAATATGCCTTCTCAATTCTTTTAGCGATTTAGCGTTTGGAGTCCGAGTTTACAAAACTAGTTTTGTCCCTTGTGAGCAAGTATACATTTTGTGTGTTTTGCAGCGTGCAATAAAAGAGGTCTATACACGATACAAGTTAACCATTTGATCAACCTCAAACTGTCAGTACTTCTAAGGCAGTGGCACAGCTAAACTTTGCTTGCATAATAACATTTAAAAGCCGTCCAGTAGATGATAATAGCCCATAGAAATTGTGCAAAAGTATACATACAATTGCATGCACACGCACTCATATTATTTTACGCGCACGCACACGCACGCACGCGCACCCACGCACGCACGCACGCATACACACAAATACAACATACATACATGTATTCTGGAGTGGGGAGAAATTGCAGTTTTACGTTATGTATTTAAATCAAGTCTTCGATTGAAATTGTCTCGTTATTGGTATTCACTCAATAGATGTAAATGTACTCGCTATCGAAATACTCAGAAATCAGTAAAAAATCTAGACTTCGTGCCTTCATTGCCTTAAATGTTTTACTTTACTGTGCAACACTGTAGAACAACGTTTTAGTTTTAAAAAAATTACCTAACTTAAAAGGGAGACTACTCGTATGAACAAATCTTTATCAATTTGAATTACATACCCTGGTCCCGATACCAATTCCCGATACCAGGGGCGGATCCAGGATTTGGTCTTAGGGGGGTCTTTTGGGGGCGTAACTTTTTTGTCATTTTTTGGTTTTGCTCAATCCTTATAAAAAGGCAATGTCTGTGTTTTATTCTTTGTTTTTAAGTTATTGAACATGAAACCAATTCAGAAGGACTTTATTAAATACCGCATTAGCAGCGGTGTCCAGAGCGATCTCTGTATATTTCGTATGTATACTCAGACATACATGTAAGGCTGTGGAATTTTAAGGGGGGGGGGGGGGCTCGCGTCAGGTGCGCCCACCCCTCTGCTAGTGGAGACCATGCGTTGAGTGGAATTTGTGACCTCGTAACAAACGGTTGAATAATGCAATATGTGTTCTACAGTTGTGATAGTCAAACGGATTCAACACACAAAGTATGGAGAGTATGGTGGCATATTACTGCCACCAGTTAACTACTTAATTAACTAGATAATTATGTGGATAACAAGTTAACGAAACTAGATAACTACGTAATTAACTAGATAATTATGTGGTAAACTATATAAGTATTGTGATAAATTTTCATACCAGATAAATATCTTAACACGAACAATTGTCTGGTAGTGCCCGCAACTGCCACCACTTACCCACTTAAACAATATATTTTAAATAAATGTAAAGTAGTTAATTAACGCGATAGATATGTAGCTAACTACATAATTATCTAGTTATTTAAGCGGTTAACGAGTAACGACATAATTATCTAGTTAAAAATCTAGTTAATTAGATAGGTAACGCATTAGCTACATACTTTTTAGGTAACTGTTAAGTAGTTAACGCGATACTACGCCTATCTACACTGCAAAAACGGGTAACATGTGACGTGTTTCAAGGATGTTCATTTGTTAAACGGGGCTATTCTCAGGGTGTGCAATTTTGAAACACAATGAGTGCGTTTAATAAACTGAAACGGGAGTGTGCTGTATTGGAACGCTAGTGTTTGCCTGACGTGTATTTCTGTAAGATTTAGTTAAAAATGTGACTGGGGTTATGTTGGACACCCTATAAAGAGTATCTATGCCGGAGAATTGAACCCGGGATCTCGCGGTAAACGGTGATGTTTCATAACGAAACGGGATTCTCGACAGCTCTCGGATATTTCCGTACCACTTCGTTACTCAACGAACATCCTCTAGTGTATGTCAGGCGGATCACTATTCGACATTTTGTGCGGTCAAAAAATAATTCTCGTAAAACAGATTTATAACTTCAAGAACTTCGATAAATTCACATAAGAAATGGATTATCGTTGTCATTTCTAGTTAAAAACTCACATATTTCAGTCTTCATATAGCTTAAATATTAGATTCTAATCCCGTTTCATCAGCACTCCAGCGTTCACGCCGCCATATTGTTTTCATGATGTTCGAATGGTATTTTCGACAGTAGTGCCTTACGCGAACATCCGAGGCCCTGGACATAGTTGGCCGAGGTTTTCAGAATGAATGAAACGGAAGTTTCACGGCGAACACTCTAGCGTTTCAATCGAACACACCTATTAATAATCTCTAAATCCTGAAATGTTGACTGTTTTCATAAAATTGTTAAAATGCACTAAGTCCACAATATTTTAATGTTGTATGTTAGTCTTATTTAATTTGTCATAAAAATGCTTGTTTGCCGGATATTTAAATAAGGACCCAAAATAATTCATATCGGTAAAATAATCTCGTTCACCGGATTTTGGCGGTAAAAGATACTGATGCTGACGAACATGTAAACAATACAAATTCTATTATTTTGTCTCGAATATGGAAGAGGTTGAATAAATCATTTTCGAAGTTCGAATACTCTGATGTAGGGAAAACATACTGTGCACGGTAGCTTTTAATAATAGCATGTTTAATCTGAACATAGAATTTCCCCACCCACCGTTTTGCCCTTGATTGATTGATTGCATGCAGTTACATAGGTATCGGGATATAGACTACACTAAGTTCCATTTTCGATTTTCTTGTTTTAAATTTTACATCATTAATAAATAAATATATATTTATATAATGTTTTGTTTTACAGGTAGTTGTCATTTCTTTGTTAAAGTCCAAAATGCTGTCATTGAAACACATGGCATGTTTATCTGGAATAAAATTGAAACATGTGACATATTTATCTATATAGAATTTTTAGATGTTTTCAAACAGCACACTTTCAGTTTGAAACACCTAACGTGTTTACATTACCTGTTCACGTGTTTTAAAAGTGTAACAGAAGAAGTGCTCTGCTTCATTAGAAACACACGGACACGTTTCAAGTTGGAACAGTTGTGGGCACTATCAGACAATTAAGATATTTATCTGGTATGAAAATAATCACGATACTTATCTAGTTAACCACATAATTATCTAGTTAATTAAGTAGTTAACTGGTGGCAGACATATGCCACAATACGGCATAGGTGAATACGACGGGATACATATTCTCGAATCACTATACGACTTCGATGATTCAAAATTGTAGTATCTTTGATATAGTTTAAAGAAAATATATGTAATTATTATTATACCTCGTATCATAATATTATCTTAAAGTTAGACACGAGATGAATGCAATAATATCGTATTAATGTACTAGGCCTAGTACATGCTTTTTGGATGTGTTTTATGGTAATCTCTGAAAGGTCAATGGACATTGGACAATGACACAATAGTTTTGTAATTGTGTTTTGATGTAGCCTACATTTATTGACGCGTTTTATTGAAATTTATTGAACATGTGACAACCTATTTTTACCACGCATGCTATTATTGTTGAATATGTATTCATAAGTTTAAATAAATGAACGGAAGCAGAATTTTAATACTTGGGGTGTCTTTATTAATTGATTATATTAACGTGGGCTCGTGCAATAACCGAAAATCTGAACCAATAACAGTGCAACACCTTTGCTAATTTCAATTTGCGCCGATCGTCTTCTTGTTTACCTTTGTTGTGTTACTTTGCCTGTTTCTCGGGCAGCGATGATTTCACCAAAACCAACGACAATTCAATGTCATTCACTGCGGTCTATGAACCGCACGTACCCCTAATAAGGAACACTTTAGCTTTGTCGTTTGAAGATTTCCAGATTCCCCGCCATTACCAACCACAAGGCCAAGTTTGCACATTACTGGTGACACACGCATGCCGCACTCGGTAGAAATATCCTCATTATGTGACTTTTGATTTTATTTGTTGTCAGATTTTCATTGAAATGTGTCAATATCTGAGAGAAATGTCAACGCTAAACGGCAAAGTGTGGAGTGGGAAAACTAGCTGAATACTATATACTTCCAGATGATCAATTGATATTATACTATTACCGTCAACAATTTGTATGAGTTTTGAACCAATAGTGTACCAACAATGCACCACTCATGTTAAAACAGTGAGAATTCTGCTACTGATCGCCATATTTTAAATTTCGCCATCAACATGCATACGTACGTTTTAATCTGTTCTTTAAACATTGATATATAAGTGATACACTTTAATACGTGTTGACTTTGTCTGATAAACGTAACAGTGATTAACGTAACATTGATTCATATAATACACAAAACGACTGATAATACATTTGATAGGAAACAAGAGTGTGAAGTCTGGAATGTGATATATAGGATAAACTGTTTGAAATGCAAAAAAATCATGTACGTAGGTGAAACAGGAAGATCACTGAAAGAAAGACTAAAGGAGCACGAGGCATTGTTTCATCGTTTTACTATTTGTTTATAAACATATAACACAATGTTTTTTCTGTGATTAACTGACTGTGATAACTTTATTTATAGCTTAAAATTCTTCCTATGTCACACAATACTATATATTAAATGGAAATAAGAGTTTTTACTTGTATTCTTTTTTGTGTTATCCTTAATATATAATGTTGATTGATATGGCTTTATTGATTCATACATATTGTTGTTACTAATATATGTCTTAATTTTATATTGCCATGTAAATTGTACATTTTATGTTGAAATAAATCTATCTATCTAACTTTGTATGTTGATGTCTATATTTATGACGTCATATATCTTGACGTTGTGCCATATTGTTGTGACGTTACGCCATATTGTTTTTATGTATTGTGTACGAAAGATGACAATGTAGTTTGAAAATACAGTTTCATGATTTTGATAAAGCCCTTGTGCGAAATATAAATAATAAAGAGTTTAAACAGAGTGAATAATTCGTCAGTAATTAAAAGTCTAGTTACTATCCGTAAGTATGTGTAGCACAATCATTGATACGTACGTAGAGCTATATCTCACAATTCAAACCATACTTTTGGAGTTACGACTTCATTCGTTCCCAGTCCAGCGTTTACAACGTGCTGATTTCACCAAATCAGGGTCCAGTTTACAAATGCCGTTCGGCTGTCCAAAATTTGCTTCTACATTTAACTTTAGATTTGATTGCCTCTAGTTACACTCTCATCACGGACATATACACCATATGTCCGTGGACTTATGTAGCAAAAGCGAGCACAATACGTTTGTACCGAAAATTTACCTGGTAGGGGCCTTTGTACGATGGCATAGAGGTGACATGTGTGAAATTATTTTTATCGCCTGGTCACGACTTACTAACTCATTCCCACGACTTAGTAGGCCAATGTCGTGGCCACGACTTAACTATCTCGTTCCCACGACATAGTTATCTCATGGCCACGACTTACTTACTCGTTCCCACGGCATAGGCCCTACTTAGTCGTGGGAACGAGTTGAAATAAGTTCACACATGCCATATATATGCCACCGTACCTGCACTGCATGCATCTGGTGCTATTTAAAGTCATGAAGCGCGTGGAATTAAACGGCTTACATGTATGTTTGTTAAAAACGCAACGTTGGACCATTTCCAGTTTTCTATACTATTAATTACCAACCTGAACTAATTCTCCATTTCACAGCTTTCAACTTTCCTAACGTGGAGGACAAATGACCATCTTCAGCAGTCGCAGTCGAACAAGAGAAACGAGTTTAACGGTCGACATAATTATTCAAATATATTGGGAATATTCTTCAATTCTCGTGTTTATATTTGAAAACGATCGGGTGACAAAAAGTTGCTTTGTAGCCTGTAGATTTTTTAAATTTTATTATGAATCTACAATATTTTAAAAAATACGGCACAATTCACTACTTATATTTTATTCCTAACCCGTTTTCATACGCATTATCTGGTTGTTAACCAGTCATTCTAAGGGGAAGCAACCATTCGAATCATACGGCAATCGGAACACCTCGGAGATATAAATAACATATTCCGAGCTCTGCCGTCTTCTTGTTTACCTTTGTTGTGTTACTTTGCCTGTTTCTCGGGCAGCGATGATTTCACCAAAACCAACGACAATTCAATGTCATTCACTGCGGTCTATGAACCGCACGTACCCCTAATAAGGAACACTTTAGCTTTGTCGTTTGAAGATTTCCAGATTCCCCGCCATTACCAACCACAAGGCCAAGTTTGCACATTACTGGTGACACACGCATGCCGCACTCGGTAGAAATATCCTCATTATGTGACTTTTGATTTTATTTGTTGTCAGATTTTCATTGAAATGTGTCAATATCTGAGAGAAATGTCAACGCTAAACGGCAAAGTGTGGAGTGGGAAAACTAGCTGAATACTATATACTTCCAGATGATCAATTGATATTATACTATTACCGTCAACAATTTGTATGAGTTTTGAACCAATAGTGTACCAACAATGCACCACTCATGTTAAAACAGTGAGAATTCTGCTACTGATCGCCATATTTTAAATTTCGCCATCAACATGCATACGTACGTTTTAATCTGTTCTTTAAACATTGATATATAAGTGATACACTTTAATACGTGTTGACTTTGTCTGATAAACGTAACAGTGATTAACGTAACATTGATTCATATAATACACAAAACGACTGATAATACATTTGATAGGAAACAAGAGTGTGAAGTCTGGAATGTGATATATAGGATAAACTGTTTGAAATGCAAAAAAATCATGTACGTAGGTGAAACAGGAAGATCACTGAAAGAAAGACTAAAGGAGCACGAGGCATTGTTTCATCGTTTTACTATTTGTTTATAAACATATAACACAATGTTTTTTCTGTGATTAACTGACTGTGATAACTTTATTTATAGCTTAAAATTCTTCCTATGTCACACAATACTATATATTAAATGGAAATAAGAGTTTTTACTTGTATTCTTTTTTGTGTTATCCTTAATATATAATGTTGATTGATATGGCTTTATTGATTCATACATATTGTTGTTACTAATATATGTCTTAATTTTATATTGCCATGTAAATTGTACATTTTATGTTGAAATAAATCTATCTATCTAACTTTGTATGTTGATGTCTATATTTATGACGTCATATATCTTGACGTTGTGCCATATTGTTGTGACGTTACGCCATATTGTTTTTATGTATTGTGTACGAAAGATGACAATGTAGTTTGAAAATACAGTTTCATGATTTTGATAAAGCCCTTGTGCGAAATATAAATAATAAAGAGTTTAAACAGAGTGAATAATTCGTCAGTAATTAAAAGTCTAGTTACTATCCGTAAGTATGTGTAGCACAATCATTGATACGTACGTAGAGCTATATCTCACAATTCAAACCATACTTTTGGAGTTACGACTTCATTCGTTCCCAGTCCAGCGTTTACAACGTGCTGATTTCACCAAATCAGGGTCCAGTTTACAAATGCCGTTCGGCTGTCCAAAATTTGCTTCTACATTTAACTTTAGATTTGATTGCCTCTAGTTACACTCTCATCACGGACATATACACCATATGTCCGTGGACTTATGTAGCAAAAGCGAGCACAATACGTTTGTACCGAAAATTTACCTGGTAGGGGCCTTTGTACGATGGCATAGAGGTGACATGTGTGAAATTATTTTTATCGCCTGGTCACGACTTACTAACTCATTCCCACGACTTAGTAGGCCAATGTCGTGGCCACGACTTAACTATCTCGTTCCCACGACATAGTTATCTCATGGCCACGACTTACTTACTCGTTCCCACGGCATAGGCCCTACTTAGTCGTGGGAACGAGTTGAAATAAGTTCACACATGCCATATATATGCCACCGTACCTGCACTGCATGCATCTGGTGCTATTTAAAGTCATGAAGCGCGTGGAATTAAACGGCTTACATGTATGTTTGTTAAAAACGCAACGTTGGACCATTTCCAGTTTTCTATACTATTAATTATCAACCTGAACTAATTCTCCATTTCACAGCTTTCAACTTTCCTAACGTGGAGGACAAATGACCATCTTCAGCAGTCGCAGTCGAACAAGAGAAACGAGTTTAACGGTCGACATAATTATTCAAATATATTGGGAATATTCTTCAATTCTCGTGTTTATATTTGAAAACGATCGGGTGACAAAAAGTTGCTTTGTAGCCTGTAGATTTTTTAAATTTTATTATGAATCTACAATATTTTAAAAAATACGGCACAATTCACTACTTATATTTTATTCCTAACCCGTTTTCATACGCATTATCTGGTTGTTAACCAGTCATTCTAAGGGGAAGCAACCATTCGAATCATACGGCAATCGGAACACCTCGGAGATATAAATAACATATTCCGAGCTCTGCCGGATACCGCCGAGTAGTTACGATTGATCATACGGCCGAGGTGTTCCGAATGGGGAAGCACCCGTTTGCGCAAGGTCAATTCAGGTCAATCAATGTTGGGTTTTCCTGTTTTCTAAAAATAACCTTGTTGCCGTCTGACATAAGCCCGATACAAGTTTACGCATGTGCTGTGATTTACACACATGTATATAGATAGAAGTTGTAACAAGTTGAATTGATTATTACGTAGTACGTTCTCAGGATAGAATCACGTCGTTTGTTTTCTATAGTGAGTCAGTGACATTGAACATAGTTTGACGTAAAACTAAAAGAGACGAGAATTCATGGCAGATTTCAGTTACTTTGTTGTGCTTTTTGTGTCAAATTCTGCTTTAAAAGTGAGTTGTAATATTTCACTATTGTGACTCAGACAGAAATACTATTTGTTTACCAATGTAAATATTGCGACCTGTAAACAGATTAGATAAAACAGTTTAGTGTTGAAAAATTGAAGTTTAGTTTTATACCTAAATTATATTCAACCATGGGATAAAAATGGCTGGTGTTGATGCTGCAGAAGTAAGAATCTCTGGGCCTAACCTTCGACTGCGCCGCCAGTCTGGACATTTGGCACCGTTAGCTCTACAAAATGACAATCATAGAAATTTGTTTTTCTTAACACAAAACTTACCTACTGTGGAAGAAACAAGACTAGAGGGTAAAGCATTACTTGGACGTTTTATTGAAGAGGAAATCAATCGTGATGGAGAAGTTGACACTCCGGAGGAAATACTTAATGAGTTGCATCTTCTGTAAGTAACTTCTTTTATTTTACTGAACATCAATTTGTATTTCTGTTGTGTGAAAATATTGACTACATCATAGACTAAGTACTTATACAAGACTTTCAGTGTTGTGAAAAAAATGCCGCAGACATTTATAAACTTCATTGTTTCAAACACAGGCTTTCGTCATATAAAGGTCCCCAAACCTCCACTACAACCCCCCAACACGAAAATCTGACATATATCTGATATACATATTGTGGGGAAAAAATGTTAATGTCAGATTTTCGTGTTGGGGGGTTGTAGTGGAGGTTGGGGGGTCCTTCATGCGACGAATGCCTGTGGTTTCAAAATGATAAGTATTTTGTCATGTTTCACAAGTTCAAACCTAATTCACTCTAAATTGAATTCAAAACACTCACACAGACGTAGTGCAAATGAATTTCAATGACAAAAATAGACAATAGACAATTGTAAAGTGTTCGAGACCAGCATCAAAAGATTGCAAATCGCTGTGATATTATATACATGTGTATGACCTTGAAAATCGCACGAGAAAACTGGCATAAACGAACATACAATTTACTTAAATTGATATTGTAACTTAATGTTCAAGATCCTTCGTACAATTTAACCTTTCTTTTTTTCTGCACACTGTGATGCCAAAATGTATTTATAACCTTTTTGAATTTATGAAATATATAAGGTTGGACATTGTGTAAGTGGACATATCTTCACATATCTTAACACTAGCAATATTTTACACTATTATCATGTTTGGTTTGTCAATATTGTCCTAACTACCGGACAAGTTAACAAATAAGTTCTACTTGTATACATGTATCTCAAATTGTTAACTCTTTCCTTTGAGTTTAGATCGAGTTAAGTTGTGGTTGTTGACAATCTTAAAATGCTCCTGTAAAGCTATTAACTGAATTAAAATGTCATTTAAATGTAAATAAATTCTATCGTGTTAGATATATTTCTCATGTTTTTGTTTTGACTAGGCTTTCAGTGGCTATCATGAAAATAATATTTTTATTTATGTACGCTTGATACATTTTGTATGGCATCATAGGTAGGAACATGAGTAAACATTTACAAAATGTTATCAAAATTCATAACTTTCACATGTATGTTTATTCAGGACCCCACAAGGTTATGCTAATCCAGTGTGGGCTAGAGTTGGTCAAGATTTGAGAAGATTGGCAGATGATTTTATGAATAGTAAGGAGAGAAGGAAGGTCAAACAGAGCGCTTATAGGGTATGTACAATCATGTATTGTGTAATTCCATCTTGCTTTATGTTAAATAATAATAAAATAATATTTAACAAAAAAAGAGTAGACTCTTATTTCCATTGTGGTTCTATGAAATATATAAAGTGTGCAACTTCTCGCAGCAATAGTCTCTCAGAGATGCAAATTTTGGCAGTTCTTGAGAGGTTGTAAGTGCTTCAAAGAGATTAAATGGAAAGTAAATTCTAACTACAGAAGAATACGATGTTGTTGTCCCCCAACTTTACATGTATGTCCGAGTATAAATACAAACATATACTGAGATCTTTAATGATAAGATTATCAAATATGCAATTCAGATTTATTGTAGCATTATAATTTATGTTCAATAACTTAAAAACAAATAAAAACAAAAAGGCTTGAGCAAAACCAAAAACTGACCGAAACATTATGCCCCCCCAAGCCCAAGTCCTGGATCCGCCCTTATTATCAACAGTACCATTATAGAACACTATCCAAACAAAGCTCTTGATTACATAATTTACTATATTCAGATTTTCCCGCCTGAAATCATTATTTCTCATCAGGGAAGTGTTTATAGAATCTATGGGCTTTTTCCAGCGGCTGATATCACCAGTTGGAATGTATTGATCTATTATTCATCAGGCTATGTATTTCCATGCATGGAGACCAACAATACAAAGAATGATACAGCATACAAGCTGGTCATATTGATTAAAATAAATTCTCTAAGATTTCTTCATAGAATATGTTCTCTCAGTTAACCAATCAAGCTTCATTACAATATCACCAGCTGATGTAAGGAAAGGTCAGATGACATTTTTAGAATTCCTGATTAGTGATTGTTTAATTGACAGCTAATTGAGTGGGTGATGAGTTGACCTAAATTGACTCTAACACTCATACCATAATTGGATTCCTTTGTTGGTGTCCTTACTAATCATTACTGTTTTGTCTGAATACTCTGGAGTACCGCTGTATAGAGAGGGAGTGTTTTAGATGTTAGATATTGTTCACAGAAGGGTATTGACTATTGGTGGTACTTGCTGGCTGTATCTAAATCCTCAGTTAATGGGATTAAATATTTTTCAATGAACATATGCGACATATTAGATCAAGATACTTAATTAATTCAAGTTAATGTCCAAAACCAAACATAACTCTTTTTTTCACACAGTATTGATATTTTTACTACAAATGCACCCTCTATTAAAAGATCAGCCGTATGATAATTGGTAATGACATATCAAACTGAAATGCATTTAAAATCCACATGTGAATTAAAATAGTTTAGTGGGAGTGATAGCATAATTTTGGGACACCCCTCGTTCAGGGTTATTGTCCCTCTCCCTTTAATATTTCCTATTGTATAAAACACTTTAAAATGGGATGTATTTATTTATTTATGTACCTGAGGTATTGTCTGGTCACATGGTGATCTGTTCTATTAATACACACAGCCAACTTTATGATTATGTTTCTATTTAGGTCGTTATTAATTACATTGAAGTAATTCATTAATGAGATTGTTGGAAAAGTATATACATATATATATACCAGTAGTTTACACCTTTTGTATGATTTGTTTGGGAACAAATATTAAGTTAAAATTGTAGCTTATTCATTGCTTGCTTTCCTAACCAAAATAGACATGTTTAACAGTTTATCTGTCATGTCATAAAGTGAATCTTTTGTGGCAAATTGATTAGGTAATTATTGAAATTACCTCACATGAATGAACCAAAGATTTCCCTGACACAGAAATCTAAAGTCCCTGACTCCCTTTTCTTTCTAGGGACTTCCATTTTCAACATACTGTGCATCCCTGGGAGCCCTAAAATAAACTTTTGTCAAGTAAAACCTGCATACCTGGGACCCTACAAATTTACTAAGGACCCTGTATTTGTCAAACACAAGGGTCCAAAGGACCCCTAGCTGAAAAATACTGGATAAACTTTGTCTGAGATTTCAGTGGTAAAGCATTTGTCTTAATTTAGCTCTTCTATGCATTTTTATGAAAGTCAAACTGGACTTAGATTGTATAATATTATGTCATGTTTGTGGTTTAAGGACACATAACCCTGTACAGTCAATGTTATGAATCAGGGAGATATAGGTCTTTCACTATAAGTAATACATTTTCTGTTTATATTTAAGGATAGTTTGTACGATAATCCGGACTGATCCAGTTTTAGGTTATTGAACTTGCCAGAATAGAATAACTCTGTCAAGGTGTTTTTCGTGATTTTAACAATGACCGTGATTCATTGTCAGAGTAACCCTATGTAATAACACTATGTTGTAATATGTTTCCTGTATTGTCAGGCCTTTTTCTAATTTAGAAGCACCTGTGAAAAATTGTCCACTGGAGCGACCATGTATATCTCTTTGAAGCTCTTTGAATAACTCTGGCCATTATTGTCCCTCATGTCATAAATGTTTGTGGACATTTTGTGTGTCTTTTGACAGTTGATATAAGAAATATAGATAAGAATGCTTGTTTATATAAAATTTAGATATGAAAAGCCTGTTCTTGTAGCTATAATGAAAATTCACAAAATTGGATTGTCTGACCAAGATGTTGGTGTTAGGTTAGCAATGTCATCATGAAACATGACTGAAAAACTTATTTATGTACACAGAAGTTAAACATGCCATGGGTTCCCTTTAACATATGTACAAATTTAGATCCTTAAGACATCCTGGGATAGAATTAATAGGTATTTTACAATACAATGTATATCTATTTATATATTTTTCTCCTGCGTGGTGATAATCTGGTGTAGGAACCCATTGTTATTTATTTTGATTTCGCCATTATACATGTATTCATATGATTTTTGTAAAGGTAGTACTTCATAATAAAATCATGTGTATATGTATACCTGACATATACAGTGAAAGCATTACCTGTACTCTTAAGTTTCACATTTCATACTTCAATATCTGTAACAATTCATGTTGTGATTTCATCATTAAGTGGTTACATGTATAGCATATACCTCTAGTAGTTTATACATGAATTTTGATGATTTACAGTTGAAATATACATCTGAGAAAATATTACAATATCTATTTTATCTTTAAATTTTTGTGTTCTGACAATATAAATTAGCTTTAACTCGGCATGTAAGCCAAGATAGGATATACCTGTATTAATCTTATATTTTTATGGTTTTAAAATGTTCTTAAGAAAAGTAATAATGCAGAATGAAAGAATATATCTGTATGATGATATTAACATGCGACATTCCAAAATTTACGACAATTGATTTTTGATTAAAATAACACTGTCTACCTTTAACTATCAATATAAATACATGTATATGTATACATTTCTACCTTTATAATTAACATTGTAATATACTAGTCATATGAGGTAGAATGGCAGTACATTTATAGGGTCATTAAACTCTGCAATATCAATAAGATTACAAAACTAAGTAGGATATGTGTGATCAAATGAGTAACACTGGTAGAATTAAATTACCTGTTTACTTTATTGGAGGGTGTAATTTTGTAATACCACAAAGAACTCGGGTAATAAACCTTTCAATTGCATGATGTAAGCATTATTTTGATCTATTTATATGAATTACCAAATGTCTACCTATTTCATCTTATTCGAAATAATTTAATAAGAAAGGCTATGTCCAATATTTTATGTTTAACAACTCTGGGTAGTATATATTTTAATACTTATAAATTTTATATACGTTTTTAGTAAGTACATGCATTACATAAAAAGTTGGGTTAATTTTGTGTAGACTCTTATTACATTGAACTTCAATGCTATGTTAATAAGTCTACATGTATTTACAGACCTGTATCCAGGCATACGCACGTACACCAATGCGTATACAATTCGTCAGAAAAAAAGTTCCAAAAATGCAATAAAAACTTAAGGCTGATGGGGGTGGGTTTAATGGCAAATTCGCCCGAATATATCAGTTGTTTGACACTGTAATTTAAATACATGTAGTGTGCTAATGACAAAGAAAATGCCATATTGACTGTCCTATTAAAATAACTATTTCTGTTGTATTTCAGTTATTTAGAGAAGACAATACCGATGGACCAGTGACCGAAGGCCAGTTCCGAGACTTTCTTGGAGAGTTTCTTAGTGGAGGTATCACCAGGGAGAGAATCATTGTCTTGTTTGTGTTCTGTGCTGATGTTGCTATAGCAACACTGAAGAGGAAGGCACAGTCAAGTGTACAGCTGTGTCAGCAGTTTATACAGTGGTCTGTACAGTTCATTACTGTGTATGTTTGTAACTGGGTTCGAGATAATGGTGGATGGGTAAGTTGTATCATATTCTAAGACTTGTTTATTTCTGTACATTTTGCTGATGGTGACAAATACATAACACAATGAATTTAAAATATAAATGTATAAACTGAACTATTGAGTGTTCCCTGTAAAGCCAAGTTACTTTCTCATCTTACATACTATCAATAGCGCTCAGACGAATAACGATCCAAAAGTTTGACCACTTGACTTTTGTTACTATTTTTAGATATTAAGTACTGCATTGATTGTGAGGTAGCGATTCCTCTTATTTATGCAAGCACTATTCCTTTTGTATGTTGTAGATACTCATTCATTGTTATATCTCACATTACATGTATTGTGTTTATATCTTTCAGGAAGTAGTGATGGGTTTCAAATGGGTGTATGTAAAGCGTGCAGCCATTGTTATTGGTGTTGGAGCAGCTGTCTATTACAGTATCAAAAGACTGTTACATTGGAATCGAGATTGGTGACAACATATACTTTTCCTGAAATCAGTGACATCACACATTCATTCGGAAATCAGTGACATCACACATTCATTCGGAAATCAGTGACATCACACATTCATTCGGAAATCAGTGACATCACACATTCATTCGGAAATCAGTGACATCACACATTCATTCTGAAGTCATCGGTATTACATAATCTCAGATATATTGACTACGTAACACATTCTTCCTGAGAACATTGGCATTACTCATTCTCCTGAGTTTTCAGTGACATTATATATAATCATTGTATGGTCAAACTCAGAGGACATCTTTCAGTAAATGTTTATGACATTGCACTTTAGTGAAGTGATGCAATTCCACATGGCACAAAATCAATGTAGATATACAAAGCTACTTTATATAATATATATATACTTATAATTATGCCCCCCTTCGAAGAAGAGAGGGCATATTAGTTTGCACATGTCGGTCCGTCCATCCGTCGGTTCGTCCGATTTGTTTCCGATCAATAACTCAAGAACCCCTGGACCTATCATCCTCAAACTTGGTCCACACATTCATCTTGGGTAGCAGAGGAACCCTATTGATGTTGGGGTCATAGGGTCAAAGGTCACTTGGGGCATTATGTTTTACAAACATCTCTTGTTTACTCTTTGACTTTTCATGATTGCAATCTTGCAATATGTTCTATTATTCAAATTGGGTGATATTCATTCATTTGAAATCAGGAGCTCGCTCTATGTGCTGAACAATTCATATCTTCATCTTAGTATTTGAAATATTTTAATTTCTCATGTACATGTAGTAAGTAAACTAAGGAATCAATAACATTATTGTGTGCATAAACGAAAACAGTGAATGTTAAGATTTGAATAACATCTGTATGGTATAATTAAACATTCATGCTTGAATTTGTGTAATTCAGGAATCAAGTGATTGCTCTTCAAGAATTAGCTTGTATGCTGCATTGTCTCAGCATTGTATGTTAAAGAATGTGTAAAGTTTGTATGACAACCATATAACTAGTTATGTAACTAAGACATATACATGTGTGTCCAAGTCAGTCTAGTAAGAAAAAACGGGCTTTAAGAAGTTTTACAACTAACCCATTCCAACATTTGTAAATTTGTATGCATTTTATTTTTCTAACTAAGCAATGATTCACATATTTGTTATCATTTTTCACCTGTGCCTTAGTCTTATCCTATTTGGCTTCCTAAATTGCTTATACATCACAATCAGTCATGCATTCTTACACCATTTGTTTTATTTATTAAGTATTTCATTTATACCACCCCATTGATGGTACGGTTCTATATAGCAGACCTGTTCACAGTTCTATATAGCAGACCTGTTCACGGTTCTACATAGCAGACCTGTTCACGGTTCTTTATAGCAGACCTGTTCACGGTTCTATATAGCAGACCTGTTCACGGTTCTATATAGCAGACCTGTTCACGGTTCTATATAGCAGACCTGTTCACGGTTCTATATAGCAGACCTGTTCACGGTTCTATATAGCAGACCTGTTCACGGTTCTATATAGCAGACCTGGTCACGGTTCTATATAGCAGACCTGTTCACGGTTCTATATAGCAGACCTGTTCACGGTTCTATATAGCAGACCTGTTCACGGTTCTATATAGCAGACCTGTTCAGCTTCTTGAGAAAATAATGAATTTGGGGGGGAAATGTCAAATCAATGCAATTTAATGATGTTCTAAATATTGAATACAAACAGTAGTTTGTTTTATAATTTTATATGTAAAGGGAGATAACTCTATCTCACAGGAAATGAGTATCCTTCTAAAAATGTATTGAGTAAACCAGTTTTTTGTCAAAGAGGGTGAGAAGGTGAAGAAGAACTTTAACAATTAAGTTGTAGAGTGTTGTAATGTGATATATCTATATAAGGTGTCACCTGATGAAAGCAATGGTGGGGAAAAGAACTACATTCCATAGTTCAACAGCTGTTGGAACACAAATAGTTTGGAGGGGGGAAACAGCAGTAAACCTGAAATGAAAACAATGAACTCAAGTGCCAGTAATAATTAAATAGGCTAACTGTACTTTCAGCACAAATAATTATCCAATCAGGGGAAGAAGTCATCTGACTAAAAAAATTATATGACTTTTTTCATACGGTTTATTTCCGATGGTTGGAGAACAATAATTATATTATTTTGCATACCTTAATTCATTTTGGGCATTTCGGTGGTACAATAAATGCTGTACAAATGTATACTGATTAACATTGTCTTAAATGGCTCTGACTTATTCAGTAAGCTCTTTTTGGTTGTGTGTATTTGTACTGAATGCCTATAGAGTTTGTGCCGATTTTTGTTGAAAGAACCATCAGCTAGTCAATCATCAAGATCTCATTATATTATATTATTATATATATTATACACTGTCATCCAAAAGTTTCTTCACACTTGAATAATTTGAATTTCGTTACTTTTTCTTACAGAACTTCAAATAAAACATGTATGACTATGAAGTAGAATTATTCATCCTACTTCTGTGATGGATAGTTAAGCTTAAATCAACAATTTGCACATCCGACACAGAAAATAAGATAATTAGTTTCAGTACAAATTTATGAAATACTTCTACAGAAAAATGCTGTGTTAAAAAGCATTTTCCTTTTATAGTGTGTGAAACAAATATGAAAATACATCAATTGCTATATATGGGAAATCGTCAAAGTGTGAAGGAACTTTTGGAGGGCAGTGTATATTTTATTATATTATACATGTACATCCAATATTGTTTGTGTTTTGTTTTCAGGTCTTTTGTGTATTACATGTACTTTGTGTATTTTGGCCTGTGATCAGTTTTCAACTACAATCGGACCTGGTTTATTTGACAAACTTCTATCCAAATACCCGGTATCATCCAAAATAAATATCAGGTCCCGATGTATCTTCTTAGGCATGTTGAATTTTGAATGGGCTTTTCAAAACCATGTATTATTCGTAATAAAATTTTGGATCCGATGAATTAGAATGAAGGTCTTAATGTATGTGCATTTTCAGGGGGGTTCTATCGATACTTAATGAATGGTAATAAGATTTACATTAAATAAAACTAGTTACCAGTCTTCCTATTTAAACTACTACATGTACTATGATAAAACTAGTTACCAGTCTTCCTATTTAAACTACTACATGTACTATGATAAAACTAGTTACCAGTCTTCCTATTTAAACTACTACATGTACTATGATAAAACTAGTTACCAGTCTTCCTATTTAAACTACTACATGTACTATGATAAAACTAGTTACCAGTCTTCCTATTTAAACTACTACATGTACTATATAAAACCTAGAGAAGGATTAATGGCTCCGATATATGTCTTATTATTTTTTTATCTATGGGCTGTGATTTAAAATTTTATGTCCTAGTTTAAGGGTACATCTATAATTGTTTTGTTGATGCATTTGCCAGTATTTTTGTTCAGTTTAGCATATATTTGTGCTGAGTAGTCGTGCTTGTATCATCCAAATGACTTTTGACATCGTGTCTACACACCATGAATAGAATTATTTGCCTGATTCTCATAATAAACATGCTGAAATAATACACTGGTAATGGTGGAATTGAGGAATGTTTATAGAAGTATCATTTTGTGTTCCCTGTTTGCGTGTTCTCATTTACTGTTGTAAGCAATCAGTTAGTGATCTCCTGCTTTCAATTCATACATGTATCTCACAGTTTATATTGTGTGGCAATTAATGTGCAAGTGATATGGAGAATGCATTTATCTGACTTCACAATTATATTACCATACCTTTGTGAGCTTTTGATGAAAATAGTTCAGGGGTGGTATTCACGAAACATCTTAAGGTTAAGGATTTCCTTATCTTTAACTAAGGAAAAGAAAATAAGGATAAGGATAATCTTAAGGTAAAACTTAAGATGTTTCGTGAATACCACCCCAGACCTCATGTTCATAAAGAGTTTTCGGGATCAGGATCAAATAAAGTTTCTTTCAATTTGCTACAATTTGCTACTCTAAGCTAAATCTTCTTACCTGATAGATATTGCTATATTCCCATGCCTATAAATTCATATTTATTTAGAAAAAGATGATTATTGAAAACTGATACTAATTTTATCTCAATCAGTTTCAGCCTGAAGTATAATAAAATAATTTCTCAACAAAAGTTTTAGACATTTTCACAATGATGAGTGGGAGAGTTTAAGGTATTTTGTTTTCACTAATAAGAAGTTCTGGATAAATTCAGTTGCATTCAGAAAATGCAAATATATTTTTGTGACAAAATGATGTTGATGAGTTGATGCTTTGTGAACATGGGGCCAGGAGAATGAACTTGTGTTACAGGTTAAATGCTTTACTTAAAATCATCATAGTTGTACATGCATGTTTTTACATACCGGTATATGTTCCATGTTTTAATGAGAATGCGGGTTATTATAAATATAAGAAAAATTCTGCTGTGTAGGGATAAATTTACTAACCACTCACACAAACAAAATTGACTGCAGTCAATTCACATATTCCAGAAATACTTAGTATTTTACAGCATGTCAGCAATATTAAATGTGAGATATTTGTTATGAATTTCAGCATGAATATCTTATTTGCTCATGGACAGAAAGCTCAAGCCAATGATTCCCTAAATACGCTCTTCATACTCTTCAGCTTCATTTGTTGTCATTCAATTTGTTAGAATTTTGTTTGTTATACATAGTTCCCACATCTACAATATTTACCTCCCTTGTTTTTAACTGTCGGCCATTTTGATAGGCAAAACTGATTAGCCATTATATGAGAAATTTCCAAATATGTGATAATTGAGAAAATACCAGGAGAATTTGCATGTGACATGTTTCTTCAACTTACTGAGCCAAATGCCCACATGAGCATAATGAATATGTTATTTTTTATAAATCAGATAAGTTAAATATTCCCCATAAACTTTAAGGAAATTTGCCTATCAAAATGGCTGACAATTCAGAACAAGGGATGTGGGAACTATACAATTTTGTAAGTTTGCTGTTCACAATAATTATGTTGTGTTCTGTTGTTTTAGTGTTTAAGTGCTTGTTTTTGTTAGCTATGTATAATACACCTTTACT
This sequence comes from Mactromeris polynyma, assembly GCA_032209605.1. Lineage (NCBI taxonomy): Eukaryota > Metazoa > Mollusca > Bivalvia > Venerida > Mactridae > Mactromeris > Mactromeris polynyma. The sequence goes on along the minus strand of JASFXZ010000034.1, from coordinate 3,966,145 downwards.
TATTGTACACTTACCTGATATACCTGTATTATGGTATGTATCAGTGCACCTGTACCTAGTCATTCAATTTTTGACATTTTGCATTTTGTGTGAATTTTGTCTCAAACTTTGTTCAATGGATAAATTATTTTTCTTTTTTGTCATAAGTTCAACTTTGTTCATTAGTAGAGATAAATTTATCAGTCTGTGTTACTGCATTCATACACTACAATTCTCATTGAAATATGCATTAATGATTACATTTACCAGTTAGGTGATTAATTCTCAGGTTTGACATGTGTTTTTATGTTGGTGAAATAATTTAGGTAGTCAAGTTCGTCAATAGTTAGGTCAGGGGAATTTTTCGTCAAAACGGTATTTGTCAGGAAAGAAATTTTGAAAAAATTCTGCTGGTTATCAGTTTGTGCAAGGGTGTTTGAGGCATAAATTACACATTGCTTACAAGGTGGAACAATTTGAAAACAAAATGAACATTATTTTGTATTGTGTTACTATCAAATGAATATATCATGGGTACAATATTCTTGTCTTCTTGGTTTATACAGACTTGGTACAATAATTACAATATTGTGATCATTAGTGATTATAAGTGTATGCAACATTTCAATTGCGTAACATCACATCACAAAGGAAGAGTTAGTTTGTACATCATGACATATGACCAAGAACCAGGGTCCATGAGTATAATGGATACTAACACACAGTACTTGAATCACAAAATTAACTCTTACTATCCAGTATTGCAAATTTGAGTTTACAAATTGCATGAAAATGTCAAATGAGTGCTGAATATTCTTTTTGGAGCATATTCTTTGAGATTTTAGTATGATTATGAGATATGGGAGTACTTATTGGGTGTGAGTGCCACACTTCACACTTAGACTTAATAATTACTCTGAGATATCATATCACACTCATAATTATCTCTTAGAAATTTGCTCATAAAAAAGACCATTCAGCACTCATTCAACATTCACTCACAGAATAACGCTATCAGAATCACGAGAGCACATTCAACATTCACGCACAGAATAACGCTATCAGAATCACGAGAGCACATTCAACATTCACGCACAGAATAACGCTATCAGAATCACGAGAGCACATTCAACATTCACGCACAGAATACCGCTATCAGAATCACGAGAGCACATTCAACATTCACTCACAGAATAACGCTATCAGAATCACGAGAGCACATTCAACATTCACGCACAGAATAACGCTATCAGAATCACGAGAGCACATTCAACATTCACGCACAGAATAACGCTATCAGAATCACGAGAGCACATTCAACATTCACGCACAGAATACCGCTATCAGAATCACGAGAGCACATTCAACATTCACTCACAGAATAACGCTATCAGAATCACGAGAGCACATTCAACATTCACGCACAGAATAACGCTATCAGAATCACGAGAGCACATTCAACATTCACGCACAGAATAACGCTATCAGAATCACGAGAGCACATTCAACATTCACGCACAGAATAACGCTATCAGAATCACGAGAGCACATTCAACATTCACGCACAGAATAACGCTATCAGAATCACGAGAGCACATTCAACATTCACGCACAGAATAACGCTATCAGAATCACGAGAGCACATTCAACATTCACGCACAGAATAACGCTATCAGAATCACGAGAGCACATTCAACATTCACGCACAGAATAACGCTATCAGAATCACGAGAGCACATTCAACATTCACGCACAGAATAACGCTATCAGAATCACGAGAGCACATTCAACATTCACGCACAGAATAACGCTATCAGAATCACGAGAGCACATTCAACATTCACGCACAGAATAACGCTATCAGAATCACGAGAGCACATTCAACATTCACTCACAGAATAACGCTATCAGAATCACGAGAGCACATTTTGTGATTTGAGTGCCGAGTGTAAGTATTCGTTATAATCACAACCTCAAAATATTTATCCCCGAAAGGTTTGACCCTTTCAATACATGAAGTTTTATTTTGTCAAGTCATTTTTGTGTGATTCATAGGACAGTAAGTCACTGATAATTGTTTTTGATGGTAATACCTGGGCCACACAGCAATAATAACCCTACTTTCGTGTTGATAGGCCTAAATGCAGTACAGATCACTTTATATAGTAATATTTGTATTAAAACGTTATTAATTTGTTCTTTCTTTGCAACAACTGGACATTGTATGTATTACATGTATATGCAACATTGGATTGTTTGTGTTCATGTTCCTGGCTATTTGTAATTGTATAAAAGAGATTAAATGATATGATCATTAATGCATCAGCTGTAGTGTTTATTCTATCCCACAAACAGCACTGTAGTGAATATGACATCAGTTGTAGTGTTTATTCTATCCCACAAACAGCAGCACTGTAGTGAATATGACATCAGTTGTAGTGTTATTCTATCCCACAAACAGCACTGTAGTGAATATGACATCAGTTGTAGTGTTTATTCTATCCCTAAAACAGCAGCACTGTAGTGAATATGACATCAGTTGTAGTGTTTATTCTATCCCACAAACAGCAGCACTGTAGTGAGTATGGCATCAGTTGTAGTGTTATTCTATCCCACAAGCAGCACTGTAGTGAATATGACATCAGCTGTAGTGTTTATTCTATCCCACAAACAGCAGCACTGTAGTGAATATGACATCAGTTGTAGTGTTTATTCTATCCCACAAACAGCAGCACTGTAGTGAATATGACATCAGTTGTAGTGTTATTCTATCCCACAAACAGCAGCACTGTAGTGAATATGACATCAGTTGTAGTGTTTATTCTATCCCACAAACAGCAGCACTGTAGTGAATATGACATCAGCTTTAGTGTTAATTTTATCCCACAAGCAGCACTGTAGTGAATATGACATCAGTTGTAGTGTTAATTCTATCCCACAAACAGCAGCACTGTAGTGTATATATCATCAGTAGTAGTGTTATTTCTATCCCACCAACAGCAGCACTGTAGTGAATATGACATCAGTTGTAGTGTTATTTCTATCCCACAAGCAGCACTGTAGTGAGTATGACATCAGTTGTAGTGTTTATTCTATCCCACAAGCAGCACTGTAGTGAGTATGACATCAGTTGTAGTGTTTATTCTATCCCACAAGCAGCACTGTAGTGAGTATGACATCAGTTGTAGTGTTATTCTATCCCACAAGCAGCACTGTAGTGAGTATGACATCAGTTGTAGTGTTATTCTATCCCACAAGCAGCACTGTAGTGAGTATGACATCAGTTGTAGTGTTATTTTATCCCACAAACAGCAGCACTGTAGTGAGTATGACATCAGTTGTAGTGTTATTTCTATCCCACAAGCAGCACTGTAGTGAGTATGACATCAGTTGTAGTGTTATTCTATCCCACAAGCAGCACTGTAGTGAGTATGACATCAGTTGTAGTGTTATTCTATCCCACAAGCAGCACTGTAGTGAGTATGACATCAGTTGTAGTGTTATTCTATCCCACAAGCAGCACTGTAGTGAGTATGACATCAGTTGTAGTGTTATTCTATCCCACAAGCAGCACTGTAGTGAGTATGACATCAGTTGTAGTGTTTATTATATCCCACAAGCAGCACTGTAGTGAGTATGACATCAGTTGTAGTGTTATTCTATCCCACAAGCAGCACTGTAGTGAATATGACATCAGTTGTAGTGTTATTTCTATCCCACAAGCAGCACTGTAGTGAGTATGACATCAGTTGTAGTGTTATTTCTATCCCACAAGCAGCAATGTAGTGAATATGACATCAGTTGTAGTGTTTATTCTATCCCACAAGCAGCACTGTAGTGAGTATGACATCAGTTGTAGTGTTTATTCTATCCCACAAGCAGCACTGTAGTGAGTATGACATCAGTTGTAGTGTTTATTCTATCCCACAAACAGCAGCACTGTAGTGAGTATGACATCAGTTGTAGTGTTTATTCTATCCCACAAACAGCAGCACTGTAGTGAGTATGACATCAGTTGTAGTGTTATTCTATCCCACAAGCAGCTTTGTAGTGAATATGACATCAGTTGTAGTGTTTATTCTATCCCACAAGCAGCACTGTAGTGAGTATGACATCAGTTGTAGTGTTATTCTATCCCACAAGCAGCACTGTAGTGAGTATGACATCAGTTGTAGTGTTTATTCTATCCCACAAACAGCACTGTAGTGAGTATGACATCAGTTGTAGTGTTATTCTATCCCACAAACAGCAGCACTGTAGTGAATATGACATCAGTTGTAGTGTTATTCTATCCCACAAACAGCAGCACTGTAGTGAATATGACATCAGTTGTAGTGTTATTCTATCCCACAAACAGCAGCACTGTAGTGAGTATGACATCAGTTGTAGTGTTTATTCTATCCCACAAGCAGCACTGTAGTGAATATGACATCAGTTGTAGTGTTTATTCTATTCCACAAACAGCACTGTAGTGAATATGTCATCAGTTGTAGTGTTTATTCTATCCCACAAACAGCAGCACTGTAGTGAGTATGACATCAGCGGTAGTGTTTATTCTATCCCACAAACAGCAGCACTGTAGTGAATATGACATCAGCGGTAGTGTTTATTCTATCCCACAAACAACAGCACTGTAGTGAATATGACATCAGTTGTAGTGTTTATTCTATCCCACAAACAGCAGCACTGTAGTGAATATGACATCAGTTGTAGTGTTTATTCTATCCCACAAACAGCAGCACTGTAGTGAATATGACATCAGTTGTAGTGTTTATTCTATCCCACAAACAACAGCACTGTAGTGAGTATGACATCAGCTGCTTACCCTAGAAGCAGAGGGTTAGATCCAAGTTTGGGGTCATCACCACACTTCTATGTATAACAGGTAATCTCTAAATAAATGAAGCATCAGACTATTTTCACAATCAAACATGAATTACAAACTAACAGTTGATAACAGAGGAGCATCATAGACTTTGGTAAATAAATGCATCGTGTACATTATGCGTAGATATTACCACAGAAACTTAACCCTTGGATTAGCTCAGTGTCTCGCTGGTGAATCATCTACTACTTGACTGTGAAAACAGTCAAGTGGTCCTTATTTTTCTTACTTTTTCCTTATTTTTTTATTTCTTCCTACTTTTTCCTACCGGTACTTTTTGGGTCTGAAATTTCCTACTTTTTGGGTTCAAAATGTGTACTACACAGATACCTTATATTGATAGTTAGAAAATGGTAGCATATTTGTGGGATCTTTTCAATTGGGAGTGCATAGAAGACTGGAATCATCTTGATGAGACTGTACAGACTGGGGCTGTTTCCTTAATGATCACGCCAAGGTGAAAGATGTATAAGAGTCAAAGATGTATTTTTAGTTAGCAATTTATGTCTGTGAGTAATGCAAAGTTCTGCACAAATTTATGTAAAAACTCCTACTATTTTAGTACAAATTCCTTATTTTTCCTACTTTTCTCCTACTTTTCGGTAAATTTTATTCCTACTTTTTGAAAGATGTTCACTTGACAGCCTGAACAAGCACAATAACATGTTCTCTTAGATGATCAGACAAAACAAGCACACATACATGTTCTCTTAGATGATCAGACAAAACAAGCACAAATACACATTCTCTTAGATGATCTGACAAAACAAGCACACATACATGTTCTCTTAGATGATCTGACAAAACAAGCACAGATACACATTCTCTTAGATGATCTGACAAAACAATCACACATACATGTTCTCTTAGATGATCAGACAAAACAAGCACACATACACATTCTCTTAGATGATCTGACAAAACAAGCACACATACATGTTCTCTTAGATGATCAGACAAAACAAGCACACATACATATTCTCTTAGATGATCTGACAAAACAAGCACACATACATATTCTCTTAGATGATCTGACAAAACAAGCACAGATACACATTCTCTTAGATGATCTGACAAAACAAGCACAGATACATGTTCTCTTAGATGATATGACAAAACAAGCACAAATACATGTTCTCTTAGATGATCTGACAAAACAAGCACACATACATATTCTCTTAGATGATCTGACAAAACAAGCACAGATACACATTCTCTTAGATGATCTGACAAAACAAGCACACATACATGTTCTCTTAGATGATATGACAAAACAAGCACACATACATGTTCTCTTAGATAATATGACAAAACAAGCACAGATACATGTTCTCTTAGATGATCTGACAAAACAAGCACACATACACATTCTCTTAGATGATCTGACAAAACAAGCACACATACATGTTCTCTTAGATGATCTGACAAAACAAGCACAAATACACATTCTCTTAGATGATCAGACAAAACAAACACAAATACACATTCTCTTAGATGATCTGACAAAACAAGCACAGATACACATTCTCTTAGATGATCTGACAAAACAAGCACACATACATGTTCTCTTAGATAATCTGACAAAACAAGCACACATACATATTCTCTTAGATGATATGACAAAACAAGCACAAATACACATTCTCTTAGATGATATGACAAAACAAGCACAGATACACATTCTCTTAGATGATCAGACAAAACAAGCACACATACATGTTCTCTTAGATGATCTGACAAAACAAGCACACATACACATTCTCTTAGATGATATGACAAAACAAGCACACATACATGTTCTCTTAGATGATCTGACAAAACAAGCACAAATACATGTTCTCTTAGATGATCTGACAAAACAAGCACAAATACACATTCTCTTAGATAATCTGACAAAACAAGCACAGATACACATTCTCTTAGATGATCTGACAAAACAAGCACAAATACATGTTCTCTTAGATAATCTGACAAAACAAGCACAGATACACATTCTCTTAGATAATCTGACAAAACAAGCACAAATACATGTTCTCTTAGATAATCTGACAAAACAAGCACACATACATGTTCTCTTAGATGATCTGACAAAACAAGCACACATACATGTTCTCTTAGATAATCAGACAAAACAAGCACAAATACATGTTCTCTTAGATAATCAGACAAAACAAGCACAAATACATGTTCTCTTAGATAATCAGACAAAACAAGCACAAATACATGTTCTCTTAGATGATCTGACAAAACAAGCACACATACATGTTCTCTTAGATAATCTGACAAAACAAGCACAGATACACATTCTCTTAGATAATCTGACAAAACAAGCACAAATACACATTCTCTTAGATAATCTGACAAAACAAGCACAAATACACATTCTCTTAGATAATCAGACAAAACAAGCACAAATACATGTTCTCTTAGATAATCAGACAAAACAAGCACAAATACATGTTCTCTTAGATAATCAGACAAAACAAGCACAAATACATGTTCTCTTAGATGATCTGACAAAACAAGCACACATACATGTTCTCTTAGATAATCTGACAAAACAAGCACAGATACACATTCTCTTAGATAATCTGACAAAACAAGCACAAATACACATTCTCTTAGATAATCTGACAAAACAAGCACAAATACACATTCTCTTAGATAATCTGACAAAACAAGCACAGATACACATTCTCTTAGATGATCTGACAAAACAAGCACAAATACACATTCTCTTAGATAATCTGACAAAACAAGCACAGATACACATTCTCTTAGATGATCTGACAAAACAAGCACAAATACATGTTCTCTTAGATAATATGACAAAACTAGCACACATACATGTTCTCTTAGATGATATGACAAAACAAGCACAAATAAATGTTCTCTTAGATAATATGACAAAACTAGCACACATACATGTTCTCTTAGATGATATGACAAAACAAGCACACATACACATTCTCTTAGATGATCTGACAAAACAAGCACATATACATGTTCTCTTAGATAATATGACAAAACAAGCACACATACATATTCTCTTAGATGATCTGACAAAACTAGCACACATACATGTTCTCTTAGATAATATGACAAAACAAGCACAAATACATGTTCTCTTAGATGATCTGACAAAACAAGCACACATACATGTTCTCTTAGATGATATGACAAAACAAGCACAAATACACATTCTCTTAGATGATCTGACAAAACAAGCACACATACATGTTCTCTTAGATGATCAGACAAAACAAGCACACATACACATTCTCTTAGATGATCTGACAAAACAAGCACACATACATGTTCTCTTAGATGATCAGACAAAACAAGCACACATACACATTCTCTTAGATGATCTGACAAAACAAGCACACATACATATTCTCTTAGATGATCTGACAAAACAAGCACACATACACATTCTCTTAGATGATATGACAAAACAAGCACACATACATATTCTCTTAGATGATCTGACAAAACAAGCACACATACACATTCTCTTAGATGATCTGACAAAACAAGCACACATACATATTCTCTTAGATGATCTGACAAAACAAGCACACATACATATTCTCTTAGATGATCAGACAAAACAAGCACACATACATATTCTCTTAGATGATCTGACAAAACAAGCACAGATACACATTCTCTTAGATGATATGACAGGAGGTAATCTATCAACATTCATTTTCTATTTATCATTTTGCAAGAAATTCATGGTTCTTGTGACAACTAAGTCTTCAGTATGGCACTCGGTTAGGACAACCCTGGCTGACTGCTATAAGAGCTTTTATCTCAAAATAAAATGAAACACAGTTTTAATCCTCGTACATTTGTATTTATTTATTAGCCAAATTTGGTACAATTCTTTTCATCACAATAACACGATTAACTTCATCAGTAATCATTTCAAAGCCATCATTCGATTTCTTAGGTTTAGGTTTCTTTTCTGGAATTTTTGATTTCAATTCTTTCTCTTTTAGTTGTTTTTCAGTCAATATTTTTGCCTCCTCTGGCGAGAGTTCGATCACCTGAATATTATCATTTGGAACTTTATCATCACATAAAAATAGTTTTGGATCAAATTTGAAAGTTACATCCAATTTTTCACATTTCACACCCGTTTGATTAGCATGTCTAAATTTGATATGCCGCGCCACTTTGTCCGTGCTCCCAACGCGGTAGTCACACCCACTACACTTGAAAGAACAAATGCCAGCATGGGCCATTAAATGTAACTTCAAGGAATGGGAATGCCCTGCTCTATACTCACACTGGTTACAAGCGAACTGCTTCTGTTTCATATGAGTATGTCTTACGTGCTTGACCACGTCTAAACGAAACTTGGATAAATAATCACAATTTGGACATTTGAATCTTTTCTCATGTAAATGTTTTAACTGTATGTGGTGTTTCAAGCTGGAAAGCTGCAACGAAAATAAGCATGAAAATTTACCTATACCATTTAATTTGAGCTTATGACACCATTTCCATTTTCAATAAGTTGAAGCTATTAAATATTTTGTAAAATGTTTCCGTTTCTACATTGTGTTCTGTTAAATGTTCTTACAGCTGTTATGAAAATGTAGGTGTGTCATAACTTTATAATTGAGCAACAAGTAATATCATAATGTTTAATACAAATTATGTAAAAGCAAGTCCATTTTTAACTCTAATTGCTTGATAACTACCTTCTGTTGCTGATGAATTCTGATAAAGCATACAATAATTATTGTCAAGCCATTTTTCATTGTTTGAAGTAACAATTTTATAGGTGATAAAACTTTGATAGATATTTATAACAAAACCAGAAAGTACCAAATAAGCCAACCAGATCTACTATCAATCAACACCTATTTACACTAGGAAAACATTCAAACAGTGAACGTGAAAGAACATAATCTGAGGATTTAATCAATGACTAACTGACAGCTTATATAATATGTATATATATTAAATTATCAGATGACAACTCATCAATTTCCTGTAGTGAAGGTAAATGAAAAAATGTGATTAGAAAAACATTTCATTAACAGATACTGCCGTGTTTCTACTTCAACTCATATACAGGAGATTTGTAACTCACTCTAAGTACTGTAAAAAAGTAGTAGAAAAGTTGTTTGCAAACGCTTGATATGAGCGCTGCTATGGGATTTACAACCTCTTCACTAAGTGATGTAATTTCAAGAAAACACAATGCACTATTTGCAAGCAGGAAACAATATTTACTCCATTTGGTCACTTCGTTTTCATATTGCCATATAGGGCAATTCTGGAAATGACATCTCTTAAAAGATGTTGGAAATTGTACAGCGGCACTCATATGTTTTCGACAATACTTACATGGGGAGTTGAGTATGCACATTGGTCACACAAATATTTCTGCTCACATAGGTGAATTTGTTTATGATGTGTTGTTAAATTCTTCTTATAGATTGACTTAAAACTGCAACCCTTCTCTTCACAAATGTAATACTTAGCTGCAATACAAATAACTACATGTATAACATGACTTATAATGTTCTAAAGTTAAATGATTGCAATGGAGGTCTTATCTCTTGGATAATTGAAACTTCTACAAATTACAAAGGCAATTATCCTTGCACTTCAGCAAACCAATAAAGGAAATCATCTAAAAGCAGACAGCATTATTTAAATCGAATGGTTATTTAAGTTATTTTCCAACAAAGCCAGAATAAAGAAATAATTCAACCATGTCCATAAGAATACGCTGATTTAGGTGACTACCTTTAAAGCTCATCGTGTATCAATTACATAAATTTGTTTGAAAATGTACCATCACAAACCTGATGCCTTCTTATCTTCAGTAGATGATGTGGGCTGATTTTTGACATTGTTGTACAATGAGATAGAACACTTTGTAGGAATTTCAACAATAATGGATTTACTACCACTGTCTGAACACTTCTTAGCTTGGTTCAAACTCTTCACAACATCCACAGTATTGGGTTTGTCTGTTTGTAACTTAATGATTTGGACTACTCGCTTTGGTGTGGCATCTGGACCTACATCCACTAGTTTGCTGTGGTGTATATAAAGAGTACTTGAATAATCATCTGTTGTCAGCTGATTATCTGTTTGTGGAGCTTGTTCTACATTCATTTTTGCATCGGAACAGTTTTTAGAAACCACCATTTCACAAGAATCATTGGAATTCAAGGTATCTTGCTCCTTTCTCGTCTCTGAGAATTCATTTGTTAAGGGATTTTCATTGATTTTTGTTGGCTTAACTGAGTCAAGACTTACTGACTTAGATTCCATAGCAACATCACATTTGGTTACTAATGGGTCTTCTCCAATAATCTTTTTATCAGACACAGATTTTTCCCTATCAGTAAAATTATCAATAATTTGCTTAATAATTTTATCTGAGTCCATCACATTTGTTTCTTCAGATACGGGAATTATTTCACTATTAATGCACATCTCATCATATTCTTTACCAACTTTGTCAGAATCTGCAATACCTTCCAATTCATTAAACCCGGACTTTTTAGTAGCACTTTCAACATCTGCAAGTATTTTGTTCATATCTACTTCTGTTGATTCATTCACTTCGATCACTTGTTGTGTCACACTGTCTGATTCTTTAATGTCCTCCCCTGACATTCCATTAGTACAGGTAGTATCGACAGAACTATCTTTCAAAAGGAAGTTATCAGTTTTACTAACAACAGCATAATCAATCTGTTCAGTTTCAGATATTCCTGTCACTTTAAAATTGTTAAACAAATTTCTGTCATTAGGATGTATATCATTCTTACTAGTATGATCATGTGACCTGAATGTCTCATCTAACTGTGATCTGACATCGTTAAATTCAGTTCCTGTAGATTTATTACCACTAAGTTCTATATTAGATGACTGTACATTACTTGTTATTTCTTGTAGACTGTAAAGACTTAAAGATGCCACACTCAAATCAGCATTTAAATCTAAATTTTCAAACTGGTTACTCTCTGGCACAATGACTTGTTGAGAGTTAACAGATTTGGTATCATATTTACTATTGTCTGTCACATTTAGAGAATTTGTGTCTCCAAAGTCATCTTTTATTTGTTCACAACTGCTAGGATGCATATCTAAATGATGTGTAGCTTTTCCAAATTCATACAGATTGTTGCTAGATGTAGAAATTACAGAATTTGTTCTTCCAAGAGTATCATTTTCAGCCAGTAATTCAAAACTATCATTACTAGCTACATTTGCAATAGCTCTCACAGCAAGTTCAGTCTCAATATCTTGATCACTTACAACATTATCAACATTAAATGATGCTACTATATGACTTGTTTTATTCACTGTATCAGTATTCACCCTTGGTGACTCAATAACCCTAAATGAAGAGATGGAATTTGGCACAGTTTTACCAGTCTGACTTTGCATGTTAACCACACTACTTTCAGATGAAATATTAGTAAACACATGACCAGAGAAGTGTGGAGTAGAATCGTTAACAGAATATAGCAAGGATCCTGACATTTTCCCCTCACTATTTGGAACAAGTGAATCATTAATGCTTAAAATACTCCCAAGGCCATCATGAATTTGTGTTACATCTCTTTTATCAGTTGTGGAAACAGCTGTATCATTGCTCATAGATGTATTTGTCACTTCATGAACTATACAGTGAGATTTTAATTCTGCTACACTCTGACAACTAAAGCTACAGTTTGGACATCTTAATTTAATGATTGAAGTGAGTCTTTGAGCTTTGTTTGGACTAGATTCGAGATTTCCTACAGTATTTAATCCTGTAATATATGAGTTACTTTTTGTTCTAATTCTATTCGGTCGATTTGGACGTGAGTTATCATAAAATGATCTGGTATCTCCAAACACATTGGCATCATTGACATAAACAACTGGTTCGTCACATGACAATGAACGTTTCTTTTTCACATAAATACATCCAGTCTCTCCAAGGACATCATTCATTGAATCTTTAGATTCATCAGTTATATTTGTCAAATTCTCTCTTGGATTAAACACAATATCAGTCTTAGACATTCGTCTAGTATCACCAGATCTTTTGTGTGTTTTTGTCGGTTTTACTTCACCTGAGCCATTTGCTTTCGAGGAGTCCAGTTTTCTTTTCCGACATATTCTGTAGTCTTTAGTTTCACTCAGTGGCCTCTCGTTACATTTAGCCACAACATCATCAACCAAATCAAAATTTTCCTTCAAAAAATCTTCTTTCAGAACCGTAAGATTTCCTGTTAAATCTTTATCAGGAGGTAGCACACTAATATATTGTCTCCTTTCAACATCACTTTTGCTTTTCTTCAATCTTAGCTTCTTGTTTTTTATTTTCACAGCATTATCGTTATAAGAATTTGAACCAGCCGGCATCAACAAAACTTTTGAGCCTGACTCGGTCTTACTTATCTGTTCCTCACAAGCCAGATCAGCTACTCGATAAATATCGTCATCTTTCTCAGCAGATTTCTCTTTGTATAACACAGGTACTGAAGGTATCAGGTTAGGATTTGTGATAAAATCAAGAGTAGCTAGATCAAGATAATCAAGCTGAGTAGGCTCATCTAATGTACTGGGGAAGTTGAAGTAATTACCATCTTGTAGTTGTAAGGTTGGACTAGCTTGAATATCCTCACAACTCCTAGTTATGTGCGATTTTTGTAAAGTTGGAGTTGGTCTTTCAGCTGTTTTCACGGTGGCATTAATAAGGAACGGGTCTTTTGTGTTTACTTGAGGCAGAACAGGATTCTGGCCAAAAAATGGATCTTTCCTTGCAAGATCAAGATACCGTAAGGTAGGACACTCCTCAATGTTTGTAAGAAATGCCTGATTGTCATCTTGAGTGGGTGGCGGTATGCTGCTGAACAAATCTGTAGAAAAATTACAAGAAAATGGTATTGAGGGGTTAGAGGAGTACATGAAATTGTATCCCATCTGACCATCCTGCAAGTAACTGGAACTTGAACTTCTCTCAAATGGTGAATGAATCCTGGATTTGTTACCATCTCCAAAAAGATGCAAATGTCTATCAACTGGAGATAGAAGACGAGGTAAAGAAGGACTAGACTGAAATGAAGGTACTTTACTTGCACCAGTATTCAAGTTAGGTAAATCATTGTTCTTTAGGTATTCAATATTCTTGTTGATAATGTTTTGTATCTGATCATCTTCGCTAGAATCAACCTGTTTATCAGATTCCAAAAATGTACTGCAGGATGTTTTCTCAGCCTCCTCTTCCAGGGTATTGATATTTGATTCAAGAAGAAAGTTTGATTCATCGGTATCGACAGTATTTGTTTGTGGTGTCGATTTAAGAAATATAGATGGATCAAATATGTCTGGAACTCGAATTTTAACAAAATGGTTAATAAAGCTGTCATCTTTTGAGAAGATAAATGGCTGTTCACATCCATCAAGTAGAAAATCCTCTGGCTGGAACAGCTGAAATAAACAAAATGTCAATACTTATAGTATAATATATCATGGCAAACAGTTTATGCAAAGTTTTTGATCTCAAACTTGTCCTGATCTAAGGTTGAGAAGGCCAATATCTAAAACAGTTATCGTTGAGTTTGATATAAAATCTAAAGCATCCCAGTGCTCAATTCTATACAATTTTCAAATGCAGTCCAAGGTTAAACTTAATGTATGTGCTTTTGTGTGGCTGTGCACTTTGTATGCTACACTTCTTTAATCATTTTGATGCAAAGGATTGGATAAATAACTTGCTTCAAGTCTAATACCAACAAATTTGTAAACACATTTCAGAATGCCAAAACTCTCATGCAAATCTACGATATTATCATAAAGAAAACATGCAATGTGCATTCATGTAAAATTTAAATGGTTAAGCAGATGGAAAATCATATTACCTGCAGGAATATTTTTCTCTCACATGCAAAGTAAGAGCATGTAGTTTTGAAAGGATTCCCGATACAATTAATTTGATGCTTCAACCTGTCAACTTGGCTGCTGAACATACCCTTACACTTACAACAGCAGTATAAACCAGATTCTATAAATTAAAATAAATAACATGAAAAACTGAATATAGAGGAACTGATGACTATTGCATCAGATGTCCATCTTCATGCTACATTGCATCAGATGTCCATCTTCATGCTACATTTCAAATAGATAGATCTAATAAATGGAAATTACCAGGATAAATACTGAAGTATATACAGTAAACTTTTAAATAACTTTTTGTGTCAATCACATAACATAGAAAATCTGCCTGACCCAAACAGAAACCACTAATAAAAAACATTGCCTATTACAGCTAAGTCTCACTTATTGACTTAAATTTAAGACCATACAGAAATTAAGATCCCTCATTTTAATATATTATTATTACATTCTTATTAACCCTTTACTCCATAAAGCTCTAGCCCATATACATGCTGTATTCTGATAAGAGACTGGTCACAAGTCATAGCCTATTCTATCTCCATACAGGTTATTAGAAAATAATTGGTGATTGATACCTGTATACTTCAACATGAAATAACAGTGTCAAGTATTGGTTTAATCATTTTTACATGAATGTAAAAGTTGTAGGGAATTAAATTTTCTGTATAATACGTAAATTTTATTATTGTGAGTTAAAAATTATAGAAGATACAGAAAAAATCATTTAAACAAAAATACACTTTTCTTTGTGGTGAAATTGTGTTTATAATCCCAGTAAAACATATTACGTAATTAGCAATTATAATTATTTATGTATGAACAAAGTTTATACTATATTTTGTTATAAATGAATTCATTCAAGCAAAAATTATGTTCAAACACAAATGCAGATTTACTTGTACAGTTACAGTTACATTGACGTATGTTGGCACATGTAAAAAAAACAAGAAGTCCTAACTGTTGAAATTGATTTCAGTGAATATTATATAATAATTGGCATTTATTAATATACATTTCTTATGGTTCAATTAATTTGATTGGTAGATGCTAATTGTTTTGCAATTCATAAGCCATGCCCTAGACAGAAGATTAGTCCTACTGGTCACTAAATTGCTCCATGTTTCAGCTGTAAAAACATAAGAGTCATAAAACCCCAGGAGATCTTTATTATTTGTTAATTCATAGAGATATTTCCTCTTTGACAAGTCCCATTGACAATTGCAATGATTAGGTCATATCAATCTTTGATCTCCATTTGTAATTCATACAATGGGCTGCAACTTCCATCCAAAAGTATTTATTTCAAAGACTTAGCCAGTGTCTTCAAACATCTTTGAATGTTAATTCTTGTTCAACATTAAAATTAATTTAAATTGATGTCACAACAATTGCTACACAGACAATAAAAACCGGGATTTGACCTTCTTATTATTGATTTTTTACACGCTTGTGCCGGGGAAAATAGCAGACTTGTCTACACAAAACATGACATGCACGTTGTGATCTACATCCTTTGTTTAGTCGTTCTTAACACAATTTTAAAGATTATTAAACCTAGATTGTTTTTCACAGCAGTTTTTTAAACTATTTATTTGGCAGGGAAATGTATTAATGCAATTAAACTTTGATGAAAATATCCAAATTGAAGCGGATACCCAGGCTATTCATAACATATATGATACCCTGGGCAAACTGACTGTAAAAATCTCGTACCCATGAATAATTAATGAGATGAAATTCTGCCGATCGATTGGCCGCATGACACACACCTCATGCGATACGGAAATTTCCAAGGAGTTGCGGATGAAATCAGTTAAGACTGATAGCTCTTCACAAAGGAGATTCCGTCTTTTTTGTTAGCGTCCAGTTCATTGGTCGAGAAATGCCAATGAATATTTATGCATTAATTACGAAGTTTTGCCAGCCAATTTGCCCAGGGTATCATATATGTATGAGCATGGGTACCGAGGATGAGTCGCGACCATGTACTCGATACCAAAGCAAAGAATGGGTTACTTATGCATGCACATACATGTGAACCTTTTCTGAAGACAAATCGGGAGATTGCACCTCGAAATGCAGGAGATTGAGACTCAAAACGGGAGATTTTTTTGTGGGTGAAATTTTGTCAATATCATGTCTTCATCCGTATCATAAGCTGTTAATAGCAATATTTTGCAAATTAACTCATAACCTGGGGGTCATCCGTTTAACCCTTTACTCCATAGACCTCTAGCCCATTTACCTACTGTATGCTGATAAGACACTGGTCACATAGCCTACTCTATCTCCATACAGGTTATTGGAAAATAATTGGTGATTGACACCTGTACACTTAAACATGAAATAACAGTGTGAAGTATTGGTTTAATCACTTTAACATGGGTGTAAAAGTTTCAGGGAATTAAATTTTCTGTATAATGATGTAAATGTTATTATTGTGGGTTAAAAATTATAGAAGATACAGAAAATTATAATTTGAGATACACATACACTTTGTGTATTTCTAAAAATAATTGTGGTGAAATTGGGTTTATAATCCCAACAGCACATATTAATTAGCAATTATAATTATTTATAAATGAACAAACAGTCACCATTTTAGTCAATATTTATATTTTGTTATAAAATACAAGCCAAATTTATGTTCAAACACAAATGGAGATTTACTTGAGATTTACTTATACAGTTACAGTTACATTGGCGTATGTTGGAACATGTAAATAAAACAAAAAGTCCTAAATGTTAAAATTGACTTCAGTATTCTCACAGCTAATGATAATTGACATTAATTAATATATATTTCTTATGGTTCATTTAATCTGATTGGTTGATGCTAATTGTGTTGCAATTCATAAGCCACGCCCTAGACAGAAGATTAGTCCTACTGGTCACTAAATTGCCCTGTGTGTCAGCTGTAAAAACATAAGAGTCATAAAACTCCAGGAGATCTTTATCATCTGTTAATTCATATTGCTATTTCCTGTTTGATATATTAATCCCATTGATAATTGCAATGATTATGTCATATCAATCTTGGATCTCAATTTGTAATTCACAAGGTGGCTGCAACTGTCATCCAAAAATATTTACTTCAAAGACTTAGCCAGCGACTTCAAACATCTTTGATGTTTATTCTTATTGAAAATTAAATTGTTGTCACAAGAATTGCAACACAGACAATAGGTACCTGGATTTGACCTACTTTAATATTGATTTTGTTCTGGTGAATTTTCAGAAAATAGCAGACTTGTGTACACAAAAAATGTCAGGATGACGTATTTTTTCTGTGAAAATTTCTTTACATGGGATTGTTTGATCGCCGTTTTTGGATTAACTTATATTATTAACCATATTTTTTTGGTGGAATTAATATCTTACAAGATTGCTTTTTACATTAGGGTAAGTTAAAGTTATGGTACTTATTGTAAAAATCCGAGAATTTATTGTAAACTTGCCGTGAGTTTGTGAAGAAAATACGCTTCCGCGTGTCCAGCGTAAAATCGCTACCTGTGATGTTTTAAATGCAGTTCATGCAAAAACTTTATATAGTAACCCAATTTTTTTTAAAATGCATTAGCTTAAGGAAAGATCGATCTTTTCATAAGAATAAATTAGAATGTCCGAATTTTACGAAAAAATGGATTTATAGTGGTTTAAAAACAAGTGAGTGAAAACGCGTGATCATGGAGATGGTATTAGGGCGTGAAATCGAGTGATCATGGAGATGGTATTAGGGCGTGAAAACGAGTGATCATGGAGTAAAGGGTTAATAGAGTCGCCAATTAACAATTCCATTGCCAATTGTCATATATATCTGAATACAAAAGAAATGTGTGAAACTTGAATGAACAACATGACAAGCCAGCGTCGCATTGTATTTTGATCAGTGTCACTAAGCGCTTGATTCCATGGTTTAGAGCCTCTATATAACCCCAAAAACGTGATTTTCGGTTCAGTTTGACAAGTAATTTCAGCGAACCAGTCGGGAATGAACTAAAACATACTCAATAATTTCAATAATAAAAATTCAAGATGTTTACTTTGAAAATCGGGAGATCGCGGCTCCCGGCCCGGAGAGCGTGTTGGCTGTCAAAACCGGGAGACTTCACATGTATGCATGCACTTGTACTGAAGTGCACATTTCCTAGGGCCATATATGACACCTAAATATATGCATGGTTTATATGTCTTATAGACTTAGTATATAACTTTGTCGCCACGCTTGCAACCAGACGTGATAAAAAACATGTAGAGCTGGAGTGAGAGGCCTTCTACCAGAGTTCCTCTAAGGTAATATAAAGTAAAACGGCACCCAAGGAAAAAAATAATGAATCATTGACTGACACCACAAACCAATATGTGCGATTGTATCGCCCCAGGATTCTCTGTCTCACAATGATTATTACTAGTGTTTTTATAATTCAAACCAACATTGAACATAAGGATAACAATTTTCTTCAATTCATAACCGAAAAAGGGGCGAGGAATACTCACCAAGAAGTTGGGCATTTTCCACAGCGGTCATGTTTACATTTTCTCTTCATTATCATCAGACGCTTGCAAATAGCATTAAAGCATTCATGTGATCTTGATGTATTTTATCACAATTATTTTCATTGGATAGCAGCCTGGTAAGAGCCAATCATATTGTTCGTTTCATAGCGATTTCGGCAGACACTTCAAGATGGCGGAATCTAATGCAGGCGAAACGTTATTTCAGCGTGGAAAGGTAATTAACTCGGTTTTCTAAGTATTTTGTACTTCTCAATGGCATTTTGCTATTGGTCTTTTCCAAGCTCAATCATTTCAAAGACGCATGCTTCTTATTATTTTCATTTAATACTCCTTATACAATTTTTTTGAACCTGAGTTGATCCGCTACGTTACGTTCATTATATGTAAGATTTACTTCCCTTGCATTTTAATATTTCAGCTAAAAGTTATCTCCCCTAACAGTTGTGAATTATCAGTCCTCCAAAAATGTATACGATCATTTCTTATATTATATTTTATTTTATGTATTATTTTCGATTGTTGTTTTGCAAACATATCGATATTAGGGTGAGGCCGTTTATATGTTAAATTTGATGTTTTTTTGACATTTCCACTTAATTATTGAGTATAAAAAAGGTCCGTGATATAGGTTCTGGTAGAAAATTTGTTATAATTATTCAAATTCAACCTGGAATGTATGGATAATATATTTGGCGCATTAGTCGGCACTTTTCATCTATCTATTTTGACAATGTAGAAATTAAGTTTGAATGAATGTGTGAATCACAATTGTCATTATCTCGAATTTGAAAAAAAAACTGAGATATTTGATTGAAAGATGTAGGTGTTAATAATGCAATAAACAAACAGACTCTAATTAACTCGACTTTAATCCAACAAAATCATATGTTTGACCAAACAGTGACAAATTATCACAAGTCATCAAAGGACAACGGCCATTGACACTACCTACTCGTTAACTACACACTGTTTGAAGTCCATCATAAACAAATGATCATCAAAGGATGCAAACAATATAACTAGTTCAACTCAATAATTTAAACATCTATATAATGCTAGGTAATTCCAGGTATATTTACGCTCTCTTAACGATGTTAGTGCTGTCAGGATGGATTATTGATTATTTAAAGTGTCATTATTATTTTTGATAATTTACAATTGAAGATGATTTATTAAGTGCCAATAACATTTGTGATAATATACAATAGATGATTAATAATTAGCAAGAATATTTTTGAAAACTTACGATTGATTATTAAATGTCAATAATATTTTTGATAAAATACAATAGATAAGTAGCAATAATATTTTTGATAATTTACGATTGATTATTAAATGTCAATAATATTTTTGATAATTTACGATTGATTATTAAATGTCAATAATATTTTTGATAAAATACAATAGATAAGTAGCAATATAATATTTTTGATAATTTACGATTGATTATTAAATGTCAATAATATTTTTGATAAAATACAATAGATAAGTAGCAATAATATTTTTGATAATTTACGATTGATTGTTAAGTGCAAATAATATTTTTGATAATATAAAATTCATTATTATTTATTAAGTAGCACTAACATCACTCAGAATGGGGGTTCACCAGTACCCATGCTCTATATGTGACAATGAGTGTTTTAATGACACAATCTGGTGTAGCAAATGTAAGCATTGGGTTCACCGTACATGTTCGGATATTACAAAAGTAGACTTTGTCTCCTGGTCGAATAAACCTCTTAAATTTATTTGTCAAAAGTGTGCATTTCACCAGGAACATTACAACTACAGTGCAGCATTATCTAGGTACGCATCCCGGTCTACTTCCTGGTCCTGAAAATCAAATCCCACAAAAATAAAGCATATCATCGCACAAGGACTCAGAGAAAGTAGGTCCGGATGTGTTATACGATAGGGCTCGCAGCATATCAATACCCCCATAGGGGTACGCATCCCGGTCTACTTCCTGGTCCTGAAAATCAAATCCCACACAAATAAAGCATATCATCGCACAAGGACTCAGAGAAAGTAGGTCCGGATGTGTTATACGATAGGGCTCGCAGCATATCAATACCCCCATAGGGGTACGCATCCCGGTCTACTTCCTGGTCCTGAAAATCAAATCCCTGTGCATCTCATAAATAAATTAAATTAAATTTTATCATGTATTGTATTTTGTCCATTTTCTATGTGTTATTGTTATATTCTTTGTTATTTTTGTGTGCATCTAATAAATAAATTAAATAAAATTTTATCATGTATTGTATTTTGTCCATTTTTTTATGTGTTATTGTTATATTCTTTGTTATTTTTGTGTGCATCTAATAAATAAATTAAATAAAATGTTATCATGTATTGTATTTTGTCCATATTTTATGTGTGATTGTTATATTCTTTGTTATTTTTGTGTGCATCTAATAAATAAATTAAATTAAATTTTATTATGTATTGTATTTTGTCCATTTTTTATGTGTTATTGTTATATTCTTTGTTATTTTTGCTTGCATCTAATAAATAAATTTAATTAAATTTTATCATGTTTGATAATATAGATCTACAAAATTACGCAACACACCAGATGCCGGTATTTTCCGGAATACCGTTGCTTTAATCACTACTACTGTTAGGGGAGGTAATTCTTTAAAAATATAAAAGCTATCACCGAGTACACCCCATTCAATTTGTGTAAAACATGACATAGACATGATTTACAAAATTCAGTTTTGGCATACATATCTAAACTGCATATATACATAACATCAAATAGTATTTATCAACGAATGTTGTTTAAATCTTCGTTTATAATCGGATTTCGGTACGGCCAAATGGATTTCGGAACCGCCGAATGAATTACGGTATCGAAGAATGGATTTCGTAGTCGTAATCGTCTATATCGTTCTTAATATGCAATATTTTTCCTTGATTTTTTGTCTGTACATTTATATCAGCACAACATTCAATATTACAACCAAAAAATAGCAATATATAGTGCAAATGTTGTATTACAGTCGGATTTCTGTAATGGAAAATGGCGACGATCGTATGTCGGTAGTGGCGATTGGATTTCGGATGACATTAACGTCTATATTATTCTTAATATGCAATATTTTTCCTTGATTTTTTGCTTATAACTTTGTATCAACCTATTATTTATTATTATAACAAAAAAATAGATTTATATATTGCAGATGTTGACTTTGATTCGGATTTCGGTAATGGAAATCAGATTTCGGTAAAATTACCGAAATCCATCGGATTTCGGTAAGGTAACGTTCCCGAGTTGATCCACAGGGCAATCAACTCAACATGATCAAAATATAGGTCTTTCATCACTTGTACTACTAAGTTGTACATGCATCTATATCAGTTAACCAGTTCTCAATATCTGTGTATATCAGGGTCTCATATAAGATGCAAAGATTTTCTACTCACGGTTGTGGATATTAATGCCTTGCTGAACAGACTAGTGTAGGGGAATTGGTTCTGCATATGATATACGGCCTCCATGTGCTGTATGATACACGTGCATCCGTAATTGGAACCCTTCCACTGTTAATTGTCAATAACAAATAATATATCTGTATCTGCTCATTCAGACGAACATTCAGATGTATAATAATCCATATAGCATTGTTATTTTACTTAAATAATCAGTGAATTGTAATACAGTCTAACCTGCGTTAAGCAGCCAACCAAGGGAAGCAGCCAAATTGGCTGCTTAAGCCAGGTGACCACTTAATGCAGGGTTGGTAGAATGCCCGATTTTGGGAAGATTTCTTGTACCAAAATTGTTTACTTTGTTGTATAGTACATATAATAGCAAGTAAACATAAAAACATTTCAATCAATTTATTTGATTAAGATTTATCATTTTAATCATTTTTTCCGTTTACTTGACATATTTTTCTAATTTTGTGACAATATTTTAAGGACTTTTCTGAATAGCAGTCTTTAAAGAATGATTATGTTTTGAAAGACAAAATCAATAAGTAATCTTCAGAAAACATATTTGCCATTCATAAATGAAACTGTGATGGGATCATCATTAATGATCTTTTGATCTTAACTGATGAAAACAAACTTCTCAACACCTTGAAAGATCACTAACACCGCTTCACACTTACGGGAAACAAATACGCTAACTGCTCAATTAAGGGTCTCACAAAGGGCCAAACAATTAAATACCCACCACTTTAAGCGTTGAAAGTGTCATCAATCATCAATTATTGTAAACAAATCCGAATTAACTCCCTTGATTATGAGTGTGACTAAATTCCAGTACTGTCCGTTTCGGGACGGTAGTGTAAACGCACGTGCTACGAATTAAAAACACGCCCATAAATCAATCATAACAATCGCTGAAATGATTTAATTGGCCAAGGTAAGGAAAATAATTTAACCTGGGCGTGTCTAGACGACTCTGCACCAGCTCCATTCGTGACGTCATAGATTTAGCACAATCCAAGGTGTGAAATAGCGTTTCCGATTTGTTTGACATGTAATACAATATACAATACATGTGACCGCTTAAAACAGACCGATTTTATTGGATTTTTTAATTTGGGAAGCATTCAGGCTGGCCGCTGACTGCGGACGGCAGGTGACCGTTTAATCAAGGTAAATTATAGTAGGATTTTCGTCGGGGACGTCGTGGAATGACCGCTTACTGGAGGTGACCGCCGAATCCAGGTGACCGTTAGTGCAGGTTAGACTGTATATGCAAAAATCCGCTTAACATGAACCTTAAACTATTACGAAATTATCTTCTGTACTTGTAAAGGTATATTTCCCAAAGTAATAAGTAGACCATTTACTTCACTGGTGACAGCGGTGTGATGTACACAAGCTTGACAAGGAGGCAGAGCTTTTCTCTTGTCCCCTAACCACTTTCGCCAATCAGATCACATCCTGCATAAGTTTATGGTTAATTCGTAAAAACCAATTCTTGCGTCAACAACGGATTTTATATATAGGAATTTAATCATTCTTACTCTCTCGAACTCATGAAAGTCAAACAGCCGATGAAGATGTAGAAAATGTATATTTATTCAGCAACCCACATTTAATTATTTAATTATTTACTTAAGCATCGAAATACATCAACTAAGAACATTTCAGTTTGTGATGCACTAATATCCAATGATTGCCCAATGAAATATAGCCCATGAATGACTGAAAGTGACCGGTTCCAAAATTGGCTCATGAAAAACAGAAGTCAGTGCTAGCCCTGGACCAGCTGGTTTGCAGTTAGTCGTGATCATTTTATATGCCAGCTTCATTGATTCCAATACTGCTACAATATTTCAGTTTAGTTCTTGATTATTTTGATGCTTAAGCCTTTCATTATTGACTGATTATTATTTAACTTAATAACTTACTTACTTATTTGTACAATAAAACTTCATCTGATTCTCTTCATGCCATCCCCTTTGAGAGAGCACAAACTTAGGATGCGTCAGGGGTATCAGAGGTCATGTTTAATCTACTACAAGTTCATGAATTTTAAGGCATAAAACTAAATTTTTGTATGGTAAAATTTAAACTAAGATAATAAACATGTCTATTAAATTGAAATTATTTGCCAAGCTTACTTGTTCGTGCGCATGTGCATACTTTAACAATAAAGGGGCACAACTTATCATTGTGTGATTATAGTGATTATTCATTTTTGGTTAATGAAAAATATCAAATAAGTCTTGTTTATTTTTTCTTACCTTAGGATGATGATGATGATAATGAAGATATTTGGGATGACACTGCATTGATTAAAGCTTATGATGAAGCTGTATCTCTTATGAAGGTAACTTTTATGTTCATACTTAATGGTATAATTTGTTTAAAATGCAGGTGACTTCTGGATATATATCATTTACATTGTACTAGAACATTGCATTATTTTGAATTGATATTTTTTTTCAGGAAGTTGGAACATTTCAATGCAATATTTCTTGTCAAATTTCTGAAAATTATGTGATTGTAGAGGAGAGGTATAATGGTAATTTTTACTGCTAATTCTATCACAGATGAAGGCTGCAGAACAAAACGGTATTAATTTAACTGAAGAAGACATTAAAACTATAAATAGCAGCAAGAAAAAAAGGAAGCGAACAAGATCAAAAAAGTCTAAAAAGGTAATTGATTTTATATTTATTGCCAAGCCAGTCTGTGTAGAACAATTCATATCAGTTGGTTTTGTTTTGAAAGTTTAGTAACTACCGGTAAATTCTACTTAAATGTACACTCAAAAGCTTACTAGAACGTTTCACATAGGTAATGGAAAGATAACAATGAGCTGTTCCACAACAAATATGTATTAGGGACCAAAAATCCATTTTCATTTTCTAACAAATATATTTTCATTTAATACCAAAAACATTAAATCAACTTTTAAGAACAAAATGCAAAAGTAAGCTGCCAAAATTTAATGACATCATGTAATCAAAACGCTTCACTCCTGAACATTAATGCTAAAAATCTTCTGTTTTTCAAATGGAAACAAACACATATCAACAATATCATGTTCATTTAATCCTATAAATCACTATTAAGCATACAAAAAGACACTTCCGATAAAGCACTTAGTTTGAGATGTCAGAATTTCATTGGGATATACTCTACGTCATAACCAATGTCACTATATAAATACAGTCTATGTCATGGAAGCAACTATTTTGACCTCTGTTTGTGTGTTTATGTACTTTTTCTATATGTATTTTTGTCATGTCTGTGGTTTATATTGGTTCAGCAGTACTGGATGTAATGTATGTTAACAACTAGTTTTACGTTCAAACTATTTTGTAACTTCTGATTTTAAAATTTATGATTTTCAGTGGAAAGTAGGTGACAAGTGTCGTGCAAAATTCAGTGAAGATCAGTGTTTGTATGAAGCAGAAATTCTCTCTATCAGTGATGATACTTGCTATGTAAGATACACAGACTATGGTAATGAGGAGGAACATTTATTGAAAGATTTGATACCTTGTCGTAAATCAAAACAAAAGCAAATGACTGAATCAGAAAATGAGGTAAATTGTTACTCATTGTTGGAATACCCTTTGTGATCACAGACAGCCGATGACCTGATAATGTCACCATTAGATATAATTGTTTTAAATGACATGCTCTGTTTTTTCGACATAGCTGTAAAACCTTGATTTTGACCTACATTTTTGACCAACCAAATGTTGTCCTCGAAGTAGGCTTTTTAAAATCTGACCAGTCATATTTTCACCCATGAGGCACCAACAGGGTTTTCGTTTACCCAATAGGCACTAAACAGGGTTTTCGTAAGATATGCGTTCGTTAGCAGTTGTAATTTTGCTGGAAGTAGTTAATAATTAATATGTTTAAGCATGTATAAAATGACCCTGATAAGAGAGGTCTATGATTATAGTATACATGTATATAGATTTGAGTTAACTTCTTGTAAGGATTTTTTTTTCAACATGTTGCAAAAAACACTATTTCATTTAACATATATACCGGAAGACATCATTCTATCTACGCCGTTTATCTGTTTTAAAGATATTTCTTGTTTTTACTAACTGTTTTTGCTCTTTACTTTAAATAACAAACTGATTAAGTATAAATTAAAGTATGTGTCTATGATACCAATGGCTTTATACTTAAATCTCATTAAGAACTATTAAGTATGTAAGTGTTGAAATATGGAAGTATATTGAAGACTTATAGAAAAATTATTAGTTAAGTTAGTTGCCTTTATATTGTTACAAACGTATTGACATAAAAAGGACACTACATTTCGGTCTTAGTTCAGTGTTAGTAACATCGGAATGTATTTTGTATTTGTGTTCAGAATTGATAAGATCACTTTTATTAGAACTTGGCATTTGAAAATGTGCATGTTTTCCTTATAGATTTATCATTTCATACATTTTTGTATTAAGAAATACATGTGCAAGCATTAATGATGCATTCCAGACTGACAGTGGAATGGATTGGAGAAGTATTCATAGTACACGACAGTCACAGTCCAGAGACCAACCCCATATGCCTCCACCAAGCTGGCCTGGTCATGCAGCTGATTCTAGAGTTCCACCATTTCCAGGTTTTCCAATGTTCCCTGGAATGATGGGACCTCCCATGCCCCCACCACCAGGAACACACAAAGCCGCTCCGGTATGTGATTATTTTTTTTTATATACATTGTACATGTACTTACTATTTTACTCTAGCACGTAATTATTTTGCCATCATAAAGTTATGGCTGCATGACATGCTATCATTTTTAATGATGGACAAAAATGTATGATTCTGACAATTAAAGGTGCTGAACTCCAGATTGACGAGCGAGCAAAAAAAAAGAAAATTGTCAAATATTTACAAAATCTTGATATTGTTGCACGTAAAGCTCTAAAACATTCTTACTTTCATTCATCATTACTTGCGAAACATTGTCATAGCGTAGTTTTTCGTATTTTTCCATTGAAAATTTACTAGGGTTAGTCTACCCAGTAAATCTAAAAATAGAACCGTAAACATTGAGCTCATGCGCATTCGGAACGTCTCTGTCATTCAAACAATTCATCAGCGCAAAGAAAAGAATAAATGCAGTAAACAAGGTAGCTATAAGTCACTTACTATTTATTTGCACGCAACGAAAATAAATAATCACTGAACAATTATCTCCTCGATGTCAGTAGTGGATCACGCCATTGTGTATGTTTATTTTGCAAATTGATCATGTGACTCGTGAGGTGCATGCTGGATGGGAACTCCACGGTATTTTTAAACTGGAAAACTCCGAGTGCTCGATATTACGACGGCGATTTAATTAGCCTAATTGCTTTAAATGATTCAAATATTCACCATCTACAGCTTTTATTTACGTGTATGATGATACGACTACACATATTTTGCGGAATTGCAAAATACGACGATTTGTTTTCAATCTGGAGTTCAGCACCTTTAAGTCGCGTGAAGTCATCTTTTATTTTTAAGAAAATAATTTGTGTTGAGATGGCATGATATATAGTTGGGTCAGAACTGACTCAATAGCTCAATTTGTTGTGAGTCAACATTGAATACAGGGAGAAATTGGTTCAATACCTGGCCGTGTCATACTAAAAACAGGATAAAAACTACTTTTTGCTTCTTTGCTTGGCACTCTGAATATTAAAGGTATTTCTGGCCCTGGGAGATACAGAAATGCCTGTTATTTATGGATACCATGTTGGCCTCTAGATTGAGATGACCATTTACCAGCTTGTGTATCATGGCTTTAAACGTAACTTTAAAGTCATTTTAAGATTTCTTTTGAGTGACGTCTCTTTTTATTCATTGAAGGACTTTAGATGTTGCCATCCATTTGATAGTCAAAGCAGCTATTTAATGTGTGCTTCATGTAACAATGCAAACTGTCCAGGTTGCCTGGGTACGGTCAGAACACCATAACTTAGATTCAAACTTAGATTCAAATATACTAAAGCAAATCAATTATGAGGGATTTTGCTTTAAATTTACTTTCTTGGACATGCAACACATTTGTTGTTTATAATCATGGATAGTATACTTTTGGTGTGTCTTATATGTTTGCAGAGATTACCTTTTATGCCCCCTCCTCCTCCCCCTCCCACCATAGAGGATTTCACAGCAGAGAATAATGAAGCTTTATGTAGTATGTTGATGTCATGGTACATGAGTGGATATCATACTGGCTATTATATAGTAAGTATCAGAATTTTATTTTCATTTGTTTGCAATAGATTTACATCATGCGAGAAGTGTGTGGAAGTATGTTTCTCGTGAAATAAGGCTGTAATCACTTACATGGCCGGACCAACTTCCATTCTATATAAAGTTAATTTTTAGATGTCATTTGCCGGAGACAGTACTGTAGTGGAAGTTGTAGGTTCAAAATACTCCCAGTTCAAGACCACACTTCTAGGTTATTTTTTCCAATATTTTTAAATTAGTATTATTTGCTTGCATCACAATAGAGCTCGAATAAATTGATAGATGTATTTTATTTATTCTATTGCAGGGCTTAAAACAAGCCAAGAAAGAAGCAGGAAGTCAGAGTCCATTTGTTAACAGATGATAATTTCCCCTGAGATTTTAATGTGTATCAGTGACATTCATGGGGCTGTTTGTTAACCAAGAATAAATTATTTGTGATTTAACTGATATCTAATACGCCAAAAATAATTTTGAAAGAGAGTTAGCTGTTTTTTCACTAAGATACAGTTTGTGTGTAAATTGTTTAACACCGAGTCAAGGCTAGCTTTAAAGAAGCATGTGCATGTATGACAAGAAGGTCAAGGTTATGTATGTTATAGCATGTGCATGTATGACAAGAAGGTCAAGGTTATGAATGTTGTAGCATGTGCATGTATGATGAGAAGGTCAAGGTTATGTATGGGGTAGTATGCGTGTGTATGACTAGGTCAAAGTTATGTATGTGGTAGTATGCGTGTATGACAAGAAGGTCAACTTTATGTATGTGGTAGTATGTGTGTGTATGAGAAGTTTAAGGTTATATATGTTGTAGTGTATGACAAGAATGTCAAGGTTACATATGTATATTGTGTGTGTATGACCAAAAAGTCCAGATTATCTATGGTGTGGTATGTGTGTGTATGACCAGAAACTCGTGGTTAGTGAGTTGTTGATGCAGAACACACTAATTTACTCACACTTGTGTTTGTATTTACATGTGTTATACATTATAATAAAGTTAATATGACAAGGTTTAAAATGAGTGTTTATCTTTAAGACTATAAAATATTCATTTAATCATTCAATGATCTTTACTCATCTATCTACCAGTAATCTCAATAACCCCAAGTACTGAATCTACAATGTGTATTATATGCAGCAATAACCCCAAGTACTGAATCTACAATGTGTATTATATGCAGCAATAACCCCAAGTACTGAATCTACAATGTGTATTATATGCAGCAATAACCCCAAGTACTGATCTACAATGTGTATTATATGCAGCAATAACCCCAAGTACTGAATCTACAATGTGTATTATATGCAGCAACTTTCTATGTGATCTTCTGTGATCTCATTCACATATTTATGTAAAATTTTCTCACGTACCACACTTGAAGGTTTGTGACATAAAAACAATAACAACTAAAGCTTGTTAGAACTTTATCATTTTCAATGCAAGATATATTTAATCTGATTCAACAATTATACAATTAGAATAACCTTATAATATGGTATTCAATGGGTCTCAACAAATAACATAACAGTAACAATATAAGTATATTATGTTGCGATACACAGGAAGTGCCCAAACTGTTGTCCTACACAGGAAGTGCCCAAACTGTTGTCCTCACAAAAGCAATCTTGTCAAGTATGAGTTGCATAAATATGCTTATTTTCCGCTCAAGAATTCCAGCGTGAATTGATGCACCAATTAAAAGCTACAGTCTAATTCTTGGTAGCAATGAATCGTATCTACACAATCTGAACTAGTGCTTTGACATAATAGCATGATGTCATTACAGTCAATTTGCAGTTTTTGAAATGTGAATGTTCAAACTGATGTGAAAATTCGAATGTGCACTTTTACCCCACTGACATACTTTCTTCAATCCTTTTCAGAAATCTGGTATTTTTAAAATAGAATTTTATAGTAATTTGACAGATGCAACATTTAAAAGGTTTCTATCAGTATTATTTCAATACTTATTAACATGAATATACTGTATATGATCAAGTTATTCTAATTAAAAGCGAAATGTTAGCTCAATAGATTCTGTCCAATCAGCAAACGGGGAACCTATGTATTCCTGCAAGACAGTCAAATAATACAGCACTTGGTGTAGAATCACTGAAGACAATCATTCATACCAACATGATCAAAATGATACCACAAACAGATGAATACAGCAAATCTAGAACGTAGTTAACACATCACTAGAATCATTGAGAATAATGACTAGCACATTACGGACTAACACAACACTTGTCCATATTATTTGTTCATAAATCAAACTGATTTAACACGAAACACGTCGGATAAGCCTCATTCCATGTGCACTTAAGTTCAATAAATGAGAATTATACATGTAGCGGGGGGGAGAGTTTATACACACTGAGAACTTGTCACAATTGTGACTATCACTTTTGTACAAAGAAAAAACTTCCATATACATATATATATTCCATTCACATTAATGTTGAATTTGTTCAGAGGGAAACCAAAGTAAATGTGGCTAGTTTATGATAAAACAAACTACATGTTGTGAAAATAAAACTATAAATAAAGTAACACTTGCACAAAGGTCCGACGTGTATTACAAACGTATCTTTCTGAGAAAATACAAATTTGGTAATAATAGACATTGAAGAATATACTGTAACGAAGAAAAGCTTAACAACGGAGAGCAGATAAGAAAAGAACCCATGTACAGTAATACCTCGCCTTAAGACCACCTCAATACAGTAAAACCTCACCTAAAGACCACCTCAATACAGTAAAACCTCGCCTAAAGACCACCTCAATATTAAGACCACAATTTTCTAGTCCATTATCACTGTTTTGCTCTTTATTCGACCTCAATATTAGGACCACCTCAATAAAAATACCATTTTCAAGGGTCCCAAAGGTGGTCTTATTATTGAGGTATTACTGTACAATGTGCTTCCAGAGGGAACCTATCGAAGCTAGGTACCAAGATACAGTAACTTTGCACAAAGTTTTTTTAGCAGCTAACACATCATTCATATATTTAAATATATTAAACTACGACCGTAACAAACAGGATTGCTGTCTATAATGCCCATGACCACATATACACGTTTGACATTTTTTAGTAAATGAAAATATCCTTCTATATATGAATTTATCATTTGTCTGCTTAATTTGCTACATTTTCTATGTGAACATACATTTCAATACATTTGCAGTTTCATACTATGTATATACAAATTTTATTTATAAATAAAATCGCTACAGTTTCATTGAGTAACAGTAACTCACGGACGCTTGTTCCACCATCTAATCAATATGCATAGTATCCTCAAATGAAGAAACCAGGTCAGATATTTATGTACAATAAATTACATACAAGGAAATTGATGGAATGAATTAATATTGCAACAGTAGCTGTACGATGTTTGCCAGTCTAACACATAGCATACAGGGAACATACATGCCAATTAAAGTATCAAACGAAATCTGGTTTTGAGATAAATCTAAACTATTCAGGCAAATGAACATAACATACAGTTGAACTAAAGTTTTTCACACAGGATATACAAATGATTCACAGAAATATACAAAACACTGGTTATATAACATATATATTACACTGCAAAAAACAGAGGAACCTTCATTCACAATACAATACAACCATTGTATCTTGGTAAATAAAAAGAATTCAGTTTTATTTCATAAATAAATAAATGTTCAACTAAGCATTTCGATACAGAGCCTATTTTAAGCTAACATTTATCAGCACAATGCTGAGACGTTTATGACCAACCCTTAGATACCATCTGTTAGGTGACATGATAAAAAATTATAATTAAGCTCACAATTAAAATACACAGGTTATGTTGACAGACAAAATACAGCTCAAAAAATTAAATTCTTAAACCAATATCTTATCAAAATACACAATGAACATGACAAAAGAATATTTCTCAACATTATGTTTTATATATCAAACTCTCAAATCCAGACCTAGATTAGCTGAAGCAAACATTCGATTAATTGTACAAAAATCCTAGTTAGTGTCCAAAATACAAATTTATTTCCAACACCTGAATTGTTCAGAATATTCCTAAACTTAATTACAGGCTTACACTTCGTTACATACCAATGATGCTTCATCCAATTTCAGAAGATTTAGTATCAGTGCAAAAGGCAATAATTTCTTACCTTGTCAACCAGTACATTTAACCTACTTTATCATGTGTTGTCACTTCCTGCCTTGCGTTCAGTTACGGCCAACAGTCGCAAAAGTTTTGTATTGTATACCTTGCCCACCGTATAACATTGACTGCACACAGGGAACCAAATTGCAAAACGTTACGAAACGCAAGCTGCAGATATCTATACTGAACGTAGGGCTGGTGGTCAGTGTTTCAGACTGCTTCCAGGAAATATCTATACTGAACGTAGGGCTGGTGGTCAGTGTTTCAGACTGCTTCCAGGAAATGTCTATACTAAACGTAGGGCTGGTGGTCAGTGTTTCAGACTGCTTCCAGGAAATATCTATACTAAACGTAGGGCTGGTGGTCAGTGTTTCAGACTGCTTCCAGGAAATATCTATACTAAACGTAGGGCTGGTGGTCAGTGTTTCAGACTGCTTCCAGGAAATATCTATACTAAACGTAGGGCTGGTGGTCAGTGTTTCAGACTGCTTCCAGGAAATATCTATACTAAACGTAGGGCTGGTGGTCAGTGTTTCTGACTGCTTCCAGGAAATATCTATACTGAACGTAGGGCTGGTGGTCAGTGTTTCAGACTGCTTCCAGGAAATATCTATACTAAACGTAGGGCTGGTGGTCAGTGTTTCAGACTGCTTCCAGGAAATATCTATACTAAACGTAGGGCTGGTGGTCAGTGTTTCAGACTGCTTCCAGGAAATATCTATACTGAACGTAGGGCTGGTGGTCAGTGTTTCAGACTGCTTCCAGGAAATATCTATACTGAACGTAGGGCTGGTGGTCAGTGTTTCAGACTGCTTCCAGGAAATATCTATACTGAACGTAGGGCTGGTGGTCAGTGTTTCAGACTGCTTCCAGGAAATATCTATACTGAACGTAGGGCTGGTGGTCAGTGTTTCAGACTGCTTCCAGGAAATATCTATACTGAACGTAGGGCTGGTGGTCAGTGTTTCAGACTGCTTCCAGGAAATATCTATACTGAACGTAGGGCTGGTGGTCAGTGTTTCAGACTGCTTCCAGGAAATATCTATACTAAACGTAGGGCTGGTGGTCAGTGTTTCAGACTGCTTCCAGGAAATATCTATACTGAACGTAGGGCTGGTGGTCAGTGTTTCAGACTGCTTCCAGGAAATAT
This sequence comes from Mactromeris polynyma, assembly GCA_032209605.1. Classification (NCBI taxonomy): domain Eukaryota; kingdom Metazoa; phylum Mollusca; class Bivalvia; order Venerida; family Mactridae; genus Mactromeris; species Mactromeris polynyma. The sequence continues at coordinate 3,931,811 of JASFXZ010000034.1, read as the reverse complement.
CTATACTGAACGTAGGGCTGGTGGTCAGTGTTTCAGACTGCTTCCAGGAAATATCTATACTGAACGTAGGGCTGGTGGTCAGTGTTTCAGACTGCTTCCAGGAAATATCTATACTGAACGTAGGGCTGGTGGTCAGTGTTTCAGACTGCTTCCAGGAAATATCTATACTGAACGTAGGGCTGGTGGTCAGTGTTTCAGACTGCTTCCAGGAAATATCTATACTGAACGTAGGGCTGGTGGTCAGTGTTTCAGACTGCTTCCAGGAAATGACCAGAGGTGCATGTAAATCTGAGACGTAACAACACATGAAATTTTTTAAACAAAAAATATTACTGGTCATAGACATTGCAGTGAAGTTTGATGTTGAGCTTTCTACAACCAACAATACAACCAACAAATTGTAATGCTTTTTTTTATTTGATTTTCCTGACACAGAAATTTACCAGATTAATATAAATGTACACGTATTATTCAAATAGCTAACATTTTTTTATTTATGTCAAAACCAGTCTGAAAAACCTAGAAAAAGTATACAATACAAATAATTTAATAATGTCTGACTAATATATTCATAGAAAACAATATTATATATCCACATAAAAATGAATAAATATATACAAATTTGTGTATTCTCAACAGATCTGTCAAGTTATACCGAAGTCATATATAGAGTGATCTACAGCAATCCATTACATATATACATGTACTTCTATTTATCATTTATTTCCTACAAACCATTATATATCTACAACATGAACACAGTACTGTCAGCAAAATGTGATCTTGATTCAATATATTATACAAACAATATAATTATGTTTCTAGTATCACTTAAGGTAATTCCCCCACCACACTGTTTTTTGTATTTCATTAGATTGAGCTTGGCTCTTAAGCTCTTAAGCTTTAAAAACATAAAAGTCTAACATTTTTTAACGCACAATAATCTGTTTTTTCTTAATAAATGATTATTTTTAGTAAAGCACTGTCGGGTATCAAACCTTGCCTGTCTGTTTTCTTTAATTTTGAAATATTGTGTCTGCCTATGATGAATGAGTTTATTGATAAAGGACAGATGGACCGACCTACGGTCATCTTTAGGTTAAAGACAAAACATCAATAAAATCTTGAATCTGAATGATTAGTGTACCTGTATCAACACAAGAGGGCCATGATGGCCCTGAATCACTCACCAAAGAGCCTGAAATGTTAGATATTATGGTCCTGGGTCACAAGATGCAAAAATTCTTGGTGTAAAGATTCTCACAAAAATAGCAAGCATGTCAGCATGTTAAGAATATCCCAATTATAATAAATACATATCAGGAAAGTGATTTTTTAGTGAATCACACAATTGAACAATCTTGGTAGAGGGTAAACTACAGAACATTTAGGTGAAAATATTTAAAAATAGGGCCTGTAGTTTTTGACAATAATTTTTTTGTAGTTTCCACTATATACATATAAGAAAAGTGGCTCCGCCCCTGGCGGTCATGTTTTTTGACGAGTCCAAAAAATTAGAACACTCCTGGTAGAGGGTCACCTAAGGAAAATTTATGTGAAATTATATCAAAAATGGGCACAGAGTTTTTGAAAAGCAGATTTTTGAAGTTTCCACTATATACATATAGGAAAAATGGCCATGTTTTTTTGTGGAATCCAAATACAATGTATGTTGAACATTTTCTGTAGATTTGTCCCAATGTCCAAGGACGGACGGGGACAAGGTGATTCCTATATAGCCCCTCCACATTTTGGTGGTGGGGGTATAATAATGCATACTGTTGCATTAATATTAAATGTTTTTTATAAAACAAGGAACGAAGGTCCTTGATCTAACAACAAGTCACACATACACACAACAACTGTTAACAGTGAATTACATAAATCAATTCATAAAAATCAATGTCACACATTAAAGTTGTGTAATTAAATAATTTGTTTTAATATCACTTGGTATATTTCACACATACACACAGGCAAATTGATTTGCAATTTAGAGAAATATCCCAACTTTAAATAAAAATTTATTTGTGACATACAGAACTCAAACACTGCACATTAACAAACACTTCTGGCAAAAAATGGTAAAATGTGTATTTTCAAATTATTCCACACAATTATACTAGCAAAACTGATATCTCATTCATACATTCATAAACAAATAGAACATCAAGTTTTTTTCACAAATAAGCAATATTGTACCAGCAAGTAACTTCATATTTTTGGCAAGACAAACCCATTTGAAAGTATCTGATAAATGCCTGGTAGTTAATATCATTGTAAGAAAACGGATACTAAAATACTGACAGTTTTTTTTCCAGCTTAACTCTTCTTGTTAGAATCATATAAAACATCTACAGACAGACAACTAACACAGACACAATAAGGACTGATTGAAACACTGTGAATGTTGAGTGTGATGTCTGTCTAATCCACAAATGTTCCTCAAATAAAATGTGTAGGAATAAAACGTTCACGATAAAGACGTACCTTAAAGCATGAAACCTAGTTCTGAGCATGTTCATTTAAAGATGAAATAATATGGAATTGTTGAACTAGTTAACATTTTGCAGTGAATATCATGAGAACACGAGGTAATACCAACTGCAATTAATTACTTATTCTTTGTAGCTTAGCTTAATAAAATTACCTTCAAGAATTGTTTCGAACTTCATAAATATTGTATTTTACTGTAATTGATATGACACTTTTTGCACTAACTCTTCACTGTATATAAAAATAATCAATATTCACATTAACTTTAGATGGGTTTTCAAGCAACTGAAAACAGTTGAACAACAACTGTCCAACATACAGGTATATCATATAATTAGAGTTTGACAGTTACAGTAATCCCTGACTTATCACAACCTAAAGAAACAGTAACAGAAACAGTATCAGTACAGAAATTGTCAATATTGAAGAGCTTTAAGTGTGCTTACCATACAGATGCTATAAATCAAACTTATTGATTTCAACTAAAGACATTTAATGGCAAATCAAGAGAAATTATTAAATATAAGATTGTGATCCAGTGATGAACACTTCCTTAGATATCTCTACTTTCTAGAGAAAATGACTAAAACTAAATGCCTCCACATTAAACAATATGGCCACAAGGTACTGCATCAAAGACATGATTAAATGAATACACCTAAATGCAACACACGCTATAAAGTCAAACCACTATAGTAACGCTAATATTCATTGGTTAATTTATCTATTTCATTTACAACTGACCGTAGAAAACCAATGACAATTGTACATACAAATTACATTTTGACTCCATAAAATGTCAAAGAAATAATTTCACATACACATACATAATAAACACTTCACATTAGACAACTTAACTAATTGCACATGGTATTTTTCAACTAAATGTAAACAAGGGCCATGAGTGAAGAATGATTATTTCAGTTTCCATAATGAAGACTTTCATTATAGTTTTACTTGATAGTTTGATACATACTGTTACATATACAGTAAGTATACATGTCTATTGTAAAATGGAAACAGTTGAGTTGTGCAGTCGAGTCGTGTTATAACCAAAACCCCAGTGATAAAATCTACCTCACAGACATGCAATGCTCTTATAACTGTTTATATGGAGCTGTAAGCCATTAAAATAGATCACAGGTCAACATAACACTAAGCAAAGATGGAGTAACCATACAAGTTTGACTGTATTGAATGATACATGATAGTCCAGGCAGTCAGCCATAGTTTGTCACAAACTACATGAATGCACATACTTATCTAACTACTATAATGCAGAACACAAGTAATGCTATAAAACAAAGTCAATTTTCAAGATGAACATATGACCAAAAAAGGTTAACAGTTTGATTCACTGAATGTATGATCATATAAGGGTAATCAGACTCATACACTAACATTTGTGAGTTACACTCATAATGAACAGATTTCTGTTTAATCAAGAAGGAGATATTTGAATGACTGTGCCTCTGAAGACAATACAAAGTAAGAACCATCTCACTGAAAGAAAAACAAATTGATGTGTAAGATATACAATATTGTAAGTGAAGGACAGAGAGTTTGGTTGTTAGAAATACAAGCCACTGCTAACTGAGATTTCTAAATCAATTGATACATTCGCTCACAAATCAATAAATACCAAAAATATAGCATATTTCTTTCATAACGCCTAATGAACATTGATGATATGAGCGCCGCTGTATGATTTCCAACCTCTTCTTTAAGTGACGTCATTTCCAGAAAACGTCACATGTGACATCACCATGTACTGCCCCTTATGGCAATATGAAAACGAAGTAACCATATGGAGTAAATATTGTTTCCAGCTTGCAAATAGTGACATCACATGTTGCGTTTTCTTGAAATGACGTCACTTACAGAAGAGGTTGTAAAACCCATAGCTGCGATCATATATACATTTTCAAACTAAATAAGAACTATAAATGAATGCACAGGACACAGGGGCTCCCACTTTACTCAATAAGGGGGAATAACTCTACTGTAACTAAATAAATGCAATCTAAACAAGACGGCCATGATGGCCCTGAATCGCACACCTGAGCAACTGAAATGTTTGGTACTATGGTCCAGTGTCACAGAATGAAAATGTTTGATGATGTAAAAATTCTCACAAAAATAGCAAAATTTTGGATTTTCAGCATGTTAAGAATTTCACTATAGTTATAATATATACATATCGGGAGAGTGACCCGACCCTTGCAGCCGTGTTTCATAGTGAATCACACAATCTTGGTAGAGGGTTACCTTCGGAACATTTAGGTGAAATTTCTTCAAAATTGGGCCTGTAGTTTTTACAAGAAGATTTTTGTAGTTTCCACTGGTCAGATACATATAGGAAATGTGGTTCCACCCCTGGCAGCCATGTTTTTAGACGAATCCAAATAATTTGAACAATCTTGGCAGAAGATCACTTAATGAACATTCAGGTGAAATTATATCAAAATTGGAACTGTAGTTTTTGACAAGAAGATTTTTGAAGTTTCAACTATAATGCATAATTATATGAAAAGTGGCTCCACTCCTAGCATCTGTTTTTTACCAATCTCAATGATTTGAACAATCTTGATAGAGGGTCTCACAAGGACGATCTATGTGAAGTTATATCATAATCGGGCTCAAAGTTTTTGAAAAGTTTCCATTTTATAAATACAGGAAAACTGGTTCCACCCGTTGGTGACCATGTTTTTTGACAAATTTTGGTAGAGGGTTACAGAAGCAATATTAGTATGAAGTTAGATCAAAAGTGGGTCAGTAGTTTTTGACAAGAAAAGTTTCCACTATATACATGTACATTTACGAAAAGGGGCTCTGCCCCACTGCCAGCCAAACCTCTTGTTATATTTTTATAGAGTGTCACCCTAGTAACATTTCACTTAAATTTTGTGAAATTCCACAAAGTGGTTTCAGAGAGATGTTTTTTAAGCAAAACAGGAAGTCAGCCACTTGGTTGCTGTTGATCAATCGCGACTTGAAGTTTTGACCAACAGACTGATTGACAGACGGATAGATGGACTGACAAGGGCAAATCATAATTGTGTAGTGGCACACAAGAAAATGTTAGCACAATGTTCATACATGCACTTACCAAAAGTTTCATACATCTAGTCCCTCCTGCAAAAGAACAAATACTTATGATAATGTAAAGTTAAAATATCAAAATAAAACCGATTACAAAATAATTTCTACTTCTCAAACTTTATAAGTCAGCAGCTGACATTCACAAAACAATGTAAGATTCAATCCTCACACAAATTATCAAACTGAGTGCCAAAGACATAGATACATATCATGAATTTTTTAGATAGATTTTTTTCGGCGTAGCTGTATAATATTGATTTTGACCTACATTTTAGACCAATCAAATGTTGTATACGAAGCGCGTTGTTTAAATATGCAACAAATTGGACGATTTGATTGGTTCATATTTTAAGCAGAGAGGCTAATAAACAGGGTGTCTCGAAAAGATAATTCACTTTCCTATAGCGAACCCTCTGGCGAAATCAGAGTTCTGAAAGATTGTGATTTTTTAGACATCATTCTATCTACGCCTTTCATCTTTTTTAAAGATATTTCTTGTTAATAGATGTTTTTTTCGAACCCCACATCAGATCAACTTACTTCTTTTTCCCATTCAATATCTTCAAAAACTTTGTCAAAACATTCTTTCATGTACACAAACTACAAACATAAGAAAAGAAGGAAATAGAATAACATAATAAATTCCATACACTATTGTTACATGTGTATAAAGTCCATACACCATTATTACATGTGTATAAAATCCATACACCATTGCTACATGTGTATAAAGTCCATACACCATTGTTACAAGTGTATAAAGTCCATACACCATTGTTACATGTGTATAAAGTCTATCCACCATTGTTACATGTGTATAAAGTCCATACACCATTGTTACACATGTATAAAGTCCATACACCATTGTTACATGTGTATAAAATCCATACACCATTGTTACATGTGTATAAAGTCCATACACTATTGTTACATGTGTATAAAGTCCATACACCATTGTTACATGTGTATAAAATCCATACACCATTGTTACATGTGTATAAAGTCCATGCACCATTGTTACATGTGTATAAAGTCCATACACTATTGTTACATGTGTATAATGTCCATACGCTATTGTTACATGTGTATAAATAAGTTCTGTATTGTTCGACATATCTGTGATAAAAAATGAATGAATTACCAGGCTAGGGGCCGTAAATCAAGTTCGAGTGTTCGACCTATCTCTGTTAGAGGTATCTACTGTATTCGAACCAAAACTGTTAGAGATTTCAAAGTTCTACTGTACAAGTAGAAAAGCAACAGTAAAGACTGACAACATCATGAAAATCATTCATTTCAATATTCAAAAATATTCTCAATTAAAAATTTGTTTACATTTCTTTTCCCCAATGTAGAAGAAATATTCCGATGGACAGCGATGCTTTGATAAAATCCTAACTATATGTGATACACCATCATCTTTCACTACGACACTATTCAACTTACATATTGAGTTAAGATTTGCACTAAACGAGGTTTTTTTCCTGGTCGGTTGTATTCAAGTGTAAATGCCATACCCTCTTCTTCAACATCATAACCCTGTATATCTTTCCATTCAAACTCTATCACTTGTGACTGTAAAACAACAAACAGCAAGAAAATTAGTGAATAAGTAAAAAAACAGCGAAAAGGTCATCAACATAATTAAATGAGCCATACAGTTAAACAATAAATGTTACAGGAGCTTGTATTCTCAAGCCTGATAGCATTGTACACAAACAGTACAGGAGCTTGTATTCTCAAGCCTGATAGCATTGTACACAAACAGTACAGGAGCTTGTATTCTCAAGCCTGATAGTATTGTCAAACAGTACAGGAGCTTGTATTCTCAAGCCTGATAGCATTGTACACAAACAGTACAGGAGCTTGTATTCTCAAGCCTGATAGCATTGTACACAAACAGTACAGGAGCTTGTATTCTCAAGTCTGATAGTATTGTCAAACAGTACAGGAGCTTGTATTCTCAAGCCTGATAGCATTGTACACAAACAGTACAGGAGCTTGTATTCTCAAGCCTGATAGCATTGTACACAAACAGTACAGGAGCTTGTATTCTCAAGCCTGATAGTATTGTACACAAACAGTACAGGAGCTTGTATTCTCAAGCCTGATAGTATTGTACACAAACAGTACAGGAGCTTGTATTCTCAAGCCTGATAGCATTGTACACAAACAGTACAGGAGCTTGTATTCTCAAGCCTGATAGCATTGTACACAAACAGTACAGGAGCTTGTATTCTCAAGCCTGATAGCATTGTACACAAACAGTACAGGAGCTTGTATTCTCAAGGCTGATAGTATTGTACACAAACAGTACAGGAGCTTGTATTCTCAAGCCTGATAGCATTGTACACAAACAGTACAGGAGCTTGTATTCTCAAGGCTGATAGTATTGTACACAAACAGTACAGGAGCTTGTATTCTCAAGTCTGATAGCAATGTACACAAACAGTACAGGAGCTTGTATTCTCAAGTCTGATAGCATTGTACACAAACAATACAGGAGCTTGTATTCTCAAGTCTGATAGCAATGTACACAAACAGTACAGGAGCTTGTATTCTCAAGCCTGATAGTATTGTCAAACAGTACAGGAGCTTGTATTCTCAAGCCTGATAGTATTGTACACAAACAGTACAGGAGCTTGTATTCTCAAGCCTGATAGCATTGTACACAAACAGTACAGGAGCTTGTATTCTCAAGCCTGATAGTATTGTACACAAACAGTACAGGAGCTTGTATTCTCAAGCCTGATAGCATTGTACACAAACAGTACAGGAGCTTGTATTCTCAAGCCTGATAGCATTGTACACAAACAGTACAGGAGCTTGTATTCTCAAGTCTGATAGTATTGTACACAAACAGTACAGGAGCTTGTATTCTCAAGGCTGATAGTATTGTACACAAACAGTACAGGAGCTTGTATTCTCAAGCCTGATAGTATTGTACACAAACAGTACAGGAGCTTGTATTCTCAAGTCTGATAGCATTGTACACAAACAGTACAGGAGCTTGTATTCTCAAGTCTGATAGCATTGTACACAAACAGTACAGGAGCTTGTATTCTCAAGTCTGATAGCATTGTACACAAACAGTACAGGAGCTTGTATTCTCAAGTCTGATAGCATTGTACACAAACAGTACAGGAGCTTGTATTCTCAAGTCTGATAGTATTGTACACAAACAGTACAGGAGCTTGTATTCTCAAGTCTGATAGCATTGTACACAAACAGTACAGGAGCTTGTATTCTCAAGCCTGATAGTATTGTACACAAACAGTACAGGAGCTTGTATTCTCAAGTCTGATAGCAATGTACACAAACAGTACAGGAGCTTGTATTCTCAAGTCTGATAGCATTGTACACAAACAGTACAGGAGCTTGTATTCTCAAGGCTGATAGTATTGTACACAAACAGTACAGGAGCTTGTATTCTCAAGCCTGATAGCATTGTACACAAACAGTACAGGAGCTTGTATTCTCAAGCCTGATAGCATTGTACACAAACAGTACAGGAGCTTGTATTCTCAAGGCTGATAGTATTGTACACAAACAGTACAGGAGCTTGTATTCTCAAGCCTGATAGCATTGTACACAAACAGTACAGGAGCTTGTATTCTCAAGGCTGATAGTATTGTACACAAACAGTACAGGAGCTTGTATTCTCAAGTCTGATAGCAATGTACACAAACAGTACAGGAGCTTGTATTCTCAAGTCTGATAGCATTGTACACAAACAATACAGGAGCTTGTATTCTCAAGTCTGATAGTATTGTACACAAACAGTACAGGAGCTTGTATTCTCAAGCCTGATAGCATTGTACACAAACAGTACAGGAGCTTGTATTCTCAAGCCTGATAGCATTGTACACAAACAGTACAGGAGCTTGTATTCTCAAGTCTGATAGTATTGTACACAAACAGTACAGGAGCTTGTATTCTCAAGGCTGATAGTATTGTACACAAACAGTACAGGAGCTTGTATTCTCAAGCCTGATAGTATTGTACACAAACAGTACAGGAGCTTGTATTCTCAAGTCTGATAGCATTGTACACAAACAGTACAGGAGCTTGTATTCTCAAGTCTGATAGCATTGTACACAAACAGTACAGGAGCTTGTATTCTCAAGTCTGATAGCATTGTACACAAACAGTACAGGAGCTTGTATTCTCAAGTCTGATAGCATTGTACACAAACAGTACAGGAGCTTGTATTCTCAAGTCTGATAGTATTGTACACAAACAGTACAGGAGCTTGTATTCTCAAGTCTGATAGCATTGTACACAAACAGTACAGGAGCTTGTATTCTCAAGCCTGATAGCATTGTACACAAACAGTACAGGGGCTTGTATTCTCAAGGCTGATAGCATTGTACACAAACAGTACAGGAGCTTGTATTCTCAAGTCTGATAGCATTGTACACAAACAGTACAGGAGCTTGTATTCTCAAGCCTGATAGCATTGTACACAAACAGTACAGGAGCTTGTATTCTCAAGCCTGATAGCATTGTACACAAACAGTACAGGAGCTTGTATTCTCAAGGCTGATAGTATTGTACACAAACATTACAGGAGCTTGTATTCTCAAGCCTGATAGTATTGTCAAACAGTACAGGAGCTTGTATTCTCAAGTCTGATAGCATTGTACACAAACATTAAAGGAGCTTGTATTCTCAAGTCTGATAGCATTGTACACAAACAGTACAGGAGCTTGTATTCTCAAGTCTGATAGTATTGTCAAACAGTACAGGAGCTTGTATTCTCAAGTCTGATAGCATTGTACACAAACAGTACAGGAGCTTGTATTCTCAAGCCTGATAGCATTGTACATAAACAGTACAGGAGCTTGTATTCTCAAGGCTGATAGTATTGTACACAAACAGTACAGGAGCTTGTATTCTCAAGCCTGATAGTATTGTACACAAACAGTACAGGAGCTTGTATTCTCAAGTCTGATAGCATTGTACACAAACAGTACAGGAGCTTGTATTCTCAAGCCTGATAGCATTGTACACAAACAGTACAGGAGCTTGTATTCTCAAGGCTGATAGTATTGTACACAAACAGTACAGGAGCTTGTATTCTCAAGTCTGATAGCAATGTACACAAACAGTACAGGAGCTTGTATTCTCAAGCCTGATAGTATTGTCAAACAGTACAGGAGCTTGTATTCTCAAGCCTGATAGTATTGTCAAACAGTACAGGAGCTTGTATTCTCAAGCCTGATAGCATTGTACACAAACAGTACAGGAGCTTGTATTCTCAAGCCTGATAGTATTGTCAAACAGTACAGGAGCTTGTATTCTCAAGCCTGATAGCATTGTACACAAACAGTACAGGAGCTTGTATTCTCAAGCCTGATAGTATTGTACACAAACAGTACAGGAGCTTGTATTCTCAAGCCTGATAGCATTGTTCACAAACAGTACAGGAGCTTGTATTCTCAAGCCTGATAGTATTGTCAAACAGTACAGGAGCTTGTATTCTCAAGCCTGATAGCATTGTACACAAACAGTACAGGAGCTTGTATTCTCAAGTCTGATAGCATTGTACACAAACAGTACAGGAGCTTGTATTCTCAAGTCTGATAGCATTGTACACAAACAGTACAGGAGCTTGTTTTCTCAAGTCTGATAGTATTGTACACAAACAGTACAGGAGCTTGTATTCTCAAGTCTGATAGCATTGTACACAAACAGTACAGGAGCTTGTATTCTCAAGCCTGATAGCATTATACACAAACAGTACAGGAGCTTGTATTCTCAAGCCTGATAGTATTGTCAAACAGTACAGGAGCTTGTATTCTCAAGTCTGATAGCATTGTACACAAACAGTACAGGAGCTTGTATTCTCAAGCCTGATAGCATTGTACACAAACAGTACAGGAGCTTGTATTCTCAAGCCTGATAGTATTGTCAAACAGTGAATTCATATGGAAAAATAGAAACATTTGCAATATGAAGCATAACAGCTGTCTAATTCCATAGATAACAATAAACACAATGTAGTTTATCAACACAGGTCACAAACTTATTCAAACAAGTGATAAGGAGCAATTGATCAGTGCTACTAAGTAGATGCCCAAGAGCAACATGTTGAGCCCTCTAACAGTCAATAGATGAAGAGAATAGGGTTATAAAATGCAATAAAGTGCATATCTTTTATAACCATTTATGCCATGTAATTAAAAATTTCCCCCCTAAATGACAGAGTAATGGTCCAGACAATATCTAACCTAGACAGACGCATGCACGCACATACAATGAACAGCCAAGGTGGAGACTATGTCGAGCTCACTGTAAGCGGGCTTCACAAAAAGCAGAAACATGAAAGAAACTTACATGATGAACTTAGAAATCGGACTTCATGTTATATAACAAAGTATTATCTTACCTCTGGCGTTCCATCTGATTTACAAGCTTGCAGTTTGAAACTTGATCTTGCTACTATTGCTATCACATGGCCGTCTTTTCTGGAGTCACATGGACAATGTGGGAAGTGAATCTCACAGTAACCTTCTAAATTTCGCGCCAACTTTACATACTAAAAATACAACAAAGTAGTATGAGCACAGCACCAATTTTTATTGAGTACATAAAGCAAATTTTCTTATTTTACACACATCTACTACATTTATAGTATAAATTCAATGGTGTTAAACATAACACCCGAAGCAAAAAAAACCAGTAAAAATCTGAATATGTTAATCTGTTTAAAAAAACAGCCATAAAAGAAAATCAGTTCTAAAGCTTAATAAGGAAATAGGCGACTAGGTGAGATAAACTACAACCTATGCACACCAGGAGAAACATCTAGTCAGCTGATCACTAACATATAAACATTCACAATGATCATAAAACTATTGAGATCATTTAATAAAGTGAAATACAACATATGTGTAATGTATTTATACATCTGATACCAATATGAGAGTTCTTACTTCTATTTTTTTGTTGGCATCAAGCAGTGATTTCAGCTCATATAATTTATCACCGGTTTTGATCTGGCCTTTATTAACTTCCTCCACTGCCTGAATAAACATATTATATAATATTTACAATGAAATGAACCTTAAAGGTGTAATATTTGTCACAGGAGAATAGTGTCCATACGACACAGGTGCCCCCAACTTATTCAATCAAGGGGCATAACTTAGGTTTTACTAACCTAATCCAATCAAAAAAACAAGAGAGCCATTAAGTAAAGATTCTCACAAAGACAGCAAGTTTTGATTTCCAGACTGTTTAGAATATCACTATAATTAGTGTATACATATTGGCAAAGTGACCCGCACCTTGGCAGCCATGTTTTTTAGTGAATCAAACATGGAACCACCTCTGTAAAGGGTTACCTAAGGAACATTTACTGACGGACGAACAAGGTAAATCCAAGTGCACACTTTAACAAGGCACAAAAATCGTACAGCTAAAATAATTGTTGAATTATTTGGAATATTATCATCTTGAACAGTAACACTAGTCCTCCATACTGTCAGAGATATCAAATATCAATCAATGCCACACATTTTGTAATTAGTAAATACATTTGTGTATTTTGTGCCATTCACAAAACATGGCATCAAACAATGTTCTTGATGTCACATACAAACTACAAGACACAATACAATTCCTCATTCAATAAGATTTAACACAGAGATAAAACATGAAATGCTAAATTAAAGCAGCACTTACCTGTCCATTAAGAAAATTCACAGCAACAAGATCAGAATTAAGTAAATTTTCTCTATTTACAGAGTACACCCACTTTTTTAATGTTATACAAGTAGCAGTAGCAGTACTATAATTCTGTATGTATATATTGTGTGGAAATTCATTTGGTTGTAATTTCCTGTCTGAAAATATGAAAGTACAACATTATTCAATGACAGCACTAGTAACCAAGTTTCATATCACAGAAATGTTGAATTCAAATTTTAATGATTTGAATAGAAAAACATACATTTCTCCCACTTCAAACTGTGTCATAGCTCAAACAAAAGATACATGAATGATATACACTGCCCTCCAAAAGTTTCTTCACACTTGAATATTTGGAATTTCGTTACTTTTTGTTACAGAATTTCAAATAAAACATGTATGACCATAAAGTAAAATTATTCATCCCACTTCTGTGATGGATAGTTAAGAATTAACAACTTGCACATTTCGATAGCATCATCAATCGTCCTGCATCAATATGTCTTAAACTAATTGATCTGACACAGAATTAAGATAATTTGTTTTGAAGTACAAATTTATAATTACTTCTACAGAAAATGATTGCTGTGTTAAAAAGCATTTTTGATTCATTGCATGTGAAACAAATACGAAAATACATTAATTGCAATGGGAAATTGTCGAAGTGTGAAGGAACTTTTGGAGTGCAGTGTATATATACCATAAAACCTCAAGATAAATATTTTCTTTCAGTTATGTCTTATAAATCCACTGCATGTGTAAATCTTATTCAGAAGTACAAAATAAGTGAAACCTCGATTATAAGAAGAAAGTCGCTCTATTGGGAGGTGGTCTAATTATTGAGAGAAAATATGAAAAAATAAGGTCTTATTAACAAGAAGGTCTCTTTAATTGAGTTTTTTTTTACTGTAACTGTATAATATTTTAGCCAAGAGAAACAACAGACATCAATTACTGCTGTATGCACCACTGGCTTACAAAGCAACCTTGACTATACAACTATACACTGCTGTATGCACCACTGGCTTACAAAGCAACCTTGACTATACAACTATACACTGCTGTATGCACCACTGGCTTACAAAGCAACCTTGACTATACAACTATACACTGCTGTATGCACCACTGGCTTACAAAGCAACCTTGACTATACAACTATACACTGCTGTATGCACCACTGGCTTACAAAGCAACCTTGACTATACAACTATACACTGCTGTATGCACCACTGGCTTACAAAGCAACCTTGACTATACAACTATACACTGCTGTATGCACCACTGGCTTACAAAGCAACCTTGACTATACAACTATACACTGCTGTATGCACCACTGGCTTACAAAGCAACCTTGACTATACAACTATACACTGCTGTATGCACCACTGGCTTACAAAGCAACCTTGACTATACAACTATACACTGCTGTATGCACCACTGGCTTACAAAGCAACCTTGACTATACAACTATACGCTGCTGTATGCACCACTGGCTTACAAAGCAACCTTGACTATACGACTATACACTGCTGTATGCACCACTGGCTTACAAAGCAACCTTGACTATACAACTATACACTGCTGTATGCACCACTGGCTTACAAAGCAACCTTGACTATACGACTATACACTGCTGTATGCACCACTGGCTTACAAAGCAACCTTGACTATACGACTATACACTGCTGTATGCACCACTGGCTTACAAAGCAACCTTGACTATACAACTATACGCTGCTGTATGCACCACTGGCTTACAAAGCAACCTTGACTATACGACTATACACTGCTGTATGCACCACTGGCTTACAAAGCAACCTTGACTATACACTGCTGTATGCACCACTGGCTTACAAAGCAACCTTGACTATACAACTATACACTGCTGTATGCACCACTGGCTTACAAAGCAACCTTGACTATACGACTATACACTGCTGTATGCACCACTGGCTTACAAAGCAACCTTGACTATACGACTATACACTGCTGTATGCACCACTGGCTTACAAAGCAACCTTGACTATACAACTATACACTGCTGTATGCACCACTGGCTTACAAAGCAACCTTGACTATACAACTATACACTGCTGTATGCACCACTGGCTTACAAAGCAACCTTGACTATACAACTATACACTGCTGTATGCACCACTGGCTTACAAAGCAACCTTGACTATACAACTATACACTGCTGTATGCACCACTGGCTTACAAAGCAACCTTGACTATACAACTATACACTGCTGTATGCACCACTGGCTTACAAAGCAACCTTGACTATACGACTATACACTGCTGTATGCACCACTGGCTTACAAAGCAACCTTGACTATACGACTATACATTGCTGTATGCACCACTGGCTTACAAAGCAACCTTGACTATACAACTATACACTGCTGTATGCACCACTGGCTTACAAAGCAACCTTGACTATACGACTATACACTGCTGTATGCACCACTGGCTTACAAAGCAACCTTGACTATACGACTATACACTGCTGTATGCACCACTGGCTTACAAAGCAACCTTGACTATACGACTATACACTGCTGTATGCACCACTGGCTTACAAAGCAACCTTGACTATACGACTATACGCTGCTGTATGCACCACTGGCTTACAAAGCAACCTTGACTATACGACTATACGCTGCTGTATGCACCACTGGCTTACAAAGCAACCTTGACTATACAACTATACACTGCTGTATGCACCACTGGCTTACAAAGCAACCTTGACTATACAACTATACACTGCTGTATGCACCACTGGCTTACAAAGCAACCTTGACTATACAACTATACACTGCTATATGCACCACTGGCTTACAAAGCAACCTTGACTATACAACTATACACTGCTGTATGCACCACTGGCTTACAAAGCAACCTTGACTATACAACTATACCCTGCTGTATGCACCACTGGCTTACAAAGCAACCTTGACTATACGACTATACGCTGCTGTATGCACCACTGGCTTACAAAGCAACCTTGACTATACAACTATACGCTGCTGTATGCACCACTGGCTTACAAAGCAACCTTGACTATACGATAATACACTGCTGCTGATAGAGCACGCATGAAACATAGCTTGTATGTCATTTAAGTTTACTTAGTGACCTTGACCTGACACGCCTACAGCTTGGGTTCAGCACAAGATTTTACCATGACAACCTTTTCTGTTAAATGATTTGAAAATCTTTTCATTGTGTAATAATCCAAAGAGAGGACATAAGTTAGTGACATTGTATTAAAGGTAGACAATGTTATTTTAATAAAAAAAGTTGATCATCATGAATTTCGCATTTTAATGTCTTCTACTCTCCCACACAGCGCTTTGATTCCACTACCGTTACATTCACACGCTGCTGTATTACCCAGTATATTTTTATATTTGACCTTACAAAATCACCGTTTGTTCCTGATACTACATGCCATTGGTTGGCACGATCACGTGACTACTGAGTTTATAATAGATGGGTATTTTCCAGTGTTAAACCAATAAAATGTGTACACAATGTATAGCCTTTCGCGTCGAAGGAAATTTCGACTCTCTAGCTAATCAGTTTAATTTCATGTCATTAAAAGTTTAGCATTTACAGTGTTTCGTTCTTTCATAGAGGATTGTACTGATACGTATTACAAATAGCGTGACGAATTTGAGTAACAAGATGCCAAGTAATGATATGACACATTTTAAAATATACGCAGATTCCGCATCGACAGTTGTTTAAATGACAGTGAAAGCTGTCTACTCAATGCACACTCGCATAAGATTTATTTATTTGGGACATAAGCGAGTCATTATAAGCGGCTTGCTGAATGACTGAGGACGCAGACTCGCCTGTCTAAATATAGAAAATATCTGTTGTGCGCCAATTTTTCGAAATGCATTATGAGAATGTCTCCCGAGATCACAAGGTGAAGATCGCGACATAACAGTCAATAGTTGGAACTAAAATTATCACGCAGTGCGTACATGCCCAGCACAGTCTTAAAAATAGATTGAGGATTCCGCTAGCGACACCCCATTTAGTTTGCCGGCCGGAGGTAAAACTCGTATTTTATCAATAGTCCGTTGCAATCTTTCAGATTTTTGGCTGAAATCTGTTAGTTTATGTGGAATGTATGTGAAATTGCCTGTTTTCAGCGAATAAGTGAATTTCCAGATTAAATCATGCTATCTACCTTTAACATAAAAACTTGACTATGAATCAACCTGGCTCAACATTGGGTTCTGCATGTCACCTTATTATGAACATATTTGTGCCGATGGCCAATCTTAAATGGCGTAAAAATGTCCAGTTTAAGACTGTTTTACCATAACTTTATCTTGGCCTATCAGGAAATAGCC
This sequence comes from Mactromeris polynyma, assembly GCA_032209605.1. Classification (NCBI taxonomy): domain Eukaryota; kingdom Metazoa; phylum Mollusca; class Bivalvia; order Venerida; family Mactridae; genus Mactromeris; species Mactromeris polynyma. The sequence continues at coordinate 3,914,145 of JASFXZ010000034.1, read as the reverse complement.
ATCATACAAGAAATATGTAACATTACTGTAAGAATTATCTAACACCCAGCGTTTTTTTTGGACGATGTTATAGCCGGTGTAACAGGCCAGTTCTTCCCCCCAGTCCAGTTCTTCCCCGGGGAAGTTCTGGACCGGTCCAGTTCTTCCCTGGGGAGGTTTTGGACTAGTCCAGTTCTTCCCCACCCAGTCTGTTTCTTCCCCGGGGAAGTTCTGGACCGGTCCAGTTCTTCCCCCCTAGGAAATTATTTTATTTTCAACTTTCACGCCCTGGAAATTATCTTATTTTTCGTGTGAGGGTGGGAAGTTCTGGACCGGCCCAGTTCTTCCCCCCTAGGAAATTATTTTATTTTCAACTTTTTAACGTTGAAAATGTTCTTATTTTTCATGTTAGGGTGGGGAAGTTTAGGAAGTTATTTTATTTTTTCAACTTTCAGCTGGTATAATTCTGTCCTCCTAGTTAAATACTTTATTATTTGTTCTGGACTAGTCCAGTTCTTCTCCCCTAGTAAAATATTATTTTTTTTCTTCTGAGGGTGGGGAAGTTCTGAACTAGTCCAGTTCTTCCCCCCTAGGAAATTATTTTATTTTTTCAACTTTCAGCTGGTCTTATTCTGTCCTGACCTAGTTAAATACTTTATTATTTGTGTCAGTGTGGGGAAGTTCTGGACTAGTCCAGTTCTTCTAAATATTTTATTTTTTCTTCTGAGGGTGGGGAAGTTCTGGACAGACGGACAAGGGGAGAAAATCCTAGGGGAGAAAGCCTAAAGCGCAAAAAAATAAAACAATTTCCAAGGGGAGAAGAACTGGACTAGCCCAGAACTTCCCCACCATAAAGCGCAAACAAATAAAAAAACTCTAGTCCAGAACTTCCCCACCTTGACACAAATAAAGTATTTAACTAGGGGAGAAGAAATAGACTAGCAGAAAGTTGAACATAAAATATTTTACTAGAGGGGAAGAACTGGACCAGTCTAGAACTTCCCCACCCTAACATGAAAAATTAGATAATTTCCAGTGTGAAAAATTATTTTCTAGGGGGGAAGAAATGGACTGGGTGGGGAAGAACTGGACTAGTCCAGAAGTTCCCCGGGGAAGAACTGGACCGGTCCAGGACTGCCCGGGGAAGAACTGGACCGGTCCAAAACTACCCCGGGGAAGAACTGGACCGGGGCAGTTCTGGACTGTTACACCGGTATTCGGCTATATTCCCAATCCGAAATCATATCTTTTTTTCCCAAATTTCGATCCAAAATTCCCAATTGAAATTTAAAAAAAAGATCGATTTTTGAAAAAAAATATCGCTGGTTAACGGCAAGTACGTTTCATCTCGAGTACGAAACGGAACAGGGGAGATCATTCTACACTACTGCACATGCGCAGTTGGCTAAATTTCGTCTCGGTTACGAAAGCGTGATTTCCTGCAAGCGTCTACCGATGTAGAGCCATAATGTCGCAAAGTACGTTCATTTTCGGAAATTGGCTCAAGAAAAATCCCCTCCGTTAAAATTCAATATTTCATTGCCGAAATGCGAAAATCGGTCGTCGACTTTTCGTCAGGGGAAGTAAGTCACGATCCTACGCAGTGATCTCCCTTGACGATGTTTCAACAATCCGATTCCATTCGTAATTGTCATTAAAAAATTGTCAATCACGGTTTTCACGTTTACGTTTGAGGGTAAAAGTTGACTGCAATTGTAAGTCTTTGATTAGTTTGCATTTTATGAAATATGATCGAATTTTACTCTATTTAACTAGTTAGTTCCAAATATAAATAACGATTGAAAATCATTGAAGCTGCGGCAAAATGCGGAATCGTCCGCTCGATGATTTTCGTTGTTATGTAAACTTTTTGATCCTATGAGATCGCAGCAGGTATTGATTTGTGTCAAATAATATGTCTGTAAATGAATTATATCATTAATTATTCTTTAGACACGATATCTGAGCATATTTTGAGAAAATAACTTAGTTACGAATTGGGTACGAAAAAATGCGAGACGTCCCGAAACTATTCGTACCTCATTGCAGACGTATTTATTGTTATTACTACGATTTTCACGGTATGTGGATTGCTTTAAACCTATTGCTCTCTTTTTTCAGTATAATGCGCGTATGGTTTATCAATAAATGTCACCATCATGGAGAATTCAGTGCCTTGCTCAGTGTTGGAGAAATAAATTCTTGAAAAATCACTCCCAAGAAGTCGACACTGTGTCAAATGGAACTAGTTCACTATACATGAATTGTACAACTTAACAAAGCAGTGACACTGGATATTGAAGGAATTCGTTCAAATACTTCCACAAATGAAAGACGGCTTCTTATCTGTAAAATTTTCCATAATCTCCTCCAGATTTAATAAAATAAGTGGACATTGAAAAAGAAAGACAGTGATCAGTGTAAAAAATTAAAACTATTTTTACAAACCAGTGACTGCAGTAAAGAAAGTCTTTTGATTATGTTGTTTTATGCGATATATTGATTACTCTTTTGATTAATGTATTTTATCAAATTAAAGCAGCAAACATTTCTTAGTCAGTTAGTGCGTTGTTTATTCCCATAATATAAATGTTCAGCATCAGATGGATATATGATTGATGAGATTTGATCATTTATGAAATACAGATCAACAAGATAAAATAAATGATCAAAAACAGAATCTACAGGAAAGATCCTATAAGACTACATAGTTTTTATATCATAAAAGTAACATTTCATTATCATAAACATTAAAAACAAGATATAAAAGAGGACCTTAAGTGGGACGGGTACACTACCTTCAACACCCAACCCCCTCGTCGGCGAGTCGTCGCGACAGGACTCGGTAAAAGTTATATAAGATGTATGATAGCAAGTTAAAAGTTTTTCCCCATTTTACTAAAACGCCGCGAAATTTTCCCCTTCCCAAAGGCCCCAGGCCCCGTCCCCTTGTTCAGAAAAAAAACCTGCCCATGACCCCCCACAAGGGGACCCCCTTGACCCCGCTGGGGCTCATGCTGATATTCTGCTATTGTTATTGAATTTGCTAGGCATATTTTCCCAATTTGAACCAAAATGCCGATAAAATTCCCAATTCTAGGAACACCATTCAGGAAATTATTTCTAATCACAGGAAAATAACAAATTGAGTATTTACCAAAGTTATATTCCACAGTTTCAAATAAATAGAAGCATTGTGCAGCACCTGTCGACAGACCCACTCTATCAACAACAGCCTAAAATACAACAACATGTATATAAGTGAATTAAAACATACAAAAACTGATAAATGTCATTTGACAGACAAAGCAGAAACTTCCATTGAATAGTGAAATTAAGTTTAATCTGATGGTTGTATTTTTATCAGTCATGCCACAATGGACTTTTCAAGATACAACTCACGGAAAGCAATTAACAAATACGAGATGAAATATAGACTTGTCAGAAATAGGAAGATTTTCCCCCAAAGAATTCAAGTTATATTTGATCAAGATTTACAGTCCCAAGAATAACCACATTAAAGTACACGAGAAACATGAGAAATAGATCAAGAGGGTCATGATGGCCCTATATCGCTCACCTGAGTACACTGCCATTTTGACTGAATTAGGCTAATGTGCAAATAAATTGGTATAGGATCAATAAAAATCTATCAGCAGTTTAGGAAATTTCTTTAATAGTTTCTACCATATAAATATAGGCAATGCTCCCTGGCAGCCATGTTTTTTGACAGAACATAATTATTTATACAATCTTGGAACCACACAACAAATATCAAAACTTTACACCTTATGGTTTTGGACAAGAAGATTTTCGAAGTATTCAATTAAACAAAGCACCCACCTCCTGGTGACTATGTTTTTGATGGAACTTGATAATTCATGCAATCTTGTAAAAGGACCACTAAAAAATGCTACATACCAAATATCAAAGCTCTAGATCTTATGGTTTTGGACAAGAACAAGTTTTTACTTTTAAAATAAATTTTAGCTCCTGGGACCTACATATGCAACACACCGGAACTAACTTTGAAAGAGGACCACATAAGGATTATTCCTGTGAAGTTTTGACAAAATCCATTCAGTGGTTTAGGAGGCCATGTTGTCTATAATTTCAGCTTTATAAATTATACATGTAGGGAACACAGCCCTGTGCCCAGACAGCCATGTTTTTTGATGGAACTTAATAATTTATGCAATCTTGTAAGAGGACCACTACACAATGCTACATACCAAATATCAAAGCTGACATCAAGATTTTCGTAGTTTACACTTTTAAAATCCACTTTATGGATCATTCCTGTGAAGTTGGGAGAAAATCTATTAAGTAGTATAGGAGATGTTGTTTAAAGAAATTGTTGATGGACGACGCACAATACGCCACACCACGATGGACATCCAACGATCCTAAAAGCGTGCTCAGGTGAGCTAAAAATCAACAAATCAACTTTCAAACATGGACTACACACATTGTCACTTACATTATATACATGGACTACACACATTGTCACTTACATTATATACATGGACTACACACATTGTCACTTACATTATATACATGGACTACACACATTGTCACTTACATTATATACATGGACTACACACATTGTCACTTACATTATATACATGGACTACACACATTGTCACTTACATTATATACATGGACTACACACATTGTCACTTACATTATATACATGGACTACACACATTGTCACTTACATTATATACATGGACTACACACATTGTCATTTACATTATATACATGGACTACACACATTGTCACTTACATTATATACATGGACTACACACATTGTCACTTACATTATATACATTGTCAGTGGTATCATTTCTATGAATGGTAACAACACAAATATTTCTGTCAGGCAATAAAACTTTCAATTCCACCTCATTATTAGCTGAGTCCTGGAATATACAGTATAGTATGTATAGAAATCAAGATAGCTACAAGCATAGAACATAGTACATATAGAATCTTAGCTAGATCCTTATATACAGCATGGTAAGCATAGAAGTCAAGTCTTCTTCAAACGAACATCATGATAGGTACAGAAGTCAGGTCATTTTCAAGCAAACAACTTGGTAGGTAATTTGAGCTACCTTCAAAAACACAGCCAAGTGTTACTACTCGACCTTTTAAATCATAACTGAATAGATCAGATAACACAAACACATGTTCCAATTGTAATTGTTTCAAAAACTGACAAAGCTTTTAATAAATTTACATATTCATTTAATTAGTCATAAATATGTTCTATTCAAAAGCTTAAACTTTAACACAAATTTGTGCAGGGAAATGCAAACAAAAAATAAAACAAACAGATGATTGAAAAACATTATGCCCCTCCCCTAAAGATGCAGTGAGAGAATTTTAATTATTATGATGACATAGAGTATGGAGGATATACAAGAGTTTGAATATGTTGGTCTAAAAAGCATAATAACTTAACTTATTGGGTGGTCAAGAATTTCAACCTAATAGTCCATTTGACCTTGACCTTTGACCCAGTCACTCCAAAATTTGTAGGGCTCATTAACTATCCACAGGCAACAATCTGTCTAAGTTAGGACCAGGAGCCCAAAGGGTACTTCAGTTATTGTGCAGAAAATGATGTACATCTAACAGTCAGTTTGACCTGGACTTTTGACACAGTGACCCTAAAATCGATATGGTTCCTCTACTACCTGCGATCAATTTGTGGACCAAGTCGGCAGAGGGTAGGTCAATATGTTCTTGAGTTATTGGCCGGAAACGTCTTATGTACAATTGACCCTTGTGACATTGACCTTTGACACAGTGACCCCAAAATCAAAAGGGTACCTCTACTATCTGACCAAGTTTGAGGAGGGTAGGTCAAGGTGTTCTCGAGTTATTGATCAGAAATGTTTTATGTACAATTGACCCCTGTGACCTTGGCCTTTGCCCAGTGACCCAAATATCAATAGGAATATTCTACTACCCACAAGCAATGTGTGGACCAAGTCTGAGTAGGGTAGGTCAAGGTGTTCTTGATCGGACATGAAAGTTACTGCCCGACCAACCGACCAACATGTGCAAAACAATATGCCCTCTCTTCTTTGAAGAATGAATCCATCCATCCTTCCAAAGGGTATTGATCGGAAACCAATTTTTTGCATAGCAACACCTTATGCCCTGTACCATTTGACAAATAATTTTTTTTATAAATTTCATGAGAAATTATTACACATGCATGACCAGTATTGTAAATACTGACAAAGTGATATATACATCATTTATATACATTGAAACACCTCACACACAGCTACATGATAAGAGTACATGTTATATTTATAAGAGACCACTCATTCACAAGTACATTCCGGTAACAAGTCCTCACACAGGGGTTCCATTTGACCCGGGACTACGGGTTTTGACCCGGGTGTTTTCAAAAAGACGCCGAAATGACCCGTAGTAATTTCAGTCTGTGCATCAGCGTGACCCGGGGCAATTTTAATATATTGACTTCCGTGCGTCATCAATTTCAATCCTATGAAGTCATAACACAGAATGGCATTTCTATCACAGCAAGACGTCGGAACAGCAGACATTCTAATTGTATAAACAGTATATTCAGTATCGATCGATAACATAAACAACAGGCTGTCAAAATTTAAGCTCCGCCTTCCGCACCATATATGTAAAGCGACATTTGATGGTTGACCAATGAGCGCTACGCTGTGTTAAGGATATCATTTATGCGAGTATTTGTAACCATGTATGCACGCGTGTTGATGACAATACAGGTAACGAGTAAAGTCTGTCATAAATCGATAAACCAAAGCGACCCGTCAAAGGTGTGAACGGTAGTACAAACGTTTTGGTAGTTTTAATTGGAGACAGAAAACTGTTGTCTTTCATCGTAGACACGAGTAGAAAATTTATTTGTTCTCAAGGGCCCTTCTTACGCATATATAAAATTAAAACTGCGAACAATACACGGTAACATTTAATTAGTCTGTCATAGATCGATAAAACAAAGCGATCCGTGAAATGTGTGAACGGACGTTCGAAAGTTTTGTTGTTACAACAGTTATAATTGGAGACGGTCGTCTTTCATCGTAGACACGTGTAGAATTATTTTTGTTATCAATGGCCTTTCTCACGCATATATAAAACTGTGAAAAATACCCGGTAAGTAACATTTAATTGTTACGATCTATGCCCGTACTTCTTGAATTGAAATACAACACTTAATGTTCGTTCTTCGGAGGATAAAGTTGAATTAACGATTGTACAATGCAAACTAGCCTGCGTAGTGGATGAACGGGAATATCCATGCTTTCGTTTTCGGGTCTAGTATACGATAAAATCCGTACCGTACGGTCTATGATGTCGCCCGCTCCGTCTTTTACGAGAAATGAATATTATAATAGTCAATTCAGATCAGTTTTATAAATGCCGTTCGTTGTGTACCCACCGTTATTGTTTATATTGTACCTGTTCTATATTTTTATGGATATGGTTATGCAAAAATCAATATTTTTTTAATGATGACCTCACATTTTATTAACAGACTTGGTACATACATGCTGTTGGTTGCATAGCACATATAAATAGCACAGACAATCAGTATATACAAAACATGTTGAGCATTCGATCCATAAACATCGTAAAAATGGATGACCCCTGAAGTTTTGAAAATGACCCTCCAAATTTCAGGCCCAAGGGTCAGTGACCCTTGACTTTTGGAGACTAGTGGAACCCCTGCTCACAGCATATTAAGACAACATGTTTTCTATTGTGCAGTCAAGGTTTTCAACTCATGTCAGAAAAAAAGCAACAATACACAAACCTGCTCAGATTCATTCGCCGCTAAGAATTCCTGCATCATATCACATTCCCCTATCACACGTACAGCACATGCTGAAAATGATAACAAAACATGATCAGACTTGTATGTTAACCAAATACAATGTACATCCTACATGTCCAATGTGTGTACTAAAGAAAATAAAGGGGGAAAAGTGCGCCCGATGTGGGGCTCGAATCGATGACCCCTTTACACTAGTACCGCGCTCTAACGACTGAGCTAGCCGGGCAGCCGTCTAACCTCACCACTTCACTCCTCCCCCTTCCGCATTTAAGGCTCAACCACTGTGGGCCGCCATAACACCGCTGCCACGATTGAAGTAAATTGAGGGGGAAAAGTGTGCCCGATGTGGGACTCGAACCCACGACCCCCTAAACACTAGTACGGCGCTATACCGACTGAGCTAAGCAGGAGGCCCTCTAACCTTGCACCACTACAGTTCTGACCAAGCAATTGCAAGTGAAATACAATACAAATACAAAAGCAGTAGCTTTCCATAAAGATTTCAATGACTGAATTAGTGTTTATAAGAATTTTTTTAGTCTTAACGTAACTGTGACCTTAACCTCCGACCACCTGATCTCTTAACATGGGCAAGTATTTGCTGACCATTGGCAACTACTGTATAATGTTTCAAAGTGTTCTCTTGTTATTGATCAACTGACTGATATTAGTAAAACAATATTTGTACCTCCTTTCGAAATTTTCTTCGAAAGGAGAGCATACATCTATAAAAGATATAATACAAGATATATGGCAAAGTGTTCTATTGCGCATAGGTAGTCATGGAATCTATAATCATGTTATCAATGAAGAGAGAAGAAAATCAAATTTGCACATAAATTTGATACTGAATCTTAAATTTAATATAGGAAACATCGTGTGGGACGAATATAATCTTGAACTTACCTCTGCATCTCACACTTTTCTTATAAATAGAATTAAATATTCTGTAGAGAGATATGTAAGTAAATTTATTGAAGATTAAACCCATAAATTGGGGTTTGTCTCTAATAACCATCACACCTATCGTATATTCTGAACTATTGCATGTTAAACTGTTTGCAAGGAATGTTAGAAGAACTGGAGACACAATATCTCCAGCCTTCACAACACAATGTATTGATGAAACTTTCTCGCAGTCAAAAAAAGAATACCGTGTTCAAATTGATCAAATCTATTGATGTTACTTTACATCACAAAACTGAATAATAAGGCTCACAAAAAGACCATAAACTATGAAGTGACGATTTCTGTGTATGTTACTAAATGTCTCAAAGTCTTACATTTTTCCAAGTACTGTTCCAAACCTCGTCTTCTAGTATCGAGCTGCTGCTCTGTTAAGGTAAATAACTTTTTTCCTGGCATTTTTGGAAATGAATAGTCGGGGAATTCTCGTTTCAACTTTGTATGAAGAGAATCAAACTCACTATACCTTCTTGAACACAAATGGCGTCCGGCCATGTAAATATTATACACCTGAAAGCATTCATCATCATGGTAACATCATGCATGTACAACTTCACGAAATTGTGGAACAGCACAGCCATTTGAGAGCTTCCTTGCCAGATACTTCAATAATTAGTTAAATAGCATACCAAAATATATACAACAGAAAACTGGATAACTGCCCTACGTTCAGTAAAGGTATTTTTCGGCTTACTTTTCGATACGTTTTGCAATTTGGTTCCCCGTGTGCACTCAATGTGATACGGTGGGCAAGGGATATAATACAAAATATGTTCTCCTAGCAGGCCTCAATGAAAATAAATGTTTCTGTTCTATAAAGGTTGTAATTTAGCAACATAAAGGTTTAAGGAATGATTTCTGTAAAAATTAACAGTAAATAAAGGCTGATTTTGAAGGATCGATGCTGCAGAAACGGGCAGACAGTGCACCCGCCACCGCGAGGACGTCTGGATCCTACCTCGAATCAGTGACAGCCTTCACCAATACTCAAGATGATATATGCAAGTAGTATCATAAGGCTGCTGTTTTCACAAATGAAAAGTACAATATAAATGTAATATTCATTGCTCCCAAAAGATTTTTAAGATGCAGAAAACTGAGAGAAAAATATAAAGATTTGGAGAGTGAATTACAGGTTTTTACAGTTTTTTTTAGAAAAAATAAAGGTTTCAAAGCATTTTCCAAAAATTAAAGGTTATTACAGGTTACACTAGGAGGCCTGTGGATGTTGCTAAATGGTTTTGTAACTTCCTGAATATCATACACTCTACATGTACCAAACTCTACATGTACCACACTCTACAAGTACCAGTAACCTTCTATATGGAGCAGTTGTGTATTGACCCTCAACCAAGATGTGTAGAGGTTATGACAAAAACACTTCCTCATAAGACGCAAGAACTAGTGTTTCCATGAAGTAGACTCAAAAGCTATTAACTTAAGCATTGATGTTTTAATCAAAATCAAGCATATTGTAATTGGTGTATATTATCCACAAAAAATTGAGAAATTCTGTAATAAATTCTCAAAAATTAACCACCGTGAATAAATTCACAATATCAAACAAGTAGATACTAGAAAGAAGTTCTTCACAATTAAGAAAAACATATCTTAAAAGTCGTGAATAAAATCAATTTATAACAGCAAGTAAATTAGTTATGTACCACATATTTTTCCCCATTTTGGTTAACAGTTTGATAATCGGGTATAGATATGGGTAAAGATCTTCTCTCGGAGTAGTCTATATATGACGGTCCAGAGGAATCATCACTTGGTTCCAGTCTGTCTGCTACTTGGTCGGGTACTGATATCACTACAATAGTAAGTTTTATTAAATTACTGTATTTCACAATCCTCTACATAACTGATACAGCCAAAACTAAGAAGTGATTCTTGCAGTATCCCAATCTATCCGCCACAGAAACTGCACACTAAAAACAATATTGGCAGGGCTGTCTTTCTACCTTTGAGGAATGGGGCTGGGGCCGTGAGAAAGGGGAATTTTGCATAGTTTTTTTACTTAATAGGGGAATTTTTTCCAAGCACAAAAAATAAATACTAAAATACATTTTAATGTAAATTTCATATTGCCACAATAACAATTTCAGATTCTTAAATGTATCTTAAAGTCAAGAGCTCTATTTCTCATGTTTGAGAGTGTTTTCAATTGAACATACACAAATTTAATTACTTTTTTTTGTGAGTCGGAGTGACCCAAATTAGGGGGGGGGAAATAAAAAAAATTCTGTCTGGGGGAATGGGGCCTATTTTTGGCCCCAAAAATAGTCAAAAGACAGCCCTGATTGGTCAATGGCTAGACTGTTTTTTAGATTTGTTCATAAGAAATATAATTAAACAATTACTTATCAGAAATGGTGATATTTTTAAAGGCCCTGTAAACACTGCAATAATGTAACTAAGAAACTTGTAAACTTAATACCAAGATTTTGGGTAAATTCCATTTAATGATCATTAAAAAAACACATGAGTACTGCTACACTTTATGTGCAGTTCTATTACCTGTAAGTGTAAGAGTGTCCCCTCCAGATTTTATCAAATCCACAACTTGTTTGTGTGTAGCTCCTTCTACATTTGTTCCATTCCTACAATAATAGATAGCATGTTGCAGATTTCTGAAATTCAGCTGAACGTTACTTGGTACATTTTTATTGATACATTTCTACATGAAATTTTATAAGTTTGCTATTGGCTAGATCATGATTCTGGGGTCGAATTTATCAGTTTAATTAACACGATGCTTCAAGTCTTGGACGGCACACACACTATTAGACTCTTTCCAATCAACCTGATCATCTGTAAGTGGGAGCTGCAGTACTCATTTTTTTTCCGCATCATCACAGTTATTGATTTTATTCGTTTAATCTGTGGATTTATGACATGAAATAAATAAAGTATTATGCCAGGTATCTACACTATATTAGTTGAAAATTTCAGCAAGACCAGACTAATATTGACCAAGATACTGTCATATTTATACCTGCACACTTATAAGTTTTGTACTATTGATAGAATATGATGTTAAGAACCTGAAGGAAATTATACGGTATATACAGTACAGCAATGAAGCAGTATAATATACATGTATATAGGACAGTACAGTAGAAATGTATTTCAACCAAATACTGATACAAAATTAAGCAGCCAAATGAAAACCAGTAACAAATCACACTGTAACATTAATACTTCAATGTGTCAGCTATCTTAAAAGAAGAAAATAGTACTTAACCTGATGAGTGTCAAAGTTCAAACATGCACCAGTATAATAAGTAACACTTGTAACATTATCAACTAGTTCAGGCCTTTTTCTATCCATTTTTGGGAAAACAGTATAGGAAAATTTGAGTCATAAAATTTGCCAATTTGGGAAGAAATTTATTCGCTTTAACTCCAATTCTGGGAATTTCCATAGTTATAAGAACAAGTCTTTCTTCTCTAAGTTTTATATAAAAGCATTCTTATCTACATGTACATTTCTTATATCAACTGTCAAAAAGACACACAAAATGTTCACAAACATATATGACACAGGGGAAAATAATGGCCAGAGTTATTCAAAGGGCTTCAAGATGTCAGCAGTGGGGAAATAGGTATACCATTTACCATATGAATACACTCATTGCAACAGTCAATTATCATTGACAGCAATCAATCAGAAAAGTTTGTCTTCGAATAAAATAAAGGAACATAATAGCACAGCATTGTTCAATCATTTCCATTGCTTTCAGCTTTTTATATGTAATCTTGTTGTGAATTAAACCATTTGAACAGCCACAGGGACGAGAGTAGGAACTTGAGGGATTTGATCAGTGCGATGATCATCATCAACATCATGGACATATGGCTGTGTCAACATCAGAATCCATCAGACTTGGAGAGAGTTCTGACGGAGAGACACTCAACGCCGCTGCAAACATGGAACCAATCTTTTCCTATCCCTTAGAATCTATTTTTTCTTATTTTGGCACAGTAATATAAAATCAAAGGACTGAAGGTCCTGAGAGGCGCTTCCAGGGCACGTTTTCTATAATATATGAAGGTGGTTATTTTCAATAATCATCTTCCTATGCCATCCATCCGCTCTCTTCTTGGAATTAACCCCATCACACACTCATGCTTGATCCAGAAAATTCTATGAAGGAATTTGACTCGAAAACCTTCTAAACTGTTTGCGATAATCAGTTTAATATGGACATCTGTGTTTTTGGTATATAATTGAGAAATATTCTGTACTTTCACAGTGCTCGCGAAATCGGCTAGCCCGACGTCCCGGACTAGTCTAAAATAGTTTCGGGCTATCTGCCAGTAAAATTAAGTTAGTCCTGGGCTAGTCTAAATTTGGAGCCTATTTAAATCGGACAAGTGACCAATAAACAGACCAATTAACAGATTTCGCTCATGCTTATCTTATCAGATGTTGAATCAGTCCCCATGTCGACAATTTGACGTGTAGCAAGCACAGCCCCTCGCCTACTCGACCATAACGGTCGTATGTCACAGTATCCAATCAGAGCGCTCGGCACATTTTATCCGGCTAATCAAATTTCGTGGAGTAAACGTACGTTCGAATACTACCGAATACCCGTAAATTTTACTAGAAAAATCAACACATAAAGGCTATACTAAACCTATCAATTAATCCATTGTTGAAGTGTTGTATCATATGATATTGTCAAAATAACTGATAAGGCAGCTAAATAGCATTGTATAAGTGTATTAGTCGTAGTCGATTTCAATTTAATAGATCGAGTACCGCGCCTGTGCGTAATTTCGTAATTACGAACTTTATCCAATGTGACAATGTTCATGTCTTCTTTGAATACGCGTAGGTGCCTCGTGCATAAAATTCAAGAATTTTCTTATCACACACGCGAGAAAATAAAAGGCAAAACACAGACGCACTTATTTACACACAGCTTTCAGTCTATAAATAAATACTCATCACAGTAACACGAATCTGCGCGTGGCGTGACGTCATTAAGGCAGTGATGACGCATTATTGACAGCTATTAACTGGAATATTGCTCAATTACATTCGAAGTGCAAATTTGAAACAGGCGGGACAGTACTAAATGTTTTTTTTCATAACGCAATTATTTTACAGAGAGTGTTAATAAATAAGGATTACATGCGAAACTAAGTATGTGTTTACACACTTTGATTGTCACATTCAGAACATAAGTTTTGAACACATAGTTAAATTGTTCGATGTTTTTGGCTAGTTTCATTCACTGACATGGCGACCTTTCAAGTAAAAATAAAAGCGGGCGATTCGGCAAAAACATTACATTTTGCATTTTTCTTCCCGGGACGTCGAAATGTAAAAACTTGCCGATCACAAACAACGTAAGTCGCTTAGCAACGACGTTACATGAACTCGGTTCTTTTAGAGATTTTGATGCTCAAGTTAAATTTAGATGCGCGCTCAATCGGACAGAATATGTTGTTAAAACAGTTATTAAGTTCTCATAACAACCAATTGTGTTGTACTTTGATGGTTGTTGAACAACAATAATTAATACATATAAGATAATACCACGGACATATAAACCATGTCCGTGGTTTAATCTAATAAAAATTAACAAAATATGAGGTAATGTAAAGACATATAACTTCGGACTACCAGTTTCAAAATTCGGGCTAGTCTATTTTAAAGTATTACTAGTCAGGGACTAGTGACTTTCATAAAAATTTCGCGAGCACTGACTTTCAAGAAAAAAATAAGAGATATAAATGCGCTAGGAAATTCATAGACCAAAAAGTTGTCCCATAATGACACCTTTAAAAGTTTTGACAATGTACACTGTCGATATTATAAAGGGTATGGAGTGAAACAAAGTAGTGTAATAGTCTGGTTGTTAAGTGACTCCATATGTATTAACATGATGAACTCAAGTAACCTGACCCATTCCAGATGGAATATAGTGCAGTAATAAATCTCAATGAAATGATTCAGTCTTCAACTTTAAAAACATAATGTTACTTTACAATTGTAAAATAACAATACGTTTGTATATAGCTGTAGTATATCTATGACTTTCAATATAGGAGTCTGGACTTTCATATTGAAATACATTTGTAATTATGCATACATAACCATCAACTTGTTTTTGTGAGGGCTAAATGGGATTAACAAATAATACTAAGAGTGACAATTTTATGTATACAACGCAAAGTTTACGCTGTTAATTGTTTCAGAATCAAGACTCCCATGTATAAACTTGTTCAAGCCGTATAGACAGTATATAATACTATGTTTAATTGACGTACAGTGTCTTGCATACTATTTGTTTTCAATGAGTGTCTAGCAACACAGGTAGTAAACTATTAATTAATACTTTCCCTCATTAACTCAGACTGACATAACATTTTACTTCCAACTTTCTTGATATCAAAAACAGTCATGGCGAATGACTTCCAAGACTTGTCAGTCATTTCGTCTGACAACCTTGGAAAACTTGTCGGACCAAATGCAAACTTGTCGGTCCGAAAACATGTTGTTCAAAAATTACGGGCCGAAAATTACCGCTCATTTCAAAGTGAAAGTAAACAAATCAAACACAAATGTGCAAATAATTGGCGTATTTCGTTAAATAACAGTTAAAAATTATTATTTACTTTCACATTCACTCCTGAAATGCCTTTTTGACGACACAAAGTTCAAATGCCCGAAAGACAAGGGAATGTACAGAATTGGTGCGCGTAAGAAGACCAACCACATTGCGTAAACAGCAATGGATGTTGTAAAACTTGTACGACCCGTACCGTTCCGTATCGGACTGACGCACAGGCATTCTGTATCGGACCTGGTCGGTTTTTATCGGTCAGGTCCGACTGACCGATGGGTATTCGCCATGACTGCAAAAACCAATATAAAGATCTAATATATTTTATTTCCTTCATTCCATTGTAGTTATTTTGGTACACATTTATAGAAAAGCAATGAATAACAAGTACAAATACAGTTATATTTCTTCTCAAAAATACTCATCTACAAATTCAAAAGTTTTTATCTTCCGACAATCCATTGTCTCTCTGAATGTATACAACATCTCGAATCAAGTCACATTTTATCACCGATCTAGGCTTTCTGTATTCATTTAACGTCTTTTCCGCATGGTCACATGTTGTATGTTCTAGTCTCTCGAAAAGGCGACTTTTACAACTGTCATAAATATCTGAGGCAAAAATAGTGGACAGGGTATACCAGTCAACTTGGTATGTGACATCAACATAGGAGTCGGGGTTCTCACTTGGATTTGGATTTGCATCCCTGGGAAGAAATATGAGTCCAAAAATCACAGGAGTCTAGTATAATTCAATTCGGGACAGTAAGTGGTTGACTTGATTGTGGATGAAATTCATAAATTATCCCTTTATCTTCTTCACTGGATTTAAACCGCTGTCATCTAAAATAGACAAATTTGAAACATTGTCATAAATTATCCGAAAATTGTGACTATCCGAAGTTGGTACAATCGAACAAATCTGGGTCATGATCAATCAGTGTTACTCATTTAAAATGGCACTTTGATAATAATAATTAATAATAACATTCACTTAAATGATCAAAGTAAAGTCGCTGAAGTAATATTCGAGAACTTCAATATGAGAATAGTGAGCGTCACTCGATAGACGGATAAAGAAATTTGCAAACAAAATTGGTGATGCGAGATTCAGTAAAATAACATAGAATTTTGACACATTTTCGCTGCATCTTAACCACATTGTTACTTCTTGCAAATGATTAATGAATGTTGGAATATAGAAAAACACGTACCATAATTATCTTGTATACACTTAAAATGGTCATCTTGCCAAAAGTGAATCTCACGATTCTGCAATATTAACGCATGCAGAATACCACAGGGATACGGCTCATAAACGGACAAATAGGATTTTCGCAAAAGAGAAAAAGGACTTTTTATTCATATGTTTTATAGCAGGTTCTACATGTTGTGGTTATTACTGATTGTTTCATCATTAATGCATCAATCTATGTTGAATTAATTTGTTTCAATTGCAGTTACTTTGAGTTGAGGTTGAAATTTGTCAAAAATCACCTAGACCAAAAGTACTTTCAGTACTTTAATCGATCATATTAGAAATTAATACGCGATTATTCAGGTAAACCAAAACTGACTCAAATAATCCAGATAACCCGTTTATATCAAGATTCCCCTTCTACAATTGATATATCTCTGACAAATCAGTCACTATGCTCATTGAATCTATAATAAATCAGAGGAATGTACATGTACTATTTTCTTGAGAAGAATGAATATTGTTGGCGGTACTTTGAATATACTTCTGGTTGATACGATGATAGCAAAGAGACGCTAAAGTGCCTCAAAAATTACAATTGTGAAACATTTTCGCTATGGTTCCTGTTTAGGATGAGCATTCACCTACGTAAGCTGGTGGTCACCAGGAATCAGATGTTATTTGAAATCAACAATGAAATCCGAGAATACCCATATGCATGATTCCGATGTTTATTTCGCGGCTCCCCGTTAATATACCAGGTCACTAGAGTAGACAACTTTTCCTACCTAGGGGCTTCTAATTGAGATTTCTGATAGGGGAAAAAACATGTTTGGCTTTGGGAATGGGTCTGATAGTCGGACCTATGGGAACAATAGAAAAAGGCCTGAATTACTAGTGGAACAAATATGAATTCAAAAAATGCCACATATGACCATCTGTGTAGAATTGTACGTTTCGTGACATTTGGTTAAATTTTAATTGTAATGCCCTGAGTAGATCTTTAACAAGTAAGACTTTCTCACTGAAAAAGTATCACTACGCATAAATTGAATCACATGGTATTCTAGCTAAATAGGGGTACTACGATTATGACTCTACTGCGAATTGAGGTTAATTCACGGTACTGGTGAACGGGATCAATCTGCCGTCCTGGTAGCAAGAACTGGTTAATATTCTGTAAAGCACTGGATCAATGTATACAGGCTATAACCACACACGTCACAATCAAAATAACGTTCACAGGCTATAACAACACAAGTCACGAAACGAACAATGTTCACAGGCTAAAACCACACACGTCACAATACGAACAATGTTCACAGGCTAAAACAACACACGTCACAATACGAACAATGTTCACAGGCTAAAACAACACACGTCACAATACGAACAATGTTCACAGGCTAAAACAATACAAGTCACAATATGAACATGTTCACAGGCCATAACAACACAAGTCACAAAACGAACATGTTCACAGGCTATAACAACACAAGTCACAATACGAACAATGTTCACAGGCTAAAACAACACACATCACAATACGAACAATGTTCACAGGCTAAAACAATACAAGTCACAATATGAACAATGTTCACAGGCTAAAACAACACACCTCACAATCAAAACAATGTTCACAGGCTAAAACAAAACACGTCACAATCAAAACAATGTTCACAGGCTAAAACAACACACGTCACAATCAAAACCATGTTCACAGGCTAAAACAACACATGTCACAATCAAAACAATGTTCACAGGCTAAAACAACACACGTCACAATCAAAACAATGTATTTGCATGTATAAGTTTACACAGATCTCACATTAGTGAATTTTGTCACTAAATTCCATTCCACTTCCTGCATGTCAAGGAGCATATTTTGATCGTTCAGTGACTGTTAATGAGCACAAATACCCTACAAAATATAGCAATACAGAAATAGGTTTATATGAGGAGAATGATTAAATAATCTTACACTTCTAAGATCCTGTCACCCTTCCGAATTCCTGCTCTTTGAGCTGCTCCCCCGTCGAGGACAGCACTGACATGTTGCAGTGGTGCATACAAGACGCCATTTATCGATTTTAGCACGCCACCTTCACTTACTTGACCTCGTACATTAAATCCAAATCCTGTTTCGGACTTTGAGATTGTCACTAATCGTGGACCATTTGCAGGATCTTGTGAATTTTCTGAAGGGGAGGGACTTTCGTCACTCTCCGCCATACTTGGTCATGTGACCAAACCAAGTGTGCCGTATTTATATCACGTCGTGCTACTTTGTTATATTAAGGTCAAACACAAGCAAATTTTAAAGCGCCCCCATCAGTGGTTATCTCCCTTTCCCTGTTAAATAGTTACTCGAGCTGTGCCAACCTATCCGCAGAATTTGGCTGGTTCCAAGCGCGGCTATAATCTTACTTCTAAACACCAGGGGGGGAAACTGCTGCTAGGAGTTTGGAGGTCTGCGGCATGTCTGCACGGAGTCGCGTGTAAACTAGGATGTGCATAATTCCAGTGTAAAAGATTCACTGTATGAAATAAAGTCATGTTTGAGAAACACGAAAAATCGGTCAATGGCGCTACCGGGAATCGAACCCAGGTCGACGGATTGCCAGTCCGTTATGCTAACCACTACACCACAGCGACCTGACGTCATTTTCGTGTAAATTGATCATATATAAATTTATGATTAAGGTAAACTACACTTGAAAGTCAATTTTATTTTTAACGCCCTTCAGCAAAACGTCTCTCGATTTTGTACAACAGACTCTAATTTAAGTCAGAGACGCATGAAAAAGTTGTGTTTTCAGACCACATATAAATATTCATAATTTCAGGAATTTTCGGGCAAAGACTCTTCTCTAAGATTAATGTAAATATATTTAAAGTTAAAAGTAGATATATTTGACCACTGTAACAGACTTGCAAAAGAAGAATATAATATAATGTGGTTTGAAAAAATATTTATAAAAGTGCATAAAGTGTCTAATCATGTTTCGTCATATTGAAGAAAAAGAAGCTAGAGCCTCACATTGTTTAATTCATCGCTGAATAAAACTGCTATCAGCATATATAATATCAAAACAACGCTTCTCTTAATGACTTATGATCAACGTGAAACGATAAGACAAGAAATAAACCCAAACTGGAGCAATCAAACCAAAATTGGAGCGAAAACTGAATGAACTAATAAAATGATGACTCCCTACTGGGACCAATATATACAGCCACTAATATATTATGATCATTAGTGGGGGCTCACAAACGCGCTATCAGACTCTTTTGAATCATGCAGATCATCATTAACTTGGATTTGCAACATTGACATTTTGACGCTTCATTGCATTTATCAATTTTCTTTCTTAAATTTGTAGTCAGGTAAAATACAAGAAGTGAACTATCATGCCAAGTACAATAGTTGTAAATTTCAATAAAATTAGACCAATATTGACTGTGATATGGACATTTGTATATGTGCACACTTATAAGTTTTGTTTAGTGTATGTGTAAATAGCATTTTGTTAGGAATTTCAGTGGTTGTTTCTATGTAAATATTCATTAATTTGACATTTTGTAAGACAGCATATAATGGAAAAAATCCCGAACTGTCTATCAATATATCCCAAAGTTACTTAGAAATGGAATTAATCCATACGAAACTTATTTTAGTAGTGGGACAATTTACTTGCATACTCGTGTTTTACCTCATTTTATGTTCATAACTCATCGTTTTGGACGTAAAGTGTTGCAACAGTTCACCCCACAATTGATATATGATAACAAGTTATAAAAGTTGTCGAAATTGCGATAACTGTGAGAGCTATGAGATTAAATCGCATTATTTGTATCACACATTCTGCAAAAATTATATTCGAATTTATACACTGTTTGCATGGAACCAGACAAAAATTTTCATGATCACCAAAATAATAGAAAATTTCCTGCGCTACTACAGAAACATATAATAGAAATTATGACACATTGCATCTTTTCCATCCTGATGCTGTTTTAAAATTTAGAGAACTTGTTTTGTTTGGACAATCTAGTAAATCTGGGGATATATCAAAACAGGATCTTGGTCATATTCCAGTACCGTTACTAAAACAAGTACATGTACACAGGAATCCCTTTAAACCGGACGAGATCGGGACCTGAGAAAATTTCCGATTTAAAGGGGTTTCCGGACTAAAAGGGGTTTTGAGAATAGGACAAGATTCGGAACATTTGTTTTCAAACGGGGACATTTGGAACTATAATTTGTTTAGTACTGTCACGGACCTATAAACCATAGGTCCGTGGTACTGTAGTGATTTGTATCACAAATGCTTAAAAGTGTTAAATCTGAATGTGAAAATTTGACTAAAAATACATTAATTTCAATATCGAAATGGTAGAATAAACTGATAATTTAAATACTCTGTATTTAATAACCTTGATGAGTTGAACTTTGTCATCTAATGACAGCTAAGTATGCATGTCCAACAATATCGCTTATCGCATCAGCCAAAAATCGATATTTCCAGTCGTCTAAATAGCATTGATTAGATGGGGAACGCTACGTATTTATTATGATTATTTCTTTATTTTTTAACATATTCAAAATATTCAAGCAGATTTGGAAACCTCAATGTATCTTCTTTTCAATCATATAAAAATATTGAAATTTTATATATGTTTAGGCGGGGGAATCTACAGTTTTCTTGAGCCACCCAGTTTCCTATTGAAAACAGTGTAAACGGTCCGTTTTTCCTGGACGTCCGACGTGTTTAAATCACTATTTTAACTTATCCTTAGACGGGAATTCAAATATTCAAGCGGATTCTGTTAGGATGTTTTATGCTCGTTCCAACGGTGTCAATTGATGTAATTTATTATGAAAACAAAATGGGGGAATTAAGAGATACATGGAGTACCTCTCAATTTCAGGAGTGTTTCCGTGAGATATCACGGAAATTCACGAAGATTAGCGAGTGAAACCGATTTCGGTTAGTCTTTCTTGTGACAAGTTTAATCTCCACATGTGGTCTCATAAGATGTTATCTCAATCAAACTGTTCGCTGGACCATGGTTTATGGTGGTCAAGTGTAGACTGCATTTATGCAATATTATAGCGTTAATTAAGCTTCATGAAATTAATTTCTTCTAGAAGACCATTATCGACTGTTGTGTCGTATTTTCTTTAGCTGCAGCTTAATTTCAATTGTCATGAACATTTTGTTTTATTCAGCGCAAAGATATAGCATTGGTCACAATTCACAAATATATAAATTATATGTGGTGTAAACTTGATCTTCCACAAATATCATGAACTAATATAATTCCTAAATTATCATCGGGTTTATAAATCAGTTAAAATCATTCGTTATAGCACGGACATATTAACCATATAAAAAGTTTATTATATCCGTGGTAATAGAATTTAATCAATAAATTTATAAATTACACTCCGTGAGTGTTTACTGTGTCACTACCTTAATTATGATGTTGTTCACACCTTCGTACCAGGTATATGAATTTGATTAAAAACTGTAAACAAAACTGAACTTATCAAGATATATTTTTTTGTAAAAGAAGCATTGGGTAAACGCTCTACTATTTTGAACGTTGATGTTTAAATTATTTTGTTCATCTCCACATAATGTTACTTTTTCATAATTATTCTACTATAATAATCCCTAAAACGGTGTATAATGTACATGCTGAATGAAAAAGGGGTAAAAACAAAATTAAGAAAGAAAGGAAAACTTATTCAACTGCTGTTGCACATGTTAAGTCGTGACTTGAACAGTTGGAGTTATTAAAAATGCCATCAGTGGTGTAAACTGCTTTGTTTTGAACAACGTTCAAATATATACGCATGCTAAATTTAATGCGGAGGGTGTGATAGTGAATAGCCAAGCATTATTATTATGTTGTTATTAACGGTTGCTTTCTGTACCATGGAATCTGTTTATTTTTTCCCTTTTTTCGTCCACAGTTTTATTGCATAAGTTATATAACTGATTTCAATAAATCTACTGTAAATAAAACTGAATAGTTATTAAACATGTTATATATGTCCGTGATTTTATTCTTTTCACCCAAAAGTCGCCTGGGGCAAAGACCTAAATACCATTTAATGGTATTTAGGTCTTTGCCTGGGGTAAAACATTTTATTCTCAGCCTTTCAGACATCCTATGTACATGTAATACCATCCTTTCTGATACCTATCAGGGACCACCAATAAAATACGTATATATTACGCGGTAGTGACTGTAAGCGGTCACCACAGTATCTTTGGTATTTAAAGTACACAAAATAAATTTGTATTTGCAATTTTAATTGGAAACTGCAAGACAAGTGTTTATTACACATGTTAAGTGGAACGAATTCCTTGTTTTTTTCTATTTTGTAAGAAAACATTTGCCTATCACCACGGACATATCCGTGTTAATACATAGGTTTTCAATGATAAAATAATCTCGTGTTTCATCTGGGACCAATATATAGGTCGAACTCCAATTGTTTTCTCTTTATGATCATAAAACAATGTTTTAAGCGTTTATCTGATACATAGATCTAACGTAGCCCGAGGCTATATGTTAATGTGTTATACAAGTCATTAATCGGTGATCATCGGAAAATTTACGGTCACTTACGGAAACTGCCGACAGACAAATCGTCTGCTGACCAAAAGTCCAATCGATAACGATCTGCATCGACTGGATTTATCCGATAAGCGATATTGTTGGGTATGTTTACGTTTTGCGGTAGTGTAGACATTGTTTTACATTACAAGAAAATGATGTCATCTACATAGTCACGGACATTATTATGTCCGTGGATATGTACATATTTCCTCAGCGGTTCACAATTTAGAAATGACGTGAAAGGGATTCTGTGTGAGTGTGGAGATAAAAAACGCACGAATTCATCATTTTTAAATAGAACACGAATATGTTATTCGTGTTCTGTTAGTGGAAAGAATACGTAATATTGTACAAAACTCTGCGATAAATGACATTGTCGAAGACCAAAATCCACGTTTTTTACTGACTGGTAATCCAAACTGATTGGTTGTATTCAATATTAATGTTTTTGTTTTAAATTAAAAGTGAATACAGTGTACATACATGTATGGCTTTAATTTAAATATAACAACGCTAACTATACTATGCAGAACTGTTATGGCGTATAATTGGAAGTTATTTCAAACCAGGCTTTGACAACGTGTTTTGTTATTTTGTTATCAATTTTGTAAATGATATGTATATGAACGTTGTACATGTGTATTTTCTATTAAACTAGCGTTGTTGTCAAGAACAGCGTCATTGTACGGTTTGTTGTTTAATTCCATTATATATTGATTCATTATACTAAGTTTTATTGAATTTTCTAATGCGTCCAATTCCATGTTAGAAGATACTTTTCTATAATCATATTGTTTCAATTAAAAATGACCAATGCCGACACTTTTTGCTAAGCCTACCGTGTGCCACCGTGTGGTAAATTTCGTGCGGACGGTGGAACACGGTGAGGGCACACGGCGGGGCGTTGAGCGATCGGTGAACACGGTTGGGGCCCGTTAGTGGTCGGCGAGACCCGGCGAAAGTTTTGAACATGTCCAAAACTTTCGTCGTGTGGGTACAAGCGGTGGAACACGGTAAGAACCCGGTATGAGGACGGTAAGAGGACGGTATAAGGACGGTTGGCCGTAACGAGGCCGTTATGGAACCGTTCTTGGGGCGGTGACGACGTGTTACCGTGTTCATACCGGCCTCATACCGGGCTCTCACCGTTTGCTCAACGTTGACCCACCGTCTCATATCGGCTACATACCGGCTACCTACCGGCCCCTTACCGGTCTCTTAACGTTTAACCGGTCTCTTAACGACCTAATAACGTCCTGTTACCGTTCCACCGTCTTCATAACGTCTCCATACCGGCCTGTTGCCGTGTGTTTTCATTGCGCCAGTTTCAAAACCGTGCCAGACACCGTGACTCCATAGTTTACTGTATAAACACGACGACAATTGTCAAAGCTTCATTTAGTGCCTGCTCTCCATTGGACCAGTCGTCATCATGGAGTGTCATGAGAGGCTTTGGAACATGTATATGTTGGCCCTTGCCCAACGTGAACGCGACCAACTAAATATCGACCTGGCATTCCACGTCCGACGCCAGCAAAGACAGGCTCACCGCGGCCAACGGGGGAGATGTGCATGGACCAGGGGATGGATCAGTCGTCGCAAACAGTTCGAGGTGTACCATCAGCTTATGGTCGAACTGAGGCGTGAGGATCCCACGGCTTTCAATAACTTTATGAGAATGCCTCCCGAGATATACGATGAAATATTAACCCGTATAGAACATCGCCTCACAAAGCAACATACGTCGTATCGGGAGCCACTCGACCCAGGACTCAAGTTGGCTGTTTCGCTGAGACACCTTGCCTCGGGTGCAAAGTACACCGAACTCCAGTATGGCTGGCGCATCCCACCATACACGATCTCCATAGTGGTCCGGGAAGTCTGCCAGGCAATCTGCGATGAATATATGGATGAAGTGATGACTCCTCCGACGACACCTGAAGAATAGCAAGCCATAGCAGAAGGATTTCTGAAGCGAAGGAACTTCCTACACACCATAGGCGCCCTGGACGGGAAGCATGTCGCCATCCGCTGCCCAGCCAAGTCAGGATCCCTGTATTATAATTACAAGGGGTTTTACTCAATCATCCTTATGGTTTTGGTCGACTCGGAATATAAATTCATCTGGGCAGATATTGGTGGTAAGTATCTCATCATCATTAAATTTTAATTTTTATTAAATAGACCCGTTCATTTTAATTTTAGTCTGTTTATTTCATGTTTCCTAATACAATGTACGATTCTTTGTTGTTGTGTATCAGAAGACTCATACTTGGGATTGGGCTTCTTTACCCTTGTGGATCTGGTTGGAGGATCCTGCGGTTCCGGAAGCTTCCTTACTTTACCTACCCCTCTGCCAGCAGCTTTCATTCCACGTTTATGCATTACTGTAGTATCATTTGAATTCGCGCAGGTCTAATTTTCGCGTATTTCGCGCTAGAGACGAAGCGCGAATTTAAGTCCGCGCGATTATTAAACTTCCGAAACTAACATGGCTATCCGAATTTTTTATCCTAATTATATCCACTGATTAGGTATTGAGGTTACTATTCTTTTAGTACTTCAAATACAATACATTGATTTATGGTCGATTTCCTCTTGAATACTACCAGTATAGCGGAAGCAAGTGCAATAAAAGTTGGCCCCCTGATGTGCTCATCGGCCTTGAGACCGTATAGAAAAATCTTGTGCTCTTCACTCTACATCAGACAGTCGCTTTCAATTTCCTTATCATGTTGAAAGCGTCTGTAAAACGCTGATTATTGAGCATCAAATGTAACAGAGACAGAGATCTATCATGGTGTTGTTTTAGTGTGAAACAGTGAAAATAAAATTTCTTAAAATAAGTTTAAACAATTCAATAATTTAAGGAAGGGAATGTAAAACTTGGGCCTAAAGTTTTGCAAAATAAAATAATTTAGTTTTTCTAGAACAAGCCTTCTTTCATATTTTCACATTTTCCTTTTTAGAATTGCATTTCAAAATGCTTAAATCTTAAATTACATTTTCTACATCGTATAAATAATTTGTATTCAAACTAAACACACAATAGTTTTCTTTGTATTTTGAATACGTTCGTATTACCGCGGCTTTACCGAGTCATAAGGAAAATTAAATAATTCAAAAGATTGAGTAATAAGACACCATCATAATTGTGGTCCTTTCATACAAGCCAGTTTTGCAGTGTGATATCACGGACCTATATACTTGGAGGTTTGAATACTATATAGAGGCGTTCCGAACATTAACTGTCATGTTTCTGAAAGAGATGTTTGAATTTGAAATATAACTACTTAGATGTTATTGAGATAGCTAATACAACTACCTTAACGTTAATAAAAACGACAAATTATTGATGTACTGGAGATTACATTTTTCCTTTTGTTATGTTACTCCACTTGAAACATGAACTTGCATGTATATATATTTTGCGCATTCTACAACGATTGGTATAGAATGTAGTAAATGTATGTTATTGTAAATCACCAACCTACAGTCGAACCTACAGGTCAAATGTATGTCTGCTTAATCGGAACCTGGCTATAAAATCGTCCACATTGTAATGTTGCAAAACAGAAGTAACAAATTTCTCAAATCTGACTTTCTTATCGAGCACCAATCTGTCTGCAATCACAAAACTGCAGTAAATGAAATTATATTTTGATGCGACTGTGTCAACTAAATCGTTATGGTCTTCTGACACTAAGTTCGTATACAATCAAAATCATATGGGTCATTTTTATTCGACTAAACCGTCTGTTTGTTTGCAAATCTTAATCATAACTGGTTTAAGTTTTTCAACCAAACTACAACAAAACTGAAACCTCAAACCTTAACTAGGTTTTGCAAAACAAATTCGCCCTGTATTTCAGGGAGCATACATAAACATGTTAGTATAGGCGGTAACCAGTTAATACAGTTTATAAGTGTGCTAATGTTCAATTTGGACATTAAAAATAGTCAGCTTCTGCCAAATCAGCCCGAAAGTTTTAATATCTACACTATTTCACAGAGTTTATGACGAAATGGCCCCTTATTCACTAGTGACAAGGATTTGTACTGAAGGCTGACTGGGAGTAGGTACAGGAGGGGCTGTCCCCTGGAAATTTGTTGGTACTTGTATCATTTGGACGTTCTGTATTTTTTACAAGATAATACTAGTGCAATTCTCGAGAATGAGTCTTAAAAGTTTGACCCTGAAATACAACAAAAGCCACCATTTCATATACATATATTTGAAAAAATGTTAAAAAAATAAACCCCTCCCGAACCTACCCCCCACTCGGTGCTGTGCACTCAAGTTCAGGGCATTTTCATCATGTTTGCCCCCCCCCCCCCCCAGTCGGGAATTTCTGTATCCGGGCCTGATTGTTATGGGGTATGTTTTAATTCGTTCCCGACTGGTTCGCTGAAATAACCAGGGAATCAAGCGCTTGGTGACACTGATCAAAATATGACGCGAACCTCGCTAGTCATGTTGTTTATTCAAGTTTCACACGTTTCTATTGTATTCAGATATGACAATTGGCAATCAAATTGTTAATTGGCGACTCTATTACAGAGATGACCCCCAACTTACGAGTTAATACGCAGAATATTGCTAATTACAGCTTATGATACGGATGTACGAAATAATAACACGCGCTGCGATACTGTCATTTTTGTCTGATTTTTTTTCTTCAAAAATTTAAAATGCGCGAATTTAGGCCCGCGCGAAACTGCCTTTTTTGCTGTTTGGGCGAAATTTCACCCCCGCGAATTTAAGTGATACTACAGTAGTGAAATTCGCGAATTTGAGTTATTAAGTAACATAATAAGTAGTCAACTAGATAAGATTCGTGTTGCCACTTAAATCTAGTGTAATACATCATAAAAATGTAAGAGGTGGCAGTTCTGGGCACTTTCAAGCCTGTTTCTAGTTTTATTATATTTATCATCCCGAAAATTTATCACGAATATTAACTAGATAGCTAGATAATTATCGTAATAATTAAGTGGTTAACACGAATTTATTCGCGAACGCTATCATGCTAACTGGTGGCAGTAATATGCCACCATAAAAAACACATGATTAAATTGACGTCTTTAATATTGACCGCAGCGTCCTGATAGTAATTAGGCTTGATTGAATTTAAGAGCCGAAAAAGTAGAACCATTCACAATTTCATTATTTCTTAAATTATCCATAGATCTATGCATATTTTATCATTTTCGAGTTTATTAAATATATCTAACAATTCGCTAATATCAAGGGTAACTGTTAAACGTACATAATGGAAAAAACCTTTCCTCAAAAAAATCATCGATTAATTAATATGTTTAATGACGTCATCACTTAAACAAGTCTGTGATGTCTTTCAGTATACATGCATTCAGTGAATCCGTTCCATCTATCTGACTTAAATCGCTATCAAGTATGCAGAATCTAGCTCATTTTGATTGATAAAGGACTGAGCTCCTCGAACAAAGATAAATATAATTGTTACAAGTACCTGTGTACACTGATGACGTCTTGCTGTCGTCTGAAACACGAATCGTTTGAGATGGAATAACCTTACTGAAATGGATAGGTAGGTTGGGAGAAGTTTGCTGGACGTGCTCAGTAGATTTGTCATAACTTGCTAGTTAACGGAAAATGTTATCATATTTATTTTTTTAGTTTGCTGCAGCGTTCATGAGCATTCTTATTTGGTGAATCAAAAGTTGGCGATGCGGATATTTTTATCATTATTCGTTTTGTTGAGTGTAAACAAACAGCGTATGGATTTCATTTTGGGTATATATGATATGTTTACCCTATGAGCTGTGACATAACGTTTTTACCCTATGACGCTGTGACATAACGTCTTCACCCTGTGACATAACGTCTTTACCCTCGCGCGGGTCTAAAAATAGACTACTGGAAAATCCCATTGTCCGAGTCGATAGGCGCTTTTTAAAATAGGTAACAACCAAGCGCTTGTAATGTTTGCAAACGACATTATCTGTCAGCTTTGACAGATTCAGTTCTTTCACAAAAATTGTAATTTTAAGAAACAAATTTACAATCATATAAATATCAGATATCTCTAGCATATAATGTTTACCCTCGAAATGTTAATGTCACCCTCGGCTTACGCCTCGCTTTACATTAACTTTTTTGAGTTAACATTATATGCTCTCACCCTCCATGGGATCTGATAAATTATATGAATGTAAAGCTTAGCTTAGACTTTGATAGTATGACTACTTTTCATAATTTGGTTTCTTAAAATTGCCAATTTTCTAGTCAATGTTTGGGGAGGAACTGTCTTATGTGTGTGGCGTTCCCTGTAACAATTTATTGCTCAATACTGTAATAAACAGTTTGTGTAATGTATACCGACTAGTATAATCTGCATTCGATACCTAATGGTAAACAATTACCGCAGACATGATATGGAAATACAGTAGGTATAGTGATAATTTGTTTACTAACAAGTCACTAGATCTGTATTAAGCAAGCAAATCCACTAAAAAGCAATCGGCTGCCCCATGCCTTCGGCGCCCTCAGCGCTTTGATTGTCGTACGAATAATGCTTTAGACCGATAATGTGGGCAGTGAATGACACCTTCGTTTTAGTAGGGATGTCAACGAATGGCACTTTTGGTATTCAAATATTCGGTCAACCTTTCGAAAAAATATTCGAACATCCGACTTTCTTCTTCCATGTATGTATTTGTTTATGCTTTCTTGAAAAGCTTTGTCACCAACAAAAAGAAAAACATTTTTTTTGATGAGATGACAGTAGAGGCAAAATCTAAATTTCTTTATACCCGTCCTAATATTCCGATCAAGGTCTCACCGAACTCCACGTACGGATGAGAATCAAGGAAGTAAAACAAATTCTAGTTCAGCTTTTGGTGAGCTAAATGTACATTTAACTAAAGTAAACTTAACTACATTTAATCATTTTAATCATAACGCATTTTTACTATTATTTTTAATCAAAACGTATTTCAAGTTGTAAAAACTCCTCGATTTAATACTTGATGAATGGGGACGTGTCATCACCAGAGTATTAACTAAAGTTTCTCTCTTGGTCCGCTTATAATGTACAACATTTCGCATGGAACGTGTCCTTCAATTCAATAATGACCAGACATTAAAATACAATACTTTTGCTTTTATATATTGATTGTTTATCGATATTCAGTATTCGAATATTCGGACGTATGAACGAATACTCGTTGACATCCCTTGTTTTTAAGGGATGATTTAAGTGGGAGGATAAGCCTCCAGTATCCTCATATAAGGCTGACGGTCTTCGTATAAGCTGAACTCTCTTGTTATTGAGTCATACTGTCCTGTGGCGTTCGATATTTATTTTCTAGAGTTCGTTGGTGGTGTTTTGTTTTTTACGTCCGTATCATTTCTTTACAATTGTGTACCCTTCCGGCGTATCTGCTTTTGTCTGAGAAGTTCTGATTAGTGAATGTGGCATTCTCTGTGCCGTTTTTTGTCACTTCTAAATTTTAATACATCAGTAATATTAAATAATGTATAAATACAACATGTTTGAAGGCAGTGAAGGTAACATTTCGGATTATCACCGCTAGGAACATATTATCAAACGAGGCGCCAGTCAAGGTTGATACACGCGGCTTTTTTCTCTCGAGTTGATAATCGGTACTGCCTCATGAGCAATTGCCATTATATGCAATTATTTGTTTTGTCATACTTATCTGTAAGATTCTTATAAATTGCCTGAACTGCGTTCCAGACGGTCGTAAACATACGACTTCCTACTCTCTATCATTGCGGTGGTCTGGTTTTATGCGAACATATTGTTATCACAGGATGCTTTCAAATTCTAGTTTCGGTTAAATGCCGAGTATTAGTTCTTAAGAAGGGAAGTAACTGCTAGATATTGCACCTATCTCATTAAGTAGCAGTGCCCTCCCTTTGACAGCAGGTGGAAAGAAAAAGCGCTCTTTATCGGTCTATGGATGCATCTCGCGTCGTGTGATATATACTAATACCGGATAATATAATATTATTATAGGCTGGTGCACTGTGAATTAAACTCGTGTTACGAAACCCCAGCATAAAACAAGTAATATGAACCAGTAGATTTTAGATACAGACAACGAATGGAGTTTTATCAACTGGTGCTACATAATTATACTGGCGACAATAACACAAAATAGTTTATTTTCTCTGGTTTTAAATATATTATTATCATCTTGCCTTATCAGGATGTCTTTATGCATTTGTTTTGTATGTACCATGTTACATTCATATTGTTAATGTATTTCTCGTAAGTGACATTTTGAACGAGTCAGAAATAAGGAATAAAAAGCTCTTTCTGAGCAAAACACAAAATTGATATGCTCCGGAGTAAAAATGTGGTTTTCCCTCCGATCCTGCTGTACAATCAAAATGCCGTCAAAATCGTGCTCGAATCACATAGAAAACAATGACAGGATTTTACTTCAATGGATCCAAAATATAATTTTGTTTGTACCACTGGTAAAACCCATTTTAGCGAATTTGGGATTTCATCTATTAATAAACTATGCGTGAAACCATTTAGTCGCAATGAATCATTCTGTTGTGAGTAACTATGCACTAGTGAAATGAAAAATTAATTCTATGATAACAGGCCGAATTCAGTTAAATGACTCATATTCAAAAATTCTCTTCAGAACACATCAAAGACCTATTAGATATGCAAAGTTCATTACTATGAGTGATTGATGTTATGGATGTTAAAAAATCCTGCATCATTTTCAGATTTTTTTGTCATATCGAGTATGGTAATAGAGTATGTGAAATTTGATGTCTGTGCAATTGTCCCATCTAATTCTTCGTAAGTGTAGAAATTACTCGATTGCTTAAAATCACACAACACATAACAAGTACTATTATTACAAAACAAGTTTATTGTATAAAAATATATGTACAAATAGCAATAAAAATACTTATCTAAATGCTACTGAGCTAAATGCTACTTATCTACTACTAATCTACCAGTACAATAAAACACAATGAACTACTCTGTTGCAAATCACTGAAATATACACATTGAACAATGCCAGGGTTCAAAGACGACTGGTTCATCAGTGACAGCATACATGAGTCAAAGGAGTATGTACCATATAACATGATTAACAATAGGGGCAAGAAAATACAGAGGATATAAATACTGTACCAATATATGTGGGGGCCAACATTTAATGTTATTATACAGGGGCTCATGTGCCTTACAGTTATAGTAGCATGTAATAAATGTGATTTTAGAAATAGATATTTTTCTAGTAAGAATTATTATGTCGCAATATTGTTAAAAAATATCAATATTATAAATATTCTGGTTTCTCTGGTGATTTTGTATTAGAATTTAAGTATCCTTGTAGTATTGGAAATACCTCATCCACACATAGTTGTATGATAAGTGTCATATCCTGTGATGACTATATCGTCTCTCCCTAATTAATAACATAATTTGTTCAAGCATTATTAGCATCTACATAGACTCAGAACTTTTGGAGCAGTTCCTAAAGTTCGGTATAAAGACCCCAATATACTGCAAGATAAATGAATCACCCACAAGCTTTGCAAATTCCTCAAGAAAATCAATAATAGTTGCAAATTAGACAATGGTGTATATTTAAATACCAAGGTTCGAAATTGTAGAAAAGATGAAAATTATTTTTTAGTGTTTTTAAAAAGACAAGGATAGACCTGTTCCCATCATACATACCAAACAAAATTTTATTTTTCAGAATTTTATCATTAGCCTGTGTACATTAATTTAAAAAAAAGGAACAGAATTTAGTTAAGATTGTTTCCGAATATTGTAAAAATAGGCAATATTAAAGTTATACTATGCTCATTTTTTGTTCATTTGTTTAATTAACCAGACATGAAAAATATATTTCCTATGGTTAAAACATCACTAAACATGCATTTATAAAGTATGAACTCATAATGTGTTAATCCATATTTGTTGAAGAAAGATGTTTGTTCATCATACAATTTTAAAAAAAATCCAGTTTTTTTAACAATCAGGCTATTTTACCAGTTTTGACTGTAAGTAGTATGATAAAAACAGGATTTTTCAATCGTTTTTACATTGCAATGGCTCTTATTAGAGATGTTTTAGCCAATGTAACAACAATACTGGATAAAGCCAATTCAGATGAGCCAGATACATCTTTAAATTATATATCACAAACGTATGACAAGAAAATAAAATATGAGGATACCCTACGATCACAATTCAAGTAAAGCAAAGAAATGTAAATATACTGGTTTTCTTTCGGAAATGCAAAGCGTTATGGCACACAACAAAGTAAACAGAACAATCTATGCTTCACCACAACTACGATTTAACACATTACATTTAGACCCAACAATGTATGTAGCAAAGCACTAGCTGCCACCTAATCCCAATACAGCACTACCATAAAAAATTCTAAAAAATTATTAAAACCACCATCATAGATTGTTCTGTCATCAGACGTGACAAGCATACATGATTTAATCCGGAAATTAATAAAAATTTGGACGGAATACAAATTGAGTAAAACTTTTTGAATTTAAAGATTTAAAAACACTTTTAAACATCGTGCATGCTTGCCAATATATATTTTTGCATTTTTTTTTTGATTTTGTACAATGATTGTATCACTATATAATCACAATAAATGCAAACTGTGCATTGTTTTTTCTTGACACCAGTCCAACAATTGTTCACACTAACACACACGACACAATCATACCTATCTCAAAATGTCACCATATTTGAAGTCACACCATTCACAAGTAATAAATAATTCAGACAATTACACTAATAAATAACGAGTATGAAACGAGACATGTCCTATCACGCAAATAATAGATCGCAGACCATTTGACTAATATCACCCGGATAGCTTTGTTATAATAGATCACAGATCACGAACAGGCAGCTGCCAATTCCTTCACCAATGGAGATTTCAAGGCAGCCAATTTACTGATCTTCATAAATTTAGAACTGGAGTACTTTGTATGAACAGCCTGAAAAATAAAAACAAACTCTTTCTATACAAATGTTTGCATTGTCAAGACAAATTTCAGTAAGTCGGCTACTTTTAAGGAAAAAAAACTTATTAAACTTAAACTGATTATTTAATGTCAACAACAGTAGTGTGATAACCCACGTATTGCAAAATTTGCCCAAATGTCTTATGTTTTATACCCAACAACTACAAGAATCCAGTTCATTGTTGAGCTACAGTTTGTTAATGACCAAGTTTGCTCCATTTGCAACCAAATGAATACTACCTACACCAAGTGTTAATGGGTTGCTAAGATTATTAGCTAAAAGATCATACAGCTACAAACATTGCTGAACATTTGCCAACAGCTTCCTCTACTGAACACAGGACTAAACAGCCCGTTTATTAAAAAAAAGACAAAGACAAGATTCATTTAGCACATAATTTGTATATGCTTACAAACAAACTTACAGTGAGTTTGCTGTTCTCTGCTTTAATGACTAGACTGGCAAGTTTCTGCATTGTTGGCATCAAGTCCTTTTCACAGTATGAACTGTAGTGAGTTAATGTCTCGGTCTGAAAATGTAAAAAGATACAAAAAGCTATGATAAATACTGGACAACATAGACTACAATTTAATCTATGTCTACTTCTGCCAGAATATTTATTTGCCTTATGCAAGTTTCACCTATAAATGGTCTTTAAAAAATATCCACTTTCAAGGTTGCATTTCTCCAAGATCTGAAGAATGAATACCAATACTTCAATAATTAGCCATGTCTCCACCAATATTTTTTCTTGTTTGATATTTTTCTTGCAGTAATTTGGTACCACATAGTAATTTAAATCAAGGCCAAATATTGTATGATTGAAAACCAACAACTAAATTTTAAGTTTAACTTGTCTCTGAACAAGGTTAATGAGAATTCTGTTCTACAAAAAAAGAGTAACTTACCCATCGAGTGCTGTCAAGAAGTTTCATAGAAAGACAAAGGGCTGCAGCAGCTATTTGCGATGGAAGATATTGCACCATATCATACTCTGTGATAGTAAGTTCCATAAGGTACTTTGCCAAGGTGTGTTTGTTAGCATCCACCTAAAAAACAATGTTATACAAATCTTAAAGGTACATAGTCTTATTTTTCTGAGAAAACATCCTTTATTCCCTAGTTACATATGAGAAAATCGGTGGTAATTGCATTCAGATGTACTCTACAAGCTGCATTGTCCACTTTCTTACATCTTTCCCAAAACCATAAATATACAAGCGTCCACTACCGGAATGTTCTATCCTGCAGTTTGTTATGCAGTTCTAGCCAACGTTAAACAAAAGTTACAATGCAATGTTTTTAAGTCTGTATGAAAGCATTAGCATGCCATTTTCTCGAAATTATTACTTAGCATATTTTGGTGGAACACAAGACTTATCTACCTGCCATGCACTTGTTAAAACTCAAAAACAGGAATCGGCATATTGATAAATTATGTACTGTGCAAAGTTTCTATCTCAGTGCAAGACATTTTTACAACTTTCAAAGTAGAACACTATTCAAAAGAATAACAGCTTACATTACATTTGTTTTCCTTTTCTCTACAAATGTTGCCGTCAATTGAAAATGAAATAATTGAACATAGAATTTTCCATGTATGTGAACAGCAAATTCTAACATACCTGACCAGCTTTTGAATCTCTCCGTAAGAAATGCAGACAGAGCGGTCGACCAAAACTGTACTTTAATCTTTTAAGTATACTTTGTTCCATTTCTAAGATTTCTTTTTTTGTATAAGCATTGTCTGTTATATAAACAAAGTCTGCAACTTCTGGTGCATACATTTCTTCATATTTGGAAGCTATTAACATAGAAGTAACTCCAACTAATTGTAGTTTATTTCTAGGCACCGGGCTTTCCTGTAAATGAAAGAAATAACATAAAATAACAATTACAGAATATATAAAGGTCACAATTTACTTGATGATCAGCTCAAACTGCCCACAATCTTTCAGGTTGTCCATTATGTTCATAAAACTATCCCAGAAAGCAATACAAGTAAGTTATTGGATCCATGAATCAATTATTTTACAACAGAATGAGAGGACAGTGCAAAGGTAAACTCTCTACAGTCCATTGTGCTGAAACTGGCAAGACTAAAATGCAACGACAATTCAGCAATATTATTTTAGTGACAAGATGTAAATACTATGAAGTCGGATGTTCAAAAAATGACTATTGGTGTAAACAACAGGCAAACTAAACAGGGCAACTGTATAAAAACCTTTTATTCACCAGAAAGTGTAAGATAATACCCAAATAACAGTAAGTTTCCACAGGTGCAATTACATAAGTGTTTTCTATGAAATTAGCCAATGTTAGAAGCCCTCGTGTTTTGAAAAGGCAAATACTTTTGGCTACTCTTTGAAAAATAATGTTTACCTGTAAAAATCTGTCTATAATGGCTACTGTGAGGTAAAGTGTCTCTTGTAACAAGTGAAATCTGTGATGTACTTGACACAACCAATCTATTAAAATTGCACGCATCTTTCCAGTAATTTCTTGATTTTCTAAATAGTTAAGATGTATAGGATATTTTCCCTGAAAAAAAGGAAAAAACATTATATATGCATATACCGGTATTTATTTAACAAGAATACAAGCCTGAACCAAACCAACTTGATATAGTTGCAATGTATAAGAAAATAAACACCCAAGTTTTTCAAAAACCAAATGAACTAAGAGCAGAAAAATTTACATCTTGAAATATTTAAATATGGTCAACAATGTGTTAATATGATTTTGAGATCCATGCAATTTTTACCTCTAAATCCCTCATATAATCGTAGATATCGTTGACATATTCACTGACTAGTTGTGGATTTTCTTTGTCATTGGCATCTATATTTTGTACATTGAGCAAAACTCTGGAGAAAGATTCTGGGACATTTTCACTAATATCCATAGGGACAGGGACTGTTGGTTGTGGAAGTACTGTGGCAGTAGGCACGGTAGTGGGCTTTGGCTTGGCAGCAACAGGTTCCAAAAAATTAAATGCTTCTTGTTGCTGTCAAAAAAGAAAAATGCAATTATAAAATGTTTGTTGTAACCGAGTTTACAGAAGAAATTCCAATATGAATTTAAACATGTTACTAACTGTACATTAGAAATTGTTTACAGTGGCAGTTAATTAAATAAAAATGAGCTAAAAATATCACTTATCACATCTAAGCTGAAAATAACTTATTGCAATTATCAGTACAAATCTGCAAATTTGTATATCTGTTTCGATTAAGAAATATTCGGAATTTAAATGTAAACAAATGGAATCCAATGAATTCATTAAACAGCCTTCTGCCTAGTTACCTTTGGTATATTACTTTCTTCTGCTAAGCTTTTTAATGATGCAGTAGCTTTATTCTTTGTAAGTATCTTGTGTTGGTGACTAGTTAAATGAACTATTTCTTTCTTGATGGGATCCTTCCTGGGGACATCTGAGATAGTGATAGCAGACACTTGATTGCCAATATCCCCCAAAGTGTTCCTCTGGGAGGCATGTGACGTGTGTGGTCTACCTTTGAGACTAGCCATCATCTGGCCAGGTTCCTCCATGTTGTTCATCATTCTTGCATTAGCAAGATTCGCCTGAAAGTAAACAAAATAAGCATGTATAATCCACCCTTAAAAGTCCCATATATGATTGTTAATCAAGGGTAAAGTGTGTCTGATGAAGGGCTTAACCCACCACCCACTCAACACCAGTCCGTCGTTCAGTAAAGGCAAACAGTCGCTCATGTAACGAAACTGCACAGGTTTTGCTACTGAATGCACCCTCTTTGACCACTTGCTAACTCAACTCCCAAGGTAGCAAGTGAATTTGTAAGCCGAAAACAATGTGGTCAATACACTTGTTAGTGACGCGAACTTGGGTGGCTTCAGTTACTGGTTAGCCATAATTGTGCGTTACTGACTGAGCCTACAAGATCGATAGCATACCCCACACTATTACACATATGCAACTAACAAAGAATTTAACAAGCAAGTTTGTGGAGGGTTTGTTCATACTTCTCATTTCTAATAAGTCAATTTAACATTCACTTGAATCACTGGCACCCTAACAACAAATAATATATTTCAATTGCCAAAATAATAGGTGAATGATTACATGGATTTAAATAACAGTATAACTTGGGATTTAAGCCCACTTCATATAAAATGAATAATGCATACCACAAATAATCCAGATGACGGTTCATAAACTTATTGCTTTTAAAAACAATGTTTGTAAAATTTAGATTAAACACTGCTTTTGAAGTAGAAGTTATGGTTTTAATCACACAAAAAATGTAATACAGCATCAAATGCCATCAATAGTTTGTTAATTTTGTATCTTGGAATTTACTCAACTTATTTAAGTGCAACCAGCAACAAATGTTCTGCATATTATTTTTAGACCAAACGAGCGCAGACTTGTCCATAAAGAGGTGGGATAACTGACTTGTGAAAATGTAAACATTGGCGCAAAATAACCCAAAATAATTGCAATTGCAACTCGACGCGCCTTGTAATTGAATTTAATAGAGTGTTTTTATCTCTAACACTAGCAAAATAGTTCAAGAACAGAATGGACGAAGCCACGAAACGGGAACGACCCCAATAATGGCCAGACATCTAATGGATGTTATGTGACCTTTCCTAGCGTGAAATTCGCATTCGTTTTATGAATCAAAATAAATGAAACCAAACAAATAACTCACCGAAGCGGCTCGTGTAGTCATCATTCACACAAACAACAAATATCAAGTGAAACAAACAGTAAACAAAAGTACACATTCACATTTGCACTGCTCAAGACTTGTCAAGAGCATCACTTGTACAAAATTGACAAGTCGGTGCGAGACTGTTTGAACAAATCGCGGGTACAATTTGATTGGCTGGCGAAAGTGCAAAACATTTTTCTCATTGGTCAAACTTGTTATTTGTTCATAGCAACCCCGATCAAATTTCCAGTTATTTTAACGCCTGCATATTTTTTTTGACAAAACATTATTTCAAGATTTGATATTAATTTAGTTTTATATTTTGGCTTTGTCATTGATAAACAATAAATCTTTAAAACATCTATTTTTGTCCTGGATAAATTACCCATCAATCCCATTAAAAATGGCAGCGCTCAGGACGTCTGACATCAAGATCGCCGGTTAAAGATTTTCACGGTTTGTGTTGTTCTTAGAGCGTGTCACCTTTTTTGTTTGAAAGACATTGGTAAACAATATAATTTCATACTCAAAACAAATGGTTTGGTTTACATAAAATTGCATCCCGAGTGATAAACTCCACTTTCAGTTTCATTTTGAACTCTGGTTCCCGTCATTAATTATATTTAGTTTATTTGCACGCAGAAAGCCGGTACTCATATGCTGAAAGACCATAAGTAATTGTGTTAAATTGCTTTCCAGTGATGATTGCACCACTGATTTCAGTAAAAAACGTTAAATTAAATAATCGTGGTCCAATTGTGTAGCATCAGCTGTCCTTCTCCAGATATTAGTTCATTTTTTCCAAATTGATGAACCTAGTTCCTAGCCCTGAAAAACTCGTATAAAAAAAATCTTAGCCAAGATGTCTACTATCAGCGACCGATTACAGTGTGTTTCAGCTTCTATAGAACAATTACACATGCTAGACTGGATTTCTGCTGGCTGTAGTTTCTATTAAGCAATAAAAATTGATAAAAGTCTTATTCCTTGTAAATGTGGGATTAGTTAAAGTCATAAAGGCATAATTATATTAGGGCAGTTTAAAAAAAAATGGCACCTTGAAGTTTCTCAATTTTATAATATTTTCTTGATAAGCAATATGCATATTTCAACTTGATTCAAGTATGTTCCAATATTGTGCACTACTGTGCAAAGTTTGGTTTGAATATGTTTGACAAAAAAAAAGTTCTTTGAAAAAAACCTATCAAAAATGTTGGGAGTGCAACAGAATTTTTGGGACATTTACAAAAAAATACTGAATTTGAATTGCTCTTATGAAGAAAATACTTCATTTAACATTTTAAATCCAACTCATTTCATTAGTACACTATCTTGACTTCAGCTGGTTTTCATCAGGATGCTAGTATTTGTACTTATCTTGTAAAAATATGTTAATGAGCAAGTACAATATGTTGTTTTTTTCGAACAAAAAAAATAAGGAAACGATTTAAATAAAAGGCTAAAGCTTCTATTGCAAGTTATTTTCTCGGGGTTTTAAATGTGAGATGTGTAGCTGTACATGTAAACTTTGAATTCTGATCATAAAATTTGCACTTTTAACCTTTTCCCTTCAAATATCTGACTCAACATGTTGGCAACCAGAGTTTGTCAGGAGTGCAACATTTACTGTTCAGGGCTGTAGAAAGTTTAAATAGGTCAGCTGAAAATAGGGTAAGTTGCATTTCCAGGAAAGTCCAGATCAATATATTCAGATTTCTTCACTTATAACTGTACTTGATGTACTGAATGAAAGCATGATGTTAAAAAGTGAATGTCTGGAGTGCAACACTTTTTTGGGCCTTTATTTCACATGATGTCTTGAATAAGTAAGTATATTGCTAGTACTTAACTGCAATGTTTTTTCAAAGTAGACTTATAATTGATTTATATAAAATGAAACACTGATTATGTAATAAATTAGAAATATAAAATGGATCTGTTAATTCCATACTTAAAATTTTATTGGAACTGACATATGAAAAATATTAATATAAAATTTAAAATTATGGCCTAACTAATGAATAACAAAATAAAAAAGAAGTAATTAATTAAAAAAATACACTTAAGTTTCAATTTGAAAGAAAGAATCTCTGCAATTGTATGAGAATTAATAGAGCTTTACTTGTTGCACTCCTGACATAAATTTATGAAATTAGAGCAGAAGTTTGATTCCACAAAAAGCACTGATCTGTATATTGTCTGAACTTTTTACAGTGAATCTGTTGTTATTTTAAGTGTATTATTGTAATAATTGGAGAGACTTTTTGTTAACTTACCTGCCATAAGGAGATCAGTAAGAAAACAGAAGACATATTATACCAGTGTACAAACAAATGCCACAACAGAGAAAGAAAGAAAGAGAGGAGAAGCCCTCAAGTATAGGAAACAAGAGGCCCTTGATGGCATGTGCTCTAATGGCTGGCCAAATTTGGCCTCTTTTTCTCTTCAAGTTCTTAAAAAGGCATTTATTACAGAAATCTAGCCAATTTCAAGGACAACAATGCCGTCATGCATGCATGGATCTGTCTGTTTCACAAAAGGACCCAAGGTAGCATGGATATCAAACAACTGTCCAAGCTTGGTGAAGATCAAATAAAAAATGGAAGCTCTTTTCACAGGCTCATGTATTGCAATGTTTTCATTTTCAAATGGGCCATAACCCTGTCATGCATGGGCAGATATAGCTGGTTTTAGAAAGTAACAGAGCACTCATGGATCGCTAACTACTGTATTTGTATAAGCTTGGTAAACATCATATAATAAATGAAGGTGCTATTTTGTTCACTACATGTAGTTCAATTTTAGATTGTTTTCCAATTTTAAAGGGCCATTATCCAGTCATGCATGGGTTGATCTGGCTGTTTTTCTACATGAACCAAGCTCTGATGGATATCTTACTACTCTATAAGTTTGGTCAACATCGGATAATAAATGAAGGCTCTACTTGTTCACAAGTTCAATTTCAGGAATTTTCCAATTTTCAAGGGTCATAATCCAGTCATGCATGAGCAGATCTGGCTGGATCTCAAAAGGCACTGAGCTCACATGGATATCTAACTGCTGAATAAGTTTGATTAAGATACACTCAAAACTGACAGCTTTATGTGGTCACGAGCAATTGTTTATGGACGCACGGTCAGACGCACGGACACCGCACCATCGTATAAGCTCCTCTGGCCCTTGGCCAATAGAGCTAAAAATGAAACAAAAAACTATTGAACACTTCTTTCTATGCAAAAATGAAGTCAGATAACAGAAGTTGAAAGAATGCAAGCTATTTTGGTGCATCATATAAATTGTCAGGAGTGCAACACATTCTGTTATGTTATATTTTCTAGGTTATTGAGTGTTGTTTCTGTTTTTTTTTTATACATTTCATCATATCAGAATGATTTTATGCCATTTCAATTTTATTTACCAATAAATTTAATTTGATTCAAAAGTTAACCTGCATGAATATTTTCTGAGATACAACTGATTCCATTTTAGAATAAAAAGCTCAAACAGTAAGACATACTGGTTTTACACTATATTTTTCAAATCAGATTCATTTCTTAAGAAGATAGTCATAAGCTGATGTAAATAATTTCAAATGAAAATTATATAATTTACTGTTTATTACAACACAGTTGCGTTGTCAGGAGTGCAACGTTTTTGGTAAGTTTGATATGTAAATTCAGAGTTGCGTGAACAAGTTAAACAGCTTTGGATATTTTTGAAACTTTCTGACAGTACTACTAGGCTGCCATTCAAATAAATATTTTGGATATTAAATTTTCAATCTGGCTAATTTTATAACCAAGGCATTACTTTTTATGTACACATTTTGTGAAAATGACACAATTTTCTCAGGAAAAAATGCATTTCTAGTTTAAGAGTGGACATATTGGTGTTTTGGAAGTGTTAAATTGTGTAAAACTTCTTTGCTATTGAAACCTAAAACCATCTTTGATAACTGTTAATGAAGTTTTCAAAATTGTTGGTATGTTAGTTGATCAAGTTATTCATATTTTTTTCCTTTATCAAGTTCATTAAAAGTTCTGCCAAAAATTAATGCTGGTTGGTTTCACTGAGTCAATTGCATTTTTGTAAACTTTGATGACTGTACATCATGTGGAAATGTTAAATGAAGTTATATAAACAGGCTGAACATTTAATAATTTTTCAGCATTGGTGCCATTGTGTTTGAAATAGCCCATAAATATAACTCAGATTTTAATAAAAACCCATCTATAGATGCAGATCTACAAAAAAACTGCATCAAGTCAAGTTAATACATTTAAAAACATTTCCAGAAGTGATATCATGCTCATGTCAAATAATTATTCATTTAATATTGCATTTTTTAAATATCCATGTTTATTATTATAAAGAAGATAGTGTATTTTATCCATTACCAAATGTATATAATTATTTGCGGAAAAACTGGACTTACTTTGTATTGAAATTTCTCAGTGAATTTGAAGATATTCCTTGCACTGGTTTATGCTATAGTCTGCTGCCTTTTCAGTTCGTTCACCTAACGTTGCACTTATTCCGATGACTAAAATGTTTCTCTTTGAATCTGACACTTATCTGGTTTTATGTACATGTATGTAAACATTGCTATGGTTCATTATTAATTATATTCTCATTATTAATTACACTACCACTGCCTACCTGTCATAATACTTGTGTTTGGTAATTGTCAATTGTGTTGAAGGAAGGAGTAGACGTTTTCACATTGCTTATATAAGGGATAAGTTCATTTACAACTTCCTCTGCTGTATCACACATCTGTTGTGTTTGTGGTATTTGGTGTTAATTGCTTGCAACACTTTTCGTTGGCTTGTAAATTTGTGCTATTGTTTATTGACTTAGTGGAATTTTGAGAACATAATGCATACACTTGACCATACATAGTGTGTGTTTTATGAAAATATTGGCATTTTCACGCATATTTATAGCATATGGCTCTTGCATTATTAATTTAACATTCTGCACAATAATTTTCAGAGATACATTCTTTATGCAACACCATAATTTTTCTTAACCCCCTCCTTAAATACAGCTACATTAATTGTATTCCAATTTTATTTGATATCTTTGAATATTTTATTCCCTTTGATTGACATTTAATTAATGGCCTTTTATAAATGTTATGACCCAGTTTAGTAAAATAAAACCATTTCGACTATATTTTGTTTTAATTGTTATCTGTTGAGATTACTTATGCATTTTTAACATGTCTTTTCTTTTCTACTGTTATATAGTACACTTTCACACATCCACTTTCGTATGTCTAGCTTTAACTTATCAAAATGCTCGCATTCATTGATTTTTGGTATTTATTTCAATTGAGATATCT
Organism: Mactromeris polynyma; assembly: GCA_032209605.1. Taxonomy (NCBI): domain Eukaryota; kingdom Metazoa; phylum Mollusca; class Bivalvia; order Venerida; family Mactridae; genus Mactromeris; species Mactromeris polynyma. Next base: position 3,869,826 of record JASFXZ010000034.1, on the reverse strand, counting down.
TTTGTAATACACTTTTAAAAACTGGTTTAGAAACACGAAGGTTGTATAATGATGGTTTTAAAAGTGATAACCCAATCCCAATTTATTCCAATTTCATACACAACCATAACAACACAAAACGCATAATGTGAGCAAATTTTATTGATATAACATTATAGAGGTTTATTAGTCTTTTGTCTATTTATAAATATTGAACTAAGAAATGTATTGTCAAGTATTACACAGAAAAACTAAAGCGTTTCTATTAAAATTGAATAAGTGTACTTATTAAAATGTTAACGTCTGTTATTTATTCTTCCAGAAAGAAACAGACCATAGTTGATGCAAGACAGTGTTCTTGTTGATCTACATCATGGAAGACATCAAGAGAAGACTAGAATATAGGAATAGAACTGTTCAACTTCAGGTTTGATTTTCGTAATATTTATTTGAATGTTTTACTAAATGAGCTGATTTCGTCAGGCATCATATTGCGTTTTATTGGGTATGGCATTTGTATTTCTGTTTTAAATGTATCTAATGTTATTTATATGTGATGCTTAGTATGAATAAGGGATTTGTCCCCATGTAGAATTGTGCATGGGTTATGTGATTACTGTTGCAAAGTGTACCAGATAACTACTAAAGACATTTTCATACGTTGCCCCATTAGTTGTCTCCCTTTGTCTATAACTTTTTGAATCTTCCTTTCTTTGCTGCTTTTCAATGATTTTATCAATTTATTGGCTTGCCTTGTTACCAAACCTGTACAAATCTTAGTTTTATTTGGGAAATGTTTAGACTCATAAAACTGTTGAATTTACCCTGCATTGTTCTGTCTTGTCATACAGATCTGTGGATATGAAGATGAGATAAGGGCATCACTAACATTTGTTGTGTCCATCAGTACTTACGCCTGTGTATTCACTTGTTGCAACCTTGACTTTCAGTACTTACGTGTGTGTATTCACTTGTTGCAACCTTGACTTTTTGCTCATGATAGCAAGTAGATCATCAGGCCCTCTTGGGCCTCTTGTTCTTTAATGTGATGCCATGTGAAGAAATTACTAGCTGGTTTGGTATAAGACTGGTGGTATTACAGAGTGGTGGTATTACAGAGTGGTGGTATTACAGAGTAGTTGTATTACAGACTGGTGGTATTACAGAGTGGTGGTATTACAGAGTAGTTGTATTACAGACTGGTGGTATTACAGACTGGTGGTATTACAGACTGGTGGTATTACAGAGTGGTGGTATTACAGAGTGGTGGTATTACAGAGTAGTTGTATTACAGACTGGTGGTATTACAGAGTGGTTGTATTACAGACTGGTGGTATTACAGAGTGGTTGTATTACAGACTGGTGGTATTACAGAGTGGTTGTATTACAGACTGGTGGTATTACAGAGTGGTGGTATTACAGAGTGGTTGTATTACAGACTGGTGGTATTACAGAGTGGTGGTATTACAGAGTGGTTGTATTACAGACTGGTGGTATTACAGACTGGTGGTATTACAGAGTGGTTGTATTACAGACTGGTGGTATTACAGACTGGTGGTATTACAGACTGGTGGTATTACAGAGTGGTGGTATTACAGACTGGTTGTATTACAGAGTGGTGGTATTACAGACTGGTGGTATTACAGAGTGGTGGTATTACAGAGTGGTTGTATTACAGACTGGTGGTATTACAGAGTGGTTGTATTACAGACTGGTGGTATTACAGAGTGGTGGTATTACAGACTGGTGGTATTACAGAGTGGTTGTATTACAGACTGGTGGTATTACAGAGTGGTGGTATTACAGAGTGGTGGTATTACAGAGTAGTTGTATTACAGACTGGTGGTATTACAGAGTGGTGGTATTACAGAGTGGTGGTATTACAGAGTGGTGGTATTACAGAGTAGTTGTATTACAGACTGGTGGTATTACAGAGTAGTTGTATTACAGAGTGGTGGTATTACAGAGTAGTTGTATTACAGACTGGTGGTATTACAGAGTAGTTGTATTACAGAGTGGTGGTATTACAGAGTAGTTGTATTACAGAGTGGTGGTATTACAGAGTAGTTGTATTACAGACTGGTGGTATTACAGACTGGTGGTATTACAGAGTAGTTGTATTACAGACTGGTGGTATTACAGAGTAGTTGTATTACAGACTGGTGGTATTACAGAGTAGTTGTATTACAGAGTGGTGGTATTACAGAGTAGTTGTATTACAGACTGGTGGTATTACAGAGTAGTTGTATTACAGACTGGTGGTATTACAGAGTAGTTGTATTACAGAGTGGTGGTATTACAGAGTAGTTGTATTACAGAGTGGTGGTATTACAGAGTAGTTGTATTACAGACTGGTGGTATTACAGACTGGTGGTATTACAGAGTAGTTGTATTACAGACTGGTGGTATTACAGAGTAGTTGTATTACAGACTGGTGGTATTACAGAGTAGTTGTATTACAGAGTGGTGGTATTACAGAGTAGTTGTATTACAGACTGGTGGTATTACAGAGTAGTTGTATTACAGACTGGTGGTATTACAGAGTAGTTGTATTACAGAGTGGTGGTATTACAGAGTAGTTGTATTACAGACTGGTGGTATTACAGAGTAGTTGTATTACAGACTGGTGGTATTACAGAGTAGTTGTATTACAGAGTGGTGGTATTACAGAGTAGTTGTATTACAGACTGGTGGTATTACAGACTGGTGGTATTACAGAGTAGTTGTATTACAGACTGGTGGTATTACAGAGTAGTTGTATTACAGAGTGGTGGTATTACAGAGTAGTTGTATTACAGAGTGGTGGTATTACAGAATAGTTGTATTACAGACTGGTGGTATTACAGACTAGTTGTATTACAGACTGGTGGTATTACAGAGTAGTTGTATTACAGAGTGGTGGTATTACAGAGTAGTTGTATTACAGAGTGGTGGTATTACAGAGTAGTTGCCCTCGACCAAAATGTCTTCATCCACTATTAAGAAGATATAATTGTTGCAAGACTGAAAATGAAAATGTGTGACTTTTAATCCAGCTTATCAGCTTGTTTGACACAATACCACAGGGCCCGACGCTTATTTTAATACTATACTGCCCTTTGGGCAGCCACCAAAGCTATTTTACCTGCCCAAATTTGTATTTTACCTGCCTGAAAAGTAATGGCTTTGCTACAAAGTTAGTATAAACTAATTGAAAGCCCAAATTACCTGATGAACAATCACAGCACTCCATCAGCCTTTCAAAGTTCAGTTTGTCTTGAACAAAATCCAAAAAAATTCCTTTGATATAGACACAGGCCTACATTGTATTAATAATACCAGGGGACATAGATTATGTTTTCAAAATGGCGGTAAAATTCAAGATGGCGCCGTCAAAAATGTCAAAATTTGACAGTTTTTACATATACATTATTGATGTGGTATACAATGATAACAAATTAATGAAACATTTATTTGGATACAGACACAAACCAACATATTATTATTGGTAACAGGGGACATAAACTATGAAATAAAAATGGCGATACAATTCAAAATGACGTCTCTGACAAGGTGTTAATTTTCACAGCTATAGTTAATGTTAACATGACTTTAGAAAATCTTTCAATTTACTTGCAATGAAAAAATGTGTTGACTTTTACCGCCATTTTGAAAACATAATCTATGTCCCCTGGTATTATTAATACAATGTAGGCCTGTGTCTATATCAAATGATAAGTTTCACGAATTTGTTAACTTTCTATACCACATTGATAATGTATATATACGAATACTGTCAAACTTATACATTTTTGATGGCGCCATTTTGAATTTGGGTGCCATTTTGATGATTTTCTGTGTTTATAAAAGTTGAAAAAATATTTTTTGGCATATCTTCGTTGTAATTTCTTAAATTTGTGATATCTACTGAACTCTTGCATATTAGTAGACTTCATCAAATGTATGGTGTTGTATTCCCAGTACCTTATGTCGGCCATTTAGCGGCCAAATTGGAATTCTTTTCGTGGCTCCATATCTAATTTTTGTCTATACCCCTTAATCTTTCACTATTCCAAGTTTCATGCTTTTACCATAATGTGATCAATTGTTCTGATATCCACTGGACTAATAGGGCAATGGTTAATGTCGAGCTCTGTACCACTATTATCTTTTGAGCCTCTTCCTTCTTCATTGCACCATTGGGTGGATTGGTGGGAAACATTTATTTTCTGATTTGGTCTCAAATTTCATTTGCAGCAAACATGAATGAATCTCTTAAGTTGATCATATCATAACAAAAAGTATATATGAGACAAGCCATGTGACATTTTTATCATTGGTAGGTATTCAAATAATCATGAAAGTAAACACCCATCGTAAACTGTGGTTTATTGTTAGACTATTGATGTCATTTTGGACCATTAATCAGTGAAATGCTTTTCTCTTAAACATTTTACAAGTATCATTATTGTTGCATTTGATTTATCATTTAAAGCTCCAAACGTCATTAGATATTGTATAATAAATATAACCGGTAGTAAATGGCAGAATGTTCCTGAATCTAGACAGTTTAATTTTCAAGTTGGTTGCCAACAAGTCAGTTAGTAGATCTCAGCAATGGAGGACACTGACTTTGGAAGTTGGTTGCCAACCAGTCAGTCAGTAGACCTCAGCAATGTAGGACACTGACTTTAGAAGTTGGTTGCCAACAAGTCAGTTAGTAGATCTCAGCAATGGAGGACACTGACTTTGGAAGTTGGTTGCCAACCAGTCAGTCAGTAGACCTCATCAATGTAGGACACTGACTTTAGAAGTTGGTTGCCAACAAGTCAGTTAGTAGATCTCAGCAATGGAGGACACTGACTTTGGAAGTTGGTTGCCAACAAGTCAGTCAGTAGACCTCAGCAATGTAGGACACTGACTTTAGAAGTTGGTTGCCAACAAGTCAGTTAGTAGATCTCAGCAATGGAGGACACTGACTTTGGAAGTTGGTTGCCAACCAGTCAGTCAGTAGACCTCATCAATGTAGGACACTGACTTTAGAAGTTGGTTGCCAACCAGTCAATCAGTAGACCTCATCAATGTAGGACACTGACTTTGGAAGTTGGTTGCCAACCAGTCAGTCAGTAGACCTCAGCAATGTAGGACACTGACTTTGGAAGTTGGTTGCCAACCAGTCAGTCAGTAGACCTCATCAATGTAGGACACTGACTTTAGAAGTTGGTTGCCAACAAGTCAGTTAGTAGATCTCAGCAATGGAGGACACTGACTTTGGAAGTTGGTTGCCAACCAGTCAGTCAGTAGACATCAGCAATGAAGTACACTTCCTTTGAAAGTTGGTTGCCAACCTTTCAGTCAGTAGACCTCATCAATGTAGGACACTGACTTTAGAAGTTGGTTGCCAACCAGTCAGTCAGTAGACCTCAGCAATGTAGGACACTGACTTTGGAAGTTGGTTGCCAACCAGTCAGTCAGTAGACCTCATCAATGTAGGACACTGACTTTGGAAGTTGGTTGCCAACCTTTCAGTCAGTAGACCTCATCAATGTAGGACACTGACTTTAGAAGTTGGTTGCCAACCTGACTAGTCAGTAGACCTCAGCAATGTAGGACACTGACTTTGGAAGTTGGTTGCCAACCTTTCAGTCAGTAGACCTCATCAATGTAGGACACTGACTTTAGAAGTTGGTTGCCAACCTGACTAGTCAGTAGACCTCAGCAATGTAGGACACTGACTTTGGAAGTTGGTTGCCAACCTTTCAATCAGTAGACCTCAGCAATGGTGGACACTGACTTTGGAAGTTGGTTGTCAACCTTTCAATCAGTAGACCTCAGCAATGGTGGACACTGACTTTGGAAGTTGGTTGTCAACCTTTCAATCAGTAGACCTCATCAATGTAGGACACTGACTTTGGAAGTTGGTTGCCAACCAGTCAGTCAGTAGACCTCAGCAATGTAGGACACTGACTTTGGAAGTTGGTTGCCAACCAGTCAGTCAGTAAGACCTCAGCAATGGTGGACACTGACTTTGGAAGTTGGTTGTCAACCTTTCAATCAGTAGACCTCATCAATGTAGGACACTGACTTTGGAAGTTGGTTGCCAACCAGTCAGTCAGTAGACCTCAGCAATGTAGGACACTGACTTTGGAAGTTGGTTGCCAACCAGTCAGTCAGTAAGACCTCAGCAATGGTGGACACTGACTTTGGAAGTTGGTTGCCAACCAGTCAGTCAGTAGACCTCATCAATGTAGGACACTGACTTTGGAAGTTGGTTGCCAACCTTTCAGTCAGTAGACCTCTGGCAATGGAGGACATCGACTTTGGAAGTTGGTTGCCAACGTATTATTGGACGTATTTAGTATTATGTTGTCTAACAGTTTGTTTGAGAATGAATAGAGAATACTGCATGAGTGGTCATGTATCACTGAAATATGTAGACATGTTTGTCTGAAAAATAGTCTTGGCTAGTTTGGCTTGGCTTGTTTTTAGAAGAAATGAATGAAATTTAGTAAATTATTATCACAAATTTATTTTCTGTATCACATACTGTTGCTGGTCATTTTATCAAAATGAATGTTTTTGCCCATAATAGTGGCAGCCATAACTACTTGTTACGGTGTTGATTTAATTATTTCACTTTTGAGTGATCGAAAGTTATACTTCAGTGTTATTGCATGTCTGGGACATCATTTATGATATAAATGAAATAGTCTGTTACAAATTTGATCTATAAAATTTGTTGCTGAAGCCATTCTTGTTATTCATACAAACCTTCATGTTAATTGTATGCTCACAATATGCAGTGCATTGTTGATCTTGTTTTCAGTTGCATCTATTGATTTGGCTAAAATTTAAACAGTATATTTGCTGTCATTGTATCTAACCACCAAAACTATCGTGCTCCAGAAATTTTAATAGCCTACCTGACAAAAGTCAGATATAAAAATGAAAATCGTTGTTTTGTTAAAAGTATAAGACTGTCTCTCCCTATACCTACACAACTTCTCATAGTAAGGTTGGGGGATAGCAAATAAACACATTTTGAAGGTGGTCTTATATATCAAGTGAAGCATTAAGATGGAATAAAATGCTATTTTCAGTCATTAAATCTTTAATTTACCATGCATTTTGTTTGTACTACATACCTGGTATGTTTGGTTTGAAGGCTTTAATGTATACAATTTTATTATTATAATCCCACACTCATAGTTTAGAGGGTATATAGAAGTTGCTGTTGATCTGTTCATTGGTTTTTTAGTGTTGTTCATCTATCCACTTCGTCTTCCTAACCACTCATTGGATTTTGAACTGAGGCATCCATATGATACTTATTTGGGCTTATTGTTGCTGCGTTCAGGTTCGACAAATTTTGACAGAATAACAGTCCTTTGATTATTTTTGGAAATTCTCTGTCTCTTCATATTGCAAAATGCTCATTTGATTTCTACATAAATTTATATTAATCATCCATATGATGTCTAGTAGTGCATAATCATTGTTGTGTTCAGGTGTAAAGCCTTCAGCAGGGGGATCCTACTTTGTCATTTCATTGGGCCTTGCCCAGCTAGCTTAGTTGGTATAGCACTAGACTGGCACTCAGTTTGATTCCCAGGTTGGTCAGGTTCTTCTATGACATTGTCTACTGTTGTGCCCTCCACATGTGGAGAAGTTGCCAGTTGCTTGCTATAGAGCAATTTTAGTACTGGTTGATAATTAAATGCAGGAAAACTGGTTAGGTCAACTAGTTACCGTATATGTATGTGAAAATTGAAAAATGGCGTAAAACCCAATTAAAACAAATAACCAACAGCCCCGTCTCGAGGTTGTTAGTTGAAAGGGAGACGTGTGTATCTGTAGTATTTCCTGTAATGGTTTTATTGTTGCTACTTTATCTGAAGTCATTCATTATAACTGTCTATTTCAAATGGAAAAGTTGCCTTTTACTCATAATATAAGTACTGATTGGAAACGCAGAAAAATGATGCTAGCTGAAATTCCATAATGAAACATGTTGTATGCTACTAAGAAGCTTATTAGCACAGTATATTGGCTTATGAAAGTATGCCTTTGTCATATTGGAAAGAAATGATTTTGTCATCTTTTATCTAAACTTTCGTAGCTTTCGTACTGAACACCATCCAATGGTAGGTTGAATACGGTGTTCATACTTAAAATATTTTTGTTACGCCTTAGCCTGAAAATGGCCCCTACTCAAAATATTTTTGTTACGCCTTAGCCTGAAAATGGCCCCTACTTAAAATATTTTTGTTACGCCTTAGCCTGAAAATGGCCCCTACTCAAAATATTTTTGGATTGGTCAGACTGGGGAAATATTTTAGGCTTTGCATTAATAGTTGAACTTGAATGACCATAAAAGGAAATGAATAAAACATGAATTACCTACCTACCTAACCCACCTAGATTTTGCTGGGTAAGGGTAACTAATATGCCAAACATACACTTTTTAAGGATGGCCTTAATCTCCTGTTTGGCGAATATTCAGAATTGACCAGAAATGATGTTTCGGTTCATGTATAGCTTTTAGGTTTGTTCATTAGGATAATTTGTCTCTCCCAGCTGAATTTTCTCTCCAATAGTTAAATCAGTGCAATAACTAAATTAAGCCAACCCATTCAAGCCTATAATGTTTCAGTTCCTATGATGTTAACAGTATTAGCTGCTGTCACCGTATCTGTTAATTATGATGTTTAATTGGTAAATTTCTCTTGTTAAAATTTAATAATGTTTGATTGTTACTTGTAAATTGTATGAGAGTTAATTATAGACTGGTCTCTGGCTTGATTGTTTACTCTCACATACAATCCATCAGGTATGGGGTAATTTCTTTGACCTTCAGAATGGAAGTAGCTGTGTCCACCACTTTTCTTGAAGCTTCGTAGGATACCAGGACAGTACATCTTGAAGCTTCGTAGGATACCAGGACAGTACAGCGTTTCTAACATACTGAACAAAGGGAAGTTTTGCCGCATTTTGTAAATTGTAAAAAGTTTTGCAATTTCGTAGGTGATAAATAGTTAAAACCAATTGATCTAATTCTTAACAAACACTATCTCTGTCTCAAGCACCTGTCATGATTTCCAGTTGACCTTGACATTAAAAGTTACTAATTGTTTAATTCTATATCTCACAAATTAGCATACTTTTAATTAATATAAATGTACTTTGTAATGCTATAGTTAGTGGTTGGAAATCCATTGTAAATGTCAAAAATATGTTTATTGCATTGATCAATTTTCAAACATACAACTAACTATTAAAACTGCTGAACACATTTTATTGGACACAAATACTTCTACAATACCGAGCACTGTACATTATGATAATAAATTATACATATAGAACAAAAACAATCTTATTACATGTACATTTGATAAAGTCTCATAATCCATAAATGTCACCAGGTGTATAGTTGGGTAAACTTGACCATTTAACCAACTTGTCCATTTAACCAAAACTTTCTGTCATCATGTAGGACTTTGTGGAAGACTGTGATCCCGAATGTAGGGACATATTACTTGGCATCATTCAAGACGATATTCTGTTCCAGCGTGGAGTTATCAGAGAATTTGTACTCAGTGTATAAAGCATCAACCAGTTAACTGGCAGAAACAAATAATAGTATGAGCTTACAAGGATACTACTTGTATAAAATCTGTGTATAGTGATAAAAGAAGTGTTCGAGCATTTGTGACATGTGTATGCCCAATGTCTGTCCTTAAATTATTTTGTTAGCCTTGACAAAATACACCTAGATTTATATCCAAGGCAAATATATGAAAGGTAGCCAACCACTAGCTTGTACCTTACTGACAGTATACACTTCAAAAAATGGTTAATATATTAAACAAGCCTTGTATAATTTCTCGATATAAGAGAAACTATTGCTTTTCATTCACTTAAGTATTCCATTATGTTATTCATTTGGTATTGTTACAGAGAACCAATACTGAAGATTGAATGTTTCCATCATGGTTGATCATAAGTATAAGCCTATGTGACTGTTTGAACAGACCGGGTAATTTCCACACCCATTCTTCACTTCTTTTCATTTACAACTAGATACAGACACATGTAATTTGTAATATCTTTAACAAACAGTAACCATTTTATAACCAGTCAATTTTCCATTGAACCTATCTGAATTACAACATTGCAGTTTAATAATTTGTCTTAGTATTTAAACTATCAGAGGACTGTGTATATTTCAAGTTACTGGTTTTGTAATTATGGCTGTATGGTAAACTTTTCCTTTCAGAAATATGATAAGCTTTGACACTTCATTTGTATCATTTTCTTAGAATTTATTTTTGCTGCAAAATTCATCAGTGAGGTTTGTCTGTCGGAGAAGGTGTTCGACTTCCACTGTTGCCTGACAGCAAATGACTCTTGCACGAGTAATCACTACCTGGCCTTAGTTCCGTACCTAGACCGTTTGTGTACCGTCTTGTGTATGGCTGGGGCGAAGGTGACCTTGACGTGTAGGGAGAATACTGAGAAAGACGCGTTTGTTGTGTGGCTGACATTTCCATACAGTTACCTTTTTTTAATAGCATTGTCTTGTATTTCTTGTTATCCAGCTTTGTTACTATTCTGGTTGTACTTGCACACGACATTGAATTAAAATCACTTTCTCGTAGCAGACGTCGACAAAATGTTCGTATGAAGATACACCGGAATTTCTGACCAAAGGCACAGTACAAAATGAAATTTATAGCACTATTAAAAGTCACTAGAAAGTTCCTCAATGATGAAAGTACTTTCCAAGCGAATTTAGTTTCTATTTGTTCATTAATAGAATAAGCAATATTATACACCAGGGCCGGAACTTGGCAAATCATAAATACTACTACTACGCTGACAAGCATAATGGTCACATTATTCTCCCGGGATTGTCTCACATTCATAGTTATTTGCTGTTGTCTGGATCGCTTGACCGCATGGACGAGAAATGTGTTTAAAATTGCAAGTACTGACAACGGAACTATAAGCATCACAATTGGATATAGGTAACCATAAAATACTGTTTTAAACAGTTCACTCTTTCCAAAGTCAGTATTATTAAAATTCATAGATGACACTGTTTCGTTTGTGTCTGTTATTTCTATATCTTCTACTAACTCGTACTCGAACCAGCGGCAGAGATTAAAAAAAACAGCACTGATTGATACGCCAATAATAGCTGCTCGAGCACGGGTTATTGTGCACATTGTAGTTGCACGTAATGGATGACAGACAGCAATGTATCTCTCCACAGTGAATGTTACTGTAATCCAAACTGTACTTGTCTGTGCTATTAATGCCATCGGATATCCATACACAACTATATAAGGGAATACTTCCTCTGAATAAAACACTGTCAGTTTTGGCAGTGTGATCAAAAGTAGAGTTCCAAATAACACCATCATGTCCCAAACTGCCAACCCTGTCAGAAAGACATTGGTTGATGAATGCATCGTTGGCCTGGTTAACACAATGACTGTCAAAAAATTCCCAATAAGTCCTAGAAATATCACAATTATTGCCACAATACCATCAATATAATATTCAATATTGTCCATAAGAATTGTATCCATGTTTGCTACTGTGTTATTTTCTATTTCACTAAAATCATCCATTATCAATTCTGTACACCCACTGTTAACAATTTGCCATATCCCTTGTATATCAACATAGTCATTCTAGTTTTGTAGACATTTTGGTAGGTCAGCAGTTCATAGACTCTTACCAATGAAGCCAGAGCATTAAATGTTCACATATGTATATAAATATACCATACTTTTGTATATAGACAGTGTTATATATATATTGTGTCAAAGTGTTATATATATATTGTGTCAAACATCAGAAGTGACAGCTTACAGATACAGTAATGTCATGTACATTTAATAATGTCACAGTATAGGGAAGCTGAAGAGTTGTTGTTTATGCTACACTGTGTTCATAGGATACAGTAAGACATTAATGTAATTGATACTAGAAACAATAATACTGTATTTGATGACATTTTTTAACTTTCCATGAACTGAACATGACTTGTGACAATTCTTTATTTCAGTTTCTGATATCCTTTGATACTGTTTGTTTTGATAAAAGTATTCCTTATATTTTCAAATACCTGCTTCATTACACAAATTAAAATCTTTCATTTTGTTCTTTAACTATCTAAGTCTGTGTCTCCACTCTTTATTCCATGGTTTTAACAAGAACTATTTAACACTAGTTATCTGATGCCACAGTTATACCTTAAGCAACCAAGTGGTTTGTTGCACTATAATTGTGGCATAATTCACTGATGTATATTGCTCTACTGATTATTCCAGTATGTATGTTGTAGTATTTTAATCACATCTGGTCAAATGTCATTTCTCCATCCCTAACAGGCAGACAGGTTGTCAATTCTGGCTTCCTCACATATAGTATTGACAGTGCCTATGTATTCTGGCTTCCTCACATATATAGTATTGACAGTGCCTATGTATTCTGGCTTCCTCACATATAGTATTGACAGTGCCTATGTATTCTGGCTTCCTCACATATATAGTATTGACAGTGCCTATGTATTCTGGCTTCCTCACATATATAGTATTGACAGTGCCTATGTATTCTGGCTTCCTCACATATAGTATTGACAGTGCCTATGTTTCTGGCTTCCTCACATATAGTATTGACAGTGCCTATGTATTCTGGCTTCCTCACATATAGTATTGACAGTGCCTATGTATTCTGGCTTCCTCACATATAGATAGTATTGACAGTGCCTATGTATTCTGGCTTCCTCACATATAGTATTGACAGTGCCTATGTATTCTGGCTTCCTCACATATAGTATTGACAGTGCCTATGTATTGTAGCTTCCTCACATATAGTATTGACAGTGCCTATGTATTCTGGCTTCCTCACATATAGTATTGACAGTGCCTATGTATTGTAGCTTCCTCACATATAGTATTGACAGTGCCTATGTATTCTGGCTTCCTCACATAAAGTATTGACAGTGCCTATGTATTCTGGCTTCCTCACATATAGTATTGACAGTGCCAATGTATTCTGGCTTCCTCACATATAGTATTGACAGTGCCTATGTATTCTGGCTTCCTCACATATAGTATTGACAGTGCCTATGTATTCTGGCTTCCTCACATATAGTATTGACAGTGCCTATGTATTCTGGCTTCCTCACATATAGTATTGACAGTGCCTATGTATTCTGGCTTCCTCACATATAGTATTGACAGTGCCTATGTATTGTAGCTTCCTCACATATAGTATTGACAGTGCCTATGTATTCTGGCTTCCTCACATAAAGTATTGACAGTGCCTATGTATTCTGGCTTCCTCACATATAGTATTGACAGTGCCAATGTATTCTGGCTTCCTCACATATAGTATTGACAGTGCCTATGTATTCTGGCTTCCTCACATATAGTATTGACAGTGCCTATGTATTCTGGCTTCCTCACATATAGTATTGACAGTGCCTATGTATTGTAGCTTCCTCACATATAGTATTAACAGTGGCTATGTATTCTGGCTTCCTCACATATAGTATTGACAGTGCCTATGTATTGTAGCTTCCTCACATATAGTATTGACAGTGCCTATGTATTCTGGCTTCCTCACATATAGTATTGACAGTGCCTATGTATTGTAGCTTCCTCACATATAGTATTGACAGTGCCTATGTATTGTAGCTTCCTCACATATAGTATTGACAGTGCCTATTGTGGCTGCTTTTGTCTACAGTCTTTTGTATTATTGCCAGTTTCACCTTTGATGCTTGACTGTATCTGAAACAAATATAATTTCGTAAATTAGAACGTGCACATAGATATTATATGTCTGATACATATATTTATTATTCTTTGGATCCTTTGATCGCAATGACCAGGACATGGTGTTGCTTCTGGTAAGAATGCACAGTTGATGCAGGCAGTGCCATACTTGAATGGAGTCTTGGAAAATGTTGTTGAAAGATGTGCAGCGTCCGACCCTGTACAACAACATTAGGCCATGCCAGATTGGAATTTTGTTAAGGGTCCGCGTGCGCCTAAGTTTTGCGCTCCTCGAGCCAAAAAAACACATTTTTTCTAAGCTAAAATTCTCAAATATTTTCGATGTCCATGATTCGACAACGGCAATTTTAGTTGAGATCCATGATTGACAACAATGTGACCATTCCCAAAGCCAAATATATGGGTTTTTTTCCCAATCTGAAAAAAAATTCTTTTAACTATGAAAATTCCCAAAATTCAAGTTGAAGCGATTCAAGTTTTCTCAAATTTGCAAATTTTACGACGCAAATTTTCCCAATTTATCTAGGGTCTTTTTCCCAAAATGGACAGAAAAAGGCCTGAATTCTTAACATACTATTATTGTCTTGTAGAAATTTGTTTAACGTTAATTTGTGTGAAAACTAGTCTAGTTATGTGAAAACTAGTCAGTTTTAAATAATATTTATTCATGTATAGATCTACGCTCCACACAGCGATTTGATTCCACTACCGTAACATTCACCCGCTGCTGTTTTACCCAGTATATTTTGATATTTGACCTATCAAATCACCGTTCGTTCCTGATACTAAATGCCATTGGTCGACACGATCACGTGACTACTGAGTTTATAATAGATGGGTATTTTCCAGTGTTAAACCAATAAAATGTGTACGCAGTGTATAGCCTTTTGCGTCGAAGGAAATTTTGACCATCTAGCTAATCGGTTTTAGTTGATGTCATTGAAAGTGTAGCAATTACAGACGGCAGTGTTTTGTTCATTCATCGAGGTTTGTACTGATACGTTTTAAAAAAAGCGTGGCGAATCTGATTAACAAGATGCCAAGTAACAATATGATGCATTTAAAAATATACACAGATTCCGCCGTACAGTTGTTTAAATGACCTTAAATCACCACACATTTACAGGCTTCGGAATAAATTTGGCATGCCGACGGAACAATAGTCACTTACGTTCAATTTATTTAGTTTTTCTAGCAATTTCCATAGTCACAGCGGCATTTCTATGACAGTGAAAGCTGTCTATACAATGCACACTCGCATAAAGTTTATTTACACCTGTTTACTGTCCTACATTTCGGACATTAGCAAGTAAGCAGCTCGCTGAATGGCTGTAAACAAATGTTGACTCGCCTGTCTAAATATACAAAATATCAGTTGTGCGGGAATTATAAAGCAGAGGGTGAATATGAAGTTATGCTAAAGGAGAGTAGTATAGATCTAGTTTTGAAACAAAGCATTTTTTTTATGATGTTTCTTACATTTAAATATCTAAAATTTCGATCGCTTATTTTATAAGGATATTTGTTTTTTCGTTATGAGTTTGTGTTTTTTTTAATAGGTAGCTAGTTTTCGCAAACTTATGTTGACGCTTAACAAAATTTCAATTTGGCATTGCCTTAGCTGAAAAAGAACATCTATTCAGGAACTGTTTTCACTGTAATGATGCTGACTGGTCTTTTGCCAACATTGCTAAAGTTAATGTAATCTAATTAAAACTGTCATTGCCATTGCTGCTGAAATGAAAATTAAAAAAACATTCCTTGAAACCTGTGATCAAATTAAAAAGAAATTATCATTTGGTGATACTCGACAGGATTTGTTAATATAATTTTTATTTGTCACCAAGGGCAAAATGTGGTTATGTTGTAAACTGCAATAATCTTTGAAACTAGTGGTCTGAATTTACAATGTTTTGTTTGTGATCCTCTGATAAATGATTTTGATCTGTCAAAAAACATTGGCAAGGAAGACCTGGACTGGTTTTGTTATGGAACTCGATAGGAAAGCAAGATTCTGATCAGAATTTGGAATAATTTGGTTAAAATGATCATCGGTTGACCTCCTGATTAAAAACACTTGGCCACTAGGGGCTGGATTGGTTTTCTTAAATAGCATAAAGAGCGTCATTTGGGTATTACAAGGTGAGTGATGTATAGGGAAATTATGGCTACTTTGGGAGTAATTATAAACTTCCGGAGATGTTTTTGTTACGTTGACCTGACAGTTGCCAATAATTGGTGAAGTTGTCGCTAAATATGGATGAAATTAAATAATCACGTCTGCTATTATTTCCAGCGTTGTCTCATTAGGTTTATGACTTCGCCATATGGAAATTATGATGTAATGGACATGGATGTTTGTTCTCAGAATCCATATTTGATATATGGGATGGTGTAATGTTTGATGCAGTTATTCCATTCTCTGCCTTGTATGCTCAATATAGTGTCTTATTGCATCTTTCTTATTTGATTACTAGCCTGATGATATATCATTTGAATTACATCATTGTATGAGAGTTGTCACTCAGTCCTGTTTTATTCACCATGTTTTTTTTTTATGTCCCCATCCTCAATTTTAATGCCCTGCTATTTAAATAATAGCGAAGGGGCATAAAGTGTTACCCCTCTTGAAAGAATGGATGTTGGGTACATAAGCATTGGATAATAGAATACAAGTCAATTTCAATTTTGTTTACAATGCAATCCACAATCTACCAAGTTTTGGAGGAGTAGCGGCCCCTTTTCTACTTAAAAAATTGGTTTCTGATCAATAGTGTTTGAAAAGCTAATATCCATGTCCTATTGATACGTCTAGTTGTTAATACAATTCATGTAATTCTTGTTCCTCATGGAATACTTTCAACTGAAACCCTTTGACAGTAATTCTGGCAACAGGATCACAGCACAGACACTGTTCTGATTTGTGATAATTATCTTCTCATTGACAGTAATTCTGGCAACAGGATCACAGCACAGACTCTGTTCTGATTTGTGATAATTATCTTCTCATTGACAGTAATTCTGGCAACAGGATCACAGCACAGACACTGTTCTGATTTGTGATAATTATCTTCTCATTGACAGTAATTCTGGCAACATGATCACAGCACAGACTCTGTTCTGATTTGTGATAATTATCTTCTCATTGACAGTAATTCTGGCAACAGGATCACAGCACAGACACTGTTCTGATTTGTGATAATTATCTTCTCATTGACAGTAATTCTGGCAACAGGATCACAGCACAGACACTGTTCTGATTTGTGATAATTATCTTCTCATTGACAGTAATTCTTGCAACAGGATCACAGCACAGACACTGTTCTGATTTGTGATAATTATCTTCTCATTGACAGTAATTCTGGCAACAGGATCACAGCACAGACTCTGTTCTGATTTGTGATAATTATCTTCTCATTGACAGTAATTCTGGCAACAGGATCACAGCACAGACACTGTTCTGATTTGTGATAATTATCTTCTCATTGACAGTAATTCTGGCAACAGGATCACAGCACAGACACTGTTCTGATTTGTGATAATTATCTTCTCATTGACAGTAATTCTGGCAACATGATCACAGCACAGACACTGTTCTGATTTGTGATAATTATCTTCTCATTGACAGTAATTCTGGCAACAGGATCACAGCACAGACACTGTTCTGATTTGTGATAATTATCTTCTCATTGACAGTAATTCTGGCAACATGATCACAGCACAGACACTGTTCTGATTTGTGATAATTATCTTCTCATTGACAGTAATTCTGGCAACATGATCACAGCACAGACTCTGTTCTGATTTGTGATAATTATCTTCTCATTGACAGTAATTCTGGCAACAGGATCACAGCACAGACACTGTTCTGATTTGTGATAATTATCTTCTCATTGACAGTAATTCTGGCAACAGGATCACAGCACAGACACTGTTCTGATTTGTGATAATTATCTTCTCATTGACAGTAATTCTGGCAACAGGATCACAGCACAGACACTGTTCTGATTTGTGATAATTATCTTCTCATTGACAGTAATTCTGGCAACAGGATCACAGCACAGACACTGTTCTGATTTGTGATAATTATCTTCTCATTGACAGTAATTCTGGCAACAGGATCACAGCACAGACACTGTTCTGATTTGTGATAATTATCTTCTCATTGACAGTAATTCTGGCAACAGGATCACAGCACAGACACTGTTCTGATTTGTGATAATTATCTTCTCATTGACAGTAATTCTGGCAACAGGATCACAGCACAGACACTGTTCTGATTTGTGATAATTATCTTCTCATTGACAGTAATTCTGGCAACATGATCACAGCACAGACACTGTTCTGATTTGTGATAATTATCTTCTCATTGACAATATTCTGGTACAAATATGCAGAGAATAGAGACAATCACATAATAAGCTAATTATGTAAATTCTTCACTTGAAATGATGGCACTTGAATACTGTGATATAAAATAATTGGTTTGTTGAGTATCCACTGGAGAGTTTCAATTTCCTCTCATAAAATATTCAACTCATGTGAACTGGTGCATCACACTAGACATAAATGGATCAAGGTGGATAATAAAAGCATCCAACAATTGAACAAATAATACAAACTGTTCAGCGTTTAAAAAGGTGGCAATTACTTTGATTAAGTATGCTTTACATCAGGAGGGTGCACAGAATAAAATCAGCAAGGTGTGATTTGGGGAAAGTCAGGTCTGTGGAACAATCAAACATTTATAGGAGAAATAGATGATGGTTATACATTTTTAAGCCTACAATATATAAGTGTTTGCATTAATTCTTCTTGTTCAGGCATCATTACTTGCCTAACAATCCAGTGAAATGTGGTTGATGGGATGAATGCTGTGTGAAAATGTATTATGTGATGTTGCTAATTAATATTTAGTTTAGGCCTGTACACTTAAATCATTAGCTGGCAATATTTGAATAACCGTCATTTTTGTGCAATGAAGATTTGATTGGTTATATTTATGCAGATTCTGCCAGTTATTATCGCCAGTGGCTTTAATTGTGGCTTGTTTACTTCTCAAATGCAGATGACTTGGAGTATGACTGTCCCATACGGAGACATTTGATTGAATTTGTGTCAGTCTTCTGAATACACTGTACTGCCTGTAAATTATATTATGCTGACTAGCTACTAGTTAGGCTCCTTCAGGCATATAGCAGCATAATGTTGGTAATACATTGTCTGTTCGAAGATAATCCATATATGTATATATAGTAGAAGCTATAAATGACATCTCCTAAACTACTGAATAGATGATGACCAAACTTCACAGGAATGATCCTTAGGTGTTCCTTTTTTCAGTGATATAAATGAAAACCTTCTTGTCTAAAACCAAAATGCCTAGAGCTTTGATATTAGGTGTGAAGCAGTCTCTGGTAGTCCTCTTTCAGGGGGCGGGGCTTGTTCCCTATTGATGGAATAACATTTGTAGTAGTCTTATCTAAACTGTAGATAACAGTTTTATTCAAATATCCTGGCCCAATTCTTTGGTACATTAGTCCGATTCTGCAACAATGGCCGAGTGCTCAGACTGAGAGCGACATAGGGTCGTCCTATTGTTACTAGAAACCTTTATTGCATGGAGCTGACAAAACCAGTAGAATACGCTACCAGGACCAGTGTGAAATCAAGTTTCCATTTATGTCTGTAGCATTTGCTATTGTGTAATGCCCAATTGATTGCACAGAGGCAGAGGTTAATTCTAAAATTGGAGATTACACCATAGATGTGTCCTGCACTCAAGGCTTGATTACACCATAGATGTGCCCTGCACTCAAGGCTTGATTACACCATAGATGTGCCCTGCACTCAAGGCTTGATTACACCATAGATGTGCCCTGCACTCAAGGCTTGATTACACCATAGATGTGCCCTGCACTCAAGGCTTGATTACACCATAGATGTGTCCTGCACTCAAGGCTTGATTACACCATAGATGTGCCCTGCACTCAAGGCTTGATTACACCATAGATGTGCCCTGCACTCAAGGCTTGATTACACCATAGATGTGCCCTGCACTCAAGGCTTGATTACACCATAGATGTGCCCTGCACTCAAGGCTTGATTACACCATAGATGTGCCCTGCACTCAAGGCTTGATTACACCATAGATGTGCCCTGCACTCAAGGCTTGATTACACCATAGATGTGCCCTGCACTCAAGGCTTGATTACACCATAGATGTGCCCTGCACTCAAGGCATGATTACACCATAGATGTGCCCTGCACTCAAGGCTTGATTACACCATAGATGTGCCCTGCACTCAAGGCTTGATTACACCATAGATGTGCCCTGCACTCAAGGCTTGATTACACCATAGATGTGCCCTGCACTCAATGCTTGATTATGAATGAACAACAATTCCTATGAAAATTACTTCATACTTCAGCCAGCTTTATTAGATCCTATCTATGAGAGTAACTGTTTTCATTTATGTGTAACAGGTGCTTAAAGTGTTAGTTTGACATCTATCGGCTGATTGCAGATTCCCTGTAGAAATATAATGAATTAATTAGATCTTCAGTACACTGTAAAGATTTGATACTGCACAAAGTTATAGATATATTTGGTTTTCTTATCCAATTCTTGTTATATTGTTTTTATCACAAATGTAGGTGTCTAGGCTATTATATCTTACTTGTACTCTGAAAACTTTGCTGATAATAGATGCCATGATAACATAATATGGAGTACGAAACAGTTTGGAAGTCCCAAAGGTAGCTTTATATGGATTGTTTATGCAATTACTGGCAAATTCACATGATACTGGAGCAATATTTGGAGATTGCTATTACAATCTACAATCAACTTTTTGTTGATTAGACTTTTATGATGTAATTGGTATATGAATGTACTTTGCAGTTGTATACATTCTAGAAATGAGATAAAAGCAATTCTTACTGAAACTGTAGAAAGTTGTATGATTAAAGGCAACAATTTATATTAGATTTCCCCCCTGTGTGAAGATAGGATGAGACAATTTTGGGATACAGGAATTTTTTGCTTACCTCATAAAAAAACCACTGGTGACATACAGTAACCTTTTCCTATTAACCGTGGATGGCTGTTGTTGTCTGGTTTGACTGTATATTTTTGTATTTTATTTCAGCTAATCAGTGTTTCTCATGAAATGAAGACAAAATATTGCAGTGCAGGCCCTGTGCTACACTGTTCACCAATTGATCAAGTTGGATTAATTAAAAATAAAACAAAATGTTGTCTGAGCTATTTGATTAAACTGGCATCAGATAATAAAGTGAGATTGATTGTTTGAAATTTATGTATTAATGAGATTGAAGTATAAACTCTGTTTTGCATATACTATTGTATAGTTCTGGTTGCATTATGACCGAGCTCTCATGAATAACACATGAAGGCTGTATTGTGTTCACAATTTTTTCAAATTTTCAAGGGCCATAATCCAGTCAAGCATGAGTGGATCTGGCTGGTTCAAAAAGAACTGAGCTCTCAATGATATCTTACAAATGTATCAGTTTGGTAAACATCAGATAATAAATGAAGGTGCTACTATGTTCACAAGCTCTATTATAGCAATTTTGACAATTTTAAGTGCTGTGTATTGGCGGATCTTGTTTTTTTAACTGAACCAGGCTCTCATGGATACCTTACTACTATAAGTTTGATTGAAATACAATCAAAACTTGACCACTTTATTGTGTTCCCGAGCAATTGTTTCCGGATGCATGGACACACACACATACACACACACATGACTAACAAAATGCTATTTGCAGCATAAGCTCTTCTGGCCAGTGGAGCTAAAAATGAAAAATATCCTAATAAATGATTGTTGAAGTAAAACTCTAAATTTTCTAATACCCATAGTATGATTAATTATAGTCTGCTGAATAAGAAAATTTTATTCTCATTGATACTCCCTACGCTCTTCAATTTTCATACCGTTCTTACTTCTCCAATATTTCTTGCCAGGGTGGGAATCCAATTATGAATTTAGAGAAAAATTGTTGTGTGAAATTTTTGTTAAAGGAATAATGTTTCTGACACATTTTATAAATGAAGGAATAATATTTCTGTCGCATTTTACAAATTAGGCCACACCAAATTGATTTGTAGTTCGTCGGATTTACCGCTCCTTTAAAATGCAAGAGTAGAAAATAAAATAAAAATTTACCCGCTCGCACCTCCGTCAAAAATCAAATTTTATTATTTGCTGTGCGCGAAATTCGCCGCTAATAAAGGCTATTTTCGCATTTAAAGGTACTCTCATTCATTTAATTACATTTCGGTACAAATGCTATCTTTAGCTCAAGCGTTCGGGAGATCCGATGATTTCCAAAAATTGTCGGTCCATATTTAAAGCTATCAAGAGTAGTCGTTCTTGAATGTCGTTCG
Source organism: Mactromeris polynyma (assembly GCA_032209605.1). NCBI lineage: Eukaryota > Metazoa > Mollusca > Bivalvia > Venerida > Mactridae > Mactromeris > Mactromeris polynyma. The sequence continues at coordinate 3,847,638 of JASFXZ010000034.1, read as the reverse complement.
TAACATCTTTTCATTGGCTTAAAACTTCAATAAACCAATCGCTATGCATTTCACACATGGTGTCGTGAAAATATTACGAACAGTTGGCACCTCTAAACTGGCCCACAATTAACATCGTTGATATAATCTGACATTAAAAACGATGTTAAATATATGCCTAGCAACCGTAGTTAACACTCCCACAATGCATTATAAACATGGGAGTACCAGCAAGGATCGTAGACAATGTGCAGGAAATTTACATTAAATGCATCAAAACTTGGGCTAAATAAACGTTGATAAAACCGCTACACAGACATTTAAAGGTTTGGGATACGTGTGCAACATGAAATACTTGTGACAAGCTTGGAAAATCATACCAATACTGGAAAATTCATGCAGTCGAGAAAACAGATGACAATAGAAAATGTAAACGAATTCGGATAGAATAAAGCGAGCATGGAGCTGTATAATATGTGTTTGGTCAGTCTATAAATCTGATCAACACATGTGTATGATTCGATGCTTCGTTATAAACCTGCATTAATCGAGGATAGCATGGAAGAAAAGCCTAACCACTAGAAATTAGAAAACAAAATGGTAAGTCCCCTTACTCTGAGGCGTTACAATATAACCATTAGATAAATCAGATGAAACTGTTAGGAGATTTTTCAGACGAAATTCTGAAGTTGGCTGTTGAAGTTCAGCCAAGACTAACATGGTGCTATTGAACATTATAATTTTGAACTTTAATTGCCATTTATAAGAAGACTTGCTATACAGTTTTCACCTGATTAAGAATCGCCCTGTATGTCAGTCGGTGTGTCCAAATATTAACTATTTAGTTTAAGGCAAGAAATACTCAATCAGTTTTCAAGGAAATGTAACTTGGCAAACATAGCAATCAGATGTGTAATACCACCGAGGCATTTTTAAGGAGAATTTATGACCCATTAACAGAAACTAGTTGTGCATCTCAAGGTAACATTCAAGACGAGTGGGTAGCTCACATACGCACAATGTGCTTAATGTGAGCTTATGTGGTTGCCTGATGTCTAGTTTTAAGTTTGCAACCAGCATTGCTCAATGTTTTTATATTTGCTACTCATTAAAAGAATATAATTGGACCGCGACCGTGTTCCAGTGGTTAGTGCGCTGGACTTGTAACCCGGCGATCCGGGTTCGATTCGCGGCAGGTCATGCCCTTCATGAAAATTTGACAAAATGTTGATTTTCCTCCACATGTGGAGAAGTTGCCGGCTCCTTGTGGAAGGGTAAGTTAGTACTGGTTAGAATTCAGTCCAGGAAAAACTGGTTAGGTGAACCGGCCGCCGTATATAACTGAAATATCGTTGAGAAACGGCGTTAAACCAGATGAAACAAACAAACAATAGAATGGGAAAAAAGCGCCATCAGTAAAATTTTGAGAAATATAAGAAAAATAAAATTGGAAAAATAACCTCGCCGACAGTGAAATTTTGAGAAGTGAAAAATAAAATTTCGCTCGCTCGCCCCATCTTTTTCTTTAAAAATTCCGAAGAACTACTGATCAATTTGGAGTGGCCTTAAGGAATAATATTTCTGTTGCATTTTACAAATTATTTGTAGTGACAGGTGGTCTACCTCCAAAATTCACCACAGGATAAGAGAGATCTACCAATGCATTATGGTTAGTTTTAGTACCGCAAATCCAAAACGAGCATCGAAAGATCTACTTTATTGACACGGCCAATTTCACCGTTCATACGCATTTAGTGGCTACTGTAAACGCGTTTGAAAGGTTTAAATTTCGGTGATCACTAATTTTCGACGGAAGTCAAACAGCGCTTTTAATCGTAAAACTTGACGAGATTTAGTCTGTTATATTGTTTACCTCATTTGTACACTTTTGGAGCTGAAACACCTATTTCACGGTTAAAACAATGCCCATAATACATTTGAGTACAGTACCTCGCATTAAATGAGGAACCTACAGTCCATTTTGTTTGTGTTATGAGCCGCGTTTTGGATAATCTCAGAACGAGGCGTGAATACTGTCTGTACCACCCAATGCGTTAAAAAGTAGTACCTGTTGAACTCAATCATGTTAAGCAAATGATTTGAAATATTTCTGTAGGAACCCGGCAAAAATGTGCACGTGAAAAGAATTGGAAGAATTTTATATTAAACTTGGAGATAAAGCAGGGTCATTAAGATTCAAAACTGTCACGTGATCAACGATACACAATTTTCACTAACAGTGGGTCGCCATCTTTGTTTTGAGCTGCCAGACGTTTGCAAGAACTGTAAGTATTTTTCTGAATTTTTATTATAAATGTTGTTATTTTGATGTTCTCAAGTCGCCAGTTTAATCGCTACATTTATTTAGTACACAAATCTAGTTTTAAATCTGCATGACATATCCTCTCTTGACCCAATGGTTTGGTTAAATAACTTGTAAGGTGCTGACCTAGTTATCAATATTAGACAGACTGGAACAGTACGCGAACAATACCAGTACGTGGACACTTCCATATTTAGCGTTCCGTAAACGATTTGAACTTTCTTGACGTCAAAATAACTCACAATTATTCGCACTGTACTTGTGCTTCTTCCGGTATCTGGTATCAAACGCATATTTGTACTATTCCTGGTTTTTAACTTACAAGCAGGCGAACTCGGTTTGAGAAACGTAAACAAACATTGTTTTTGCAGTCAACAAGTACATTTATATTCTTTTTAGTATCCATTTAGTGTTCTCTGTAGTGCACGCCTATTTACACTCTCTGTTTATACATATGGCTTTTTATCCGCAGAACCGGGTTCGATTCCCGGTAGTGCCATTGGCCGATTTTTAGTGTTCCTCAAAACATGACTCAAAGGAACTTCTCTGAAAATGATTCCTCATTGGGGGTTTTCTTTTAAGTGTATGTTGGTGTCCCCGTACTGGTTAAATAGCGCAAATTCTTTTGGTCATGACTGTAGCAGTGCGGTGCCAAACTACAATCATGATTTCCCATAACTTTTAGAGCAAGGATTTATCTGAAAAGTTACAAAGACCAGATGGTTTGAAATACAGCTGAGTTTACACAGTTGATTAAAATGCTGTAAAAAGTGTCCCGTACTGTTCCGGTCTGTCTATGTAAACAATGGGTATTACGCTGTAGCCCAAGGACTTTTTCTGTAGTTCCCACATGTCAGACTATCTGACCCATTCCCAAAACCAAATATATGGGTTTTTCCCAATCAGAAAAAAAATCCCAATCAAAAGCACTGCGAAAAATCATCTACTGGTGTGACCTGGTATCCTGAAGCTTTTTGAATAACTGTGGCTATTATTGTCCCTTCTGTCATAAACGTTTTTTTGAAGTGATTAAAGTTTACTAAAATTGACAAATTTAACGACACAAATTTTCCCAATTTATTAAGGGTCTTTTTCCCAAAATGGACAGAAAAAGGCCTGAGGCCCTGAGCCCTTTTCGTATTTTCTCTTTAACTTTAGACTGTGCTCTCAAAGTGATTGTTTGACTGCTGTGAAATATATGAATGCAATTAAAAAAGACCTAGATGACAATTTCCGGATATGGCAAATGACCTGTACAACAAGTTAAAATACTCATTTTGATTTACGTTAAGTGTTGTGGGGGTTAGACGGCCACTTGGTAAGCTCATTTGGTAAAGCACTACCAGTGTTTAGGGGGTTGTGGGTTCGAACCCCACATCTTGCACACTTTGCCTAGATTTACTGTGGAAGCAGTGTTTAACAGCCCTTGGTGGTAGAGCCTCTAATGCCTGAAGGAAGACAAGTGTAGTGTTGTGGGATTAGACATCTGCCCTGTTGGTTGGTAGAGCACTGTACTAGCGTTTAGGGGGCCCTAGGTTCGAACCCCACATCAGTGCACTTTCCCCTTGATTTGCTTCAACTGGTACACATTTATGATCAACCAATATTTTGATATACAGAGTTAATGAGGAATCAACAGAATATCCACAATGTGATACTTATCACAGCCTATTTATCTCCTGTTTTATCCTTTACATCTATATAATATATGCTGATTGCCTAGTAAGAGAGTTATAAATACCATTTATACATCTTGGGCATGACTCGGACAGGGATTAAATCCATGACTTTCAGCACTCAAACCAGACAACTACCTTATGATTGATTGTGTTCTAACACTTTGAGGCGTGATCATTTGGAGTTTACACTGTAGTACTCTGATGACATTGTTAGGATATTGTAACTAAATATGAATATATATCAAACAAAAATTTCACACACAGAAAGACCATTATGTCTGTAATGTTTCTACTAATTTTCAGCACAAAATACAGCCATTTGATTGAAATTAGGCGAACATTACACTGTCAAACAGACTTGAACTTTCTGTGTCTTAAATTTCTATGTGATATATTCATATTTAATTGCCATGGGCGGATCCAGTATTTGGTCTTAGGGGGGTCATCTTTTGATTTTGCTCAAGCCTTATAAAACGGTAATGACTGTGTGTTTAATTCTTTGTTTTTAAGATATCGAACATTAAAACCAATTCAGAAGGACTTAATTGAATACAACACATTAGCAGCAGTGGAGCCATCTCTTTATATTTTCGTATTTATACTCGATCATACATGTAACTTTTCTAAGCTTGGGGAATTTTCGGGGGGATGTGCGCCAGGTGACAGGGCCTGGATCCGCTAGTGATTGCAATCATAAAAATGTTATCGCAGTACTTAAAACTTTTGTTTAGTGTAGTTCTTATTAGTTCTATTCTTATATGTAGCTTCAAAGTGCTTAATTGTCATTCTTTTTGCAGCCATGATTGACAGACCATGTACTTCAGTCCAGATGAAATATGATCTACATTATATGAGATCCCAGAATTGCACATTGTAAGTGCATGGAATGGTGTAATGGAACTACTGCTACTGTTTAAATCTACTATTCTTAGTAGAAACAGCCATGTTGGCAGCAATTGGGAGTATTTCAGGATGACAATCAGGGTAAAGTTGTGAACATAAATGTTATCTAATATGAATTGAATAAATTCAATAATGCATAATTCATTTGGTTTTTGCCATGCTTAAAGTGCTTAGCTACACAGCCTATGTTTTCCATTTGCAATTTTGTAAGAAACTGAGAAATGTGATAAAAATCATGGTAATAAAGTATACTAAGTATATTAAGGTACATTTAAAATGCAAAATGTAAGATTTCTCAAATGTCATGAACTTACTAGCGATGCAAGATATGAACTTAACATGAAATTGTTTAAAGATATATCTGGCTCATCTGAACATAAAATGTTTGAATTGGCTTTATCCAGTATAGTTGTTACATTGGCTAAAACATCTTTAATAAGAACCATTGCAATGTAAAACCGATTGAAAAAATATTTTTTTGGTGCAGCCGTACTAACATGGTTTTGCTAATTACATATTCAGTGTTCTGTAAACCAATCAAATCTTACGTTAACCACCAAGGCAATTTCGAGCCATTTCTCTTCAATTTAAAAATAGTTGTAACCTTGAAGCAGATTGCTTAACATTTTATATAGTGTATTTCAAGATTTATCCAGTAAGTAGCCTTGTTATTCATCACCAAGGGGAATTCTCTGGTGGAATTAAGAACATTTATATTCTTTTAATCAGATAAATCGGTATGGTACAAGTTTATTAACATGGATGTGTGAGTTCACGACTTACGCAATAAGTAATGTTGAACTATATTGAAACAGACTATACTGTGTCTATGATCACACTACGGAGTTATTTATTATATGCCATCTCATTCGAAACACCTCGGCATTATTGGCTCTGCCGAATACTGCCAAGAAGTTACGATTGATGCAGTCTCAAACGCAGTGATCTCCCCTTACAGGTCTCGGAGTATTTGTAGTATATCGTAATTGAATGACATTTAGGCATTTTTTTATGTTGTACAACAAAATTTAACCTAGAGAGTGCAACCAATTTGCAAACTTCAAGTTGCGCCGACCATCTTTTGAAAGATATTTCTTGTTTATCATATTACTTGCAGTCAAAACCTGTAAAATTGCCCGATTGTTAAAAAAACTGGATTTTTGTATTTAATTTTATGATGTTCAAACATCTTTCTTCAACAAATATGGATTTATACATTATGAGTTCATTCTTTATAAATGCATGTTTAGTGATGTTTTAACCATAGGAAATATATTTTTATGTGCCCACTCTGAAGGGGGGGGGGGCATATAGATTTGTCCTTCCGTCTGTCACAAAATCTTGTGTCACTCATGTCTCCAAAGGTATATGAGCCAGAGTCATTAAACTTTACAGGAATGTTCACCAGCATGTGAAGTTGTGCAACTGGGGTTTCATGTTTGGCTGTGCCCAGTAAGTGCAAAGTTATGGCCCTTGACTTAGTTAAAATATTTCCTACAGAGTATGCAATCTTGTGTCACTCATATCTCCAAAAGTATAATATGAGCCAGAGTCATTAAACTTTACAGGAATGTTCACCAGCATAAGAAGTTGTGCATCTGGGGTTTCATGTTTGGCTGTACCCAGTAAGTGCAAAGTTATGGCCCTTGACTTAGTTAAAATATATCCTACAGAGTATGCAATCTTGTGTCACTCATATCTCCAAAAGTATAATATGAGCCAGAGTCATTAAACTTTACAGGAATGTTCACCAGCATATGAAGTTGTGCACCTGGGGTTTCATGTTTGGCTGTACCCAGTAAGTGCAAAGTTATGGCCCTTGACTTAGTTATAATATAGCCTACAGAGTATGCAATATTGTGTGGCACTTATCTCCAAAAGTATATGAGCCAGTCATTACACTTTGCAGGAATGTTCACCAGCATGTGTAGTTGTGCACGTGGGGTTTCATGTTTGGCTGTGCCCAGTAAGTGCAAAGTTATGGCCCTTGACTTAGTTAAAATATAGCCTACAGAGTATGCAATATTGTGTGGTCCAAAAGTATATGAGGCAGAGTTATAAGACTTTTCAGAAATGTTCACAAGCATGTGTTATATTGCACCTGGGGATTCATAATTCAGTGAGCCCAAAAGTATATGAGCCAGTCATTACACTTTGCAGGAATGTTCACCAGCATGTGTAGTTGTGTACCTGGGGTTTCATGTTTGGCTGTGCCCAGTAAGTGCAAAGTTATGGCCCTTGATTTATTGAAAATATAGCATACAGAGCTTGCAATTTTGTGTCGCGTCTATCTCCAACAGTATATCAGCTATACTCACCAGACTGTACATGAATGCTCACCAACCTGTATAGTTGTGTACCTGGGGTTTCGTGTTTGCCTGTGTCCAGTAAGTGCAAAGTTATGGCCCTTGACTTATCACCATAATCAGTACAGTTGTTCACTTGGTAATTTGGATACCCATTCACAAACTATGAGCAGAATAATAGCATTTGCTTTTGTGACAAAGGCTGCAAGTGGGAGCATCTGTGTCCTAATGGACTCATTTCTAGTTTTATGTTTGGTTAATTAAACAAATGAACAAAAAATGAGCATATTATAACTTTAAACTTACACAATGGTGAACGCTAACTTGGTTTTCAACCAACAGGTATTTTCATATCGAAAGTGATTTTTTAAACGGGCTAAAATGACATTTTAAAGAGATATCACATGTATATAATGTGAGTTTTTACATGTACTGAGTGTAAATATGCATGTATTTGTGAAAATTACTTTAAACATTGTCTGTGTCCTTTTTATTTAGTGACACTGACGACGAAAGATTATTCGATGCTGAGAAGAGTTCCATTGGAATGTTGACCATCTTTGTATAATGTGGTGTCAAGAAGGCAAGAGCAGTTTGATCAGAAGTCACAGTGAAAACATCCTGGATGGAGTTTTTAAAATTGAAACAACAGTGTGGATACATTTTTGGCAATTGTGATTGAATTATTGATGTCTTGTTTTTTTGCCAGACAATATTTTGTTCATGAATATAATTCTGGCAAACCCTTGAGATTGTCTATTAGTATGTGTCACTGCTACCTGACAGTTGAACATTTTGATATGTGTTGTAAATCATAAACGTGTGGCAGAAATCTTTAAATATTTCTAGTTATAATTACACTTGAATAACTATAACAGGATGTTAATCTTTGCTGTTTCTAAGACACATTTTTAGGTGAGCTATTGGGATTGCCCTGTGTCCTATGTCCGTTGCGTCGTCTGTTGTCAACAATTTAGACTGTTAACACTCTAGAGGTAACATCTCTACCTGATCTGCATGAAACTTGGTCAGCATGTTTGTTTCAATGAAATCTAGGTGAAGTTTGAAACTGGGTCATCTGGGGTAAAAAAACTAGGTCACTAGTTCAAATTATAGTAAAACCTTGTTGACACTCCAGATGTCACATTTTTTACTTGATTTATATGAGACAATGTTTGCCTCAATGAAATCTAGATCAAGTTTGAAACTGGGTTATGTGGGGTCAAAGACCTTCCAGTGGTCACATTTTTTATTTTATCTACATGAGATTGGTCAAATTATTTGCCTTAATAAGATCTAGCTCAATATTGAAACTGTGTCATCTGAGGTCAAAAACTAGGTCACAGGATCAAATGATTGAAAATCCTTGTGGACTCTCGAAGGCTGCATTTGCCACATGACACTTGATCAGAATATTTGTCTTAAAAATGAAAGTCCAGTGTGGTACTTGGTCCTGTTGGGTCAAAAAGTAGATCACAATGTCAAATCAATAAAAATCCTCTTGGACTATTTTGAAGCCAACATGGCAATGAACTCAGCTGAGAGATATAGGGCCACTATGGCCCTCTTGTTAGACTGCCGGCCTGTGGCTGACAGTTTTTAGTACCGCAAATCCAAAACGAGCATCGAAAGACCTACTTTATTGACACGGCCAATTTCACCGTTCATATTTTTGGTCATGTACTGATATTACAATGTAGATCTATGCAGTTTTCTGCAAATTGCTGTTCAGTCTGGTTGACCAGACATAGTACATTTTCTCATAAAATTGTGTCATGAAACTTTAAATATTTCTAGTTATAATTACACTTGAATAACTATAACAGGATGTTAATCTTTGCTGTTTCTAAGACACATTTTTAGGTGAGCTATTGGGATTGCCCTGTGTCCTATGTCCGTTGCGTCGTCTGTTGTCAACAATTTAGACTGTTAACACTCTAGAGGTAACATCTCTACCTGATCTGCATGAAACTTGGTCAGCATGTTTGTTTCAATGAAATCTAGGTGAAGTTTGAAACTGGGTCATCTGGGGTAAAAAAACTAGGTCACTAGTTCAAATTATAGTAAAACCTTGTTGACACTCCAGATGTCACATTTTTTACTTGATTTATATGAGACAATGTTTGCCTCAATGAAATCTAGATCAAGTTTGAAACTGGGTTATGTGGGGTCAAAGACCTTCCAGTGGTCACATTTTTTATTTTATCTACATGAGATTGGTCAAATTATTTGCCTTAATAAGATCTAGCTCAATATTGAAACTGTGTCATCTGAGGTCAAAAACTAGGTCACAGGATCAAATGATTGAAAATCCTTGTGGACTCTCGAAGGCTGCATTTGCCACATGACACTTGATCAGAATATTTGTCTTAAAAATGAAAGTCCAGTGTGGTACTTGGTCCTGTTGGGTCAAAAAGTAGATCACAATGTCAAATCAATAAAAATCCTCTTGGACTATTTTGAAGCCAACATGGCAATGAACTCAGCTGAGAGATATAGGGCCACTATGGCCCTCTTGTTAGACTGCCGGCCTGTGGCTGACAGTTTTTAGTACCGCAAATCCAAAACGAGCATCGAAAGACCTACTTTATTGACACGGCCAATTTCACCGTTCATATTTTTGGTCATGTACTGATATTACAATGTAGATCTATGCAGTTTTCTGCAAATTGCTGTTCAGTCTGGTTGACCAGACATAGTACATTTTCTCATAAAATTGTGTCATGAAACTTTAAATATTTCTAGTTATAATTACACTTGAATAACTATAACAGGATGTTAATCTTTGCTGTTTCTAAGACACATTTTTAGGTGAGCTATTGGGATTGCCCTGTGTCCTATGTCCGTTGCGTCGTCTGTTGTCAACAATTTAGACTGTTAACACTCTAGAGGTAACATCTCTACCTGATCTGCATGAAACTTGGTCAGCATGTTTGTTTCAATGAAATCTAGGTGAAGTTTGAAACTGGGTCATCTGGGGTAAAAAAACTAGGTCACTAGTTCAAATTATAGTAAAACCTTGTTGACACTCCAGATGTCACATTTTTTACTTGATTTATATGAGACAATGTTTGCCTCAATGAAATCTAGATCAAGTTTGAAACTGGGTTATGTGGGGTCAAAGACCTTCCAGTGGTCACATTTTTTATTTTATCTACATGAGATTGGTCAAATTATTTGCCTTAATAAGATCTAGCTCAATATTGAAACTGTGTCATCTGAGGTCAAAAACTAGGTCACAGGATCAAATGATTGAAAATCCTTGTGGACTCTCGAAGGCTGCATTTGCCACATGACACTTGATCAGAATATTTGTTTTAAAAATGAAAGTCCAGTGTGGTACTTGGTCCTGTTGGGTCAAAAAGTAGATCACAATGTCAAATCAATAAAAATCCTCTTGGACTATTTTGAAGCCAACATGGCAATGAACTCAGCTGAGAGATATAGGGCCACTATGGCCCTCTTGTAAGACTGCCGGCCTGTGGCCGACAGTTTTTAGTACCGCAAATCCAAAACGAGCATCGAAAGACCTACTTTATTGACACGGCCAATTTCACCGTTCATATTTTTGGTCATGTACTGATATTACAATGTAGATCTATGCAGTTTTCTGCAAATTGCTGTTCAGTCTGGTTGACCAGACATAGTACATTTTCTCATAAAATTGTGTCATGAAAGCACAGATGTAATGATCTGTTAAAAGTATGGAACTTTTGTAATTTATGTCATAATTGTATTATTTGTGCAATAAGCATTGTCAAGTTAACTTCTATTTATTAACATGGATAAAAATACAGTAGTATAGATGAAGGTGACTGTTCTAGAAATGACCAGTGTATTGACAAATATATTTTGTTGCAACATTTTAAATCGAAGTGCTATTTTTTCTTCTAATGAAACATATAAAAATGAAGTATTATAATTACAAATGGAATGAAATGTAGCTCTGGTTTTATCCAGAATATAAATTATTTTGTCAGTTCCCAATATTTATCCAAAGTTTTCAAAGAATAATACCTCTAGTCCACATATATTGAAATTTAGTACATTTGTCATTGATGATGATAATACGAAACATAAATTTTTGCAGGTTTTGCGTGGTAAAACTTCCTCATTTTTAGCTTGGCCAATAGCTTATGTCATGGCGAATTGTCTATTGTGTGTGCGTGTGTCTGTGTATAACGGAATGTGTTAGAAAACGTTTTAAATTAAAATAAAGTTATATTTAACTGATCTGGTCATTATTATTTGTTATTAGCTGTGAGCTTTTTTTATTGGTCTATGCATAACTGCAGTTTTGAAAGAAAAGTGGACCGATGTTGCTCACTTTAAGCTGCTGAGCATGTTTATACAACACATGAATTGTAGAGTTACGCTTTTAACTCTTGATCACTGCTTCCTAGACAGCATTACTAAATAGATAAAAGTTGAATTAAATAATTTTTACAAAATAATGGTGTTAGAAGTACTTGATATGAAATTATAACAAAAACTTCTCTGATACGTAAGGTATTGAGAATATATATTTAGCCCGGGAATAGCAACAGTAAGTTATAACAAAAACTAGTCGAGCCCATATTCAGAGATGATCAAGCCGACAGTCTTCCAACGCTTTCAGCGCTTTGATTTCAATAAACACAGTAGTTATTTATTGATCAGTAATACTTTTATCACAATCCAAAACTTCCTAATGGGTTAGCTTTCTAGAGGTACTAACTACATGATTGTTGAATTTTACCCAGCATTGTTACAATATAAATCACAGGAACAATCTATTGATGATGTTCTAGATTTACTCTACTGCTCATAATATCAATGTTGAAAATCAGGAGTAATTTTTATTTCAGGTAGAAATGCTATTATTGTTCTCAGGAAGCAATAAAACTGTACATTATACTTAAGCAGATCTTTACTACAGGAATGGTGATTTTGTTATTATGGTCAAGATAAGGCTGTCAAGGCTTTCAATGACTGATTGATAGAGATGGTAAACCCTCATTACACTCCTCTGAACATTTTGTCACCATGGGACCCACAAATTTGCATTTAATGAAAAGGTTATGTCTGGTTTTAATTAGAAAGTGTTATATGAATTGTCTCTAGTTAAGTACTGTGATATTGCTTTAGTCTCAATGGCTAATCGCTGCTGTAGTCAATCTCTGAGGAGCTCTCGTAATGTCTAAATAGCTTGATGATATCTTTATTAGAGAGGGCGATCGGAGAATTTTACAGAGAAAAAATTGTAATCTATTGTAAACACCCATTAAATGTTTCTTGTGAGATTAGTTTTATGATTTGATTGGTGATCAGCCTGAATCATATGTCAGTTTTCCATTCTTGTATCATTGTTGTATGGCATATTGTACTATCATCAGAGTGTTCAATACACAACCATTGTAAATTTATACAAAACAAAGCAATGCTTAAAGTGTTATTGCATTGACATAAATTTATTATGGAAACTCTTAATTGTTGTAATATGGTGTCTTATACCCTGGTCACATTTACCCTACGAGCTCTGTACAAGTAGGTTTTCAGCCGAAATTTTGCAGAATCACATGGAGTCCGTACAGACATCGTTGAGTCTTGTGAGCAGTTGAGTCTTGTGATCATCGTACGGATTTTTTGAACTCGTAGAGGACTCAGGGATTCGGATTCGAAGTCGTGAGCAGCTCGCAAGGGCCCTGTATGGGCACCGCAAGGGCCCCGGCAGAGCTCGTACGGGCATCGCACGATGTCCGTGTGGATTTGGAACACAGCGAGTGCTCGCACGACTAACGCAGGGTGGTCGCACGGTCAACGTACGATGTCCTGACGATACTACGGAAACAGGGCGGGGAACTTGCGATGTCAGTATGGGGCCCGCAGGGCCTTACGTTCGCCGTACGGACTCCGCACGACATCCTTGACAATCTTTTGAGTTCAACAAATTATCTGAATTTATATTATTTATTACTATGTGTTTTCACTTCAGCTGACTAGCTAAAAATGAGATTTTTTTTAGATATCGCCGAACTGGTTCATTCCTGTCGCAAGGACACCGTGCGGACACCGTACGGGCACCATATGAACACACGTGCATCGTACGAGGTACGTCCGAGCTCCTTGCGAGCTCCGCACGACTTGTCTGCGGTGTTCGTATGGATATCCTACGATTGCATCCTCCAAAAGATCGTACGGGGCCCGTAGGCATGTGACCAGAAGCTACGATTGTACGGAGACCGTACAGATTTTAAAAGTCTGTGGAATCGTGCGATTTTATAAATTGTACGGACACCGTACAGATATGTACGGACACCGTACAGATATGTGACCGGGGTATTAGTTGTTAGTTTGTTCTGGCTATAAATGGAAACAAACATGATTGTAATAACCATGCATTACTAACAATTAGGCAATTCATTTGATAAAGTCACATGCACTTCAGAAAAAAAACTGCCTTCAATTACTCACTGTCTTGAATGAAACATTTACAAGTCTTCTGATGGTAACCACTTTCTAACAAACAAGCGGTTGCCAACAAAATCTGTATTAGTCTGGAATCATTTATTTGTCCCGGCATGCCCTCTTTGTGTTTGAGTCCATTTTCGACATAACATGAAAAGGGAATAGGAATGTAACAGTATAGATCTAAGAACCTTAATCAAATTGTGATGATCTATAGGTTGTATTTAGGTCTATTGTCATCTGTGGTGACCTTTTTATGGCTGCTTATGGGTACTGTCTGATATAAAATTATATAAGATGCCTAGTGATAATATGTAAGTAATTATAACATGGCTCCCTCGACATCAATTGTTTTGTCATGCATGTCTGTTGTGGTTTCCCGTTATGGTTAAATGTTCTACATTTAGAGGTATTTCATCAGGAAAATGTTCCCAAGATAAGGCTGATAAAAGATATTTATAGTTATATTGTCTGAACATTTCATGAAATTCAAGTAACAGAGACTTGATCAACTTGCTTGGAATATTCCTGGAAAAAATAGCTAGCTTTGTGTGTTGGTATTTCCAGTGCAACATATGAGCATGTGGACTATTCTGATAAATGTTCACTTTAAAAATTTCCACCATGGACAGGACCAGCAAACAAATTGTTGGCACCTGCAAACAGACAGAAATGTGCACTCACATCGGATTTGAAGCATATTTTGATCTTAAAATATTGCTGGAATGAGGGAATAAACTTTCATGCAAAAGTTGGCCAAGTTTATTTAGTCTGACAGGGCGTATTGACATGTGATGCATCCCTAATTTGGGTAAATAATCCACATGTTAATAATCAAGCTGTTGTTACCATATTGGTAAATTTTCATGTTCACGCCCTTATATAAATGGATGCACCTTAATATGTGTAACGTTTGACCTCCTTTAGTACCTTATGTTTTGTGGATTGTTGTTTTTTCCGGAGATCTGCGTGGGGAGGCATTGTCTTATGTATGTGGCTTTCCCTGTAGTTACGTATTCTCTCTCTTTTCCTAATAATATTTGAGACAGCACCTGGGCTGAAATGTATAAAAATCTAATCTAAATTTTTCCCACTAAACCAAGCAAATCACATGCTTTGACAGCACTATTTAAAATGTTTCTACCATGCAGCCATTAACCCTAATTAACGGATGAAACAGTCTAATAGGGCGCATGACTGGTGTTGAAAAGGCCTTATGGTCATAATTATTAATTCCTTCTGACCAAAGTTATGGTTCGATTTTTACAATTTTTGGACAAGTGAGAAAATTTGTTCTTGCAAAATTTCTGATATAGCAGCTTAAACAGGAGACCCTTTTTATTTGGTGTTTGATTCTGAAGATCAAATAGAGTAGCAAGATGGGGAAAAAAGTAAGTTACCATAGATGTGAAGTAAGTTTTAGACTGGTTAAGTCATTGTTATTCAAGTCCACTCTCATATTGTCAGTGACTGACTGTTGCCAACAATATTATACTAATACAAGTGACTGACTGTTGCCAACAATGTTATACTAATACAAGTGACTGACTGTTGCCAACAATGTTATACTAATACAAGTGACTGACTGTTGCCAACAATGTTATACTAATACAAGTTTCATACACTTAACATACAAAGGCACAAAATCCTACCTTTTGTATAGTTTTTGTGCAAGAAAATCATAAAAGCTCTGTGTTAAATCATTGCAATGGAAATGACTTTTGCTACCAAAAAAAAGTTTTTTGTACAGCAGAAATGTCATCAACAAGGAAATTAGATATTTATTACTAGTTTTGATGAAAGTCTCTGTCATATTATTGGGAAAAATCCCCTTCTCATTACATTGTTTTCACAACATTTAATCTGTGAATGAGCATACCTCCAAGGCTATGATGTCTCCGGTTAGAAGAAACCAATTTGCTTAATTGCGCAAAAAATGCATTTCCCCAGTTCCCCAATGTTTTTTTTTACTTTGAATGCAAACATTCTTCATTTTGAGAATTTGTGGGAAAATTTAATTAAAGTTATCACCATTGGTGGAATATTTTGTCATATCATTTATTATTTTGTGCTGTTCAGCCCAACATTAATATTACAATAAGAAATTGTAAATGATACACTTTTGCAATTTTGTTTCATGTACCTTCTACTACTTGCTGTATGTCCTCATCCATAGGTCAAGGGGCATGTTTTGTTTCATGTACCTTCTACTACTTGCTGTATGTCCTCATCCATAGGTCAAGGGGCATGTTTTGTTTCATGTACCTTATACTACTTGCTGTATGTCCTCATCCATAGGTCAAGGGGCATGTTTTGTTTCATGTACCTTATACTACTTGCTGTATGTCCTCATCCATAGGTCAAGGGGCATGTTTTGTTTCATGTACCTTATACTACTTGCTGTATGTCCTCATCCATAGGTCAAGGGGCATGTTTTGTTTCATGTACTTTACTTGCTGTATGTCCTCATCCATAGGTCAAGGGGCATGTTTTGTTTCATGTACTTTATACTACTCGCTGTATGTCCTCATCCATAGGTCAAGGGGCATGTTTTGTTTCATGTACCTTATACTACTCGCTGTATGTCCTCATCCATAGGTCAAGGGGCATGTTTTGTTTCATGTACCTTATACTACTCGCTGTATGTCCTCATCCATAGGTCAAGGGGCATGTTTTGTTTCATGTACCTTATACTACTTGCTGTATGTCCTCATCCATAGGTCAAGGGGCATGTTTTGTTTCATGTACTTTATACTAATTGCTGTATGTCCTCATCCATAGGTCAAGGGGCATGTTTTGTTTCATGTACCTTCTACTACTTGCTGTATGTCCTCATCCATAGGTCAAGGGGCATGTTTTGTTTCATGTACTTTATACTACTTGCTGTATGTCCTCATCCATAGGTCAAGGGGCATGTTTTGTTTCATGTACTTTACTTGCTGTATGTCCTCATTCATAGGTCAAGGGGCATGTTTTGTTTCATGTACTTTATACTACTTGCTGTATGTCCTCATCCATAGGTCAAGGGGCATGTTTTGTTTCATGTACCTTATACTACTTGCTGTATGTCCTCATCCATAGGTCAAGGGGCATGTTTTGTTTCATGTACCTTCTACTACTTGCTGTATGTCCTCATCCATAGGTCAAGGGGCATGTTTTGTTTCATGTACCTTATACTACTTGCTGTATGTCCTCATCCATAGGTCAGGGGCATGTTTTGTTTCATGTACCTTATACTACTTGCTGTATGTCCTCATCCATAGGTCAAGGGGCATGTTTTGTTTCATGTACTTTATACTACTTGCTGTATGTCCTCATCCATAGGTCAAGGGGCATGTTTTGTTCCATGTACTTTATACTACTTGCTGTATGTCCTCATCCATAGGTCAAGGGGCATGTTTTGTTTCATGTACCTTATACTACTTGCTGTATGTCCTCATCCATAGGTCAAGGGGCATGTTTTGTTTCATGTACTTTATACTACTTGCTGTATGTCCTCATCCATAGGTCAAGGGGCATGTTTTGTTTCATGTACCTTATACTACTTGCTGTATGTCCTCATCCATAGGTCAAGGGGCATGTTTTGTTTCATGTACCTTATACTACTTGCTGTATGTCCTCATCCATAGGTCAAGGGGCATGTTTTGTTTCATGTACCTTATACTACTTGCTGTATGTCCTCATCCATAGGTCAAGGGGCATGTTTTGTTTCATGTACTTTACTTGCTGTATGTCCTCATTCATAGGTCAAGGGGCATGTTTTGTTTCATGTACCTTATACTACTTGCTGTATGTCCTCGTCCATAGGTCAAGGGGCATGTTTTGTTTCATGTACTTTACTTGCTGTATGTCCTCATTCATAGGTCAAGGGGCATGTTTTGTTTCATGTACTTTATACTACTTGCTGTATGTCCTCATCCATAGGTCAAGGGGCATGTTTTGTTTCATGTACTTTACTTGCTGTATGTCCTCATCCATAGGTCAAGGGGCATGTTTTGTTTCATGTACCTTCTACTACTTGCTGTATGTCCTCATCCATAGGTCAAGGGGCATGTTTTGTTTCATGTACTTTACTTGCTGTATGTCCTCATCCATAGGTCAAGGGGCATGTTTTGTTTCATGTACCTTATACTACTTGCTGTATGTCCTCATCCATAGGTCAAGGGGCATGTTTTGTTTCATGTACCTTATACTACTTGCTGTATGTCCTCATCCATAGGTCAAGGGGCATGTTTTGTTTCATGTACCTTCTACTACTTGCTGTATGTCCTCATCCATAGGTCAAGGGGCATGTTTTGTTTCATGTACCTTATACTACTTGCTGTATGTCCTCATCCATAGGTCAAGGGGCATGTTTTGTTTCATGTACCTTATACTACTTGCTGTATGTCCTCATCCATAGGTCAAGGGGCATGTTTTGTTTCATGTACTTTATACTACTTGCTGTATGTCCTCATCCATAGGTCAAGGGGCATGTTTTGTTTCATGTACTTTATACTACTTGCTGTATGTCCTCATCCATAGGTCAAGGGGCATGTTTTGTTTCATGTACCTTATACTACTTGCTGTATGTCCTCATCCATAGGTCAAGGGGCATGTTTTGTTTCATGTACCTAATACTACTTGCTGTATGTCCTCATCCATAGGTCAAGGGGCATGTTTTGTTTCATCTACCTTATACTACTTGCTGTATGTCCTCATCCATAGGTCAAGGGGCATGTTTTGTTTCATGTACCTTCTACTACTTGCTGTATGTCCTCATCCATAGGTCAAGGGGCATGTTTTGTTTCATGTACCTTATACTACTTGCTGTATGTCCTCATCCATAGGTCAAGGGGCATGTTTTGTTTCATGTACTTTATACTACTTGCTGTATGTCCTCATCCATAGGTCAAGGGGCATGTTTTGTTTCATCTACCTTATACTACTTGCTGTATGTCCTCATCCATAGGTCAAGGGGCATGTTTTGGTTTAAAATTCTTAAAACAGAGTTTGCCCAGTCAATAGTCAAGCCTTTGGACGAGTACTCATTAACTAGAACGAAACTGGTCAGGATGTCGTCTACACAGTAAATCTGTCAGAGCTCCAATTCTTCAGTCATATTTATCTTCCACAACCCTCCCCCCCAACTTGGTGCCAGGGGACATGCTACAGAGCAATATCTACTATGAATCCCTCACAAACTGGGAGCTTCACTCTCTGTACAGTAGGGATCAATGTGTCTGGATAACAGGAAAACACTCAAGCCATTATGTTAACCTATATAAATTGCCTTTTGTTTTATACGTAACTCTGACCGATTTGCACTTAATGTTCTTTTTCGGCTATGTTCCCAATGCCAAAAAGAAGACATTTTTTCTTATTTGAATGTAAAAATTCCCAATAAATCTGAAGAAAAAGTTTTGGTTCAATTTAGCCAGAAATTGACAAAGTTATCGGCTTTTCTCTCACAGGCAGTTTATATAGATAGCAATTGTTGATTAATTAATCACTACATCCTTCTTTTATCCGTAATATTTAGCTGTAATTTCCAGACCTTTTCCCAATATCCAAGTTTAACCCGCACAAATTCCCAATTTGAAGGGTATGGGTCATCTCCCAAAATAGCCAAAAATAAACCCTGTATGTATTTTATAGGTGACATTGCATTGCATAAAGAAGCCAGAAATTAAGGAATATGTCTAGACATCATGAACATAAACTTTAAATTACGATAGTAAAAGTATGGAACAGGTAAATGTACTGTGGTAATTTTAGGAATGCCAATGTGCTCTTCCTTCCCTACTATTTACCCATTCCAGTTTTGTCGTTTTCTAAATCTTCACTTTAATGGAAAAAATACTCTCTTCCGATGTGATTTGTTGTCTGGAACACATAACACTTACTGTCCCATTGGCATCTGTGATACACTACAAGCAGTCTTCAAATTCATTTTTTCCTTCAGAATTGTAATGAGACTGTATATCAACTGTCAAATATTTGAGTAAATAATTGCAGTGAGTCCCTTCAGATGTAACATGATACAAAACTTGATATACCTCTCGTTGTCATATAACATGTATCATGATATTTCATGAAATGGAATAACAAAATAATTCTAAATCCTTTACCTGTTATTATTAATGGAAATTGTTAAATAACAACATTAGTAATGAACATTCAATTCACAACATGTATCAACTGATCAGAAATATAACAGAAATGATTAAAATTTAGTCAAATCTAATAGCTGATTTAGTTCATAAGTTGATATTTACATAGAATACCAGATTGTCATGTCCATGGTGGCATAGAGGTGACATGTGTGAAATTATTCTTATCTCCTGGAAATGAGTTAGTAAGTTGTGGCCACAAGATAAAAATAATTTCACACATGGCACCTTGATGCAACCATACATGTCTCAGAAAAAAACAAGAAATGATAATTAAGTTCAGCCCCTGTCAGTTTCTGTCAGTCCCCTAGGTTGTCAGTGGTTGGGTAAGAATTTTGATGCCCCCCTTCAAATAAGAGAGGGCATATTGGTTTGCACATGTCGGTCAGTCAGTATGTACGTCTGTCGGTCCGTAACCTTTTCGTTTCCGATCAATAACTCAAGAACCCCTTGACCTATCATCATAATACTTGGTCCGCATATTCACCTTGGGTAGCAGAGGAACCCTATTGATTTTGGGGTCACAAGTTCAAAGGTCAAGGTCACAGGGGACATAATGTTTTACAAACATAAAACAAATAATGTGGTGGTTTTGATTCAAATACTGTGCAGCAACCAGTTTGGATCACTTAGGAATGTGACAATACATTATTTCTCTAATATTCAAAATTGCAATGATATTGCCACAGTCCTCCCAATTTTAACTAGAACAGATGTAACACATCTCAGTATAGAGATGTCGTTCATTATGTCACCTTGTGTATATGATGCACACATGGTTCTGACTTCGATGTTTACTATTCATTTCCTTGTTTGTACCAGTTTTTGCAATATTTTCATAATTTCCGGCGAGTTTTCCCAAAATCACTGGAGTAATGATTAAATTTGGAGAAAATCATACTACTGAGCATGATGAGTGTAAGCAAATTTGTGCTTGCCCGTCTTGTAATTAACTTGCAAATGAGGGCGAGTAAGTGAATTTCTCCAGGTTTGATCATGAAGGAGAGGAACTGCAACTTGGACTGAATTGTTTAAGACATTTCAAAGATTTTTGGTACTGATGTTATGACATTTAGCATTATTTAATGAATGAAATATTGCGATGGTTTAATACATCAATTTTTCTCAAAATGTATTGATACCTGTATTGGGAGTGCTTATATTAAGAATCAATGAATCGTCTCTCTCCTATTAAACAGTGCTGTTGGAATTCATTGTTAAAACTTATTGCCCCATCCCAATAGAAGTTTGCCCATGCACCTTGTCTCCTAGTGTTTTGTGTGCTGACGTTTCCCTGCTATCTGTGTAGGGAGGCATTGCAACAGTCATCATATATTTTCAGAAAAAGTGGAAAGGTACATATCTTTATAATTGGTATGAGGAATAAATTCTTTAGAACAATATAGAGGCACACCTTCTAATATTTTACTTGTGGTGTTGTGAAAATTGGAGTGTCTGTCTATATTAAGGAGATATCTGAAATGAAGTCAGACACTTTGATTTGGTGGTGATAGCATTTTTGTCATTAAGCATGCAGTTCAAAATGTAGAATATCACTTATGTGCTGGGTGCATTAGGGAGGGAGGTGTAAGCATAATGGATTACCTGTTGCTGGTACAAGATAAGTGTACATTAAATGAAATATATCCATTGTTTTTGGAATATCAATATGAGTTTGTTGTGACATCTCACTTTTGTAGACTAAATTCAGAAGTAGTATGTTAGATTAAGGTCTTGTAAACATATAGTACATTAAATTTTCATGATTTTGCATTGATGTGTTGCTAATAACAGGCCACACTTAAAACAGAGCCATAAAATCCTATCACTAATTGTTATTTATTATGAGTAGTTACTGACATTAATTTGGTGCAGGCGCCATTTTCTTTTGCATGATCCACTACAACATTTTGCTGAGAGATAACTCTTTTTGACCCCATAAAAAGTCAACATTTATTACTTTGGGCAGGAAGTACTTAGTACTGTATGTTTGCTCCCACACAGCGCTTTGATTCCACTACCGTTACATTCACACGCTGCTGTATTACCCAGTATATTTTGACATTTGACCTCGAAATCACCGTTCGTTCCTGGTACTAAATTTCATTGGTTGGCACGATCACATGATTACTGAGTGTGTAATAAATGGGTATTTTCCAGTGTTACAACCGAGCAATTGTGTACAAAATGTATAGCCTTTCGTGTCAAGGGAAATTTTGACTATCTAGCTAATCGGTTTCCATTTACAGAAGGCAGTGTTTTGTTCTTTCATAGATGATTGTACTGAAACGTATTACAAATAGTGTGGTGAATTTGAGTAACGAGATGCTGAGTATGAATGAGGTGGTCAAGGCATTTTAAAATATACGCAGATTCCGCATTTCTGCTGTTTATATGACCTTAAATCACTACACATTTACAGGCATAGGAATAATTTTGGCATGCCGACAAAACGATAGTCATGTTAGATTCATTTAATTTTCTTACCATTTTCATTGTCACAGCGCCATTTCTATGACAGGGAAAGCTGTCTATTCAATGTACGCTCGCATTTATTAAATAAGCTTTACTTAAGACCATGCCTCCAGAACAACAGTTTACAAAACTTAAGGCACTGAGGAGGTGCAAGGGTAAACATGTATGAGAATAGAGGCGCTAGGAATTGTCTGATGCCGACCATGAAAAACAACCAAGGAGAATTTGAACATTGTAGTTCAGGGACAGCATCTTGTTTTGTCATTCAGACTGTTTTAAAACTGTCAAGTTTATTTGGAATGTGGCACATAGAGTAGAAATGCTTGTCCTGATTGGGAGAAATCTGAGGCATAAATGTCAGATTTACTTTCAATTATCCTTGCAGTATATGAATATTATTGAAGTAATTGAATTATTGTCATGTAAATGAGTGATTGTCACGCAATTTGGAAATAATTCGGGAAATAATTCAGTAGTTGTCTCGAGGGTAAACTGAATTAGTGTGAACATTTCTCAGTTGTTTTGATATATTGTCAGTATCTTATTTATTGTTAACTTTAGTGTGTCCATTTCAGTTACTCTTTTCCACTTTCCACCATATACATGTATGATATATAGTATACAAGCAACAAATATATGCATTTGCCACTCTTTGTAATTCGTTGTTGTTGGAAACAATCAACAAAATTGGTAAAAGGTAAAACATGACAAGCCCCTTGCTAATCAAAGCACAAAAGTGCTGTGATGGTACCACTCGTCTCTGTAGCCAAGCTGGCAACTCGTTGCATACAAGTTTCTGTTTTGTAACTTTACAGTTTTATAATATCAAAGTATGTGTAAATAGGTAAGATGGTTTGCATGGAATATGAAACAAAACTAAAACCTAAGACAGAAATGCGAAAAAGAATAAAAAATTATTGAAAAATAGTAAACATTTTTCCAAGAGATCTTCAAATTGACTTGTCCTAGAAATGCTAGATTTTCAAACCGAAATAAAGAAAATGGTCAGTAATAATGGTAGAACCTTATAATTGTAAAACAATTAAGTGAAATGTTTGTCACAATTGTAAATAAATTAAATACAAAGATATCAGACTAACTTAGAGTAAAATCAGTATGCCTGAGGCATAAAGTTATGATATCACTAGGTGTAGAGTTATCCTGTTGTAGGGCCACACCAAATTATTTTTTTGTTCTTCGGATTTTTCCCCCCAAATAATGGGGCGAGCGAGCGAAAAAAAAATTAAAATATATTTTTTTCAAACTGTCCTTGATTCGAGTGAGCGAAAAAAAAATGTATATTATGATATCAGTATGAAGCTGAAAAGGGTAATAGAAACTATACAACAGGATAACCACAAAAATTGACTAGATATCATGATATGATAATTAAGTGCCAACATTTTAAAGTAAGGAAACGTGATAGACGGACGCGACAAATGACAATATAAAGGTAAATTTTATAGAATTTATTATGCCTGTATATACGTTTGAAACTAATTAGCCTTTGCGTATATATGTTATAAATGTGTTAAGTGTTTTACTGGCTTTAATAAAAGCCCATTAATTTTGGCCACACCAAATTGATCATTAGTTCTTCAGATTTTTTTAAGAGAACAATGGGGCGAGCGAGCAAAATATGTTATCATATTATCATTTTATTTTTCTTATATTTCTCAAAATTTCACTGACTGCTTTTTTCTCCAATTCTATTCATTTATTGAGTAACAAAAACACTGAGCAATGTTGGCTGCAAACTTAAAACTAGACATCAGTGAGCCACCCACTAAGACTTTAATGTTACCATGAGATGCACAACTAGTTTCTGTTAATGGGTCATAACTCCTTAATGCCTTGGAGGATATGCCTCAAAGATGGCTTACATAATCTACACTTCTGATAGCTTCTGTTTGCCAAGTTACATTTCCTTGAAAACTGATTTCTTGCCTTAAACTAAATACATGTTTGTTATATATGGACACAACCACTGACAATTACAGGGTGATTCTAAACAATGTAAAACTAAAACTAAATAAGGGGGCTTACCAATACCATTGTGTAGCTATTCTTCCATGCTATCCTAGATTAATGCATTTTCCCAATCAAGACATTTATAACGAAGCATCGAATTATACACATGTGTTGATCAGAATTATAGACAGACCAAACACATATTATACAGCTCCAAGCTCGCTTTATTCTATCCGAATTTGATTCATTTCTTATTATCCGTTTTTTCGCTACTGCATGCATTTTTCAGTATTTGTAAGACTTTCCAAGCTAGGGCCCTGCCGTCTTGAACTTTGCTTGATTTTAAATGCGATCGAATATTACAAAATTTTAACCAAACAAACTGTTGCTACATGTCTGCAAGACAGTCTACCGACACGATAACGCGGTTGTCACTGGGAACATTTCTTCCATTTGCGGATGATAATAAACAAACAAAACCCCGACAAATTAATACGGGTTTCACTTTTTTTTTGTACCGGGAAATTTTGACCCAGCGCAAATTAAAATATTTGTTTTTCAAATCCTGATAATTTGGTGTGGAAAATCCGACGAACGTGAGATCAATTTGGAGTGGCCTTAAGTGGGGTATTTTCCAATTAATTTTTGAAGCACAGAGTGAGGTGTAGGTCGAAAGATGACACCATATCTACATAAATCCAAAAATGTAAACAAACTTGTGTGTATTAATACATTACTTTAAACCCATCTGAACTCCACAGAAACAGCTAATTAGTTCACAAACCGCTTCAGCAGGTCACCTTTTTAATTTCATTTTATTGAAACGTTTATGATATTATCAAGGTCGGTAAACTGTGGAACTACTTTTCGCTAAGTAATTAGGTCAATGTGTATGATTTTGACATGTTATCCGGCTTTCAGTCTGTTTTGCGTTTTGAAAACGGGAACCAATTGTTGTATGCCTCTCAAAATTGCCACTACTATAGACGGTACCTGAGCTGTACTGTCCAAAACTGGCATACCACTGTTCATTCTCTAATGTGTGTTCAACCAACATACAAACAAGAAAAGGTTTGGCTTGTAAAGTCATAAATAATCTTAACCTAGTTGTACTATATTTTCATTTGAAAGTGCTATTAGTTTCATTTATCTTGATCTCCCGAACTACTGAATAATGCATCAAACTTGATGTTTTCTAGCAATGTTAACATCTGAAACTGTGATAGAAAGATCAGTGAATGATGATACATGGATCTCATTTTCAACTGTAAAGTTACAAATAGGACACTTTCTTCTTACATGTTCTCACAGATATATTTGTCTATTTTCATTTTTTACTAAAAGTAATCAGACAACTACTTCTCTTTTTGTAGCTATTCCTATATCAAGAACATGATGCAAAAATAAGCTACATATGATGAAGTCACGTCAGAATGTACATAATTCATAAAAAAAATCTTCTAGTCTTCAAATGGAAAAGAACAAATTATGCAACTCTTTTAATTCTATAACTCACGATTAAGCCTCCAAAACATCTTCAAACAAGTTCTTAGTTTGTGACGTCAAATCTTTGATTGGGAAATACTCAACGTCATAATCAATGTCACTAATACAAGTTTTGTCATAGCACGGCTCATATAGTTACGTTTTCAAAACATTCAACATTATAGCCACGTAATAATGTGATTTGAAAGACTTAAAGCCTCATTGCTCTGCCTGTATGACATTTGTACATTTTATAACAGATAATTGACTAGAATAAATAACTAAAGCAAAATAAGACAGGAGGGTACTTCATGGAATGGCTAGAAGTTTTAATTCTCTAAAAGACAAAATAGCTTTCCATTAAAAATCTAATAGGGTACAGTCTAGAGTTTATGTAGAAAGCAGTTTTCAGACAGTAATTTACTGGTTTTGTACAAAGATACTTTGTAACAGGGATTTAATTGTGATACAGTGTTACATTATCAGACACATTGCTATCTTAAATAACCATTGTATTAGTGAAATGAATATTCAACAGCTGGTTCATGGTCTGAAATTGCCAGAGTTTGGAACTGACGCTTGTCTTTTTTCAGGGTGAATCAGCTAATTGTTTAATTGAATCTAGATCAATGCCAATTTACTGAAGCCTATGTTGTCGCTGTGACATAAATCTCCTCTGCTTCACATGTTTGCTTTGACAACAAACCTTGCCATTAAAAGCATTTATTAAGGATGTTTTTAACAGTGCCAAGTAAAAGCCTCTCTAATTGGCTCTTAGCTGAATACATACAGGAGTATGATTCCCCAGACAAAAGCATTAGATGGACCACTCAATACTTTGATCAAGCTTAGTAAATTCATTGTAAGGTATACCTACATAAGCTGTACACTTGGCAATGAGAAACCTCCGAGATTTCTATGAGTACTGGGTGTAACGCTGTTATGTATTTTGTTGTTACATCAAGGTCTAGGATTTCATCTATGAACCAGTCAGTTGCCCTGAAAGATACAATTTTATGTAAGTCAATTGTCTTGGAAACTAAACAATGCTGTATAACAGTTACATGTTTTTTGTTTTTTTTTAATTCTTTTATTCACCACTGACATTTAAATATTGATATATTGACATAATCTTGGTCTTTGTAAATTCCTTCAATGTAAGATATTGTGATTAATTGTTAATAAATCTCTGTGATCAGGTTGCATTTCAATATTCAATACTTTCGGGCATGGTGTCTCAGGCCTATACTTCTCAAACACATTCTTGTCCACTACATAATAGAATGAATTCAATAAATCATTATAATGTTATTGCTCGACACTTATAATACTTTGAACCATTATTTAACCAAGCTCATCATGACTCGAATCAAAGGATTGAAGATGCTCTCAGCAATATTGTCATTAGTATCCCTATTTGCTTCAACAGTTTTGTGTTGGATATTAAGTTGAATATTTTTTTTTTAAATATTACATTAATTATGTGCTATTATTAGTCCTTTTAGTCTTATTTATTTGAATTTCCTTAGTTATAAATATGAGACAATCTGTGGTAATTGCCATCATACAGATGTATTCCAGATGTACTGCATTGTCACTTCTCTTACGTAGTTTCGCAAAACCACAAATACAAGCTTCTGATACCGGTATTATCTATCCTGACCTATGTGCCCAGTTATTGTTGGCATAGGAAATACCTGAACTGGACTAATGTTTTGCAGTTCTAGGACACCTTTAAAAATGTTACAATGCAATGTTTTAGAGTGCATATGTATGAAGACATCACTTATTGTTCATTACACATAATTAAAGTCTTCATTTTCCATTTAATTTCATAGGTTCTTAATTGTTCAATATTAAGTGCTTCATTGTATAATGATGTAATTCAGTATACATGCTTTTATTCTTGAATGTGTGCATAAGATTATTCTTAATTGTACATAACTAAATGTTTCAAGAATATATGTACATTGTACATGACTTAATTGTTTTTTGACAAAAAACTTTCAAAGGAACTTTCATCATTACAGCTGCAATGAATGGTTAAGTTAACTATTGTCCCTTTAAACACAGAAATACAAATACATGAGAGAATTATATCTTTGATGGAGTCCTTGGTACAAAACCTCCCAGGAATTGTTGCCACACAGTCGTCATTAAGACAATGGTATTTATCAAGTTTTGCTGAATAATAGCAATAGTATTTTGTGTATTTTTTAGTGAAGGATTGCCTTATGATACTGATGAATCTTGTGTGGTTTGCAGAAGAGGCAAAAAATAAAACAAAATGTTTAATGCCGAAATGACAGACTTAATGAAATAATATGGAATAAAATCACACAACATGTGATTTTCAGGAGGCAATAAAAGACTAGTGTCTCGTTTTGCACACACATTTGCATGCTTTAAGTACTTCGCCAATTCCTTGGATAAGGTTAAAGGAACCATAAATGCTGATGAAATGGCCACAAATTGTCTTTTAATCTTCTTCAGCTGTAACATAATGGATGAATGTATTTGAGCATGGTTGTCTGCTCTTAGCTTGTCATGATTTTGTGGCTTAAAGATAATTGTCATTATCCATTTAAGTCAAATGTTATTGTCTAAAATGGAGCCACCAGTAGAACAATGACTCCTAGATGCTCCTCTTGGTGTTATGAAAGCATTTGTATGTTAGATGCCATTGATGTGTCATGTTTTTATTTTGCCACAGATCTTCTGTATGTTGTTATGGAACAGTTACATCGTTTAGCAATTGATGACAGATAACAATTGTTTGCTGAGTGTACTTCTGATAGTTGGGCATTTGTGTGTAGTGTTCATGGCCATTTTAAGTTGAATCTCCAATTATTTTGTTTGAAACATGAGAAACAGTTGTGATAATTGATATGTAAGATGGAGATGTAGATATTATTTTCTGACACTTAAGTCTTAATGAAAAGATGGACATTTAGAAACAGAAAGTGCATTGGCAGTATAAAATAGTACTAAGTAATGATTTTATTATCCCCACACATATGGGTAATGACCTTCATCCATCAGTTAATTGGAAACAGTTTTCAGGAGCTTAAATCTGAACAAGTTGAACAGATTTTGTTGAAGCTCTCCAGCAAAATGAATGATAAAGTTGAGCAGGACATGCTAAATACAAAGGGCTCAGAGCAGTCAAAGGAGACATGAAAAATATACAAGTATACATGTAAACAATTACTCTTCATCTACAGTCTGGTGCATCTGTTAACTAGATACAATTTGTTGTTACATTGTTGATTCTCCAGTGTTTATATACAATTTGCTGTTACATTGTTGATTCTCCAGTGTTTATATACAATTTGTTGTTACATTGTTGATTCTCCAGTGTTTATATACAATTTGTTGTTACATTGTTGATTCTCCAGTGTTTATATACAATTTGTTGTTACATTGTTGATTCTTCAGTGTTTATATACAATTTGTTGTTACATTGTTGATTCTCCAGTGTTTATATACAATTTGTTGTTACATTGTTGATTCTCCAGTGTTTATATACAATTTGTTGTTACATTGTTGATTCTCCAGTGTTTATATACAATTTGTTGTTACATTGTTGATTCTTCAGTGTTTATATACAATTTGTTGTTACATTGTTGATTCTCCAGTGTTTATATACAATTTGTTGTTACATTGTTGATTCTTCAGTGTTTATATACAATTTGTTGTTACATTGTTGATTCTCCAGTGTTTATATACAATTTGTTGTTACATTGTTGATTCTTCAGTGTTTATATACAATTTGTTGTTACATTGTTGATTCTCCAGTGTTTATATACAATTTGTTGTTACATTGTTGATTCTCCAGTGTTTATATACAATTTGTTGTTACATTGTTGATTCTCCAGTGTTTATATACAATTTGTTGTTACATTGTTGATTCTCCAGTGTTTATATACAATTTGTTGTTACATTGTTGATTCTCCAGTGTTTATATACAATTTGTTGTTACATTGTTGATTCTTCAGTGTTTATATACAATTTGTTGTTACATTGTTGATTCTCCAGTGTTTATATACAATTTGTTGTTACATTGTTGATTCTCCAGTGTTTATATACAATTTGTTGTTACATTGTTGATTCTCCAGTGTTTATATACAATTTGTTGTTACATTGTTGATTCTCCAGTGTTTATATACAATTTGTTGTTACATTGTTGATTCTTCAGTGTTTATATACAATTTGTTGTTACATTGTTGATTCTCCAGTGTTTATATACAATTTGTTGTTACATTGTTGATTCTCCAGTGTTTATATACAATTTGTTGTTACATTGTTGATTCTCCAGTGTTTATATACAATTTGTTGTTACATTGTTGATTCTTCAGTGTTTATATACAATTTGTTGTTACATTGTTGATTCTCCAGTGTTTATATACAATTTGTTGTTACATTGTTGATTCTCCAGTGTTTATATACAATTTGTTGTTACATTGTTGATTCTTCAGTGTTTATATACAATTTGTTGTTACATTGTTGATTCTCCAGTGTTTATATACAATTTGTTGTTACATTGTTGATTCTTCAGTGTTTATATACAATTTGTTGTTACATTGTTGATTCTCCAGTGTTTATATACAATTTGTTGTTACATTGTTGATTCTTCAGTGTTTATATACAATTTGTTGTTACATTGTTGATTCTCCAGTGTTTATATACAATTTGTTGTTACATTGTTGATTCTTCAGTGTTTATATACAATTTGTTGTTACATTGTTGATTCTCCAGTGTTTATAGAATAAAATTGCATTGTCATGTAAAAAGGAGGTGTAGCAATTATCGCCTAGTCCTATGTGTAATAAAGTCACCATTACATAAATCTTCTGATAGTCAGGCAATGAGATTTGTTTAATATATATATGCTGCAATGGAAAACATTGTGTAAGGAAGAAAGTATTTAAGTGTGATTCTGACTCCGGCTGCTAATGGTCAATTATTTTCATATGACTAGGTTTATTTGGGTATATGATGGTTTTTTTCACTTTTAGGGAAATTGTGGCCAGACATTGTGACAAAGTAATATTTTTTAATGGAACCATATGTGTTTTTACTAATCAGCTGAGATTGTAAAATTCTGTTAGTGAACAATGAATGACTAAAATAGCTGAAATTGTAAAATTTTAAAATCACTACTGATAATTCATTTATGAATGGCAGTCATTTGACTTAACCAGGGTTACCTGTTCTCCTGCAATGAAAGTATCAACTTCCCCACATGAAGCAGATGTAGATAACAAACAGGTTTATAGGCATTTAGTTCAATCCAATAGACACAGAGAACATATGCCTCACTCTGGGTCCGTAACCTGTGACCTCCAGTGATCTAACCGACATGTGACCTCCAGTGATCTAACCGACCTGTGACCTCCAGTGATCTAACCGACCTGTGACCTCCAGTGATCTAACCTACCTGTGACCTCCAGTGATCTAACCGACCTGTGACCTCCAGTGATCTAACTGCAGAGCTTACTGGAAGAGCCTTTTAATTTACATTAAACTGGAAAAAAAATTCACTTCAGGCAAATGCAGCTTAATATCTGATTGATATATGTTCTAAATACTAAAACAATCAAACTTGATGTTGCCTTTAAATATGAGCTTCAGATATCATACATCTTAAAAGATGTAATACGTGCTACACAAACAAACTGAACAAGATGGCTATAATGGTCCTGATTCACTAACTGAGTTGATAGCTCGAAACTATATAATGAATACACGGAAAGTGTCCATGCTGGCCTAGCAGACATTTCTTGTGACGAATTAGAAGAATTTGAATAATCTTGGCTGAGGGTCATTGACGGAACAATTAT
The DNA here is from genome assembly GCA_032209605.1 of Mactromeris polynyma. NCBI lineage: Eukaryota > Metazoa > Mollusca > Bivalvia > Venerida > Mactridae > Mactromeris > Mactromeris polynyma. The sequence continues at coordinate 3,816,075 of JASFXZ010000034.1, read as the reverse complement.
TCACAAATCAGATAAGCAGTTTCTGACAAGAGGATTTTTCAAGTTTCCACTAAGTACAAGTAAGGTAAGTAACCACTGTGGCATTGTTTGTTCACCTAAGAAACATTGCTATGAAATTATAACACAATCAGAACTGGTAGTCTATGACAAGAAGCTATTTGGAGAATTCCTTTTAATTTGACCTACATACTTAGATTTTGGACGAAAATGTTAGAAGTGGATACAAGAAAGCTTCTAACCATATTTGATTATGTTCTAGCAATTGGATTAGGAGGAGATCGTGTTTGAACAAAAATTGTGAACAGGGACAACGTAATGATGGACAACAGACAGAAGATGGATGGACATCAGATGGACAAAGGTTGGATGACAGACTAGGAGAGATTTCAAAAGCTCACCTTGAGCTTTTGGTCTGATTGATATAGTGTTGAATTAAGTAACTAGGAGAAGAGCTGATTACCCAGAAACACTGCATAGTTAGGTCAGCCTACTACCAGGGCTTCAAAATGCAAGGCAGTTAACTGACAGTCTGTATTTACTAGATGATTATTGTAAAATATTACCTACTGACAACATCATTCTTTCATACTAGCATTCTGACACTAACTCACAGTCTGTTAAATTATTGTTGAGCTTTACTGTCTAGTGACTGAGTTATGTATAAATAAACTTTGTCACATTGTCTCCAATACTGTCAAATGTGATCATTTCTATTCGATTAACAAAAATATTTGAACTTTTAAGATGAAACCTTATCAATAATTCAAGATATTGTAGCAGGATGGAATATGGACACAGTATGTAGCAAAATCTCATTCTGAGATATTGAATATGTGGTGTTGCAATGTTGTGTTTTATAAGTTTTTGTAGACATGATTAGTTTGAGTAAAATTTCTTCTATTCAAAGCAGGTATTCGACTGTTAAACATCAATAGTTTGTAGCAGTCTATTGTCAGCATCTAACTGTATCATGTACCAGTATGTAAAAAGGCATAAATGTTGTTTTATAACCAAATGTTGGATGCAAAAAGTTTCCTCGAGGCATTCATTCACAGCAAATGAAATAAACTTACCAATTACAGAATATAATAAGGTGTCATTTTTGTAAGATCTAGTTTTCAGAGACGAGTTTTGGAATTTGGCTAGCAATATGGAAATAAATTCTCAATTCAATATATAAAATATAAAAGGACAATTGAGCGTTGCTATGGGATTTACAACCTCTTATGTAAGTGATGTCATTTCAAGAAAATGCAACATGTGATGTCACTACGTATTTGCAAGCAGAAAACTATAATTAATCCATATGGTCACTTCGTTTTTTATATTGCCATTTGAGGCAAATATTGCTTATTGTCAGTACATGGTGATGTCACATGTGACATTTTCTTGAAATGAAGTCACTTAAGGAAGAGGTTGGAAATCTTACAGCGGCACTCAATTATTCTTGCTCTATCTACATTTGAGGTTAATTCATAGTTGGCAAGTATGTATTAAGTGCTGTGTGGCGGATTTAAAAATTTGCCTCGTACTTTGTCCAAAGGGTAGTTATAATATATAAGTTAAATTTACACGAAAATGACGTAATGTCGCTGTGGTGTAATCTGTAGACCCGAGTTCGAATCCTGGTAGCGTCATTGACTGATTTTTCGTGTTCCTCAAAATATGACTTTATTTTTAGTATTAGCTTTATTTCAACTTTAGGGTAACCAAGTTTCTCTTTTTACATTTAAACTTTTGCAACATTTTAAAGTCATTTGGTCTGAAAAAGTATGGTTTAGTCAAATATTAGCTCAGTAAGCAGTGGTAAATGTATCCTTTGAAGAATAATTTCAATACTAACAATTCAAAGCATAATAATGATAATTATTATTGCCTGTAAGAATTACCGTATATACTCGGCCATAAGTCGACCTCGGCCATAAGTCGGGGTATTTTAGAGGTCAGAATGTCAGCGTTTTGCTTCAACCCTTCCATAAGTCGAGGGGGTATTTCAGGCATCGAGCTTGGAAGAACTAGTGTCATAAATTATGGTGCACATGAATAACTATGAGGTGGACAACACAAACTCAAAATGAATCAAGTTTAATAATAGTGAACATATTTAGCCTGTATTTTCTTTATTATACTTAAAAAACCTCAAAGTCACTTTCATCATCGTGCTTCTAATGTTTTTCAAAACATTCCATGAACATCGATGTAATTTGACCTTGGATTGTGCTGAATCTATGATGTAACGCGTGTAGCTGATGCAGTGTCGTCTAGACATGCCCACATTCAATTATTCTCCTTACCTTGACCAATTAGAACAAAGCTACTCATTTGTGTGATTGCTATGATGGGTTGATGCCCATTTGTTTAGTGTCCCTACTTTCACATAGACTTAGAGCTGCTGGCGTCAGTAGATTAGAGAACCGCGCCGACTCTTTCATGTTTCTTTGCAGCATGAGTTCATGCGTTTATTTACACAAAAGGAGACGCCAAAGTGTTTTGTGTTATAGACAGATTAATTTGTCAAAGATAATGTTTTGGTAAGTATCAAAAGTTGTTTGTTGGTGAATTAAATTGAATAAAATTATACAGCAAACATGTTTTGCTATTTAATTTTTTAACAATGATTGTTATGAAAACACTTAAAATATTTCCTCTCCCCACCCTACCGAGGGCTAATATACGGGTGCTTTGAATCGAGTTGTTCCTTGAACTCCATAAGTCGAGACAGGTTTTCAGGGTAAATTTAAGTCGACTTATGATGGGGTATATACGGTAATATTAATTTATTTTCTGAGCATAATTTGTTACCTAATGGATCTATAATAACTACAGTATACAGCTATTTTATGAAAAGGATCTAAGAGAAATTGAAAACCAAAAAATCCTGTAAACATGCTTTGGACACACCCCCTTACTCTGAGCAATGGAACTTTGCCCAAAGGCATCACTAAGAATTCAGCTAGGAATGTTCTCTGTTTGATCAATAGTTTTATAAGCACTACATAAAACTACTGTATACAAATGCCATAAAAGATTGAACATAAATCCTTTAAATATGACTTGAAGGGTTGTTTAGATGGCATTTTCTCTGTTTTAAATGTTTTAACAGGTATTTAACTCATTAAAATAATCTTATGTTATTTAATTGTCATTAAAACACCATATTATGTCAAACATCAAATGTTGAATGGTCTATTAATTGAATAATTTATCATTAACAATTTGTTTGCAGCATGTTTTGCAGTTGTTTTTATGTCTTCCAAAACTTTCCAAGTTTTTACAAGTTCCAAGAACACATTTATTAATTGATAATTGTAGCACTTTTATTTAATTAGCTTCCGCTGCGCCATTATTTATAATTTATCAGAAATACAATAACAAGTAGCAGAATGACAAACATTATTATTTGTATGAAAACATATTAAAATCCCATGAAGTTGTACTTGAATAATTAACAGAACACATAGGAACTTTGTGTTCAAGACTTTGTGAAATATTTAATGAGTATAAAAACAGTAAAGCGAATGTCCTTATGATATACTGAATTGAGAATTTGTTTGCCATAATGTTGGTCAATAGAAAGATTTTAATAGAAGGCACAAATCTGTTTCTGAAAACCATTGATGTACAAAATGATTACTAATGAGTACTATATTCTGTAATTGATAAAGTTCTTTTTTATTTGCTGTGAATGAATGTCTGGAGAAAAAGTATCATCCCATGTCTTGTTATAAAAGAGAGAATAAGTTACTGCAGGATTGAACACCACAGACACTGCCTCCCCACACTGACATCCGGGAACATTCATGCCTTTTTACATACTGGTACATGATTATGTTAGATGCCCACAATATACTTCAACAAAATATTGATGTTAGTTACAGTTGAATACCTTTTTACTCAACTAATTATAGTAAAATAAACTTATAACATAATAATTATTATGATACATAAAAATACAACATATTCCATTATGTCAGAAAGATGTCTTGAGATTTTGCTACATACTGTTAGGCCACGCCGAATTGGAAAAAACAAATATCCTAAGATAATAAGCGATGAATAATTTTAGATATTTTAATGAAAGAAACATCATAAAAACAAAACAAAATGGTTTGTTTCAAAACTAGATCTATTCATGAATAAATATAATTTAAAACTGACTATTTTCACACAAATTAACGTTAAAAAAGCTTAGATTTTGTTTTGTTTTTTTTGGCTCGAGGAGCGCAAAACCTAGGCACATGCGGACGCTTAACAAAATTCCAATTTGGCATGGCCTTACCATATTCCATCATTCCACAGTATCTGGAATTATTCAGCTGATTTCATCTTACAAATATATATATTTGTGTTAATCAAATAGATAAGCTCATATTTTACAGTATTGTAGACAACTTGACAATGTTTATTTACCAATAAATCAGACACTAGACAGTATAGCTCAACAATAATTTAACAGACTGTGAGTTAGTGTCCGAATGCTTGTATGAAAGAATGATGTTGTCAGTAGGTAATATTTTACTGTAATCATATAGTAAATCCAGACATAGTTTATGGTGTATGAGAATAATTTGATTTTTCAACAGTATTTCAGTTCTGTAGGACTGTCAGTTGATCTTACACCATGCAGTGTTTCTGGGTAATCAGCTCTTCCACTATAGAATGACTGAAATCACCTTAAGCTCTTGGTGAAATTTTGTGATAATTCACAGTCTGTCGTCCTTCTGTTGTTCATCTGTTGTCTGTGTGTTCAAATTTTTTTCAACAATATTTCCTCCTAAACAAATCATCATTAAAATGTCTTTTTGTTGTCAATAACAACCTGCTGCAGGCTGAAATTGCCTGTAGAAATGGCATTTGGGTCGGTTTGCAAAGGTTGCATTTTTAACCCCAGGTTACTTTTCTGTTAGGGCAAGTTCAACCAAAACGTTTTGACAACACTGGAGTATAGTATTTGACAAACTCAATGAGCAATCAGGGACATCATCGCCCTCTTGTTGAGCTTGTTGGTGTTGCATGTATTATTCACTGAATTATTGCAGATCCTCAATTAAAACTGGTATTGCTGGAGATTTATTAATTTCAGTGACAGCTTGTCAAGTTTTGTTATACCCCCTCCAAATTCCTTATTTATTTTGTGCCTTGGTGGCCATGTTTTGTGAAGGTGTCCTTCCCCATGCTACTCTTGCTTGCTATTGTGATGACACTGTATTAATAAAAAGTGATTGATCAAATTTCATGGGAGAATATTCTATTATTGTACAATGGATGATCAGTTATGACCTTCAATGATATAATGATAGATAAATGAAAAAGATGTTCCACAAAATAGACAAACCTATTTGCATGACCAATGCAAATTTCACAGACAAATCTGCTGTGTTTCATTTTCTAGTCTAACTCATGTGGCATATCTGAGCTTATTGACCAATCAAATACGTAAGTGTAGTTAAACTATTTTTGAGTGGAAATATTTCAAGATGTTACAACTTTCATTATTTATCATTGAGGCACAAAAATGCTTGTGATGGTTTGCAATAGTGGATGGTAAATTGTTGAAATGAACCAAATTAACTAGATACCTGCATTCTTCAGTAATCATGAGAACTTTTAAAGCATAATTTGAACAACCATACTACACTCGTCAGAGTGTAATTTTCAGATCATTTATTTCAGAGCATGCAAACCCTAAATCATTCTTACCAGTAAAGAAGTGTATACGTTCAGAAAGTGCATGTTCCAATTTACAGAGCAATGTTTAAATTACTCCCGACTTGATAAAAATGTCGAGATGCACTCTTGGTTCAAAATCTAATACTCTAACGGCATGTTGAAAGTGCATTGTTAATGCAGATTGAACAATTTTAAACCACTTCAGAATTACTTGTCTGAGATCGGGAGCTTATCTTTAATGATTGTTTTATTAGATTCAGTGAAGTATTTGGAACAAATTAAACTAAGGCCACACCAAATTGATTTATAGTTTGTCGGATTTACCGCTCCTTTAAAATGCAAAATAAGAAAATAAAAAAAAAATTTACCCGCTCGCACCTCCGTCAAAAATCAAATTTTATTTTTTGCTGTGCGCGAAATTCGGCGCTATTAAAGGCTACTTTTCGCATTTGAATGTACTCTCATTCATTTAATTACGTTTCGGAACAAATGCTACCGCTTGCTGAAGCGTTCGGGAGATCCCACGATTTCCGAAAATCGTCTGTCTAATATTTAAAGCTTTCAAGAGTAGTCGTTCTTGAATGTCATTCGTAACATCTTTTCATTAAATAAATCGCTTTGCATTTCACACATGGTGTCGTGATAATATTACGGACAGTTAGCTCCTCTAAACTGGCCCACAATTAACATCGATGATATAATATGTCATTAAAATCACATCTGTACATCATTAAAGACGACAACGATATTAAATATATGCCTAGCAACCGTAGTTAACACTCCCACAATGCATTGTAAACATGGGAGTACCTACAAGGATCGTAGACAATGTGTAGGAAATTTACATTCAATGCATCAAAACTTAGGCTAAATAAACGTTGATACGCACACAGACATTTAAAGGTTTGTGATACTTGTGTAACATGAAATACTTGTGACAAGCTTGGAAAATCATACGAATACTGGAAAATTCATGCAGTCGCGAAAACAGATGACAATAGAAAATGTAAACGAATTCGGATAGAATAAAGCGAGCATGGAGCTGTATAATATGTGTTTGGTCAGTCTATAATTCTGATCAACACATATGTGTACGATTCGATGCTTCGTTATAAACATCTTGATTGGAAAAATGCATTAATCTAGGATAGCATGGAAGAAAAGCCTCACAACTAGAAATTAGAAAACAAAATGGTAAGCCCCCTTACTCTGAGCCTTTACAATATAACCATTATTTTGTCCAAAACAGAGGAAAGTTGGCTGTTGAAATTCAGCCAAGACTAACATGGTGCTATTGAACATAATAATTTTAAACTTGAAATGCTATAAGAAGACTAGCTATACATTTTTCACATGGTTAAGAATCGTCCTGTCAGTCAGTGTGTCCAGGTATTTAATATTTAGTTTAAGGCAAGAAATACTCAGTTCTCAAGGAAAAGTAACTTGGCAAACATAGCAATCAGATGTGTGGATGTGTAAGACATCTAATGCATATTATCCATGAAGGTATTTTTAAGGAGAATGTATGACCAATTAACAGAAACTAGTTGTGCATGTCATGGTAACATTCAAGTCGAAGTGGGTAGCTCACATACGCACAAGGTGCTTAATGCAAGCTTATGTAGTTGCCTGATGTCTAGTTTTAAGTTTGCAACCAGCATTGCTCAATGTTTTTGTATTTGCTACTCATTAAAAAGAATGGAATTGGAAAAAAACGCTGTCAGTAAAATATTGAGAAATATAAGAAAAATAAAATTGTAAAAAAAACCTCGCCGCCTGTGAAATTCTGAAAAGTAAAAAATAAAATTAAAAATAAAATTTCGCTCGCTCGCCCCATCTTTTTCTTAAAAAAATCCGAAGAACTACTGATCAATTTGGTGTGGCCTAAATGTAATGTGATTGCATTCTCAATTTCTTAGAAATTAATTGTGAATGTCAGTAACTGGAGGTTGCAGGTTTGAACCCCTGATGTGGTATTTGCTCTAGGTGACCATTTGTCTGAAGATAATACATTTAAAGCCAATTTTGTCCTCTACGGCTGAGTCATGTGTGAAATGGTACAGTTTTGTACTGGCAGCAGGTAATCCAGAAACTCATCATACATAACTGAAATACTGATGAAATACTGTCTAAAACTGCAACTCTGTACAATTAAGATATATCACCAATTTTAGCTTACATTATAAATGTATGTATGTATGTTCAGTATTATAAATGTATGTATGTATGTTCAGTATTATATATGTATGTAATGTATGTTCAGTATTATATATGTATGTATGTATGTTCAGTATTATATATGTATGTATGTATGTTCAGTATTATAAATGTATGTATGTATGTTCAGTATTATATATGTATGTATGTATGTTCAGTATGAGTTATAATGTTATTTATATTTTAAACATTGGTAGCTTGGCTTGGTTACAACAAAAATGTTTGCAACAATAAATGAATAATTATAACTTCTGGCCTGATACCTAGGATACCAAGCTAGCTAACTATTTCTGTTCTCTTTATTCCTATCTCCCTAGGATACCAAGCTAGCTAACTATTTCTGTTCTCTTTATTCCTATCTCCCTAGGATACCAAGCTAGCTAACTATTTCTGTTCTCTTTATTCCTATCTCCCTAGGATACCAAGCTAGCTAACTATTTCTGTTCTCTTTATTCCTATCTCCCTAGGATACCAAGCTAGCTAACTATTTCTGTTCTCTTTATTCCTATCTCCCTAGGATACCAAGCTAGCTAACTATTTCTGTTCTCTTTATTCCTATCTCCCTAGGATACCAAGCTAGCTAACTATTTCTGTTCTCTTTATTCCTATCTCCCTAGGATACCAAGCTAGCTAACTATTTCTGTTCTCTTTATTCCTATCTCCCTAGGATACCAAGCTAGCTAACTATTTCTGTTCTCTTTATTCCTATCTCCCTAGGATACCAAGCTAGCTAACTATTTCTGTTCTCTTTATTCTTATCTCCCTCAATCCTCCCATGCTCGACCTACTAATGAAACAATTAATGGCCAGCACAAACACTGGAAAATAGGGCAACAGTTTTTGCAAGATTACTTGGATGCTGTCAAAAATGGAAAATTATACAATTTCAGCTATTTGAGTCATTCATTGATCACTAACAAAGTTTTTACATTCTCTGCTGATTATTTCATCAATCATTTGAGATTTTCTGTCTGATTTCAGACATACAGCAGTTGATGCAGATGATACTGAACTCTGTGTAGGTCATTAAAATCATTACACTGAGTCTTTAACAACTGATGATATGGTTACCATTTTCTAAAGCCCTAAATATATTCCTCAGTTGCATATTCGCAACAAATTGTCCCATATATATATTTATTTACACCTTTCTAGCAAAATTTCTTTTGCTGTCATATTTTATTTCAGTTATAGTTTTTTAGTCAAGACATTTTTAATCCAGGGTGTGAGGGGCATATTGCAATAAGGTGGCAATGAAGACAAAATTATCATAATTTTGTAGGCCAATGTGTTATATAAGTTGCTATACAGACTTTGCTACCAAAAATATCAATTTGATGGTCAAAAGATAACAAAAGTAATCTCAAAACTTCCAAGATATCAAAAACGGGCAAGAAGCTAAAGATCGGCATTTATATAAAGAGACTTGAATATTGGTAACATTTTTTAATGAAAATGCCTTTCCATGCAGAAAGAGGCTCTTGTCCTTGAAGTGTCGCCAAAATAAGAAATTTGTTGAAACAAACATTTGTGGGCATGGTAGATAAGGCACTGCTTTGAGCCCTTCGGTGAATTTGGTATTAACTATATATTCGACTGAATGAATCAGAGGTGTTTGAAGTAAATTGCCAACAGCAAGACACCATACTAGACTGACAGTAGAATTGTTAAAAACAAAAGATTGAGTATATTTAATGAAGCATCTGAGATAATCATTAATCTCAAGTTTCTTGTTTGTGTTTGTCCAGAAGTGTTTGTTGTTTATCCCAAGTATGTCTGTCTGCCTGCTAAACATGATAGTTCCTTTGTTGTAGATTGTACCACTTGACTCAGTCTTGGAAATTCACTCTGGTCTTAAAGCCATTGACTTCACATTCTTATTTGTGCCACTGTATGAAATTTAGAAATTATTCAATACATTTTGTATTCAGTATAAAAGAGTAAATAAACTGGAAGTGAAGACCTGTGAAAGCTTTTAAATGTGATTGCCAACAACTGAAGAATCATGCAAGACATCCAGCCAGTATGTTTCTAATGGACTGTTGCTATAAATTTAGACTACTGCAGGAAGCAAAGTGAACTGTTCTGTAAATTGTATCGTTTTAAACTGGTATTCTCCCATTATTCACTCTGTTCTGGTTCAATCTCTAGCAATAACTTATCAGCTTGTATTCCTGATAACTCCACAGAATTGACTGGTCAGATTATAAATATGTCCTATCAATTTATAAAGGTTGATTCAGACAATGAATTGATGGACAGGCATTATTTGTCTCTCTGTACAGATTTCAATCTCAGAGTATAAGCTTTTTGTGTGAAACTATTATTATTCTTCCCAGCTATCAGTGTTGATGAATATACTTCTCTTTGTCATTCTGTGGTTTGTCTCCAAGTGCGAGAAATTGTCTGACCATTTTGGGTTAGGTAGGCAAAGATACAGAAATTGTGCCGAATTGCTGGGTTGTTCATGAGTGCGAACATGCTATTTTAATTGTAATTTTAGCTGGTACCTATGATTGATAAAGACATACCACAACCTTTTCCAAGACTTTGTTACAAAATGACTTGTTCAGTGTGCCCTAGGTTTCTTACTGTAAGCCCATCTGAGGTCATGGTGTTTTATCTACCAGAATATTTTGGGAAGTCAAGCTAACACCTTATTTTAGTCAATATTGATAATTCATCTACCAATGAAAATAGGCATAACCTTTTTGTTAACAATATCTGTTCAGTCAGTAGGTTCTATGTTAGCAGTTATAATGTCTCCTCCATTTTGCAGAGTCATTTTGAAAGTCATGTAGCTTTATCAATTCCAAAAGTATGTGTACTTCCTCAATATTGTGACTCAGCTTTATGTCCTCTTAATGCTTATGTCAAAGATTTATGTCACATGTTGTTTCTTTGGTCAACAGGCCTGTAATTAATTATTCAAGAGGCTAAAGTGTTGATATTGGATTTTCCCACTGTTATGGACAGAGTTTCATGTGATAACCAGCATGGGTATCTGAGGAAGCCAATTGTGAGGCACTGACAAAATTACAGGATTATTAGTCTGTGGGTCATGCTGAAATTGGCAAGTAACATCATACTTTGTTATTAGGATGCCCCCCTCCAAATAGCCTAATTAATGTTTACGTCCAAGTTCATTTGTATGTGTTTTCTAGCTGCAAGTACATGTATAATCTGGGTGTTTCAAAAAGGATTAATGCTCTTTATTTCCTTATTTGTGTTGAATTTTTATGGAGTTTGATGCAACTTTTCAACAGAATTTCAGTTTTATACGATGGTCATGTTCCTATGCAACCAGCTAGCATCTTGTTCTTCCACTTGCAACTGACAACTTTCCCTCATGAATCAGAAGTGGAGGGCAATTGACATTGGATGCATTATCGTCAAACAAATTGTCATGGAGGCCAACGTCCTCTCCCAGCGTTTAAACTTTATGACCCAGATTGTCAGTTGAGTGCCTTGTGGACTGAATAAATAAGGTAGGCCTTGTTTCATTACTCAAATCCAGAGCACTTTCCCCATTTAATATACCAGAGAATGTGGCTGAATATATGGAATATTGAGAACTTCTCATTTGTAGAAAATCGTATCCGAATCTGTCACCTGAGACATTAATTATAAGGGCATTTCGATGTATTGGCAAGTAATTACTGGGCTTGAGTAGATTTATTCAATTGTTGATTGTAATACATGGAAATGGAATAAAACTTTGTGAATAAAGATCTGCAGCAATATATATGAATGTCCTTTTGTTAGTGTGATACAATCTCTGGTCTTTAGAGATTTGAAATTACGATAATTTTTTTATAATTTGTCTGTGATACATTAAGTTACACTGCACATAAATCGCTCCCACTGCCATGAATTATGAGCCAGATTGGCATCAATTACCCCCAGTATGAGAACCAGGCTCTAAATTATTCCACTGGTAGAAATTTGACTTGATTACCTTATTTGGATAAAAAAAATTTTGGTTGATAACTGTGTATATCTTAATGCATTGGGTAATGAAATATATATGATATTCTATGAGCAGCTTGGCAATGTAATAACTACTGGAGATAACCAACATATAACAGAATTCACATTAGGTTTTGAAATTATTATAATCGCCAGACATTTGTTCACCTCTGCAGATTTGTCCATTAGGTATTCTGCATATTATTCATTGGTGAAGCCAGATAGAGATGCATTTAACCATTGGGAAACTGTGGTATTCATATGTTGTAAATCCCTATTGCCTGATTTTGTAGATTACATTACTTGGCAAAATCAGTTTTTTTTGTATACAGGAGTTGCCCCTTTCTGACATAGTTCATCTTAAGAACAAAAGCAGTAGAACTATTTTAGATAGGCTGTTCATTATTATTCAAAATATCTGATCACTTCAGTCTGTTTATTCCTCCACATAGACATGTAGATTTGCTCTTGTTTCATTCAATGAAAAAGATTATAGTATTCATTAACAGGTTACAAACATATGACAGAGATTTTAGTTATATAAGGCTATCAGCAATAAAGCATGGTATGGAAAAAGTGCCTGAACCTACCCAACCTTGCTTTGCAAGAGAAGTGGAAAACAAGTATTATTTCTTAGACTGCCCAAACACCTCAAACATGTTTTCAATTGCCATGCTTGCAGAGGAGCCTTTAGTATTGGCTGGTACTTAGGCACAGTGGTAGTCAATTTGACTGCCATACATACATAAATGTATATTGGGGATTCAACAATGATTGAGGATTATTTATTATTTAGGTCAGCTACAATCACTTTTGCTTTCCGAGAATCGATGGTCGCTACTATAAATATGGCTCATTGAAAGACTCTTAGGGAAATCACTCCCGCACATAAATGAAATCACCTGATCATGATAAAGCAAATTCTTCAGTTTAAGGCATTCCAATCAAAATGGAATGCAATTCACGATTTACAGGCTTACTGCTACACTTTTATCAGGGGTTCCATTTGACCCGGGACTACGGGTTTTGACCCGGATGTTTTCAAAAAGACGCTGAAATTACCTGTAGTAATTTCAGTCTGTGCATCAGCGTGACCCGGGGCAATTTTACATACTGACTTACATGCGTCATCAATTTTCAATCAATATACAGAATGGCATTTCAATCACAGCAAGACGTCGGAACTGCAAGACATTCAAGTCGTATAAACCGTATAAATTTACCCCCACGCTTGCATTCAATATCGATTGATAAACAGCAGGCTGTCAAAATTTAAGCTCTGCCTTCCACACCATGTAATTATGTAAAGCGACATTTGACTGCCGACCAATGAGCACTGCGCGTTGTTAAAGATGCGAGTGTTAGGTTATATTCGTGAAAGCATGCATGTTGATGACAAATACAGGTGATGTCAGATGAGTAAAGTCTGTCATAAATGGACCAAACAAGCGACCCGTGAAAGGTGTAAATAGACGTTCAAACGACTCATTGTTACAACTTGTATAATTGGAACCAGTTGTCTTTCATCGTCGACACGAGTAGACAATTATTTGTTATCATAAACGCGAAATTGAAAAAAAAAAATTGTCGGCTTTTGTACTTTTCTAAGCGAATTCACTGAATTGTTTTGTGTATTTTTAAGCATAAAAGTGTCCCCTAAAATATTCTGGTCCCTTTTCGTAGGAAAGCAACCCCCGAAATGTATACATTATAGGCCACATTCATTTCCTCTTACATGTAAACAAAAATCCAAGATGGCGGCTGATTCGTCACATGCAGTTTCGTTTTCGTTAAATTCACTCGACAGTAACTGTTGCTCTCCAGCTTTTGACTACCAATGTTAAGTGTATAAATAGGCATTAACTTAACAAAATGATATATGTCTACTACTAATCAATTTTGAAACAAAACCTTGTAATGTTTATCACTGCCATATCAGTCACTTTGTGTTTGTTCCCAAAACGTTTGTACCGTTAGGTTCTATGAAAGTTTACTGAATAAAGTTTGTGACATCAATATTTAGTTCTGGTCTTTGGAATCTTGATTTAGATTTATTAACAAAAAAATATTATTTATACTGGAGAATGTAAGATTTTTTTAACTTGTGCATAATTATATATCATGTTGCACAAATGTCCATGCAATGTAGAATTTAAAAAAAATCATTTTAATTTGTAAAAATTCAATATTAACATTGTTTATATATTGAACTAGTGAACTGAATTATTTTACATCATTCTTGAGAAGTCATACTTGTGTAAATTGTGTATGGAAACTGTTCCTACAAGCCTTATCACAAGGGTATATTTATTTTTATTGAGCAGCACATATAAACAGCAAATAAAAATGTTGCGCATTCGATCCATCAGCATCGCTAATAATGACTGACTCCTACAGTTTTGAAAATATGACCCTCCAAAATTCAGGCCCAAAAGTCAGTGACCCTTGACTTTTGGAGTCTAGTGGAACCCCTGTTTATATGCTGACATGCAGTTTAATTGTTTAATAGATTGGCCTCAAAATACATTTTTCTACCAAATGTTTGATGATGAAGTAATAATAATAATATCTTTATTTTGAGAAGGTGGTTATACATTATGACATATTTATAAAACTATATAACATCATATTTATAAGGTGGCCTTCTATTAACAAAAACATACATTTCAATAATGATTAAAAACATTTGCACAATAAAATCACATGTTTACATATAAATAAGATTTACACACTGTATTATTTATTATAATATAACAATTTAATTCAATTGAACTTCGTTCACTCACCGACTGACACTCGATCAATGACATCTTATAAATTGATATGAACATAATATATATATATTATTATAATGTCACACAACGTAATTACTGCGATGCAGTATTTAAAAGTTGAGTTTTATATTCATGTTTGAAGGTTGTTAACCTCTTCGCATTTCTTATGTCATCTGGAATGTCATTCCATACCTTCATACTGTAATAAGAAAATGAATCTTAAACATGATTAGTTTGTAGTGTTTTCTTTAAACACAAGTCATGTTTTGAAGCAGATCGAAGTGAATAGTGTTCATTATTTGCAAAAACAAGTAACTCAGTCAGCTAACAAGGGGCCATACCATTACACGTTTGATATACAAGAGCGCCACAGTGGTATTTACATCTGTCTGTAAAAGTTAACCACTTAAGTTCTTGTAATAATCCATTGGATGGCGATTGCTTGGGTTTTTAAGAACTATTTTTGCAACTCTTTTACAAGGTGTTCACTTTATTTATGTAATGATTATTGTCTTGGCCCCAAATATGACAACAATAGTCAAGTATTGGAAGTATATACGCATTGTAAAACATACATTGAGTATTTTGCATACAAACTTTATTTGTGTATGCCATTTTAAGTTATTATCTGTATAGATTCCAAGCAGTTTTGAACAGTTACATTTTCTAATGCTATTCCATTGTTAGTTAAATTTAGATTGGCAGCTTGCTTTGTCTTATTTGGCATGCAGATAACCATGCATTTTGATTTATTTGGATGTAAAGACATGTTATTTATTTTACTATAAATCGAAGCATGTTGTCAAATTATGCCAAATCATTGATGTTGAATATGAAACAATCATAAATCCTTGTATAAATACATGTATATATCGAAAATGTCAATGAAAAAAGTGATGTTGTACTTGACGACCTTTACAAAAACATCAACATTACATCACAATGGACTTATTTCTGTCTTAACAGGTTTGTAAAGAAATCAATTTTGTTTTTTTGCTCCAGGTAATAGTTTACAGACTTGTTGTTATTATTAAAATATGAAAACAAATTACACATATGATTGGGAATAATGTCAGCCATGTGAAAGCGATTTAATTCCCCACATCTTGAGAAGGAAGGGATGAAATCAGCAATTTGGCACCTACTATTCAAATTTCTTCCAGTTTGTTTGCAAATTACTTCTTGCCTGATGCAACGTAAACTTGGCATAGTGATACTTGTAACATGGTGGGAATAAACTGCTGCCAAACTCATTCATCATTGTGTTACAAATTGTTGTTAAGTTGGAGCATGGGACCAAGAACAGAGACTTGATGGTAACAGGCATCATACACTGTTCAACTTGAAATATTTGGAGTCTTTTATATTAGGGTGTGATGTTTCATGTTTCAGAAGCACTGTTTATGGTTCAGCAAAAATCAGCCTTTTAGCCTTCTGTAGAGCTTATCTGATGGTGTCAGTGTGTCTGTAAACATTGGCTTGTGAACACAATAAAGTCGTCAGTTTTGATTTTATCTCAATCAAACTTATGCAGTAGTTAGATATTCATTAGAGCTCACTTCCTTTCGAAGAGAGAGAATACGTAGCTACAGGGAACGCCACACACATAAGACAGTGCCTCCCCACGCAGACCTCCGGGAAAACAACAATCCATAAAACACAAGGCACTTAAGGAGGTTAAATGGTACATATGTTAAGGAACAGAGGCTCAAGGAAAGGCCTGGCAGACCATAAAGAATAACTAAGAGAATCAAAGTGGACAGTGAAGGAGGGGGGGGGGGGAATTAATGGATGGAAAAGATCACAGGACAAGTTAAGACAGCTGGCAGCAATAGGCTGAAACTGGGCAGGAAATAACCTGAACACTATATAAAGTGACAGAATTACACAGGGGAAAGGGAAATACAAAAGACATTCAAAACACAAACAGAAATAATAACCATACAGCGAATTACAGCCTAGGAACTGTCGGTAAAAATACTGGGGGTTTAAACTGATTTAACAGCTAGCTAACCTCACACTTACTTGCTTCTGAAAACAATAGCGCCTTCAAGTTCATTTATTACGATGTTTACTAAACTTATCCACGAGTGCTGAATTCCTTTTGGAAACCAGTAGCTAGATCCACCCATGCATGATGGGGTTATGGCTCCTTGAAAATGACAATGAACAATTGCTATGTAAAATATCTTGTTTTGGCATGTTACTTAAATGTACAAAACTTGTAAAAAACAGAGCTTGTTAAAAAAAGGAAGCTTTTTAATTTAAAGATACTACAAACTTCTTTTTCGACAAATCCGGAGGAATACATTTTTAGTATGTTCTGTGACAGTGCAATTTTATTGATGTTTTATCTATAATATTTTTCATTTTTGTATAGGTAAAGAATGAGCATGAAAATGCGTATTATATTAGATCAAAGCTGTACTGATTTATTATGCTTCTGATAATGAATGGCACACTGTTCCAAAAAACCACCCACTGAATGTAATTGGATCTTAATTTTGTTTTCCTTCCATTAACTTTTTGGCAATGTTTGAAATTTGTTTAAAATTTTACAAGAAATTTCATATAAAAAGATTCTGTTGGCATTTCACATGTGATTAGTTTTCATCTCGCAACAATTATTATATTAATATATGCTTCATTTAACATTGGCAGAAACATTGATCGTGACTGTGTATCAGTACAGATTCCTTGAACATGTAATTTCATTTTACAAAATTTACATGAGGCTTTCTGTTGCTTTTCTTGTGATTAGTTTTTAGGATTAAAAAGTTAATACTAGTTTATTTGCTTACTGCTTAAATTTGTATAAAAATCCTGTTGTATGTTAATTTCACATAGCTAAATTCATCCGACCTTTTATCCCTTAAAAAATAATATTTTCTGGTTTCTAGACTGGCCATCATTTTCTACCCCCAACTCAAATTAGATCACTGACTGTAAAAGAGTATCCGAAAACATTTTTGTTGAAATTATGGCCATTAAAATGGGAATTAAACCTAGAAATATCACTGTGATTAAGATGAGCTATGTAAGTAGTATATTTGATTTGCAACTTAAAAAACACCCAAAAATCCCTGCCTAGCCTCCCATCATTTCAGCATGTAACCAGTCACAAACTAACTTTTTAGGCATAACCATTATGCAAAATACCGTCTTCAATCAGAAAGAACGCCACTATTCATTGCGGTTACTATCTTCGATACAATTTATTCACAAAAATTGCCAACTTTCATTCATAAAAATTGCCTGCTCGTGGAAATGACGAAATCGCTATTTATAGACACCAAAGGAAACACAAAGTACTTGACGGAACAATATTCCGGAATCGGATTGTGAGCATTATTTAACCGCACCCATGAATACTGTAGCATATCTTGTACACCCATGTTAAATGATATTTGTATTTAATGTTAATCTTTATGGTTTGTTTTAAAAACATGTTATGTTAAACAATTCAATGGGTAAAGTCAGGAATAAGGTAGAGCAATGGGATCACATCAGCTATGGTCCATTTCCCAACTGTAAGGAAGTTGCTGGCATGTTGCGATTAAAAGTAGAATTCAAGGTGGCGCTAGAAGTAAACATGTCTGCTGAGCACGATTGGGATGCAATTCTCACTATTAAACAGCGATAGAGATATCAAATGGAAACAGGAATACATAAACTGATATCCATACTGGATATTGTTCGCTCTGGTCGTCTCAATAAAGTGTTCTATAACACAGAAGGAAATGGTCACGTTGTCTATGAGTTGAGTCTTCAAACTAAGTGGTATAAGTCAGGCCAACAACAACAGCTGAAGGTAGCAATAACTTCTATATTGGAGGGAGAGAGGGATTCAGGTTAGGAGTACAGCTAAAGTTGTCTGTTATGTGAGTCAGTTTGTTTTTCCCACCAAGTTCTGACATTATTATAATTATAATTTGCATTTTAGCTCAGTTGGTAGAGTGCTAGACTGTCACCCAGCAGATGTGAGTTCCATTCCCTGATTGGGTAGTTCTTCATGTATGGTCTTCAGTGACGTTGGCTAGGGTTATGTCCTGCATATGTCGAGTTGTTTGCAGCTGCTTGTAGAAGAGCAAGTTAATATTGACTGATAATACCTACCAGGAAAACTGGTTGGGCTGCTGTATATGACTGATAAATTGTTGAAAACCAGTGTAAAATTGATGAAACTAAACAAAGATAGGTTTTATGAAAGCACATATCTTTATCAGCTGAACTCATGATCAGGCTGGGTATCTGTTAAGATCGGTATAGTATGCCGCCACTACTAGTGTGTGGACACTTCCATATTCAGCATATTGAATAAGATTCTGAGTTTTTAAAATGCATGACAAGCCGACAACACGGATTGTTAAATGTAAACAAACATTGTTGTTGCTGTCAACGGATATTACATGAAGGGCTGGGACCATGTGGTAATCATACAATATTATATAAATCGATAAAACTACATATGATACGATATTTTCCGATGCAATACAGATACTCAAATTCAAAACGTAAAAACAAAATTTATTACTTATTAAAACCCTTGGCAAAAAAAACAACAGTTTACAAAACTTAAGGCCCTGAGGAGGTGCAAGGGTAAACATGTATGAGAATAGGGGCGCTAGGAATTGTCTGATGCCGACCATGAAAAACAACCAAGGAGAATTTGAACATTATAGTTCAGGGACAGCATCTTGTTTTGTCATTCAGATTACATGCATATATATATCAATTGTTTTAAAACTGTCAAATTTATTTGGAATGCGGCAGATAGAGTAGAAATCCTCATCCTGATTGTGTGAAACTGAGGCATAAATGCGGATTTACTTTCAATTATCCTTGTAGTATATTGAATCCCACAACAACCTAAATTCGGCACTAACCTGTTTTCGGCAGCCCTGGAAAGTTTTAGTTTTTTCATATGAGTTACGTCACATCCGGGTCAGGTACGTGTTTTTTGTTAACACGTATCATAGAAATGTCGCGCAATGTTTTTTCGAGTCAAATTGGAGATTAGAACGGTGAATATTAGCAAAAATATGCATGTTGTCGTATTTTGCAATTGGTTTTACTATTTCCAAATTTTCCTCATTGATAGATCATAATTTTTACGTAAAAACTACAAGTTGTTTTCTCCTAATGTGTTTGTCTGCTAAAATAGGTCAATGGATAAGTCCCGCCTCCTTTTAATCGTTTTTCAAGTATATTTCACATAAAAGATACAGTGACAGTATATGCCTGGTAGCTTATTAAATATCTAGAAGGTTGTGAACTGATTGATTTTTAATTGATTGATAAATGCATGGTATCAAAACATTGTTTCCAACAATGTTCAACATAATATACACGAAATGGGATCCTAAAGAAATTTGGGGTCAGTATAAAACTTGTCATGGATGGGTTCACTTGTCATATTCCACTACTGCTAGGGTTATCAGACGGAGTGACACATCCGTCTGCCCTAACTGTAGTCAGCCAACAAGGTAAACAATTTGATCAATAAAAGCAATGGTACACGTGTTATTGACGATTACTTATGTTAAAACAATTCAAATTTAGTTACTGTTAAATTTGGTAAATTCCAGTGTTAGTGCATCATAGACATTTTAGTGCAGTATGATTTTACTGTAGTTGCCGAAAACTGGTTGGATTGCTTTCCTGGGATGTAAATTAGGTCGGCCATGTTGAATGCGCATAAGTAAAACAAAATATGATGTCAGCACAATTTATTTATTTCTGATGTAAGTAAGAAAGCTACTCGATATTATCTGATATTGAAAATCGTTTTCCAAAAACAATTTATAGCTTGCGCATCGATTAACCGATGCATTGCCGAAAACAGGTTGTACCGGGAAATATTATTGAAGTAATTGAATTATTGTCATGTAAATGAGTGATTTGTCACGCAATTTGGAAATAATTCGGTAAATAATTCAACAGTTTTTCTCGACGGAAAGTTGTGAAAACTTTATGTATTGACCTGCCATGTTTATGCATTCAGAATTGAAGGTAACATTTCGACATGTCCAAAATGTGTATTGTCCGAAGAAACATTCTGACATGTCGTTGGCAATAGTTTCAGTTTGTTTCTAGTTTAGTTGAATAGGCTTCAATATTTGAAGGTATTTTTCATTGCCTTTGTTGTCTGACATTGTTTGTGGACATAAGAATTTACCTAATGGAACTATTTGGTAAATTGTATTTCATAACAGGTACTTGATTCACTTATATTAGAATGTTCAATGCTGTTCACTTTGTTAAACACAATAGCAGATGACCTCATCTCCTCCTTCGTTCCTTAACATTTCTTTCCTCCCGTTATATAGCATTGCGCAATGTTAGGACTTTCAGTCCTCTGATTTTACCTTTATGAAGCCTCTGAAAGTGCTGGCTGATTTTGTTTTCCACAGTTGGTTAATAAATTTCAAGATTGATTATCATAAAAACTTTGCTAAAGCAATTTGAGTTGGCAGTATTTTGATTGCAGGTTACTATATAGAGGATCTTACATGAGTGCTTATTTGATATTGTTTTTATGAAACGAGTTTCATAAAAACAATATCAAATAAGCACGAATGTAAGATTATATTTATCACATAACACCATAAATAGATTGTTTTCAATCTTTAAATAGACTTTAAATAGTGCTGTGATTCGGCTATTTATGTAACTAGTTACATATGATATTTATGTCACTGCTTTATGCCACTCCTGGAGTGCAAGTTATGTGATAAAGAATGATCCTGTGTTATTGTTTACCAATACATATAGGGCATAACTTAACACTGAAATTCAGTATTTGATTACCATATGCTTCTCTTGGGGTCAACTACTGAGGCTGTCTGTATGATAAATGGATTACTGGTTAATTAGGCTACTAATTCAAATTTGTATTTAAGTGGCAAGTGCTTTTTGCTAGGTATTTGTTGTAATCCAGGGATGTAATCAAAGGGCTGTATGTACATAATCAATATTGGTTCAAACTTTATTTTTTGTATCAATTATTTTGTCAATATGTTTTAGCTTCTTAATAATTATGTGATATGATATATAGCATGATGAAGTAAAAAATTTCCCCAGTGTAAGTACCTGTTAATTTAAGAAATAAGCTGGAAATAATTAAAATACACAGTCTTATTTTTCAGACAAAATATCCTTAGATATATATACGAGAAAATTGGTGGTATATGCCTTTAAACAGTTGACCTCTGCAGCACTGCATTATCACGTTTCGTACATGTTTCCCAAAACCATAAAGACAAGTGTCTGATACAGGTATTTTCTATCCTGACCTATGCACCGAATAGGAAATACCTGTATTGGACTTGTGTTTTGCATTTCTAGCAAATATTTAAGAAAAGTTACAATGCAATGTTTCAGAGTATGTCTATGTATGAAGGCATAACATGACATTTTCTCAAATTTACAATTTAGCGTAATTTGACAGAAAAAACCTTACCAAAAAGCACATATTCAACGAGTAATATTTTTAAAAGGGGAGGTGATTTAAGGAATATAACACATTTAAGTTTTATGAACAAAGTACGATCTTGCTAGTTTTTGATGTTTTGTTGATTGATTTATATTAAAAAGGAGGACAAAGTAAGATGGTTCTAGAATTTTTTCTGTGTTAATTGTTCAATTGGTTCAATTGTACATTACAAGAGTACTGTTCCTGAGTTAGTGTTGCATTTGTTCTAGTACTGTTTATAAACAGGATAAGTGTGCTGTTAATGAAGAAGAGTTCTTGAACTGTAACTGAGAATGCTTTTAAGGTCTGTTCATGAACTTTTCATCCAAGCTTGATAAGTGGATGAATTCATGAACTAAGTTTTTCACAGGGGGCAATCATGTATGCAGTTACATTTTGTATACCAGTCCAAGTCTCACACATTGAGCGTAAGGGTGTCTATATCTTTCCCTAGTGACAACAATTTGACAAACACAAGTCATTTTCAGGATTAAGTATGGGATTGGAAGAATATAACCTGAAGCATTTGGCGTGACTGCATTATAAGTATGTGAATCTCATTTAAATGGCAAAAAACCTGAAAAGATAAGATAGTGGAAAATTGCTTTTGCCAGCTTCAGAAGTGAGAAATTATTTACATATGCCTAGACTGCACCAAATATATACAACAAACATATTTATTTAAACAGGCTCAATAATTCTCCACGGATTCGCAGAATGCTGCGGTGTCGAGCTTGCCACAGCCATTTCTGAGATGGTTTCAAATGTGTTACAACTGTTGAACATTGTACACTTGCCCCCTCCACAGCCTCTGTGAAACATCCTGCTGATTAAAAACGTTTCCATACTTATGCCTGACATATGCATAACCATCTGTCTGTCTGTCTGTCCGACCGGGCAATATTTGGGGTTAATGAGCTTACTGACATTAGGGTTAGGGGCTTTTTTGTTCTGTTTTCTTTATGTAAAGCTCATAATATCACCTGCTTATGGGTTTTTTTAAAGAAGGAAAAAGCTCATAAACCATAAATTTTGGTACGTCCGTCCTTCCGTCCGTCACAAAATCTTGTGTCACTCATATCTCCAAAAGTATATGAGCCAGAGTCATAAAACTTTACATGAATGTTTACCAGCATGTGTAGTTGTGCACCTGGGGTTTCATGTTTGTCTGTGCCCAGTAAGTACAAAGTTATGGCCCTTGACTTAGTTAAAATATAGCCCACAGAGTATGCAATCTTGTGTCACTCATATCTCCAAAACTATATGAGCCAGTCACAAAACTTGACATGAATGTTCACCATTATGTCTAGTTGTGCACCTGGGTTTTCATGTTTGGCTGTGCCCAGTAAATGCAAAGTTATGGCCCTTGACTTATCACCATAATCAGTACAGTTGTTCACCTGGTAATTTTGATATCCATTCACAAATTATGAGCAGAATAATAGCATTTGCTTTTGTGACAAAGGCTGCAAGTGGGGGCATCTGTGTCCTATGGACGCAGTCTAGTTTAATATACAATTATATGCAACTTCTGTGCATAATATAAGTCATGGCCTTATATTTCTTTGCTACTTGTTATTTCCACAGTGAATCGCAAAAAATGCCATTTTTGAGAAGTTCTACATGATTTTGTTCATTATGTCACTGTCAGTTGATTTAAGAGAAATATAATTGTGAAGTAAGAACAGTTTATATAATCAATACATAAAATTTAACTTTGATCTAAAGGAAATCAGCTCATAAAAATCTGTTCAAACGCATCCTTACATGATCACATACCAGCGTTTGCATCATGTTAGATGTCTCTATTTACATAACAAGGATTAAAGTTTGTATACCATAAAGAATCATTCTATTTGAAATAATAGTGGATAAGATTATATTTATACAGCAGAAATATGGTTTACCTCCTTCAAAAATATCCAATGTGAGAAATTCAAGAAATGTTCTTGAACAGTTTCTGATAGAAGTTCTAGAATAGTTTGTGAACAACAAATGACCATTCAAGAATAACATGTTCAAGACTTGTTTGAGTCTATTGGTTTCAAAATCAGAAAGATTTGTCATTCTCTTGGAGAAAAATGCACTTGATTTTTCAACAATGGAAATGTCAATGACATTTTGATTAGTTATTGATGATACTGAGTTAAAGATAATAGGTGTTAAGCTGAATTCTAACTACCAAGAAATGCTTGGCTTCAGGAGTATTTGATGATTCTACTTGTGAATTTTAAATCTGATTATAAGTTTTCACCTACCACTGAAATTTTCACATGAATACGCTATAAGGAATATATTTGTAAAATATCATTGTATAGTTCTGTCTGGTCTTGATCAGTAAGTCACCCATATGTATGGAGTCTTAATATGTCAGATATCTGAAAAATTCTTCACCTTGCAGTATTCAGAGTATACCTGCCAGGTGGTAGTGATTTTGAATCTTTGTGAGGCATTTTCTGCATGGTGGTTTGTTTGAAGATTATCAATCTAAAGAAATTCATCCTCCATCTTCCATTCATGTTTTCCTGGTTGTCAAACACTTGTGCAAGAGCAGGTCAGATTCAGCTAATTGACTTGGCTAATAAACATCATTGTTATAAATAGTTGCATAAATGAGGCTACATAATTAATATTAAAGTTTTAGACATAAAGACGTCTTATATTTGGATCTAATGAATGCCTGATGCTCAATTTGTGCTTAATTTCCTTCGTACTGGATTAGTTACAGTGTCTGTTGTTGTGTACGTGATGGTTGGTTGCTTTTAATGATTAGTTACTGCCTACTTAGTCAATTTATGTATATATGTTGGAAATCAAGGACCATATAGCGATTAAGGATGAGGTTAGCTAGCTGTTAAATCGATTTAACCCCCCAGTATTTTTTGCTGACAGTTCCAAGGCTGTAATTCGCTATATGATTGTTGTTACTGTTTATGTTATGAATGTGTTTTGTATTTCCCTTTCCCCTATGCAATTCCGTCACTTTTTACAGTGTTCAGATTGTTTCATGCCCATTTTGGCCTATTAAGACCAGTTGTCTTGACTTGTCCTGTGATCTTTTCCATCCATTAATTCCCACCTCCCCTTCCCTTACTGTCCACTTTGATTCTCCTAGTAATTCCTTGTGGTCTGCTGGGCCATTCCTTGCGCCTCAGTTCCTTAATATGTGTACCGTTTGACCTTCTTTAGTGCCTTATGTTTTGTGGATTGTTGTTTTTCCTGAGATTTGCGTGGGGAGGCATTGTCTTATGTATGTGGCTTTCCCTGTAGTTACGTATTCTCTCTCTTTTAATAACATGTGGAAATGGCATTGCTTATTACCACTACAACAGGAATTTATTAATTGCCATTAACTGTCAAGTATGATAGAACATAAACTGGCGAAGTATTTTCTGTGAGTTTATTAATAACATTATCATAGATGATGTCTTTATTCAATAATCCATATGGGCCTCAAACTCATACATTACTGGTAAATTTATTATATTATTTTATAAATACAATGTCCTGTAAAACCTCACTTAAAGTCCACCTCAATAATAAGACACCTCAATATTAAGAACACAATTTTCAAGTCCATTTTCAATGTTTTGCTGTTTATTCAACCTCAATATTAAGACAACCTCAATAAGAAGACAAATTATCAAGGGTCCAAAGGGTGGTCTTATTATTGAGGTTTTACTGTACTATTAAACATACTTGAGAATTCAAGGAACATTATTTCTATATTCCTTAGCATCTAACACCTGTCTTATGTATTTTTTTTGTTTTGCTTCAAGGGATTATTCAATTGATAAATGAGGATGTCTTCAAATTGTGCATAAAACTCCTTGGCAGAAACTCATGGCACAATTTATATACTCTGCACATTTAAAAATTGTACAGTTTCAGTCCTGTGAAATGTATATAAAACATCATTTATTGCATGTCGAAGCTCAATTTATATGAAAATACCTTGATTGCGATGAAATATAGCTGTACATGTTGCACAAACATGAAACTGTATCATGCAAAGTCCTTTTCTTATATGCATATAATTATGTAAGTCTACAAAACTTGAGCAAATCTTCATTGTTGGTTTCTAAATGGTCTGAGTAATGGTACTACATCACTTCTGTGAAACTCTTATATCAATTAACTTGATATAGTGTTTTTTTATCTCAATATTAACAAATATATTAAGTAGTTGCTAAGATTAACACTTGTTCTAAGTATCCAGGTGGTAAATTTCAGACTTATTTGTATCACTACTTCATCATCAACTCATTATTTCCTCAGTTACTACCACTCATAACTACAAGATAGTGCTAAGTAAATGTGTATCAATAAGCTTCAAGAAAAAAACTATTGTGATCTAAGAAAATTATGCTGCTTAAATCAGCTCAAAATCAGATTCGCAGTTGTTTTCGACCCTATTTTTCCAGAAAAAATAAGTTAAACAAGAAATAACTTTAAAAAAGATTGTTGGCGCAACTTGAAGTATGCAAATAGTTGCAATCTGAAGGTTAAAATTTATTGTACAACATAAATCATTGCCTAAATGTTACGAGTGCTGTTCATTCAATTATGCCAAACTACAGAAACTCCTATACCTGTAAGGGGAGATCACTGCATAGGAGACTGGATAAAAATAACTCTGTAGTGTGATTAGTCATAGACACAGTATAGTCTGTTTCAATATAGTTCATCATTACTTATTGCATAAGTTGTGAACTCACACATGATATGCAAATAGCAAAACCATGTTAGTATGTGCGCCAAAAGAATGAAGTCTAAAACTAGCATGCCTATCAAATTAATATTTTAAAGGACATAATCAGGTTTATTTGCTTCTTTAAAGTATATCAACACATTTGCCCTTCCTGTCACTTCTTTTCAAAAGGGTGTTCTACACAATTTGTTGATTGGCAAGGCCACTTAGCAGTCTTTGTAATTTAATCCCTTTGATTTTCAAAACAATACTGCACCTCATCCACAGCTATAAAAACAAAGAAGGCAATAAAACTATGGGTGATCTACACAATTTGTTGATTGGCAAGGCCACTTAGCAGTTTTCTAATTTATTCCCTTTGATGTTCACAACAATACTGCACTTGGATTGCACCGATCAGAATATGATATTATGCCTGTCATCACAAATAGCCGACAGCAAACATGAAAGATGATGAAATATTTAATCATCATTTAATAGATACTTTGGTCTACTGAAGTCCTTGACATATTTTCTCTGATCTGCTAAATTCATAGTATGACAGTGGCAAAATGTAACATTTGACCTACTTAAAGATTTTGTTTACCAGTGAAACTGATTTGAACATTGCCAAGTGTCTGTAAATGGGGTTGCAGTGGGTTTGTGCTTGTTTTAGGTTCTATAGGATTCTGTTATAAACTTGAATCAAAGGACTGAAGTTCTAACATCGTGCAATGCTGTTACGGTGTAACAGGAGGAAGAGAAATGTGAAGGAGCGAAGGAGGAGTGGAAGTCACCTGTTATTGTGTTCAACTATTATATAGTGAACAGCAAGGAAAATTCTAATATAGTATTCAAGTACATGTTAAAAAAATACAATTTACAAAAGAGTTCCATTTTGTAATTTCTCATATCCACAAATGGGCTTTAAACAATGTCAGACAACAATGGCAATTAAAAATACCTTCAAATATTGTGGCTTATTCTACCAAACCACATGTAGAAACAAACTAAAACTGTTGCCAACAAAGTGTCACAATTTGCTTTTTTTCGACAATACTCATTTTGGACATGTTGAAATGTTACCTTCATATTTGAATGTATAAACTTGGTGAATAAATACATCAATTTTTCACAATACATATCAATACCTGTATTGGGAGTGCTTGCATCGTGATGTATCGATTAATCATATCTATTATAGTTACATAGTCATCTTAAACCATAGACGCCAGCTTACTCTGTTGAGATTTTATTTTAAATTGCCACATGTAATTAATGACGAGACGATACACTGAATATCGATACTGTACTGATATATGGGGTTACCAATACTTTCGTTGCACACGCCCAGCATATCGATACAAAGTGTTCTAACTTTGTTGATTTGTTTTGAGTAACTATATAGTATGTATTGTATAAGAGCAGCATTTGTTTGATAAAAAAATAATGGCGAACAAATTTTTGTTGATTTGATCAGTCCAAAAAATGTGATTTTCTATGTTCTCGTCAAAATATTATTTAAATACTTTTTTATATAAAAAGTTAGACCCATTATTTCTTTTTTCTAGTAACATATCCTCCAGTCACAAGTATGTCGGGCAAACTTTAAGCATATAATTTAATATGATTTTAAGAAAAGTTAAATGAATGAACTTATATATTACTGTAAGAGTTTCCATTTTCATTCACATACATACATACATGAATCACACACTTTTTTCCATGTAAAATTCTGACCGCAAAATTGTTGCAGTAGTATTGTCAGCAAGTATTTCAATAATTGCAGTGATCCCTTCCATGAGTGACATTTTACAGAGTGTTTGTTGTAGGGAGGGAATGGATTTGTTCATATATTCACAGAACGTATAACTGGACATTTATGAAATGTAAATGTATTCACTGATTGATAATTCCTGTCCAGATATTATTCAGGCAATAAAAGTAAACAATTTTTGACCAAATGCTGTAAAAATTGGTTGTTAACACATTATTTTTATGTATAATCATAATCACCATGAATTTTGTTTGCCAAAGGAATACGGAACGGTCAGCATCTATCTGGCTTTTAACTGTACTGCATGCATTCCATCATCTTGTTGTCTACAACTCGTTGTTCATTTATTTGCATGTCTTTTAATTAACGCATTTAGTACTTTTTGCTTTCAAATTATTATCAGAATTGGAAGATTTTCTCATCTAGCACTGACTAAAGTTAATGAACTGGCTGTTCATGAACAACTGAATAAGAACAAATAGTTGTCATAATTAAAGTCAACTACAGCTGTTAATCATATCATAATAGATTTACGAATAACAACACATTGTATGCTTCTCGGACATGATATACTCTCTTCACTCAAATTGCCTGTTTACAACACTTTGTGGCCTAAATCAGTCATTAAACTTCGATCAAGGGAGGTAATTTTTAGTGTCCCTACGCATTTTCGAATGCTGCTTGTCTCATTTTCGAATGCAGTTTCGAATGCTGCTTGTCATAGAGAGTTGTCGTTCTGGGAGGGAATACAGAAGTAATAAAGTAGTCAGAAATATTTCAGTAGTTTGTGATAAAGTAGTCAGAAATATTTCAGTAATTTGTAATAAATTTTGAAAACATAATGGCTATAAAAATTATAAACTCTAAACTATCGAAACCGCATGTAGCTTTATTGATTCATAAAGCATTTCATGATGACCTTATCCTCTCATCCCTACATGTAATACCTGTAGACAGTGACAACATGTTTGTTTTTCGTTTCACAATCTGTGTTTGTCTGCTTGTCATGCAGTTAAAAATTGTTTACAATACATTGAGTAGGGAAGTGTTCGCTTACTAGTAGTGTCAGTATACTGTTCCAGTCTGTCCAACAGGTACCCTGGCATTTGCCTGATCATGAGTTTAACTCATAAAGATGTGTTTTGTATTTATAAAACCTATCTATGTTTAGTTTCATCTGGTTATACGCTGGTTTTGTAACACTTTTTCAGTCATATACAGCAGCCGATTGACATAACCAGTGTTCCTGGAAGTAATTATCAATAAATGCTAACTTGCTCTTCTGCAAGCAGCTGCCACCTTCTCCACATGTGCAGGACATTACTGTATCCAGTGTCACTGAAGAACAAAAACTGCCCAACAAGGGATTTGAACCCTGGTCTGCTGGGTGACACTCTAGCACTCTACCAAGTGAGCTAACCTGGCTGGCTTCCTATCTTTGTAAAATGCAAATTATAACGATGTCAGAATTTTGTGGGGAAAGCAACTGATTCACATGAAGTTGATTCCTACTCCAAATCTGAAACCCTCCCTCCAATATCGAAGCTATTGCTGGAGTCAGCACATTAAGTTTGTTGTTGGCCCGATTTATACCACAAGACAACAATCAAACATTACGTAATCAAGCTAGCATCTAATCTAATTTTGGTTTGAAGACTCTGCTCATAGACATTGTGACCATTTATTTCTGTGTCACAGAACGCTATAGGTATTGAGACAATGAGAGTGAACATTATCCTCTTAGAGGCATGTTTTCCATGTTATTTAGCAATCTGGTATAGTTGTCAGTTTATGTATTTCTGTCTGTTATAACTCCATTAATCACAGTTTAATAGTAATAATTGCATCCCATGCGTGCTCAGCAGTCATGTTTACTTCTAGTGCGACATTGAACTCATTCGCAAACATAAAACATACCATAGAGATTAACAGTAATATTCAACAAATATTATTTAACATGGGTGTATAGGATATGCTACAGTATTCGTGCAGTAAAATAATGGTCCGAATTCAATTCCAGAATATTGTTCTGATTCATCTGTCAAACACAGCCAGGTACAAGGTGTTTCCATCGCTGTCTATAAATAGCTATTTTGTCATTTCCGTGAGTGGGCAATTTTATTTATCAAAGCAGGCAATTTTTGTGAATAAATCAATTTACGAGAGTAAATCGCTAGGTAGCAACAAAAAAGTCAATGGTCAATTAATCAGTAGATAAGCATTTGGTGACCCTCTACAAATTTGGTGAAGTACATGATCTGCCAGAAAACAATTAGCTTTCACAGATTAATGGCAGGTTGTTGTGATACAAGGCTATATTGTCATGGTTTCACCGAACATCTGATAGTTTATGTAATGTAAATGAAAGGAAATGATTCCCAGCTGTCGAAATTGGGAACCATCATAATCTGAATTGTCTGTTAACAGGTGACCTTGCTCAATTTGGTATCAATGAAATCTATAGAACCCAAACTGTGCTAAATATGATGAAAGGTCATCCATTCCTTGGAAAATACTTACGATTGGATCAAATCACTGGAACCAATTACATAAGGCTTTATAAAAATTTCATCAACTGAGACACATTTGCTAATCCCTTAGTAGAAAATAAATAAATATATATAATGATAAAACATTACTACTATGTGAAATACAAGAAAAAATGAAATTGTCTCGTATTGTTTATAAATGGATGTTTGAGATCAATAAATGTGATTAGCAAATGTGTCTCTGTGGACACAAAATATTGGAACAACGATAAAAAAATTATTACATCACTTACATATTAAAAGTAATTACTTACATGTTAAAAAGTGTCGCCTTTGAATTATCAAAACAGGTTTTGGCACTAATCCTTATCATATTAGGCCACACCTTTTTTATTTCTTGGTTTACAAGAATTTTTTGAAAAAAGTTAGACTGGTAGGTCGAAAAAAAAAAAAAAAAAAAAAAAAAAATGATTAGGTCATATCAATCTTTGATCTCAATTTGTATTTCACAACGTGGCTGCAACTGTCATCCAAAAATATTTACTTCAAAGACTTAGCCAGCGACTTCAAACATCTTTAATGTTTATTCTTGTTGAAAATTAAATTGTTGTCACAAGAATTGCAACACTGACAATAAGTACCTGGATTTGACCTACTTTAATATTGAGTTTGTGCTGGTGAATTTTCAGAAAATAGCAGACTTGTGTACACATAAAATGACATGATGACGTATTTTTTCTGTGAAAATTTCTTTACATGGGATTATTTGATGGCCGTTTTTGGAATAACTTTTATTATTAACCATATTTTTTGGTTGAATTAATATCTTACAAGATTGCTTTTTACATTAGGGTAAGTTAAAGTTATGGTACTTATTGTTTTTTTTTTTTTCTAAACTTTATTCACAATAGGCAATATTTATACAAACATACAGTAATGGTAAAACATACAATTTGTGTTAACATGCTTAAAGATGGATTGAATATACTTGTAATGTCCAAAAAAGTTACTATAATACAGTTATTAAACGTTTCTATTCAATTCAACAAGTATAAGGTTTTCAAATGAAAAACAAATATTTTGATGGAGTGGGATCGAAATCACATTATGGTACTTATTGTAAACATCCGAGAATTTATTGTAAACTTGCCACGAGTATGTGAAGAAATTACGCTTCCGCGAGTGCAGTGTAAAATCGCTACCTGTGATGTTTTAAATGCAGTTTATGCAAAAACTTTATATAGTAACCCAATTTTTTTTAAAATGCTTTAGCTTAATGAAAGATTGATCTTTTCATAAGAATAAATTAGAATGTCCGAATTTTACGAAAAAAATTATAGTGGTTTAAAAACAAGTGATTGAAAACGCGTGATCATGGAGATGGTATATTAGGGCGTGAAATTGAGTGATCATGGAGATGGTATTAGGGCGTGAAAACGAGTGATCATGTCATTTTAATATATATATATATAACACTTGTTTAATATTCAAGTCGAAATGTCAGTTCTTCTGTTTTTTTGTTTTTTTCACGGCATCGGGAGGAAAAAAATCCGAAATCGTATTTTTATTTTTTTTCCACTTTTGCAAAAATTACGTTCGCCGGTTTTGTAAACCAAGAAATAAAAAACCTGTGGCCTTAGGGTCGGAAAACAACAATACACATTTATCCATTTCCGACATTGACATGAATAAATTATTGCACTGGATTGCTCTTTGAAACATTGCATGTCTCAAATCATTATATATATGACAATACAACAATACATGAATCTCATCCTCATAATTAGCGCATCCGTACATCACAAACAGGTTTGCATTGTCATTTAGTTTATTGAGGATTAACACTGCTTTGTTCCATGATTGACGATGCCCTACGGTCATCCATTCAATTAAAAGAAATATCGCCGGTTCGCGATCATCTAATTGGTCAAGGTAAGGAGAATAATTGAACGTGGGTGTGTCTAGATGACAATCCAAGGTCAAATTACGTTGATGTTTATTGAATGTGTTGAAAAACATAAGAAGGTGACATTTGTGTAAATACTGATGGTTATCATAATTGGACATATATCTCTTAAGGTGCGTATATTCAGTTTAAGTTATCTCGTTGATTCGCGATCGCGGTTCGTTAACAGCACATGATTTCGCGAAAGAGCAGACAGCAAATCGCGGAAAAATACAATTTTGATCAACTTTTCTTCCTTTTTTGACTAATTTTAGGATTTTCATGTAAATAATCGGAAGCCACGACGACATCGCATTATAATGGATATCGCGCTATAACAGACCGCGTAGTAACGGAGTTGCAGTGTATGTACTGATGTATTTCTGAATGATGAAGATTCCATTAAGACTATAGTAATACCCAAGTTTATTTACTTAAGTTGTCTAGAAAATAGGTGCAAATGAAAGACTTTGATCATGATAAGATGAGACTTGTACAGATTACTCTGACATATTCGGAAATGTTACAAAGGCAACTATCCTGTCTAATGCCAGAGATGAGCTAGAGAAACCTTAGACTACGGAAATTGTGCAACTACAGAATTAATTGTCAAAAGAGAAACCATAAATTTTATGTTGAATTAGACCAACTATTTTTCCAGTATCTAGGTCCCACTTGTCATAGATTAACACAATTCTTATATCTATTGAATGGACAACAGGAGCAGTAGTGTTTTTAGGTAATTTCTCTGCAGCACAACCTAGAGTTCATGGGTATTCACATTCCAATTCCATAGTGAATTCTTCTCATGATCTTACAGTACCTGTTTCAAATTAATCATTAATCATTTTGTTACTTACAAACATAAATAAATTTTCCTAAAAAGCTATTGCTTATGAATTACACTTTGAAACCAGGCCTGGATAACCTTGTCAGTAAAGTCCAGGGCCCGTAGTCACAAACATTTTAAGGCTGAATCTCAGACTTGGACTTTAAAATTGCAAAAATTAAATTTACAAGCATTTCGTTTTCATTATATTTAAACGGATGAATATTTCTTGTTACTCACTCGACGCTTTTGCCATGTTTTAACAATAACGTAGGAACAAAATGAACATTTACCATTTTGAGTCTGAGATTCAGTCTTAAAATGTTTATGAATACAGTCCCTGCAGCTTGTAGGTTTGAATCCAGGATGAGGCACATGTTCTCTGAGACAAGTCGACTTGAAAATCATACATGGAAAGTCATTTGTCATGCACCTCTGATTCTAGTGGTTAGCTGCTTGCGGAGGAACAGGTTTGTACTGGTTTGTAACCCAGGAACACTGTTTAGGCCGACTGACCACCATACATAGCTGAAATACTGTTGACAACCAGCTTACAACTTCAACACAAAGATGACTTAAAAATCAAATCATCTTTAAATTAACATCAATGGTTTAAGTTTAGTACAATCGGACCTCATTCATTCGAATTTATGTGGTCCGAAATTTTATTTCGAATATTACATGATTTCGAATAACCCATTTCAATTCAAAGTGCCTACAAGGACATAAATCTGGACCTGATATTTATTTCAGATAATTCCCAGTATTCGGATAGAAGGTTGTTGAAATAGCAAGGTAGAACTGTAGTGACTTTAAACATTAATAATTGTTTATGGCTTGCACAAATTGGGTTGAGGAAATTTGACCTCTGTTAATTAAAGATGGTCTACTTAATGGTATGCCTTACTGAAATACTTGATTAACCTGAGTGGTAATTGTAAGATTGTAATGAGATGTGTAAAATGTCCAAGTTTGTGTGACATTGAAACTGATAGAGTCGAGGATAAACATCTTCTCTTTGTTTTATACTGACTTCTGTCGTAATATCAACAGCCGTTATGTAAAAATAAATCAAAATAAAGCATGGAGTTGGGCATTCCAAATGCTGTTGCATAGTCGAAACATATTTTTAAGGCATACGAAACTGAAATGTAAAACTCAAATATACTTGTCCCGAGGGATTATAAAACCAGATCCTCTCTAAACAAGATTTCAAGTTCAAGCTTGATTGTGGATGTATTCACTCAGTATCAGCATCATTTTTTGAGTTATTTAATTACTTATACTTTTGTGTAGGAGAATTGAATGTAATTATATCACGAACAACAACTTATTTTGAACAGTTCAATTTCAACAATTACTGCTGTAGAGCTCTGCTTGTTTGATGATAGGAGATATCAGAACACAGATTAAAGCTGCCAGATATAACTGCAGATTAAGGGTAACCCTGTATGTCTATGTATATGATAGAATGCTAGAATACACATATTTGTGTATCTATAAAATTGATGAAATGCTCTGCCTTGTTTTTTCATCACCATGGAAAGATTTATAATATCCAATATTATCCAATACTCACCGGGCTATGTACTTTCAGTACTTTGATACAGCTATGTGATAAATGAGCAGTAAGCTGTTAGTTCATAACAAGTTATTTTTCAGGCTGATCTAGCTGTCTTTGATCTCAAAGTATAAGCATTACATAATTGCATTGAGAGGCTGCTATCACTTATCCAATTGTTTCCTTAGTAATGATAATAAACTCTTGTCGCTGATGGCACATTCATCATTTATTTGCGAACTTTTTTCTTTGACAGAAACAAAGATTTCTGATTCCAGAGAAGTGAAAACGAATAATTGTAGCTTGAGAAGAAAATATCTGCCAGAATTTTTATTGACAATATTTGGCATGACTCTTGCAAACCTGATAAAACGGTATACATTTGTGACATCCTTTATGTCAGAGTATGTCTGTCATTTACATGGGCAATGAATCCAGTGTAGTGTAATCTAACCCTTGTGTTTACTTGGCATACCACAATATGTGCCTAACAATCATGTCAGGATATCATGTAAAATGGTTGCAAGGTTTAGAGGACACAAAATGGCTTCTGATGGAGAACAGGCAATTGTTTTTTTTACGTTTAAGCCTTGGTACATTTTCTGAAAAATCGGGGATGCGTGTCTAATATGGTGGAAGCGTTAAAGTAGGTGATTTAGATAAGCATGCAACGCATTTATCACAATTAAGCTTAAAAATGTCTGAATATAATATTTGCCTCTGAAAAAGTTGGCTTTTCTAAGATAACCATGTATCAGTTACAAAAAAACCAACAACCTTTTCTAAGATAAACATAAATCAGTTACAAAAACCCCCCAAAACAAGTCGGCATGTTTATTTATATCAAAATTCCTAATTACCCAGAACTTTGAAATTCTTTGGGATCATATGTTATTGGTTTGAAAATTAAAACAAAAAACCAGCAATAGAAATAATTAACCTGCTTCTTAGTGGTAGATATTGATTTAAGTAATAAGGAGACAGATTTAATTTAGAAATATTTAGGAAAACTTGTTTTGCAATTATTCTGTTATAGAAAACTGATTATACTGTTTATTGAAAGTATAATAAAGAAATAAATAATTGGCAAAGATCACTATTAAAAGCAGGTGGCCGCTCAAAATTACAGCAGTTTTATATAATGGCCAAGTGTAATAATAAGCTATTGTTTAAGTCACCTTAAAAGTGTTTGTTTGGAATAAGCCAACCTGCTCTTTAAAATGACCCCTGCTCAAAAGGACTTTAGGTGTCCGAATGGGAATTTTGACTCCAGATTAATATTTGAAACATGAATGACCACAAAGAAGTAATGAATATAAAATTAATTACAAACCTTAACCAACCTAAATTTTTTAATTTCTTATGCAGGGTTAATGTTAAAGGACGGGGCTAATCCTAATTAAGTAATGAATGGCAGCACTATGAAATTATAAAATCGGAATTTGGAATATTCACACAATATTTATTTTTTTTAATTTCTTTGACAATGGTATATATAAAACGTCTAGATTCTTTCACTGCTATATATCCGAAAATTTTATCAAAAAGCCGTATTATGGAAGGGAGATTTTAGCTACAAGTTTTCTTCAATATTAAGCAGATATTTCTCTCTTGCTCGTATTTTCAGTAAATTTGATATCAGATGTTCAGCTGAGTATGATAATGCTGAGGTATTAGAACAATAGCTGTGAAATTATGCTACGAAAATGGAGGTTATTGAACCTGATAGATTAACATTCATAGTTTTAAACAATCTGGATCGGATATCAGTTGATTGATTAATTAGCTACAACAGCTTGAAATGACTTATATACCACTTAGTGTTATGTTCCTTTTTAAAAAAACAGAGATTCCTTCTGGAAAAGCTTCTAAACAGTTCATTAATGTAACACACTGTTCCATTATAAAGTAAGTTAGTAAGGTTTGTAATAATTTTGTACCATGCACACACACCTCTTAACTCACTTCCTGTTGACACTAAGCTTTTGACAGCTGTGGAAATGCTCATAGATTTTGTAGCAGTTGGTCACGACATTCCTATTTACTTGGATTTCACATTTATCCTGAATGGACCAGAGATCATTTGAGCCCATTCAAAAGCATAGATTACTACAGTCAGACCTCGTTTATTTGGCAACCTTTTAACCGAAAATACTTGGTAAAATCCGAAATAAATATCAGGTGCCGATGTATCATCTTATAATGCACGTCAAATTGAAAGGGGCTATTCAAAACCATGTATTACTCAATAAAATTTCTGACCCGATGAATTCGCATTAATGAGGTCTGACTGTATATGTTTTTTTAAACTTCCATCATAAAAAAACACTTTGGGAATAAACCCAATAAGTGTCTTGTATCCATAAAGCTGTTCTTGGATACGATAAATGTATTATGAAATTTTGATATTTTATATGAAAGTCATAAATCAGTTATAAATTTGAGTGATACTTCTTTTAAATTTTAACCCTCATTTAAAGTTTGTATTTGTCATCTCGTTTCAGTCAAATTTTAGCTTGTTTAATTTACAACTGAATTTTAATGCTTTTTAAATGAAATAAAATAAAATGTTATCATTTACTGTAAAGAGTTAATATATCTTCCATCCTATTATTATTAATATAAAATTTTAATCATTGTGGTTTATCTTTAATTTCTGAAGAGATTTAATTTGGTCGTAAAATTAGCAGATGATGCCAAGAAATAGCACAGTTGCTATTTTAGAGAAGTATAAGCAGCTGTGTAATCAAAGACAAAAAAATTGACTTTTTATTGTCTTTTCTAATTGTAGCGAAGACTGGAAGAGGCAGTTGTGGTTTTCATTGTAAAACATAAGAATTATTTCTATTAAGTACTTAATGCACAATTAGAGCAATATATAATGAACACAAGTATGCAAAAAATGTCGTGCAATATTAATCAAGTGTTAATTATTAAATGTCAATTTAGTTCCGCTTTAAATCCCCTATGAAACTTACGATGCAAGTATGTTGCATGTTGCGCTAACAATAACATTATTTGATTTTCTTTACTATTATTTTCCTATTTACTGTCTTCAGATATTGGTGTTAGTGATATAAAATCTGATACAACAAAAATAGTTTTGACACTTAATATAATATCTAATATTTTTGGTTAAAATTATTTGATATTAACTTATTAGAAAACAAATTTTATTAGAAATGGTGAAATACTGATAGTGAAAAGAAAAATATGAATATTTCCATGACAATCAATAAAATAGTAAAAATATTGTAAGGAAACAAAATGATACCTCTGTCTTAAATACCCATTGTCAAAAGATAAATAGAATGTATGTGTGAAACAAAACAAGATCTTACCTTTTTCTGAGTCTCCATTGATGAATTGGTAACAATCAAGTGATAGAAAATTCCTTCTTCAAGTTGTACCTTATTAACACTTAGTAAAAACAACAGTGCTCAATGAACTTATCTTTATGGTTAATTGGAAACAAAATTGATAAACAAAAAGTAATTATTTTCTTCATTGCATTGTGTTGTTGATTTATATTCAGCTATTGGTACAGATAATTCATCTGATATCACTACTAGCAGGATTTACCATAACCTACGAGCTGTAGCTGCAATGTGTGAATGAGCTGTGTGTTCAGGTTGCCTGCCCACTGGCGATACTGAGCTAGCAATGTGCTAGATAGCTGTCTCCATTCTTATTGAACATTTATCAGTGCCCTGCTGTTACACTTTGGTTATACATACTACTGCGTATATTCATAGTAGTGAAGAGGTAACAACATTAAATGTTACTGGACCTTTATTTAGTGAACCTCAAAGGGATTGACCTGTGAGATATCTGTCACTTCTAGCTTGGCTTTTTAAAATGTTATGCCCACTCCATTGGAAAAAGTAGGAGTATCTTGTTTTGCTCATTTATGTCTGCTGGTGGGAAGATCATTTGACTAAGGAATATTAAGGCCTGAAGTGGTCAAATATCATAGGATGAAAACCTAGGGTTCATAGCCAACCTCTATGGCTCAAATGTTAATAATTCAAAGCACAAGGTCACATGGACTTCAAATTAATTTGGATTGATAACGAAATAACTATTGGGTTTGGAGTGGTCAAATTTTGTAGGGTGAATGCTATTAAAAACTTAGGAATGGGTCATTAGATGACTCCTATTATATTTTGGGATCAACTGGT
Organism: Mactromeris polynyma; assembly: GCA_032209605.1. Taxonomy (NCBI): domain Eukaryota; kingdom Metazoa; phylum Mollusca; class Bivalvia; order Venerida; family Mactridae; genus Mactromeris; species Mactromeris polynyma. The sequence goes on along the minus strand of JASFXZ010000034.1, from coordinate 3,776,499 downwards.
CAAATGTCATAGGGTTATTGTTTCACTGAAACTGAATTTTGTTTTATCTATTACTGGAGACTGCATGCTTTGGCCAAAGGCAACACATTTCATTGGATGATTTCATATAGACATCAGACAACCCATTAAGTTGGTGGCAGTAGGTTAAGTATTAATTTCACTATGACCCTGAGACTGAAAATAGTATTGGATCAATGGGTGGCAAGCTGCAAAGCATACAGTTGTCAAAGGTCATACAATAGTTGCTTGTGGTCAGTTGATCACCCTTGTTGTTTTGGTATCACAGTTGTAAACTGTTTGGTTATTATTAAGACTTAAAAGACTTTTGAACTAAAGAGGGCTTCTGAGGATGAACATCAGACTTGAATTAATGATATATGATTACCTGAGGCCATTGATAATTCCAATGGTTTTACTGAAAGGTCATAATCACAGTGACCATGAGCTGATAAGATATTCCCTTTAATAATTAAAGAGTGACTTTGCCTATGGCTGTCAAACTTCAAAGGATGATTGCATGTAGTCCATACACTAGTCACACAGGGACAGAATTACTGTTAAATCTTATGTGAAGTTGCAATATGCTTAACAACATGTCAAATGGAACATCACACTGTTGGTTCAACAAATGCTAATCATTTGTAATACATGCTTCCTTTATCCAACACATTGGTTAGTCTTGTGGTAAGGGTTTCATTTGTAAGCTGCTACACATTATGTGTAAGATTGTCTGTGGCTGGTAGCTGATGTTTCCAACACCTTATTTGGCTGAAAAGTAGATGAGATAAAAACATGTGGTCGTATACTGAATAATGCTATTTGAATATATTTAGAGAATATTAATCGTGTTAACATGTTTTTTATGTTCCTGATGACTGTGAAAATTCTAGTGGATATTGTATTGCTTGATGATATCAGTAATTATCTTACAAATATAGTCTTCAGTATATTAATGAAACATAAAAGTCTACTAAATGGGACAACCTGTCCTGTACCAAATTTGTTGTCAGCATCAGTGCATGTTGTTATATTGACAAGTTATACTATAAAATTATGGTTATAATTGGGTTTATCTATTGGTATTACAGTGTTAACATTACATGATTGTGTCAGTTCTTAAAGATTGATCTGGTTCATCTGAATGTAAAATATTGGAATGCATGTCATCCAGAATTGTTTTATCATGTCATGCAAGGACAAAACTTGTAAAACCCCTGGTTGTTAGGGAACCTGGAACCTTTTTAATTCATAGATATTATAAACTTTTTGACAAAAATGAAGGAATAAATTAATAATGTATTCTCTACTACTGCACAATTATCATTGTTTTCACTGTATGAAATGTATTTTTAACTCACCTGTATAATAACTTCTACTCAGTAACCGCTTGACCGATTTTGCTCAAACTTTACCAAAAGCATCATGGCATTGGTTTCTTTCAAAATTATTCAAATTGTTCTAGTCCATTGCACATTAGGGGCCACAGAGCTAAAAATGGAAAATAAATTGAGAATCTTCTAGATGGCTAGAGTTTGATATTTGGTATATAGCATGTCTAGTGGTCCTCTGCCAAGTTTGTTCAAATGGTGACCCTGGGGTCATAACTGGCACCGACCTAGGAGCCACTTGTTGTTTTTTCGAAATGATATTTCGTTTTTATGAAATAATAATACGTTTTTACAAAAGAAGATTTCGTATTTATGAAATAATATTTTGATTTTACGAAATAATTATTGTTTTTATGAAATAAAAGTGTCGCGTGAAAAAAGAATATGGAATGTCACTTTAGGGGATCTGTAATAAGACCTTGGTTTGGTGTGTAGCAAATTGTCTAGTGATCCTCTTACAAGATTGCATAAATTATACAGTTCCGTCAAAAAACATGGTCGCCAGGGGACATTGCTTTGTTGCCTTTATAATAGTATGTAATGTATATAATAGAAACTTCTCCTAAACAGCTGAATGGATTTTTATTGATCCTATACCAATTTATTTGCACATTAGTCTAATTCAGTCAGGATGGCAGTGTACTCAGGTGAGCGATATTGGGCCATCATGACCCTCTTGTTATATAATTATGTTGATGAAATTTACAAGAAGTGAGTATAATATTTCTTTAAACAGATCTATAAACCTATTTTTGAGGTCAGTGGCACACATTCAGACAGTCCCTGAAACATATGGTGGCTAGGAGTTACGGCTATTTTGGAGTTTTGACTACAAAACATACATTTAAACAATATGGTGTAATAAGAAAAATATGGAAAAACAATGATATTGTCAGCATTAATTATCTGTAAAAGTTTTAGAGAAGAAACTGAACACTAAAAAATGTACATGACCATTAAACGTAATAATTTCATCATTAGTTAATTAGCATACTTATCTGATATTTATAACCTCACGAAGTGCCCATGTTTTAGCAAACAACTTCTCTGTGATCCTTTTATAGAGAAGTACTGTATATTACATCAGGAGGATTTCAATGGAACTGAGAAAAGAGAACCTAAGCTGTACAAGTGCGTAAAACCGATATTGTTTTCTACCTGTTCATGATTACTGTCATTTCAGAAATTGAATGTTGCTTCATATGAGTGTTACTAAAGTTGGCAGGTTTTCTTTACTGTTGATTATTCAATGAATTCCATGCTGTTTACTCACACATTTTTTTCTACCTGAATTGCATCTGGTAATAAGAACAACTTGTAATTATGTGGTAATGAGTGCAGTTATTAATTGCTTCCCTCTCAGATAGCAAAATATCTAGGAAGCTCAGTTACACGGATACCACCCCTTTTAGCTCATTGAAGGGATAGCTAATAGATTTTTAGCTTAGTTAAGGGATTACAAATATTATGTAAACTTAATTAAGGGAATTGTTAGTATCTTGCAAGGTTAGTCAAGGAATATAACTTGAAAGTGGAATTGTTAAAGACTGGCATCTCAACAAAATCTGCACATTATTTTTAATCGTAATTTTAAGTACACATTGTTTAATCTCAAAACCTTATCTCCAAAGATGTACAGATTGTTAAGAAGTTTTAAGTGGAATAAAAATATTGTCGGGAGACAAAAGACTTTTCCCACTTACCATGGTTTAAACATGTACATTTTCTATTCTAATGCTTGTTTTTTGTCGACCATGATGAGACTTTGTCATGGGCACGACCAGTGTCAGAAGCTCAAAGGTCAAATTTGTGATTTTGTCTGGACCGTAACTCTTTCTTTTATATGGGAATGTTTTAAAATTGCTTGGTTCAAATGTTCACTGTGTTGAGACATTGTGTTGTGCATAAGTTTTGTTCCATAACTCAAAGGTCAAGGTCACACCTTGAGGTCAGGTGTCCAAAAAATGGGTCTTACATGTCTTTTCCTGAATATTTCACTTTCATTTAGTGTGAGATTTTCAAATTATTTGGATCATGAAAAGACTGTGTGTTGCGCACCTGTGTACGTAGCTCAAAGGTCAAGGTCATGCTTAGAGATCCAAGGTAAAAAACGGTCTAAAACTTTGCCAGGATATGACAATGTCATTTAACCTGGGATTATTAATTTATTACTTGGCATAAATGTCCACCATGATGAGATGGTATATGACCATAATAATGCTCTTCATCTCTTGACAATTGGCGGGCTTGACATGTAGCCCTTGGACATCTAGTTATTTGAATTCCATGACATGATTAGCTTGTGAGACTTACTGAATATTAAGGGAAACAAAGAAATATCTTTAAAAAAGAATGATGGTCAGCGCAACTTGAAGTTTGCAAATTGGTTGCACTCTCTAGGTTAAATTTTGTTGTACAACATAAAAAATGCCCAAATGTCATTCAATTACGATATACTACAAATACTCCGAGACATGCAAGGGGAGATCACTGCGTTTGAGACTGCATCAATCGTAACTTCTTGGCGAGGTGTTCTGAATGAGACGGCATAATAAATAACTCTGTAGTGTGATTATAGACACAGTATAGTCTGTTTCAATATAGTTCAACATCACTTATTGCGTAAGTCGTGAACTCACACATCCATGTTAATAAACTTGTAACATAGCAATTTATCTGATTAAAAGAATATAAATGTTCGCGACTGGTACATAAAACCAAGAAAGTCTTCTTAACTCCAACACCAGAGAATTCCCCGTAGTGATGAATAACAAGGCTACTTATGGATAAATCTTGAAATACACTATAGAAAATGTTAACCAATCTGCTTCAAGGTTACAACTATTTTTAAATTGAAGAGAAATGGCGCGAAATTGCCTTGGTGGTTAACGTAAGATTTGATTGGTTTACAGAACACTGAATATGTAATTAGCAAAACCATGTTAGTACGGCTGCGCTGAAAAATATGCAAATTTGAGTTCTGTCTTCTCAAATACCACATCAGCTAAGCAGCAACAGATTAAGCCTAAATGTGTGTGTGTGTGGGGGGGGGGAGATAAATTAATGTTTGGACTATCTTGAATATGCATTGCTAATTGGGTTTGATCTGTTTGATAAAATGCTCTTTTATGCATAACAATTGGCATTTTAAACTTACTGATAAATTGTATGGGTTAATTTGTAAATTTTTCAGGTTTAAACATTTGTGTACCTTTACTTTGGTGTTTTTAATCCCACAGATATCTTGTGTTAAGGATAATATTAAAATATTTCTAGGTCTTCTTTAAAATTCTATTCATTTAAATTCTGAGATTTGTCTTTATTTGCTGTCCCAACCCTAGCCCTGCATACGTGTCTCTGTACTCCGACTTTTACACGCGGCGGTTTTAACGGCACTCTTCTGGATCTTTATTTTCAACTGAACAGACTTTTGAGAGTACAGAAAAACTGAAGCAATCTTTTACGAGTAGAAGCAAACGAAAATTGAATTTCTAGCGCATCCAAGTGCCTCACAATCACATTACGACAGGGGTTAGATGTTTATGAGTGCAAACATTGTCGCTAAGGTATCTGTCAATCAAAAGTAACTCCGCCCACGGTGCGCAAGTAAACGATCTACCTTACAAACTGGATGTTAACATTCGTGTTCCTGCCAATTTCGCCCGTCAAAGTAGCAATAGAAGATGGATTTTAACGTTGAAACAACTTTTGATCGGATTCGTGATAGATATTACTTTCAGTATTGGCTCAAGGAGGAGCAATAGCAATATCGCCTCCACAACTCTCCAATCTTTTTTTTTTAACAGATACTCAATTCAATATTTTTTTTTTACAAAACAAGTCGTATCCATGAAAATCTTGTGTTGAAAAGACAAGTAAATCAACGAAAAGCTACAATTCTCTGTCGTTTAGTTTTTTATTGCATGCAGAGCATTTATATGTTCACGAAAATAAGAGTAAATACAGTGGAAAGACCGACGGTGTCCAACTTCTATTCACTTTTGTACAGCGACAGTATAGAGATGTGTCATCCGTGGCTGGACTATCCCAACCCATACCTGTGAACCTTGTCAGGCAGCAAATCAGGAGATTGCACCCAGAAAAGTGAGAGATTGAGACTGAAAGCGAGAGATTTTTCTGTGGCTGAAATTCTGTCAATATGTCTATAAGCATATCATGATAAAGCTGGTATTAGTTATGTTCTGCGAATTAACTCGTAATCTTGGGGTCATCCCTAAAAAAAATGTCGCCAATTAACAATATTATTACAGCTATATTTGATTGCAGTTTTTATATATATATACTTTAATTACTGTAGGTGTGTTTGATTGTTGAAAACAAACATTGAAGCAGATGTTATGTGCGAATAATGTTTTGTACTCTATGTCTATATGTGAGTATTTTCCAAACATATTTTCATTGGCTGTCTACCTTACAATTTGTTTAGTACTATTCTCATTACTCATTATTTCAGACTGTCTAATACTTTAATGTGACAAAAATCTGATCAGTTAGCAAAGGATATTGAGTGTAGATATATTTATAATCATGTAACTTCATAGAATTGAGGCAAAGGTTAACATTCCTTGATGACAGTCCACTTAGCCTGATTGTCTACCACAAATTACAAAACTGACCTGTCAATTCTGGCTGACCAACCTTCCTCTATTAGGAGGGTTTAATGATACAAATGGATGTGTGTCCGTCAGAGGGTCTTTTGTGAAGAAATAAGGAAACACTGATATATGGAAGACTAGTAAATAATGGTGTGTTACTGTGTCATAGATTGCCTTATTGATAACAAATGATTTTTAAGTCCAACAACCTCTATAGGGAATGATCAGGGCAAAACCCTGCAAAAGTGCTGTAGCTTATTCATGCCATAGCACGATGTTACTGCTTTTCAAGTAGTATTTCAAGAGTTTAGTGCAAGACTGTACTAACTCCTATATAAATACATAGGAGTTAGTATAGTCTTGCGCTGAACCTTCGATTTTCTTAATCATTGCAAAGGTTTGGAATGCCAGGACCATAATATAATTTTGTTGTTTGGCATAACCCTACCTCCCCTTCAAAAATGGTCCCTCTCAAAAAAGGTCTGAGTGGGATTTTTAGCAGTGTATCAATAGTTTACATTAGTTGTGACATAATGTTGTACACTGCAACTCTGTTACACCGCGGTCGGATATAGCGCTATATCCATTATAACGCGATGTCTTCGTGGCTCCCGATTATTTTCATGAAAAATCCTAAAATTTGTCAAAAAAGGAAGAAAAATTGATCAAAATCATATTTTTTCGCGATTTGCTGTCTGCTCTTTCGCGAAATCATGTGCTGTTAAGTTTACAAGTTTATATTACTAAGCGATCGCGAATCAACAAGATTACTTAAACTGAATATACGCACCATAAAAGATATATGTCCAATTATGAATGTTTTTCAACACATTTCATAAACATCAACGTAATTTGACCTTGGATTGTGCTATGACGTCACGGGAGTAGCTGATGTTGAGTCTAACAAGCCCATGTTCAATTATTCTCCTTATCTTGACCAATTAGATGATCGCGAACCGGCGAGATTTCTTTTACTTGAATGAATGACAGTAGGGGATGTCAATCATGGAACAAAGCAGTGTTAATCCTCAGTAAACTAAATGGTATCCGGATGCGCTAATTACGATTAATACAGCACTTAATTGTTGTTCACACATATCTACTAGTTGGTCGACTATTTCTCAATCTGTCACAAAAAGTAGTTAAGTCAAGGCAAAAGCGGACAACTCGATCGGCACAGAATGTTTGAAGTGCTGCTAGTCAAAAACAATGTTCTCGCAGACTACAAAGGCGCCGCGTCTTGACTTGTTAGATCAAGTAGTCGGCCCAATGTTTGATGCGACGCACGTGGAAAATGTTCTACTCGCAGACTTAGCACCGCGTCATCTTAGTTTCAGAGGTCGACCGTCGTGGGTGGTGATTTTGTCAAATGCACATTTTGATTGATGTGAAATGCTTTATTAGACGTATGTTATAATGATACGACCAGGCGTGGTGCAAAAACTGAAGGCCATCGCATTTTTCACGCGTGATTGTTGGTCGTATAAACCTTTATACGCGATGGATTATTCTTTTGTTCTGGTAAAAATACAATTAGATATAATTATTGAATTAATTCTCACTCTAAATCTGCAATGTTCACATGTATTTTGCGAGAGTGTCACAGGGGGTAATTTTCACGGGTAACAAATATTACAAACGCCGCCAAAAAATCTCGGTTCCGAAAGAAAAATGATCATATTTTAGCTTTGTTTTAAATAATTAATGAGTTTTGTTTTGAAATAGTTTCAAATAATAACCCATAAATACATTTTATATATTATCCTCTACCTATTTATTAAAACAAATACGAAATATATGAAAACATAGTATGCACAACGCTGTATTGTGTGGGTGGGGTAAGTTGGTATTCTGTCTCTATATACCGCGGTCGGATGTAACGCGATCGAGAGTCCTTCGACCCCACCGATCGCGGTATAACAGAGTTGCAGTGTATAGTCATTTAGACTATTAATAATGACATTAATTTACTAAGAGCATCCAGGCCTGATGATATGTATATAAACTGTGATTAATAAACACTCTGTGTTGGTCAGTCAGTCGGTCTTCTAGGCCACGGGCTTTGAACAAGGTTGTGTTGTTGTGGTTATGTTACATAGTATGACCAAGAAATAATAAATAATTACTTACCACCTAAATTTTGCTTGGTAGGGTTATGCCACAGAAGCATTTTTTTTGGATGGCCTAGTATACATTAATTTCATGCTGTGGATAAGGTGTTTGTTGCTTCACTCAGAGGTCATGGGTTTGAACATTTCTGTTGCCATACCCATTCCTGTGCACTGTATTTCAGTACTGTTTTAGTATAGGTGACGTTGTTACTTGTACCCAAGGGAGGATAGTGTTGCTGAAAACTCAGAAAAGTTGTTGCTGTGACAGTTGACATACTGCTCTGTTAAAATTCTTGTCAGCAGGACACAAGATGTCTTTGGGCATTTTTCTTTGCTGTCTTTCTGCAACTTATAAATGTCTTTGAAAATGTAAAGTTACATAAGTCCTATTTCTAACTGCCTTGGTTCAGACAGTTGTCAGTTGGCAAGTAAGTATGTAAAGTTGCCCTTGTCATTATACTTATTACATTGTGTGGATTAATGTTTCTGATTCCCAGGAGTCTGACCACAATCTGATGAAGCTTTGTTCAGCTGAAGGAAATAATTTGTAACTTGCAAATAATTTACAGTTATGGAGCATGTTGAAGACCGCATGGAATTTGACCTCTTATTTCAGTATGACTTATTGGTATCAATTTGTCTATGTGGAACTGTAGAGGCTAATACTGATGAGTGGATATAAGTGTTCTGGGAGGCACAGCTTGTCATGCTGTAACGTATTTGACCTTAAGATTATGTTTTGAACAGTTAACGTTTGTTTGCCAATTCATTTGTTTCTGGCATAGAAAGTCTAATACGCCTTGTATCACATAAGATTTAGTGTTTTCATGCAAAATAAAGACAGTTTGGTGCTCTGCAGGTAACAGAAATCATGTAATAGTACTTTTAAGTGCTTTTTCATTTGTCTGAAGACTGATATTTTTTCTTTTGAAAGTTCACTGAATTTATCAATTGGGATTTGATACCCGTGAATGCCATTAACATTAACATTATACTGTCTTACTTAAGATGATCATTTCTTTGTTATATAAATATAAAATATAGCAATTAATTGACAGTATACAAATATTTACACATAAACACGAAGTGAAACAATTCGTCTGCTTAGAGCGTGTTATCTACCATATCGTGAAATTTACGCATAGGTAAAATCGCGAGCCGAGGCAAGATAAATCGATAAATTTTGAAATCATTTCACTCAAATTTTCTTTGGTGACACTCTAACAAAATTATCTTTCGGCGCAGCCATACTAACATGGTTTTACTACTTGCATATCAGAGTTTTGTAAAGCAATCAAATCTTACATTAACTAACAAGGCAACAGAAAAATGTTTGTAACCTTGACGCAGATTAGTTAACATTATATATAGTGTATTTCAAGATTTATCCAGTTAGTAGTGTTGTTAGTCATCCCCACGGGGAATTGTACGGTGTTTGAATTTCTTGGTTTTATGTACCAGTCGCGAACATTTATATTGTCTTAATCAGATAAATCGCCATGTAACAAGTTTATTAATATGAATGTGTGAGTTCATGATTTATGCAATAAGTAATGATGAACTATATTGAAATTGTCTATTACTAATCACACTACGTAGTTATTTTATCCAGTCTTCTACTCAGTGGTCTCCCCTTACAGGTCTCGGAGTTTCTGTAGTATAGCGTAATTGAATGACCGGCAGTCGTAACATTTAGGCAATTTTTATGCATGTTGTGCAACAATTTTTAACCTTCAGATTGCAACAAATTTGCATACTTCAAGTTACGCCAACCATCTTTTTTTAAAAGATATTTCTTATTACTGTTGCATCATTTCCATTTATGCCTGGTAACTTGTGATACTCAAATGAGAGATTTAGCTGAGACATTATAATAGAATTGCTGTTACAGTTTTTGTTTAAGTTCTATTATTGTTTTGTATTTCAGTACTGTATTTTATGTTGTATGTCATTAAACATTTCTTATATATTTTATGTGAAATTACTTTACAAATTTCAGATAGATCCTATTCAATTATGAATAACATTTCATTAATTTTGCTACAATATTGGAATGCATTTTTCATGTGACTTGGTTGCTACGACTAGATGCAAGCACCAAAATAGAAGTCTATTTCTAATACTTTCTAATCATTACTAGTTAAATGCTTCTGTCAGATTGATGCATCACCTTGTTTTTGTTCCTTTGAAATATAGATTTCTTATAACATTTTTATGTCTGATCTGAAAATAGAAAATTGTATTTTAACTTGGTATACTTTTAGAAATATTTTATTTAATTGGGTTCCACCCACATAATACCACAATCGTGATTGCGTGATGGTGGTATTGTTGGGATGGAGTTTTCCCAGATCATTCGATAGTCATATTGTAGGTGCTCAGTTGTCATGGTATATAAAATGTTATTTTCTCTTAACACGCTAAGTAACCAATTATGTGTTATGTAACAGGACACTAATTATTTCTAACATTTATGATTTTCATATGCATTTGATTTGCATGACTAGATAGAAAATAAAGCTTTGTTAAATGATAATTTGTTATATTTATCAATATATAATACACTGTCCAATATATCAAAGTTTTCAGCAAATAAAACCACAAATTTCTGGAATCTAGACATAACTTTTTTGTTTTTTATTCTAAAACACCCCAAAATAGTCATAAACATGTCTATACACCTGTGTCTAACTATGCAAAGCAGCAGAACAGTAAATTTTATAGTCTTTCAATGTGTGATAGCGCTCAAAACATGGGTATGCGCACATAGGTTTTTCACATTCTACACAGAAATACTGGGTTTGGTGGCGTTTGACTGTTCTATTACTACATACTTCACAATCTAGACTAGACCTTCTACCACCTCCAATCACTTGAGGATTTAACCTTGGAAAATGTCTCCCTGTCCGTCTCATTGGAGGATTAGATACTGGGCGGTGGAACGGCCTGGTCTGCCCATCATACCAGTCCAACAAGCCTGTGATGATTTGGGGACGGAATTTTTCAGATTTTACACACTTATTCACATTGATTGGCAGTTCTTTGTAAATGATTTTAGCATTAACAACTGACACTTCAAGTAAATTACACAGAAACAGCTTTTTCCACAATTTTAACATCTTATGTAAAGTAACACAGTACTTGGTTTGTTGGTCGGCAAGATCTACCCCACCCATGAAATGAGTATATAGCTGAATGGTTTGGGGTGATCCACTTCTCGAACATAGTCTGCATGAAATCTTGATCTAACTTGTTTGGTGAAAGTGGATCCATTATGCACTGTTGACAAGACATGTACTAATCTTTTGTCATGCCAAGTTATATATAGTTTACGACCATCTCAGTGATTTAGTGGGGGGTCACCTTTGTTCAGCTTGGCAGTTTTGACCTGAAAATACAGATTTTTTTTGATTTTCTTTGTATAAAATTCATTGTTTTTATAGGTAATCAAAAGTTTTACTTTCCTGTGCTTGTAAAATGACAAATAAATACAAAATTTAACTTTAGTTGTGTAAATAAGAGGCAGATTCTCAAAACAAAGTGTACATGGATTCAGCCGCAAATTTTCGGTTAAAACTTTACAGAGATGTAAATAGATCACATTTTGCCACTTATCTTGCAAAATATTTAGACTTTTCATTCTGTAATTAAACATAAAGAAGAATTATGCTATATAAGTCAATTTTTGATATATTTACCTTCCTCGGATCCCCAACTCTGTTCACATGCTCCCGTTTGATTGTCTGCCAAGTCCTCGAACAGGACTGGGCTGGTGAAATAATGATCACAATATACATGGTGTCCCAAATTCAGTGGGTAGTGGGTCACACAATGTCATTATAATCTGATGGGTAGCACCTCTACCCTGATCATGTGTTTGTTTACCAGTATATAACATCCAATTCCATACATAACCAGATTTTGCATCGGCTAATGTCCAGACTTTTAGACTCCATTTGTGGGGCTTGTTTGGTATGTATTGCAGTAATTTCGTCCGTCCTTTATATGGCACAAGAGTTTCATCGATAGAAATCTCCCGTTTTGGTTGATATGCCTCTTTCCATTTCTTTATAAGCATTGAAGACAGGCGTGAGATTTTATAACCCGGGTCATAGTTTGGACTGTCACGTAGAGGCTCCACAGAATTATCACATGCATGCACGAATGACAGTATATTAAAAAAATCTGTCTCTAGTCATATAAGAATGAATACTTCTTAAGTTAATTAGATCATTGGTTGACCAATACATGTCATAATTTGGAAGTCTCACTAATCCCTGAAACAATATGATGGCTAGAAAAACTTTCATCTCGGGGATGTCCACATGTGTCCATGATCGAAACCGTGAATATTTAGGTAAGTTGTCAATACCCCCATTTGCTACTACCGGTAAATACTGGTCATAATATAAATTTGTTTGTTCAACCAATAATTCAAGACCTTCAGTGTCAACAAATTTACTGAATATTTCGTAGGGAGAACTTACGTCATCAATATTCGTTGGAGATTCAACATTGAAATTAACGTCATCAATATTCGTTGGAGATTCAACATTGAAATTAACGTCATCAATATTCGTTGGAGATTCAACATTGAAATTAACGTCATCAATATTCGTTGGAGATTCAACATTGAAATTACGAAGCCAGTCATGATCGTATGCCTCGAAGAACACATCCCTTTCTTCACAATCAATTTCATTTAAAATGAAGCGAAGATCTTCATCACCTAACTCCAACGTTTTCTAGTTAATTTATTTCGTCAAATTCTGCAGCATTAATTACATCTATAGGGTCAAATATCTCATCATCACTATCACTCGTAATAATGTCTCTAAACGTACTGTCCACCATAATTGTAACAAACTCCAAAAATCTCAAAAAAACGTTCAAAAATGCATCAAAACGCGACAATAAACTTATTTCATGGAGGCTGCCATTGTTTCTAAGCCTTCTGGTAGTAGTCGTACTGCGCATGTGTATTGGAAAACCACTATACTAAGAAAAGAACATGATGCAATGAGGTACACCACAGGGCGGATTTTTCTGCCGTTCGCGAGGCAATACTAAAGTGCTGACGGCGGATTCACCCGCCGCTAGCACGGTAAGAGTTAAGTGTGGTCAAGTCTGAATTGGTTTATATCATGAAAAACTTGTTTGTAGGACAAATATTTGCATTTTATTTCAGCCTATCAAAGCGATTGCCAACCAATTTATGGATCATAACAAACAATTTAGTGAATACTTGTGACTGTTTGTGGTGAAGTCCCCAGTTTAATGAAGTCTGTTAGTCGACTTGATATGATATTCATGCCCCAGCCTCTTTAGTTTGTCCTGTGGTCTTTTCCATCCATTCAATTCCTTCCCCTCCTTGTTGTCCCCTTAAATTCTCAACGGTTGTTTTGGATAATCAGCCAGTCAGTTCTCTACTTCCCCATTCCCATTGAGTTTCAACCTTACACCTCCTCAATCCCTAATGTTCCATCGGCTGATGTTTCCCGGGGATCTGTATGAGGTGGTGTTGTGTTGTGTATGTGGTGTTCCCTGTAACAACTTTACTGTGACTAACAGATCATAAAATTATAATTACAGTATTGTTCATGAATTTCGTGAGTGGATGAATTGGCTTATTTTATTGATGTAGCTGAATAAGAGTTGGTGAACCAGATCATCCAAAAACAAATCATGAATCAGCACTTGAAATGAGATGAATAGCGCTTGATTCATGAATTTTCTTTATGCATTTTGGGATGAGTTGATTGGTTATTGACGTAGCTGAATGAGATTTTTCATGAAAAATTGTTTTTTGAACTTTGGTTAAAAGCACTTAAGTCGGATCATGCTTAAAAGTGCATGTTTCGCAGAGGACTTGTTGCATAAAAAGAGACACATTCTAGTGTGTGATGTATGATATGTAAATGGCTATAATGCCAGAACATTGGAATCCAGTTGTCTCACTGTCTCACATTGTGTCTCCTCCATATCCTTTAAGCCCCTTAAGGATCTGTAAAAAGGACTTGGGGAAAATATTCACCAATGTAACTATGTGCAATACTCTGTCAGTATAGTACAGATGTAGGTTTTGTGTGAAAGCAAATGTCAATATAGGCTGATGATGTGCATAATGCACCTTTCAATATTTTGCTCGGAGGGGGGACTGACCCAGGGGAATTAGACAATTTGTCTTTTTGGGGATCTTATTTTCATCTCTGATCTAAGCATTTTGTGAGATTCCAGGATCTATTAAAAATTAGATATCTGTCTGGTCTATTGCCTGGGACCCAAAACCATTCGGCTTGTGGGTCCCTCACACTCCCTGGGGCAAAATATTGATAATGATAAGTGCATTATGCAACTGCCAGCCATTTAGTAATCTAGTGCTATGTGGAGTGACATAAGAAATGATATTTCTGCATGCTTCAACGTTTCCTGGGTCCCTTTGCTTGGTAACAGCTAGCTTTAAATAAATTTGTTTGAGTGTGAATGTTGCAGAATTTATGCTTTTGCTCACCCTCCGTATTGTAATTTATCTGTGCTTTAGAAGATAATCATGATTGTGATGCATGTAACAAATGGCCATATTGCATGATTCCATTTTAAGATCTGGGATAACGCCTTGTTGAGTTAGTTCTGTAATTAATTTAAATGTCACAAATTTTGATCCATTTATTTTTCCATATCACTGCAGTTGTCATGTCCATCAATCCATTCATAATTATTGTTTGCAATTACTTAATTGACTTTCTTAATTAGCTTTCTGTGATGTCTTGATATAATATAATCTTCTGTACATATCTGAGCAGTGAAATTCAGATAAGCGATTTATTGCCATTGAATTTTTCAATTGGCCCTCATGGTTAATGAAAATTATATTTTTTGTGCTCATTCCTTCTGATCTGTTGGTTGAATTTATCTGTCCCTTATGCAACAGTTATAGGAATCATCCACTGTTACGGAAAGCATTGTCTGGTTGATACAGTACGAGGGGTGATTTAGAAATTATAGGACTTTCTGCATAACTTCTTAACAAACATTTGTAATTTGATGCTATTGCCCTTTTATGCATAACGTTTTATACTACCAATCAACACCAATGCATTCTGGTTGTCATTTTTAGTATTTAAACAAGGTAATGCCTAGGTGGTCACACTTACAAGGTAATGCCTAGGTGGTCACACTTATATAAACAAGGTAATGCCTAGGTGGTCACACTTACAAGGTAATGCCTAGGTGGTCACACTTATATAAACAAGGTAATGCCTAGGTGGTCACACTTACAAGGTAATGCCTAGGTGGTCACACTTACAAGGTAATGCCTAGGTGGTCACACTTATATAAACAAGGTAATGCCTAGGTGGTCACACTTATATAAACAAGGTAATGCCTAGGTGGTCACACTTACAAGGTAATGCCTAGGTGGTCACACTTACAAGGTAATGCCTAGGTGGTCACACTTATATAAACAAGGTAATGCCTAGGTGGTCACACTTACAAGGTAATGCCTAGGTGGTCACACTTACAAGGTAATGCCTAGGTGGTCACACTTACAAGGTAATGCCTAGGTGGTCACACTATTTTTGTAAATACCCTATTTAAAAATATACAAAGCTAATCAATCGCACAATAGATGATGGTGCCAAATAAGGTGACATTACTTGGACGTTTTTGACATCAGTTTACAAAATTATGATGTCATTGTACATTGTTTATTATCACAACAATGCATACAAGTGCATCTGTCCAAAGATTGAAAATCATGCGATAATTGACTTCTGTTATGAATTAGGCTAGACGCCAACAGAAACCCTTCAGATGATGAAGCTGACAGGACACAATGGAGTCAAGAGGTTGCCGGTGTTCCGGTGGCACAAAATGTTCAAAGAGGAGCTCAATGAACATTGAACTGATCGCAAGTAAAACAGCTGGACGTCAATAGACACCAATAGAAGATCTGATAGTTTAGGACAGCTTTCAATGTCTGCACAACAGATTGTTTCCGAGTTTGATGAACAGTCACGTTCATGGACACATTTCAACAATTTGATACAGCATCATAGGAGGTGCATTGAGTGCAGAGGTGACCTTTTTTAAAAGGTTTAAATGTGCCTGTGTAATGAATTATTTCCGCTGATATTGCGACTATTCTTTACTGACAGATTAACAATTCTTACTATCATAATCATTTTTGCTATGTCTGATCTGTACCAACATCATAAGAAAAGTCCTATTTTTTTCTGGATCACACCTTGTAAATTTGTCTTCATTAACAGAAAACATGCAAATGGAATGCATTTGATGTGTATCTGCCATAATTCGATCACTCTGCCTGATTATAATAATACATAAGTAAAGTCATATTGAAATGAATACATTTTGCATAAATCAATCATGGATGGCAGATTATTGTCTGTTGTTTCACTTCTTCATTAAGGTAAATTGCATTTTAATATTGACTGGGTTGGATGGAATATATATAGTGGTTTGCTCTACTGGCCAAATTTAAGGCGAATTACATATGTAGTGTGTGCGTGCGTCAGCCTGTTAACTTTTCATTCAAATGACATTTTCTCTGAAACTGCAAGGCCAAATGTGATGAAACTTGCCCAGTAGCATCCTGGTATGACCCTTTCTCAAAATTGTTCAAATGGTTCAGCTTGACTGCATGGCTGTCAGAGCTAAAAATAGAAAAATCATAAACAATTTCTTCTCATGAACCGATGATCTGATCTGCATCAAACTTGCTCTGTAACATCCTGGCATGACCCTTTCTCAAGATTGTTCGTCGGGTTTTTGTTGATTGCACAATATGGTTGCCAGAGCTAAAAATATAAAAACCTTTAAACAACTTCTTCTCATGAACCGAAGATCAGATTTGCATCCAACTTTCTCTAAAGCAACCTTGCATGAACCTTCTTTAAGATTTCTGACATCCATATGCACAATATAGTCAGTAGAGCGTCGGGCTCTCTCGGGCCTCTTGATTTGTATGGGGCCTTAATTCTTTAAAACAGCCAGGTCATGTAGAAGACCACAAGTGCACACCTGGAGAGAACCACTGACATTCTGAAAGCCAGCGGAATGGCTTCTCCACAAATTCTATATTTATGGTATTTGAATTGGCAGCTCTGTAGGTCAAGTGATTTGAAGTCAGTGACCATAACCACTCTACCACAGAGGCTTGAGCAAAACCCAAAAAAGTTACGCCCCCCCCCACCTGAGACCAATCCTTGATCCCCCCCTGTATCCAGTATGCAGATACAACTTTAAAATATTATTCTCTCCTGTTTATATACTAATGCACCCAATTTTAGGTCTTAAAAACTGCTTCATTACATCAAATGGTAACCGCATCATAATCATTTAATTGATTACCAGCAGGTATTCAACATGCTATTCAGCAGTTAACCACTGCATTATAAACAGCTTCTAACACCTGAAGGGTTGGAAATAATATTGTTGAAGTTAGGCAATACACTCAGAAATTACAGATTCAAACTAATAATTGTTTTGCATAAGCTGGTGTAAACGTTAACTTAAAGGTAAAAAATATCAAATGTATAAGAAAATAATCAATGAAGACTGGAATTTTCATAGACCACGCCCCTGGTGTAAATACAGCACATAGACTGTCGGCAAATGTCTTTGAAGTCGCTGCAGGAACTATGATACATCCTGTGTTTAATATTGGACAATAAAATTGCACAAACTTACTGTTATGACACTTCAGGTCATAGATAGTTTCAAATTGTGCAAGGAATGTTTACAATAAGAAGTTATACGCCTATTTAGCGATGATCAAGGATGTCAACAAGTCAGAATCCAATCGTTGATTTCGATGGGCTGCCAAATTTGTGTGTAAATTACACTCTGCACAGTGAGTGAATGGGCATGTTGATTAAGTTTCTTGTCCCATCTTTTTAAGGTACTCCCAGAAAAATTCAATTGGCTGAAATCAAATCAAACGGGATCGCATATAATTAAAGAACATTGCAGTTGCAATTTGACTTACTTGTTCTACAAAAGTTGTCATTTTAATGTAAGTATTGGTTACCTTGGGCAATTGAGATATATTTTACTGAAATACAAAGTTTTAGGGGAAAAGTTACTATTTTTTATGGCTAAAATAGACGCACCAGCTGGCCCTTAAAATGCGAAGAACCTAGGCCTGTTAATTAGGACAAATAGGTATATTCTTGTGAAAGCAATAATAACTAGCCCTTTCCTGTTTCCCTGTGAAACAGTTGCTGTGCTTCAATACTAATATGTTATTTATGTGCACCTTGCAGAGGTTCTTTGTTTGAAGCCTCATTTAAAACAACTTTGGAGTTGTTCGGTAGAACAACTAGTTCTATGGCACATTTCGACAGTCGCATCGCTTAACTACGTTTGCATATTAACTACGTTTGCGTATTAACTACGGAAGTTACGTACGAATAACAGAAAAGGTATTCTGTGCATGCGCAAGAACAACAGAAAAAAGTAAATCTGTTACAAAAAGTAAACCAACAACTGAGCATAACCAACAACTGAGCGTTTTAACTGTTGAAGTCAGGTCTAAGCTAGCATCTAGCATTGATTTTTACAGAAAGATACTAAACAATGTCTTTGATATAAACAATGTCCTCGATATTCTATGTTAAAATTGTTTTGAGTTAAGTCAATTATTGTAACAGCCTGAACAAAATTGGGTCAATCGCCTAATTATAATGTTTGGCGTGGGTTTAGTCACGTGTCATCAAACAAACGCCGAAAACACATCACCTAATTATAATATTTGGTGTGGGTTTAGTCACGTGTCATAACAAACGCCAAAACCACGCGCTTTTCTCCGGATGTCGCGGAGGAATATAGGTAAATCAATTGGTAGACAAAAAAGTCCAATATTGGTTGGCATTTTTCTCTGTACTTTCTGGAATTTCTGAATATAAAACCAGTGTTCAATACCGAACAACTCCAGTGCTTTCAGCGCTTTGATTAATAAATTGGATTACAAAACCGGCGTGTGTATTTTTTGCTAAAATGGAAAAAAATATAATTCGAATTTTTAACTTTTTTTATATATTTTGTTTCCGACCGTATTTTGCATTGTAGACGATTGTTAGAGTTGCCAAAATGGTCTATTCTGGAAGATTTTATTTCAATGCGGTACGATTCAAATCAATATCTTAATATTTCGAGATTTGTCAATGTTACGAATGTAATGATTTTGACAACCCTCAGTTTTGCATGTTACTCCCCTTGAATTACAATACCAAATATTCCCTTATAAACGCCCCTCCCCCTATTTTGCAAAAAGCCCGAATAATTCTTACTCTGATCTGATAAAATCTTACGTTGATCCGTATCAAAGAATCAAAATTTTCACACAATAAAAGCATTATCTGTTACCATAGAATGTTAAACTTTTAGCACTAGAACTTTAAAACAGTCCACTATTGATATTTACAACATGAATTGAGTCAAATGACAAAGGTCACATGTAAGACTGGCAGTACTGCTACCTGTGACATAATTTATTGTGCTCTCTGTGACCTAATACCTTGGGCAGATCAAAGGTGTCAAATTTGAAGAGATTTTAGGCTAGCATGTGGAATTTTTAGCACTTCGGCTTAGAACAAAGGTTAGTGACCGGCTAGTGGGTACCATACTTATTCTAATAGATGCACATGAGACTGAAGTACTTATTCTAATAGATGCATATAAGACTGAATTTGAGTGATTTTTTACCTCTATTAAAAGCCCCCTCTCAAAATGTAACGCCGTTTATTAGGGGATATTCGGTATGTAGAATATGAATTAAACGGAACTAAAAAAAATGGTACTGCTATCGTTACAGTCCCCCTTGCTTTGCTTCCCAAATCACATTTTATGTAAGAATGCATGTACATGCTGAATGTGATTACTGTTTACTTTACCTAACAAACGTATGTCCAAATAATGTTTTCGGTCTGACAAGTTTTCCAAGGTTATCAGACCGCATGTCGTCACATGGATGTTTTTTGGGTTTTTTTGACCACCCAGTGGAACATTTTTTTTAAAGATTTTGTAATCCAACAAATAAAAAAGTAGTGGCCTAAACGCTTAAATTTAGTTTAGTTTATCAAATTTCATTGCTATTGAAATTACATTAGTGGAAGAAAAAATGCTCTGTTGTGTCTTGATTGGTAGTTATCAGAACCTGGTATTGAATAAATGTCACATTTTCCCTAAAGTAATTTATTTTTATTTTTTAATTTGACAAGAAATTTGAACAAAAGATGTTAAACAACATGGAAGGCATTATTTGCAGTCCTCACTTTTGTTCAGTTAATATCACCAACAAAACGTTCATTGCCAAAATCTTCACCACAAATGATCAACGAAACAATGGAGGGATTATATGTGCCTTACTGGATGAACTATCATTGTGATGGTGTTGGGTATCATTCGTATCATTCGTATGACATATTCAATATTGGCTGTTATATTTCACAATTGTCTCAGCTGATATGAGACAAAATTGGGCAATATTTAGATAAACAAGGCTAATAAATGGCAAAATCAGGGCCAATACAGGAAAACAGGGCCTATATGAGATTTGGCTGAGATGCAGGGCCAATACAGGAAAACAGGGCCTATATGAGATTTGGCTGAGAAGCAGGGCCAATACAGGAAAACAGGGTCTATATGAGATTTGGCTGAGAGGCAGGGCCAATACAGGAAAACAGGGCCTATATGAGATTTGGCTGAGATGCAGGGCCAATACAGGAAAACAGGGCCTGTATGAGATTTGGCTGAGATGCAGGGCCAATACAGGAAAACAGGGCCTATATGAGATTTGGCTGAGAAGCAGGGCCAATACAGGAAAACAGGGCCTATATGAGATTTGGCTGAGATGCAGGGCCAATACAGGAAAACAGGGTCTATATGAGATTTGGCTGAGAAGCAGGGCCAATACAGGAAAACAGGGTCTATATGAGATTTGGCTGAGAAGCAGGGCCAATACAGGAAAACAGGGTCTATATGAGATTTGGCTGAGAGGCAGGGCCAATACAGGAAAACAGGGTCTATATGAGATTTGGCTGAGAAGCAGGGCCAATACAGGAAAACAGGGTCTATATGAGATTTGGCTGAGAAGCAGGGCCAATACAGGAAAACAGGGTCTATATGAGATTTGGCTGAGAAGCAGGGCCAATACAGGAAAACAGGGCCTATATGAGATTTGGCTGAGAGGCAGGGCCAATACAGGAAAACAGGGTCTATATGAGATTTGGCTGAGAAGCAGGGCCAATACAGGAAAACAGGGTCTATATGAGATTTGGCTGAGAGGCAGGGCCAATACAGGAAAACAGGGTCTATATGAGATTTGGCTGAGAAGCAGGGCCAATACAGGAAAACAGGGTCTATATGAGATTTGGCTGAGAAGCAGGGCCAATACAGGAAAACAGGGTCTATATGAGATTTGGCTGAGAGGCAGGGCCAATACAGGAAAACAGGGCCTATATGAGATTTGGCTGAGAAGCAGGGCCAATACAGGAAAACAGGGTCTATATGAGATTTGGCTGAGAAGCAGGGCCAATACAGGAAAACAGGGTCTATATGAGATTTGGCTGAGAAGCAGGGCCAATACAGGAAAACAGGGCCTATATGAGATTTGGCTGAGAAGCAGGGCCAATACAGGAAAACAGGGCCTATATGAGATTTGGCTGAGAAGCAGGGCCAATATGAAATCTTCAAAAGTTGTGCCAAAATGCTGAAAATTACAATTTAAATCATAATTGAATGTTTAGTGTTAATCAAAATCAGAATTTTATTCACTCTGCAATTAAATAGATAATTAACAATTAAAATTTCCCATTTTGTCTTTCATTAAATAATTAATAGATCCAATACGATATTCGTTTGTCGCATAAGTACATGTATTTGACATTACATGCGCCTTAGTTTCTAATATATTTAATGAATGTAAGGTGATTCGTAAACACATAGAAAGGTTGGAAAAACAAGCTTTATTAATAATGTTTTCAAGCTTACATACTCGGGAGAGGTTAAATCTCTTATATGTTAGTCTTGATTTACTGTTTGGCTTGTATAATCTTCAGTCTAGTAGATGGTTCAGAATTTAGTGAAGATTAATGCTTCAAAATGATGAGGTAATTCACCATGATTTAGTTTGTTGGTATGCATGTAATAGTAATGAATGGCAAAACATATTGCTCAAATGCTATAATTACCAGTGTTTATGAAGTAATTCCTACTGCAATAACGTATCTTGTCTTTTCTGTAGAAACTACTTTATAAATTCTAACCTATACTTAATCTCAAAATGCATTCCTCTAAACATGATCATCCTTTTCATCAATAGGGAATAACTGGCAAACTTTTGCAGACTTGTTACTTTTTTGTTGCTATATTGACTTAAGAAGCATCACTTAAGAAGATAATGCTGCACAACTTACTTACTTTATGGAAGGCATATACCATTATTCTCTGCCAACATTTGTTTTTGTCAGTCATTAATGGAGCACTGCACTTTTGACACTGTAACTCTATGACTAATTACTTTGACTTCCCAGGTGTGTCTGGCAACTAATGCAAAGAGAAAGTCTAATAAAATTACAATGTCACAGTGCTACCCAGGTGTGTCTGGTATTCACAGTAACTCTATTGTTATGTCTGGCAGAGAATGCAAAAGGAATTATAATATTAAAGTGCCTCCTGGTCCTTATAAATCTCCTTTTCAAGTTCTATTTTTCCTGTATATCTTCCTTGTCACTTGAGTTGGTCACATCAACCAATGAAACTGCCTTAATGTACCATGAGAGCTTTCTGTGCAAACTTTGTGAATGAGCTTGGAATGGTGCTTTTGTGAGAAACTGTTTCTGCAAAAATTCAGAAAAGGTATATTTTAGATGTATCCAGTTTTATGAAATTATAGAGTTTTGGTAAAGATTATCTTAATATATAGTAGTTTCTTAAGTGTGTTTTTAATGTACATGTATGGCAGGGATGTCTCTGATTGTTGAAGTAGCAGGGAAATCACCAAAAATAGGCGGGTGTCTGGGGGTACAACCTTTAATTATGATCATTCATACAAGAAAAGTAGCTGGGTGATGATGCTGCAGTTACTGGGTTATTTTACCGGCTCCTAGCTCTTATTGACATCCCTGGTACAGTACAATTTGTTGGCAGGTATAACTGTAACACTGTACTACAATTGATTGGGTGCAGTATCATGTCACATGTCGACAGCTTGGTATCACAGTGTGTCAGCATTATTGTTTGCTAAAAGTTGACACTGTTTCCATGAGATTGGAAATCATTGTTGTGACATTAGGAAATCGTAAGCTTTTCAGAATGAAAACTTCAAACAGATCTATTTCTTTTTTTTAAGAATCTGGCATCACCAGGCAACCCAAGTCTATTTTTGAATAGGCTATCCTCACCTAACAGAATGTGTGGGATTAATGATACCCCATATGGGGCTTTTTGTAATCCACGGATTGTTTTGCAAGGAGGACTTGTCATCTGGTCATACCCGCTGCACAAATAAAATGACATGATTGTGGCAGTTTGATGATGATTATCAACCCATTGTCATATATTTGCAAGGTTTCTTGTTTTAATCAAGTATACACACTTCTTAACACGAGATAGGTTTTGTTTGAAAATATAATTGACACAGGTTTGTAATGAGAGAATAAATCAATTTTGCTGCAAAGACTTAAAATATTGCTGCTGTATAGTAATAACTGAGATATTATATATTTTTTGGAGCTTTATCTGTTGATATTGATGTATAAATTCCCAGGTTTTTGGTCCAATTTTGTGTATTTCCATTAACGTTATTTGCTTTTAAGTCACTTTACATTCTCTAGGAATTTCAGATTTATATCTTTTAGATTATTACATAGATCTGCACTTAATACTTTATTTCCTACTGGTGAATAACCAGCTGCACAGAATTTTACCCTTGATTAAAAAAAAAATCATTTACCAAAGATAGTGTCAATGTCTGACTTTCTCCTGTCTATTCTGCAATTAATGGCATTATTTTATCATGCAGGTGTGTGTTAACGTTCATTTTGGGACTTCTGTGTTTCTCTGCTTGGTGTCTGTCTCATTGGCTCTTTTGTTGTTATTTTTATGTTTCCACTAAATATTACTTGTGCAGGCAAATTGTTCTGTCTGTTTTTGCGTCGCTGCCGTACTAACATGGTTTTGCTATTTGCATATCTGAGTTGTGTAAACCAATCAAATCTTACGTTAACCACCAAGACAATTTTTATTCTTCAACCGAACAACGTTTGTAACCTTGACATGGATTGGTTAACTTTTCGATAAAGGGTACGTTGCCTTACCGTAATCCACTGAATTTCGGTGAATTTACTGAAATCCATTTTGGATCTGGACTGACCAGCAGTCGTTACATCTCAGCCTTTTTTATGTTGCACAACAAATCTTAATTAACCTTCAAACTGCGCCGACCATCTTTTATCATGTTATTGCTTGTTGATCGTTGTATTTATACCCCCACAAACGAAGTTTGAGGGGGTATATAGGAGTGAGCTTGTTGGTCGGTCTGTCGGTCTGTCGGTCTGTCGGTCTGTTGGTCTGTCGGTCTGTCGGTCTGTCGGTCTGTCGGTTTTCATGGTTTCCGGACGATAACTCATGAAAGGCTAGACAGATTTGAAAAATTTTTGGTACACAGGTGTAACATCAGAAGATACAGGTCAAGTTCGATATTGGGGCTGGTGGGGCCAAGGTCAAGGTCACTGTTACTAAAAATAGTTTCTCTTACTTTCACTTACTGTTTTCATGTTTTCCGGACGATAACTCATGAAAGGCTAGACAGATTTGAAAAATTTTTGGTACACAGGTGTAACATCAGAAGATACAGGTCAAGTTCGATATTGGGGCTGGTGGGGCCAAGGTCAAGGTCACTGTTACTAAAAATAGTTTCTCTTACTTTCACTTACTGTTTTCATGGTTTCCGGACGATAACTCATGAAAGGCTAGACAGATTTGAAAAATTTTTGGTACACAGGTGTAACATCAGAAGATACAGGTCAAGTTCGATATTGGGGCTGGTGGGGCCAAGGTCAAGGTCACTGTTACTAAAAATAGTTTCTCTTACTTTCACTTACTAGCAAATGGTTTGTTTTTAGTTGTAAGGCCACTACTTTTATATAAATTGGTTTACAAAACCGGCGGGTCTAATTTTCCGAAAAGTAGAAAAAAATAAAAATCGAATTTCACTTTTTTTTTCAAAATTATTTTCCCGACCGTATCAAAACATTGTAAATCTTAACTATTTTACATAATTTCGTTGTTTTTTCCTAAAATTTGAGATTTGTATTAATAAACAAATGATTTAGAAGTGTTTTGCCACAGACAACTGAATAACAACAGTTAAAATACTCGAAATATACGACAATGACCATGGCGAGTAACTGCGAAGTTGCATAAATTTCGGATACGCTTATTTTCGGATAAGTGTTCGTTTTTAAAGTTTAATGTCAACTTGATAGTATGTAAGCTTGTAATAAGAGTCTTAAAGGTTTTCTTTTGCATTTTTGTTTACTGTTGTCAGTAGACATACAGAATTTTCTTGTTATGTAAACAGTGCAGTCAGTGACTTGCCCAGAAAATTTCAGTTACAGAATATCAATTTATCATGTGTCACAATATGTTATCTATTGCTTCAAGTTCATGACTCCCCTAGAATAATATGGCAATTTTATTTGGCTGGTAAGAAAAGACATTTGCTTTTAATCAAGTCTGTTTTTCAATTTGTATTTCACTTATTGAACTCTGGTTGACAGTGGCAAATTTTTAAGAAATTCACATTGCTAAACTTCATATGGAATTTTTTCACTTAAAATGATTCGAAATGAACTATTGAACAGTAAGAAAGATGAATCTATCAGTCTGATTCTGACACATGTTTACAGTAATTGGCATGGTTAAAATAATTCATATTTTTTCTCAAATATGTATTTTGATATTCAGCATAGCCTTAAAGCAAAACAAATGTCTGGCTGGGCGATATCAAATGTATCTTCGAAAAAAGTGTAGTATATATACATGTTTTCTAGTCAATTTCATTGATGTTCTCAAAGTATGTTTTATATGCACAGTATGTAAGATTTAAACAGTGTGTTTAATTAGAACTATGAAACTTTGTGTGTATTAATACATGTTTAAATAGCAGTTTAAGAATTAAAATGTCAAGTAAATGATATAAATTTTCAATGTTGTTAATCATTTCTCTGATTTTCACCCTTTTAGAGTATGTTTTGGGACTTTTTTCCTTTTTTTTTTTTTTTTTTTTTTCGACCACCCAGTGGACATTTTCCCCAAAAATTCTTGTAAACCAAAAAATAAAAAAGGAGTGGCCTAAACGACTTATCTTTCTGTGAAAATAACTGTTATTTCTAGCATATTGTTTGATATATTTTGCATTGATTTAGTTCCATTTTGCCCAGCTTTTTGTGAGCAATTCTATACAAGTTCAGTTTTTTATTTCACAGGAACTGTTGATTAGTTCTTACTGTTCTGTTGGCAGCATTTTTGGTTTATTACATTCAGATACTAGCAAATGGTTTGTTTTTGTTGTTGAAGACTCGCCTTTCAGTGAAAATAACGGGATTTCTTTTAAAATCCATTGAAATAAGGCATAATATAATGTTATATCCAGGTAGTTTGATTATTTGATTAAATCTGTGAAACTGCAGTCAAGGACAATGGAACAAAATGTCTTGATTGCGAATATAAATTGTATCAATTTAATACGCTTTGTTGCTATATTTGTTCGAATTTGAATGCAAAATGTTCAGATCTTGGGAGTTAAAATCAAATATATTGGTGTTACTAGTTCATACTCTAGTCGAATGTATCATTATATTTCTTTGTGACAAAGTGCTATATATTACTGTTCATTTTTTCTATTTTATTGATTTTGACCTGACTCCCATACTGTGGTATTCATATCACCTCCGAAATATTAAAATGTACACAATTCTTATTATAACCCCACTTCAAAATATGCAATGGGGGCTATATGGGAATCACCACTTGTTCCGTCATGTCACATAACATGGTTTTCCATGAATTATTTCTACCAAGCCTAGTTGTGTATATTGTCGGCACATTCTGATTGTGGTCCTGTAGTGATAGATAGTGATAGATAATTTCATTGTCTTGACTGGCGGCCATCTTTGAATTTATCAAAAATATGTCTGACAAAGCGGTATTGTGGGGGTATTAATCACCTTCAGTGATAGCTCTAGTTTCAAACAGTAATATGCATAGTGATATTGGTAGTCAACATACTGTCCTTATCATTCTTAGTTACATCGATGATTACTTATCTTTCTTGATCAGTGGTTCTGATTTCATCATTATCCTGTCCATTGATATTATGGACTAAATATAAAATTTATGAAATTCAAGACTTTTAGAAGCTGTCTCAATTTAACAATCTTTAATGCCCCTTTTGCGAATGATCATTATTTAATGATGTCTGAACAGACTCTTAAATAGTTTATATAGAGTGCTGGTTGAGCTATGTTTTAAAACCTTATTCGCTGTTTTCAAACAGTTTACTTTTGAGACAACTTGCAGAACATAACTTTCAACCATGTCTCGTCTAAGGTCAAAAAGGCAGTTCTTTGTTTGGCTCAAAATTTTACTAAAATGACACAACATGCAGAATGCAACTTTTGGCCTTTCTTGGTTTGAGGAATGGTTCAGTTGTAATAGAGACATTTTTCATAGAAATAAATGTGTCCATGTTATAAGTAGTTAGGAAAGATATGGTCATAGTGTATGCCAAACTATTCATGTTCTAAGTCATGCATTGAGGGAATGACTTTTATAACATTTTCCATTGGCAATAATTCTATACCTTTGTACAAATTATTTGCAAAAAATGTTATCTGTTCACATGAAATTGTAAGAAATGGCGAAACAACTGTTCCATTCACATGATATAATCATTATTTTTTAGCTATATTGCTTCATTTTACATTGAGTTTCTATTGAGCATGAAACAGTTTATTTCATCCTTGATTTGATCTAACTTCTTAATGATTTTACATACATATTTTTTCTAATTCTGACATCTTTTTCTCACCTGAGCACAAAGTTGTATGTCCATCCTTGTCATTCAACCTTTTCTTTTAACACCGTCTCCTCCTATACCACTGAATGATCCTCTGCATAAGTAGGTCACATGATCGAAACATAGATTTTAAAAGTGTAAACTATGAAAACTGCTTTGATATTTGGCGAGTAGCATTGTCTAGTGGTCCTCTACAAGATTGCATAAATTATTAAGTTCCGTCAAAAATCCTGGTCACCAGGGGGTTGGGCTTAATGTATATAGTAGAAACTATAAACAACATACCTCGTAAACCATTGTATGGATTTTGTTACAGGAATTATCCTTAGGTTGTCCTCTTTCAAAGATATATATGGTTCCTGTCTGTTGCATAAGTAGGTCACATGAGCCAAAAATAGATTTAGAAATGAAACTATGAAATCTTTCTTTTCCTAAACCATAAGGCTTAAAGGTTTGGTATATGGTGGGTAGCATTGTCTAGTGGTCCTCTTACAAGATTGCATAAGTTATTAAGTTCCATCATAAACATGGTCACCAGGAGGCAGGGCCTTGTTAAAGTAAAAACTTCTTGTCCTAAACCATAAGGTGTAGAGTTTTGATATTTGTTGTGTGATCCTCTTGCAAAATTGTATAAATAATTAAGTTGTCAAAAAACATGGCCTCCATGGTGCATTGCCTTGTTGCCTACATGTTTAAAGTGGAAACTTTTAATGACATCTCCTGATTAACTGCTGAATGGATTTTTATTGAACCTATACCAATTTATTGGCACATTTCTCTTATTCAGTCAGAATGGCAGTATACTCAGGTGAGCAGCATGTTGTCCGATCAATAACTTAAGTATTCTTTTTCCAATCTTCACCAGACTTGGTCATAATGTGAATCAGCATAATATCTTGAACAAGTTCTATAACCAGCTATATCGCATTTGTCACTCCAGAGTTATTGCCCTTTAATTAGAGAAATTACCTAAAATTGCTCTTGTCTGATCAATAACTTAAGAATTCTTTATCCAATGGTCACCAGACTTGCTCAGAATGTGTATCGGCATAATATTTCGAACAAGTTTGATAACCAGCTATATCGCATTTGTCACTCCAGAGTTATTGCCCTTTAATTAGAGAAATTACCTAAAATTTGTCTTGTCTGATCAATAACTTAAGTATTCTTTGTCCAATCTTCACCAGACTTGGTCATAATGTGAATCAGCATAATATCTTGGACAAGTTAGATAACCAGCCATATCGCACTGGTCACTCCAGAGTTATTGCCCTTTAATTATAGAAATTACCTAAAATTTGTATTATCTGATTAATAACTTTTTTTAGAATTCTTTGTCCAATTTTCACCAAACTTGGTCAGAGAGCAATTTTTATTGTTATTAAATACATTGCATAAATTTCGAAAACAGTTGTTGGAATATTTTTCCCAGAGGTACTTAGGTTGATTCTATGCAAATGGATCAAGTCAGGTTCAAACCTAGGTCACTAAAGGTGGGGTCATAGGAGATGAGTCTTTTTTACACTGCTTTATTTTAAACTCTATTGACAAAATATTTATAACGGGTGTATTTTGCGATGGTATGCACTCTTGTTTCAATATTAAATTAGGGAACAAGTTTTCCTATTACTTCACTGACAAGCTGGTAACAAATTTTCATTATTTAACTTAGAAAGGGCCTACCCTGTTAGTTCTGCCAGGAGGGCACTTGCTTGCCAATTAATTTATTAGAAGCTTAGGGGAAATATTCTTTCAGTGACAAATTGACTAAAGACAGTACATCCACAGTCAATTTCCCTCCACTTCTGATCTATGCTGGGAATTTGTCAGTCACATTAGGTCTGGTTTGTACTCAGGAACACAGGTTAGGCCAACTGACTGCCATGTATAACAGAGATTATATTGAATCAAAGCGCTGTTAGCGCTGAAGGCCTGGGGCTTCAGGGGCAATATTACAGAAATGTCTTAAGTAAAATCTTATCCTTATCCTTAAAATTCACTTTCCTCAACTGATTTATTTAACATACAGGCTATAATATGGTCAAACCAAGAGTCATAAATGAATAGTATTAATATGTTATTGTCATTACCATTAAAAAGCCTAACAGTTTTAATGAGGGTTTTGGAATTACATCCATTTAAGTTTTGAACTTACGTGAAAATATGTAAGATTCACTTAAGATGCTTCTGTAATACGGGCCCAGATAGCTGAATCGTGGATTTGCTTGCCCTATGTACATCTTGTTACTTGTTTGTAAACAAATTATCATATTTATACTACTGTATTTCCATATTAAGTTACCAGTATTTTTCCATTAGTTAATTTGTGCAGTAACTATACAAGTCAGTATATCTTGTGCATCAGTGATAACTCTAACCCTGGTTCAAATGTCCAGAAAGTTGGCAATTTGAAGAAACACAAATTATGACAAGCAGTCACACATGTATCCAGTATGGCTAATAGTTTCAATGTTCAAGTTTCCGTTTGATTATCTCCATTTATCAAGGTTTAATAGTGAGAATTGCATGTTTGCTAATCGGACATTTTTATGCCCCCACTGAAAGGGTGGGGTATATAGATTTGCCCTTGTCCGTCTGCATGTCCGTCCGTGTCCGTCTGTCCTTCAGTCTGTCACAAAATCTTGTGTCACTCATATCTCCAAAAGAATATGAGCCAGAGTCATAAAACTGTACAGGAATGTTCACCAGTCTATGTAGTTTTGCACCTGGGGTTTCATGTTTGGCTGTGTCCAGTTAGTGCAGAGTTATGTCCCCTGACTTAGTTAAAATATAGCCTACAGATTATGCAATCTTGTGTCACCCATTTCTCCAATACAATATGAGCCAGATTCATATAACTTTACAGGAATGTTAACCAGCATATGAAGTTGTGCACCTGGGGTTTCATGTTTGACTGTGTCCAGTAAGTGCAAAGTTATTGCCCTTGACTTATCACTATAATCAGTACAGTTGTTCACTTGGTATTTTTGATACACATTCACAAACTGTGAACAGAATAGTGGCAAGTGGGGGCATCTGTGTCCTATGCACACATTTCTATTTATTTCTAACACAACCCAGACATAATACTATTTCCCTTTAACCCTGTGGTACAAAAAATTATTTACCGGTAAAAAAATATACTGCAAGACGATAGCCTTGCCATGTGTTTTGACAAGTTTATCAATGTACACATTTAAGGATTAACTCTATACACTGTAAAGTAAATTTGTACATGCAGAATGGCTTCTGATGTTGTACATTCCGGTTAATGCACACAAAATTCTGTTAAGTATTTTTGGAAAGGAGAGAAAGTGGAAAATGGACTTGTAACCCGGCGATCTGGGTTCGATTCCCAGTCGCGGCAGGTCATACCCTTCCATGAAAATTTGACAAAATGTCGATTTTCCTCCACATGTGGAGAAGTTGCCGGCTCCTTGTGGAAAGGTAAGTTAGTACTGGTAAGAATTCAGTCCAGGAAAAACTGGTTAGGTGAACCGGCCGCAGTATATAACTGAAATATCGTTGAGAAACGGCGTTAAACCCGATGAAACAAACAAGAGAAAGTAGACTAGCTTATGCTATCGAGTATTTTGAAAATTATATCAATATAAATATAAAAAAACTAGATTTTCCATCGTAGAGTCAAGTGCGCAATATACAGCGAGTTATTTTCATGAATGAAATCGTAGAAGAGGCTAACAACAGGGCATGAATATCACTGTATCAGAATAAAAAATATACACATGTATAAACCAATGTGCTATAAAGGATTAGAAATTCTTAGGTATTAACTCAATATGCTTTTCTAATATATTTCAACACTGTTCAACGTTTTTATTATGCGATGTAAAGTGGCATGTGCTGAACTACTAAATCCCCGCGCATGGAACTGTGGACTTCGGGAAATAAGGTCAAATGGACAGCATCTGAAATGTATGGGCTAACGCCCCAGGCCAAAAATGGGCGTAAACAAACATCATTACTCAAATTGGTAAAAAGTTAATGAAAGCATCATTAAGTTCTAATCAGTTTATCTGGCTTTCAGGTCATATCGGATTTGTTTTACAAAAGCTTTTGTGTTTTAGTGGTTGCTGTCTTTAATTGCTAGCCTGTCACCCATGTGGGTTAAAAAGTGCTGCCATGAGTACATATCTTTCATTTGAGCTGGCTTGTGTAAGGTTGATGGTACTCAGTGTTTGGATTGTCACCTTAACTCATCCTCTTATAAAAAAGTGACAGGAAGTCATCATGTTGCCTTGTGTTCTTGTGTATCAACAATGCAATCTGATTTGCATTGTTTTACATAAATTCGTAATGCTCTTTATGCAAGAATCTGTGAGAAAGCTTCTTTATGCAAGAATCTGTGAGAAAGCTTCTTTATGCAAGAATCTGTGAGAAAGCTTCTTAAAGCTCACAGTGTCTGTTGAATGAGTTAATCAAGTGTCATACAAATGCATTATTGAGATTGTTGAATAAGTTAATCAAGTGCCATACAAATGCATTATTGAGATTGTTGAATAAGTTAATCAAGTGTCATACAAATGCATTATTGAGATTGTTGAATGAGTTAATCAATCAAGTGTCATACAAATGCATTATTGAGATTGTTGAATAAGTTAATCAAGTGTCATACAAATGCATTATTGAGATTGTTGAATGAGTTAATCAAGTGTCATACAAATGCATTATTGAGATTGTTGAATGAGTTAATCAAGTGTCATACAAATGCATTATTGAGATTATTGAATGAGTTAATCAAGTGTCATACAAATGCATTATTGAGATTGTTGAATAAGTTAATCAAGTGTCATACAAATGCATTATTGAGATTGTTGAATAAGTTAATCAAGTGTCATACAAATGCATTATTGAGATTGTTGAATGAGTTAATCAAGTGTCATACAAATGCATTATTGAGATTGTTGAATGAGTTAATCAAGTGTCATACAAATGCATTATTGAGATTGTTGAATGAGTTAATCAAGTGTCATACAAATGCATTATTGAGATTGTTGAATGAGTTAATCAAGTGTCATACAAATGCATTATTGAGATTGTTGAATGAGTTAATCAAGTGTCATACAAATGCATTATTGAGATTGTTGAATGAGTTAATCAAGTGTCATACAAATGCATTATTGAGATTGTTGAATGAGTTAATCAAGTGTCATACAAATGCATTAATGATATTGTTGAATAAGTTAATCAAGTGTCATACAAATGCATTATTGAGATATCATTATTATTTCAGGTGGTTGAGAAACTCTACCTAAATGTGAAGAAAAAGATACCATCAGATGATCAGTTATCATCATCTGTACCAGAGGTAGGTTGCTTAGCAACAATAGAAATATTTCAAAGATAAGAAAATGTCACTAATCTTCCAAAGTGCACACACCAAATTGTTTCTGTATGTAATCATGTAATGATCTCATAATTATTTGGATACTGGCTTCAATAAGGCAGTACTTAATCAGAGTTTATAGTCTGAATTGTGTTGTTGTTTTGGGTTGGTATCTAATTTGTCAACAGAATTGTCAATGTAGAGATATTGCTCTAATTGCGATTAAAATAGGAAGGCCATTATTAGACAAAGCAATCTTGGTTTAGAAAATCAACTTTCATTTACGATGAATTAGTTGGAGTGGGGTTTTCCTCATAAATGTTTGTATCAGCTTTCCTATTCCCTGTTAGACAAACATGATTAAGTCTATATGAATTGAAATGACTGTAATTATAGCTTCATTATTTGTCTAGGTTGTGTTAATATTGTATTAATTTCTGCATTTTATTAGACTAATAGGATGGAAGCAATGCCTTATACTTTACAAGGGTTTGCACCTTTATTGCCATGTTCATGTATGTGGTTGTCATATTATATTTTGTTATTTTTGTAATCTATTGTTATTAATCAAGTGATTCTGTAATGGCCTTGTTATTTGGCCAAGGACTGTCATATTGGTCAAGGCCGAAGAAAAATGAATACAATAACACAGAGATAGAAAAAGGTAAAAACAATCTTCCTAAAGATAATGTTATTAATCCATTGGGCCAGTACAACTGTTCTTGGCCAAATAACAAGGCCAATATGAAATTGTTTGATTAATGACAATTTGATTAATTATCCATACAAATTTGATTAACAAGTTACCGTATATTACCAGCCATAAGTCGAGTTTTTTTTACTAAAAAAAATCACCAAAAGTCACTGGTCGACTTACGGACGAGTAACAGATGAAAATCAAACAAAATACGACCAGTTGGTAATATTATGAACAAGTTTTTAGTGTGTGGTGTCCTGCTTTCCAAGCGTCACCAAGACGTTTCACTATTCGCAAGCAATGTTCCAAAATCACAAAGTCAGCTAATGTTTAACAAATTTATTTGCAGTCGCTAAGTTACACTAAATATGATTTTTCCACAAAGTTAATAGATATTTCACAAAGTTATCAAATAGTTCACTTAGTCATAAGATTCATAAAAAGAGTACACAAAGTACAAAACGTTAGAGAAACACAGAGCAATATTCCTAAACCTAACTGTACTTAATTATATTCTTCTATTCTGAAAAGTTCCAGGCCCTTATATATACTGGTTCTCAGATGTGACATGTTTAGTAGAAGAGGAAGCCAGTGTCAACACTATATAATTAAACAATATGAGATAATTATGTTGAGAACTCATTGAGTAATTACTTAACAATTGAAAACAATACAACAAAGAAAGTTTGTCGCATGTCAAAAATGATGTCTTGATCTCAAACGGATAAAATATAAATGAGAAGATAAGTCATAATTTAAAATTCATAGAGGGTAATTTGTCAAATATTGAGATGATCTTATGAGCAATTCAAGCCAAAGCCAAATTTTAAATAACATGATTAACAATTGGTAGTGAAGAATTTATGAATAAAAAAGACAAAATTTTGCATCATAATAGTAACATAAACCGGGCTTAAAATGTGGTTTCCGTTGATAATATTGTTACCAAACTTGTTGTATAATAAAAACCTGTGGGGAGCTCGCTTGGGATTGCTTTTGGCTGCGGTCCCCTAAAGGTCAAGGTCACCATTACTAAAAATAGCAATTTGGTTTACGGCAAATTATTTTAGTTTTATTGATCAAATTGACATCAAATTTGGTGTAGAGTAAGAACATGTGAAGAGCTCGCTTGGGATTGCTTTTGGACTCGTTCTGTCAAAGGTCAAGGTCACCTTTACTAAAAATAGCAATTTGGTTCCAGCGAATAACTTGAGTTGCCTTGATCATATTGTAACCAAACTTGGTGTATAGTAAGAACATGTGGAGAGCTTGTGTAGGATTGCTTTTGGGTTTGTTCAGCCAAAGATCAAGGTCACTGTTACTAAAAATAGAATTTGGCTTCCGGTTAATAATTTTGGTTTCAGTGATCATATTGACATCAAACTTTGTGTATAGTAAGAAGATGTCAAGAGCTTGCTTGGGATTGCTTTAGGACTCGTTCTGTCAAAAAGGTCAAGGTCACCGATACTAAAAATAGCAATTTAGTTTTGGCGAATAACTTTAGTTTCTTTGATCATATTGACATCAAACATCAATAATTTGTAACATTAGTTGCACGTGTTGTTGGCACAAGTCGTCGGTCCTTTATTTCTCTCACAAACAGTAGGTGTGTGTCGGCAAGTTTACCTATTAAGCCAATGTAAAAGCGGACAAATCTGCACGAAATGTTCGTAGTGCTGCGAGGCAATTCATTCTTGCAGACTTCAGAGGCGCCGCGTCTTGACTTGTTAGATCGCAATAGTCGGCGCATTGTTTGATGCGACGCACGTCAACAATTTTCAACTCGCAAGTCTTCTTCTAGTTTCCGATGTCGACCGACGTGGGTGGTGATTTTGTCAATGAAATACGACCGGGCGTGGTGCAAAACTGTAGGCCATCACATTTTTCATGCATGAATGACACAATCGACAGTTTTACGCGATGGATTATTCTTTTGTTCTGGCGAATTACGGATAAATAATGATAGGTACGAAAATATACTTAAGACATTATTGAATTAGTTTTCACTCGCAATCTGTAATTTTCACATGCATTTTGCGAGTGTGTGAGTGTTAATTTCGAGCCTCGACATAACGTTTTTTAGTTTAAAATGAAAAGTATGTAAGTAAACCATGGAATTAATAAACATGCCATGACTTTTCTGCTTATAAGCGCGAGTCTACGGGAGAAAGCATAGATAGTCTGCTGAAAATAAAATTGAACAGGATCGCATCGAGGTTTGAATTTGGCATACTTATTCTAAAAAGATCGTCATTTTAGTGTAAGTTTTGGTGACAGTGGGCAATTGTGACATGTTTTACTGAAATACAATCTTTTTAGGGTCTGAATAAGTTCTATGAAATGTGTGTGATATTTTTGCATTTGTAAGAATAATAAGGAAATTCCCTATATGAAACCTAAAAATGTTTCATTGGTATTCATTTCATTACATAATTTTTGAGGCTTCCTCAAGGTGTCAATTTTGCTTTCTTCCAAGAGCTTCCGGGGGGGGGGGGGGCTTCACCCCTGACCCCCTACCAGAGCCCTAGCGACACCCTGGACCCCCAGCTCAATTTTTTACATCAAACTTGGTGTATAGTAAGAACATATCGAGAGCTTGCTTGGGACTGCTTTTGGACACATTCCATCAAAGGTCAATGTCACCTTTACTCAAAATAGCAATTTGGTTTTCCGTAGATCATATTGAAACCAAACTTGGTGTATATAATAAGAATATTTTGAGAGCTCGCTGGCAATTGCTTTTGGGTTTGTTCTGTCCATTGCCACTTAAAATTTAAAAATCAGTTTCTACTTAATATCTTCGCTATGTGTGGGTGTATTGACATCAAACTTGGTGTATAGTTTGTGCATATATATATAATATATCAAAGTGTGAGTGTGTGTATGCATGTATCACCTACAGCACCTTTGCAGCATTGATGATCATCATGTATTCATTATACAAATAGAGGCTTGATTACAAATAACTAGGTTGAAAACCTGGTTTGTGGGCATTGCCCATTTCTTGTCTACATATTCTGGCTACAACCAATGAAACTGAACAGTCCTTTGATTCTAATATCTTTTATTTCTGCCATATTTCTTACTAAAAATTGAAATACAACATTTGTCGTCTTTCAGTGTTATGAAAGTTTTGATTTCATGACATATAATTCGCATCTTTCATTTATACCAAAGTGAAAACATTGAAATTCAAGATAGTAGTATATTAAAATTGAATTCAATTTATTGGTATCAGTCAAGATTCCAGCTGTTTATAAACAGATATAAAAAATTAACGGATACCCATCTTAAAACAATTTGCATGTTTGCTTCATACGCCAGCTGTATCTTACTGTCTAAATATCATGAAAGAATGTAGATGAATCTAAAAAGATTACAATCGTGTGAGATTGTGAAAGATTGGTTGTTTACAATTATGGACATGTTTGTCAAAGAATTGAATAGAACTGATTGATCTGGTGTCTAGCGACTTCAAGCCTATGGCGTCTGTCTTTTCCCTGAATTTCATGATATTTTTATCAAAGCAGGCTATTCACTCTTGTGGTTTATTAGATTGCCTTGTATTGTTTACTGATAAGCTGTAACACAATGTCCCAAAAGTGTTCTCAGAAATGCAACGTATTTATCATTGGTGTTATAATTGTATCCCTTGGATTTGTTCGGTTTTAATGCAATTTTTTGTTATCATCATAAATTCCTGTAAAAGATGCTGTAGACTTTCAGCATCATGCTAAAAACTTTCAGCATCATGCTAAAAAAAATTAAGCATCATGCTGAATAGAGGTCTCCTCCAGAGAGGTTGTATCTAAATAGAGATCTCTTGCAGAGAGGTTGTATATAAATATAGGGCTCCTCCAGAGTGGTTGTAGCTAAAGAGAGGACCACTCCAGAGAGGTTATACCTAAAGAGAGGACCACTCCAGAGAGGTTATATCTAAATAGAGGTCTCCTCCAGAGAGGTTATTTCTAAATGGAGAGCTCCTCCAGAGAGGTTGTATCTAAATTGAGTACCACTCCAGAGAGGTTGTATATAAATAGAGGACCACTCCAGAGAGGTTATATCTAAATAGAGGACCACTCCAGAGAGGTTGTATCTAAATAGAGGACTACTCCAGAGGTAGAAGCTAAATAGAGGACCACTCCAGAGAAGTTGTATCTAATTAGAGGACCACTCCAGAGAGGTTATTTCTAAATGGAGAGCTCCTCCAGAGAGGTTGTATCTAAATAGAGGACCACTCCAGAGAAGTTGTATCTAAATTGAGTACCACTCCAGAGAGGTTGTATATAAATAGAGGACCACTCCAGAGAGGTTATATCTAAATAGAGGACCACTCCAGAGAGGTTGTATCTAAATAGAGGACTACTCCAGAGGTAGAAGCTAAATAGAGGACCACTCCAGAGAAGTTGTATCTAAATAGAGGACCACTCCAGAGAGGTTGTATCTAATTAGAGGACCACTCCAGATGTTGTAGCTAAATAGCAGACCACTCCAGAGAGGCTGTTACTAAAAAGAGGGCTCCTCCAGAGCTAACAAAACTTTCAGTATCATGCTGAAACATTTAGCATGATGCTGAAAAATGATTTTGCACGACCCTGCATCATGCTAAAACTTTCAGTATCATGCTGAAACATTTAGCATGATGCTGAAAAATGATTTTGCACGACCCTGCATCATGCTAAAACTTTCAGTATCATGCTGAAACATTTAGCATGATGCTGAAAAATGATTTTGCACGACTCTGCATCATGCTAAAACTTTCAGTATCATGCTGAAACATTTAGCATGATGCTGAAAAATGATTTTGCACGACCCTGCATCATGCTAAAACTTTTAGCATGATGCTGAAAGTTTTAGCATGATGCTGGGTCGTGCATTAAAGACCCTAATCGTACGCCATAGTAGACACCCAGTAGTCATTTTTCGGTTTTGCGTCAAGTTACTTTCAAATTACCACATGTTTTTTTAATTTGAATGAGGAAGTTAACCTGTTTCAAACTCTCATCTGCCTGTATTTGAGAAGTTTAATTTATTTTTATTTAGCTGCAAAACTTACATAAATCATACTGTCAGTCTAGTATCATTGGCAGGGAAATGCATATTTGTAAGGCAACAATCAGTTCCAGAAAATATCTCTTGCAATTATTAGGTCATTTAGTTGAAGCTGATCAGATAAAATCAGTTAAAATCATGTAAGTGTAGTAGCCACATTAAAAATGTTTGTATTATTTTAGCTCACCTGGTTATAATGACAGTTTGAGAAGTATGACATAGTCCTACTCCTGTTAGATTAATTTGAACTAGCTTCTTCTCTGCTCTAATGACTTTGCCTTACATGCAACCATCAACCATGAATCCTTCGAGGCAAAGATAATCTTGTTACCATCCACCCCCTCCCTCCTGTTTGATTTGAATTGTCTCAGTTTCTTGGCAGGGATACAGGCCCTAGAGTCAACTTGTCATGTCTTGCGGACTCAGCAAATGCATCTTTAGACTTATGAACATGTAACTTAAATCCTGTTCTCTGTGGCATATATGTTTTTGCAAACCATTATATATTGACATTTTTTAGATTTCAATTCTTAAAACGCCTTTTTGCCTCTCAGATAAATGACAGATCTTTGTTTTAGTGCATTACTATAATTATAATCTTGAAAATACATGAACATTGCTTAGTTTTATTATCAATACCTTTCGGGATGTTTTGAACATCTTTGTGTGCTCAAGTTTTTGTTAATTTAAATTGACAGTTTGTATCAGATTACTAATCAAGAAGATATGTAAAACTTGCTACAAAATTTAATTGAATGCTGCATTATGTCATAATTCCAAGTCCTATTGCCCTTTGACTTCTTTGATAGTTTATTAGTAGACAGGGGTGTAGTTTCCTATAGGCTGTGTTTTTTTTGAAAAATCGAAAAAAGAAAAGGCCAAAACTGCAATATGAGATTTAAAGTATGTTTTTCATGTTATTGTAAGCATATTTACTGGAGTAAAATATACACCATAACGCCCCCTAAAACTTGGCCTACAC
The DNA here is from genome assembly GCA_032209605.1 of Mactromeris polynyma. Lineage (NCBI taxonomy): Eukaryota > Metazoa > Mollusca > Bivalvia > Venerida > Mactridae > Mactromeris > Mactromeris polynyma. The sequence goes on along the minus strand of JASFXZ010000034.1, from coordinate 3,736,202 downwards.
ATCAATTTCAGCTAAGCATCCCCCTGGTATGTTACGAAAAAGAAAGAAAGTATTTTAATTGACCATCTTGTTCAAATTGATCATTCTACTACAGACTTGAGTGGGTAATAAATATCAGGATGATTATTAACCATGTCACCGCTTGTGCATGTTGTGTAATGTTAATCATCTCTTTTACTGAGACAATCATTACAATTTTTATCCAGATTTGATTACTCTATTTTCTTTAATATGATAATTTGTATTACACCAAATGCCAATTTTGCACAATTATAATCCAATCATAATTACCAAAAAAGCCCCATCCTTTGGGGCACTTATAAATGTTTGGTTTAGTCCTGTTATTTTTTCGGCGCAACCGTCTAACATTTGTTATTTGCATATCAGTGTTGTGTAAACCAATCAAATTAATCTTACGTTAACCACAAAAGCAATTTTTCTACAATCGAACGTTTGTAACCTTAACGTGGATTACATTACCGAAATCCACTGAATTTTGGGGAATTTACCGAAATCCATTTTGGATCTGGAATGACCAGCAATCGTAACATCTCAGCATTTTTTTATGTTGCACAACAAATCTTAACCTTCAAATTCACCGACCATCTTTTTCAAGATATTTCTTGTTTTCATGGAAAACTGCAAGAAGCAGTTAGAATTAGTAAGCTTAGTGTTGTTAAAGCCCTCGTACATCACATTACAGTCACACCTGGTTTATTCAACAACCTTCTATCTGAATAATTGGTATCATCCAGAATAAATATTTCTACCAGATCATTGAAATCTCCAATAGTCACGTTGCCCAATAATTCTACTGTTTCTTCAAGATATAGCCAGTACGAGCACCAGATCATTGAAACCTTCCAATAGTCACGTTGCCCAATAATTCTACTGTTTCTTCAAGATATAGCCAGTACGAGCACTATTCATGTTGCCCAATAATTCTACTGTTTCTTCAAGATATAGCCAGTACGAGCACCAGATCATTGAACTCTCCAATAGTCACGTTGCCCAATAATTCTACTGTTTCTTCAAGATATAGCCAGTACGAGCACTATTCACGTTGCCCAATAATTCTACTGTTTCTCCAAGATATAGCCAGTACGAGCACCAGATCATTGAACTCTCCAATAGTCACGTTGCCCAATAATTCTACTGTTTCTCCAAGATATAGCCAGTACAAGCACCAGATCATTGAACTTTCCAATAGTCACGTTGCCCAATAATTCTACTGTTTCTCCAAGATATAGCCAGTACAAGCACCAGATCATTGAACTCTCCAATAGTCACGTTGCCCAATAATTCTACTGTTTCTTCAAGATATAGCCAGTACAAGCACCAGATCATTGAACTCTCCAATAGTCACGTTGCCCAATAATTCTACTGTTTCTTCAAGATATAGCCAGTACAAGCACCAGATCATTGAACTCTCCAATAGTCACGTTGCCCAATAATTCTACTGTTTCTTCAAGATATAGCCAGAACAAGCACCAGATCATTGAACTCTCCAATAGTCACGTTGCCCAATAATTCTACTGTTTCTTCAAGATATAGCCAGTACAAGCACCAGATCATTGAACTCTCCAATAGTCACGTTGCCCAATAATTCTACTGTTTCTTCAAGATATAGCCAGTACGAGCACCAGATCATTGAACTCTCCAATAGTCACGTTGCCCAATAATTCTACTGTTTCTTCAAGATATAGCCAGTACGAGCACCAGATCATTGAACTTTCCAATAGTCACGTTGCCCAATAATTCTACTGTTTCTTCAAGATATAGCCAGTACAAGCACCAGATCATTGAACTCTCCAATAGTCACGTTGCCCAATAATTCTACTGTTTCTTCAAGATATAGCCAGTACAAGCACCAGATCATTGAACTTTCCAATAGTCACGTTGCCCAATAATTCTACTGTTTCTTCAAGATATAGCCAGTACGAGCACCAGATCATTGAACTTTCCAATAGTCACGTTGCCCAATAATTCTACTGTTTCTTCAAGATATAGCCAGTACGAGCATCAGATCATTGAACTCTCCAATAGTCACGTTGCCCAATAATTCTACTGTTTCTCCAAGATATAGCCAGTACAAGCACCAGATCATTGAACTTTCCAATAGTCACGTTGCCCAATAATTCTACTGTTTCTCCAAGATATAGCCAGTACGAGCACCAGATCATTGAACTCTCCAATAGTCACGTTGCCCAATAATTCTACTGTTTCTTCAAGATATAGCCAGTACAAGCACCAGATCATTGAACTTTCCAATAGTCACGTTGCCCAATAATTCTACTGTTTCTTCAAGATATAGCCAGTACGAGCACCAGATCATTGAACTTTCCAATAGTCACGTTGCCCAATAATTCTACTGTTTCTTCAAGATATAGCCAGTACGAGCATCAGATCATTGAACCTTCCAATAGTCACGTTGCCCAATAATTCTCCTGTTTCTTCAAGATATAGTCAGTACAAGCAACTGAAAGGTCATATAAAAATTCAAAAAGTACACTTTTTCTCGAATGATTGGATAAAGTGTAGTATTACAGGACAAAATGACATTACAACAAGAAACCTGGTACTGGCTATATCTTTATAATTCATTACAAATTTACAAGTTTTCTGAACACACACAATCATTTGTTTCTCCATAAATACTATTCTTTTGTGTCAACGATGGCCACAGTGATGGTATTAGACAACATTCTGTCAACGATGGCCACAGTGATGGTATTAGACAACATTTACAAAACAGGACGCTCCGGTGCACACATAATGGATGCATACCTTTAGGCTATAGTTGTAAGAGAAACTTCACTTGGCTGTTACATTGTCAAGTTAAATATGCTGCCTAAACCTTAATATGATTAGGCGTAAACAAATAATATGTTTGTTTCAGGTTTCCCGACCTATCCTATTTTTTGGCCAAGACCCTATGCTTTGTTTGAAAAATCAAAAAATCTTAAAACAAATAATTTTCTAACTTCCTACCCTATTTTTGGGGGACATGCAACCTGAAACAAACATATTTTGTTCATGCCTTACTCAACCTAGATATGATTAACAATGATGACACAAATACACTGAGGATTGAGATTTTCCTTCAAGTAATTCATAAGTTTATGATGACATTTCGAAGATGTTCAATGATTATAATGGAAAATTATGCCTGGTGGTGAAAGGTGAAACATAACTTTGTTTTATTTTTTGCATTAAGCTGATATTTCTATCAGAGTGTTGGCAAACAGATGAGAAAAGGAGGAAGTCAGATATAATTATGACTGAAATACAACTGAAATTACCTCTAGGTTGCAGACTTAATTATTATAAAATCCCACACTTTGCAGCTTGCACAGCCTAGACTGCCATGGTATTAGAGAGCAGTTGAATCAATGAGTATTTTGGTGCTTTCATTACAAAAACTTTGGTTTAAGGCAAGTTACATCTTAGTTCCATGAAGCATGAAAATGTAATTGTTGTACCCAGTCAGGTCAATGACATGAAATATTTAGGTTAAGGGTGTGTCCCTAGTTCGACAGTTGCTCCACTTTTTGTGTTATGAATGAGTATATTTTGTTCTTCATTTATGTACAAGTTTCTTATTCTTTTCTTAAATCCAACAGTTTTCATCCAATCTTTATGAATATTTGTCTGAATGATACCTTAGACAAATGTGAATATGGGTTATCTCGGATTGAAAACTAGGTCACTAGGTCAAATTTCAGAAAATAAATTGTGTTAATTATTTTTCCTTTCATAAATTCAACAGTTAATCTTCAATCTTCATGAAACTTGGTCAGAACATATTACTGCATGATATCTTAGACAAATGTCGTTCCGGGTAAAAAATTTGGGTTTTAATGCGGTTTCGGCATTAACCCCTTTTTTCAACAATATTTTCTATATTCGTGTTGTTCAATATCTTTAATTCGTCTTGCCCAAATGTCATAGCGCTGACCACTGGGTGATGGAATTAGCACAAATTTCGTTGATAGCTGTTGAAATAAGAGAAGTAGAATATTTTGTATCAAAACTATAACTGACAGGATTAATGGAATAAAATGACCTTACAGGTAGCTATGATGATTCTAAAATGACCTTACAGGTAGCTAAATGACCTTACAGGTAGCTATGATGATTCTAAAATGACCTTACAGGTAGCTATGATGATTCTAAAATGACCTTACAGGTAGCTATGATGATTCTAAAATGACCTTACTGGTAGCTATGATGATTCTAAAATGACCTTACAGGTAGCTATGATGATTCTAAAATGACCTTACAGGTAGCTATGATGATTCTAAAATGACCTTACAGGTAGCTATGATGATTCTAAAATGACGTTACAGGTAGCTATGATGATTCTAAAATGACCTTACAGGTAGCTATGATGATTCTAAAATGACGTTACAGGTAGCTATGATGATTCTAAAATGACGTTACAGGTAGCTATGATGATTCTAAAATGACGTTACAGGTAGCTATGATGATTCTAAAATGACCTTACAGGTAGCTATGATGATTCTAAAATGACCTTACAGGTAGCTATGATGATTCTAAAATGACCTTACAGGTAGCTATGATGATTCTAAAATGACGTTACAGGTAGCTATGATGATTCTAAAATGACCTTACAGGTAGCTATGATGATTCTAAAATGACCTTACAGGTAGCTATGATGATTCTAAAATGACGTTACAGGTAGCTATGATGATTCTAAAATGACGTTACAGGTAGCTATGATGATTCTAAAATGACCTTACAGGTAGCTATGATGATTCTAAAATGACCTTACAGGTAGCTATGATGATTCTAAAATGACCTTACAGGTAGCTATGATGATTCTAAAATGACCTTACAGGTAGCTATGATGATTCTAAAATGACCTTACAGGTAGCTATGATGATTCTAAAATGACGTTACAGGTAGCTATGATGATTCTAAAATGACGTTACAGGTAGCTATGATGATTCTAAAATGACCTTACAGGTAGCTATGATGATTCTAAAATGACCTTACAGGTAGCTATGATGATTCTAAAATGACCTTACAGGTAGCTATGATGATTCTAAAATGACCTTACAGGTAGCTATGATGATTCTAAAATGACGTTACAGGTAGCTATGATGATTCTAAAATGACCTTACAGGTAGCTATGATGATTCTAAAATGATTTTGTCTGTATGTTTATAACATCTTACTTACTTTTAGTCTCCAGAGTTGAAATTACTATGGCAGTTTACAGGCTTGGACCAGGGCTTTGTGGCTCAGAGGTGTTGCCAAGTTCTCATTCAGTTATTGAAAGAGGGTCATGCAGACTTCACTTACATTATGAATGGTTTCTTGAACCAAGTTCCCTCAGCAAAGTAAGTCATATTGTTATATTTTTATTTCACTGGCATGTCTCACGGATCGTGATTGCTAATAATCTTTTTATTTATAATTCTGTTTTCAACATTGATAGTTATACCCTTCCAACAATATTTTCTGGGGATACAGTTAAACTTCGGTAACTCGAGGACGCTGGGGTCCGTCGGAAAAACTCGAGTTAACCGGTGTTTCGAGTGACCCAGGGTTTCCATCATGTCCCATCAGTGTTTTTTATGAAATGTTTATTTTCATAGTTTGTCACACGTGTACCAGTTGTTTCATATTTTTTTCAAAATTTCATATTTCTATTCGCTATCTTTCCTCATTAAAATAAAAGTAAAGACAAATTATTAATAAGAGTTGTACAGTTTACAGAATGTACTTGTAGTACTTATTGTTGTTTTACAGACGACATAAAGTTCATGAATATACGTGTTCAATCCGGATGTTTGCACCGTTATATTTATGCATTGTGAAAATCGCTCCCTAGTTGAAATGTTATTGTATTACACATGTACATGTTGATGTGAAAATAAAAATAAAACAACTCTGAAACGTTTTATCGTCTTTTATTGTTTCATCTAAAATTAATACAGCTGATCATAGCAAATATACATTTGACAAGTGAAAAAGCACATAATAGATTCCGATGTGTGTACGGTAAGGCCGGGTTTTAATCACATGTGTTTTACTCTCTAAATTCTCGTAATTACAGTCTCATCATTATCGTCTCAATTGGCCTTTTTAATTGATAGCTGTATGTTTTGTGAAAACTGCGCTAATCGTTTTTCACACCTCAATACTTGTCCTTTTGATTTTGCAAGTTTTACAACTCGCCACGAAAATTTTAACACCTTTTCATTGCTTGTTTATTTGGAGCTCCCATTTGAAAAATGTGTGAAAATGTGTCCTCGAGTTACCAGTTAGATATTATGTATAGTTAGTGTTCTGGGGACCGGCAAGGGTGCTTGAGCTCTCGACTTATTTCTGCTTGAGTTATCGGCGGTAAATTTATATGAAAATAGTAGAAAAAAGTCTGGGACTCCGCCATTTCCTCGACAAATCCGGGGTTCTCGAGTTGTCGCCTGTTCGAAAAATCGAAGTTTAACTGTATAAAGAAATCATGTTGGTCAGACTGTCTGTCCATTGTATAAAATTATGCACACTACATCCACACTTTTATATGGATTGGAATGAATCTTCATGGATTTAGTGACAATGAATAGTTTGTGTATGACATAATTTTTTCAGCCAGCAATTTTGGGAGCAATGGCATGTCATACCCTTTTCTAAAGTTTTTGGTATCATTAAATGACAGAATAGGTATCCATTGTTCCAAAGACTGATACATAGTTTTAAGTCATTAACTGTTATTTAATTAATTAGTAAATTGGGTAATCACTAAAGTGGGATACAAAGTTCTCAGTTAAATGTTTATTTCCAGATTAAAATATTGTTTGTGGACATAAAACAAGAATAAATTTGGGAAAATTAATACATTTTAGAACTTTTTTATGTACCGAGTTTTATGTAATTCAGAGAACATGGACACAAATTTGTGCTAAATGTATTTGCTAATTACTGTTGATGTTATTTTTGTTGTTTAATTTTGCAGAAATCTGTATGGGATTGTTGAAGCACTGTCTCAAATGTTAGTTTTACAAGTCATTCTGGTTCGTACAAAGGGAGATAGCTATGTGTGTCCATACAGTATCAGGTAATGTATAAATAGATTTTCAAACAATAGAGACAGCATTTAGTATATTCATATATGAACGTTAATGGCTGTCTGATGAGCAAGAGGAGCATATATCTGCCAGGTTTGTTAAGTTCAAAACCTTTGCTAGGTTAGGTCATTGGTTCAAACGAGGGAAGTTGTTGGTTGCTTGTGCAGATAGTGGTTAGTGCTGGTTGGAAACTGAGGTATGCTGATTAAATCAACAAATCACTCTGTGTTCGGAAGTATTATTGGAAAACATTTGGTGGGCGACTGTCAAGCCAAAATGTGGTTTGTGTTTGTAACGAATGCCTGGACTGGTCCGGAATTCTTATGCCTCTTAAGACCAGTCTCATGAGGCAAGAAAATTCATGACAAAAATTTTGAGAGAAGAGATCAAATTAGTGTGCAGTGGATTGCATAATGTGTCTCTATTGGAATAATTCAGGACTGAAAGCATAGACACAGGCTCAAGATAGTAATGGGGTGGTTACTAAAGTCAGAACTCAGTATATACTCCGCTGAAATTCCGTGTAGAAATTGGAGTGTAAGTAATGAATGCTGAGTAATTAATATAACCCAATGCTTACTCTCAAATATCAGATTAATTCTCAAATCAGAGGAATAGGCATTGTGTAAGCATTGAAGCCCACTTCACTCAAACTCATCACCACAATCAGGCTCGGAAGAGTTCCGAGTGCCTAGTAACAATTATAATCCATGGAATCAAACAATTTATGATCAGATCATATTTCCTATTTATAAGGAACATGCGTTTAATGGGAAAAATCATATAATAACATATGATCACCGCTGTACGATTTCCAACCTCTTCTTTAAGTGACGTCATTTCCAGAAAACGTCACATGTGACGTCACCATGTACTGACAATAAGCAACATTTGCTCCATATTATTATGGCAATATGAAAACGAAGTGACCATAATTATGGAGTAAATATTGTTCCGGCTGGCAAATAGTGACATCACATTTTGCGTTTTCTTGAAATGATGTCACTTACAGAAGAGGTTGTAAATCCCGTAGCAGCGCTCATATCATTATTTATTGACAGTATATTAATTTTACAGAAATGTAGGGATATGTACTGACCCTATGACATTGTATGCATTACTTGCTGTATAAATGACTGCATTCAATGAAACGGCTAAATCTTTTCAAAAATAGTAATGTTCAAAGGCCTTTCATGGTATGTTGTACAATGTATTATACCAAGACAATAGATTGTTATTGAAGACTATCCTAGATTGTTTATGGAAGATGATAGCTGATATTTACACTATCTTTCCTTGTTGTGTTATGGATAGATAAATGTTGGACAGGATTTTTCACCAAATCAGACACAAAATCCCAAGATAGTTTCCTGACATTTTCTAATGGCAGCCGTGTTCTTTTTAATGGAGATATCTGTTTGTTCAAAGTCTGATTCTACCAGTCCTTGACCAGTTTATGATTGATGCGTTTTGTTTATTATCTTTTATTGGAATATCAGATTTTTTTTTTGCTTTTTCCCTTGGAACAAGGGTGAGAAATTGCTTCCAGTATTATTTCCATTGTAATGTGTGTAATGTGTGTAATGTGTTCGCAAGAGGTGATATCAAAACAACCCTAATTTTTTTCTTAATGCATATGCAGATAGACTTGAGGCTCTTTCAAGCCATGTATTGCATGATTTTATGTGTTTTTAATGCTGTTTTTAAACTGAATTGCAGTCTAGCATGTGTGCTAGTTGGCCAAGTATGTATTCATTGGCTTCGTGCAAGTACTATATATATTGAACAAGCAACTGACATCTGCTCCCTTATGAATCATAGATGGTAGACAAATGACTCTATACATTAATCACAGAGAAGACACCAGAGAATGACTGAAATAATCACAGCACAAAAGGTGCGGTGGGACGGTACCACTCGTCTCTGTAGCCAAGCTGGCAACACGTTGCATACTTCTGTATTTTACCAAAACAGTTTTATAATATCAAAGTATGTGTAAATAAGTCAGATGGTTTGCATGGAATATGGAATAAAACAAAAAAATAAGACAGAAATGCGAAAAAGAATAAAAATTTATTTAAAAAAATAGTAAACGTTTTTTCCAAGAGACCTTCAAACCGACTTGTTCTAGAAATGCTAGATTTTCAAACCGAAATAAAGAAAAATGGTCAGTAATAATGGTAGAGCCTTAAGATTGTAAAACAAGTGAAATATTTGTCAAGATTGTAAATAAATGAAATACAAAGATATCAGACCCTTTATGTAACGTTTGTGAATATTTAATTATAAAATGACATATTAAATTATATCAGCACTAAATTAGGGTAAAATCAGTATGCCCAGGCATAAAGTTATGATATCACTAGTTTGGCGTAGGTTATGAGTTATCTTGTTGTTGGTGGGGTACTTTCCAATTAATTTTCCAAGCACTGAGTGAGATAAACATAGAGAGATGACAACGAAAATTTTCATAGTAGTAGTCGTGCACAACAAGACCATATCTACGATAAATAGCAATAAAGAAAAACAACAACAGCAAACACTTGTCATCGATTTATATATATCCTTTAAACACCTCTGAACCTGAGTACACTCTTCTATGTGTGTTTGCTTATCTGAAAACAATTGAAGAATCAAATACGCACATATCAATGGAGGTTGCTAAATGCACACCATTTAAGCATGCACACCATGTATACGCTAGCAACTATATAAAATGACGAACACCATACAATGTAGGTGCCTAGTGAATGCATCTTTGGTTGAATGTCGGTCCATATTGATGCACAACATTGAAGACAGGTGCAACGTATGGTCAAATACACGGTAACAACTAGATAAAAAGAGGCACACCATGCATAAAAGTCCCGCCCATCCTGACGTAACTCCGCCTCTCCTATCGACCTCTGCAAATCAATGCGCAAAAACATCCGTCGTTACCAAAATTGTCTTTAAACCCTTTGAACTTGATGGAAACAGCTTATTAGTCAATTTTTCAGCATTTCGTTGTCTTGAATCATTTATGATACTCGTATTACTTCGTTGGGTGAATTTTGGGACTACTTCGTTGTGAGAATTTAGTATGTGGACGTTTTAGCTGGTTCCTGGCTTTCAGTCTTTTTTGTGATTTAAAAATGGGAACCAGCTGATGTTTGCCTCTCAAATTGCCACACTACTATAGACTATAAACCTGAGTGGTACCGTCCAAATTGCCACACTACTATAGACTATATACCTGAGTGGTACCGTCCAAATTGCCACACTACTATAGACTATATACCTGAGTGGTACCGTCCAAATTGCCACACTACTATAGACTATATACCTGAGTGGTACCGTCCAAATACAAACCTATTTGCTACTTTATTTATATGCAGATAGACTATAAGAATCTTTCACTGGTTTCCGGTACAGATAGAAATATGCGGCTATACCGGGTAACTGCAGAGCCTCGTTCCAGTATAAACAGTTTTACGTGATCCTGATATTTCTATTCACACACAAAGTCAGTTATAGATTGATCCTGATATTTCTATTCACACACAAAGTCAGTTATACATTGATCCTGATATTTCTATTCACACACAAAGTCAGTAATACATTGATCCTGATATTTCTATTCACACACAAAGTCAGTTATAGATTGATCCTGATATTTCTATTCACACACAAAGTCAGTAATACATTGATCCTGATATTTCTATTCACACACAAAGTCAGTAATAGATTGATCCTGATATTTCTATTCACACACAAAGTCAGTAATAGATTGATCCTGATATTTCTATTCACACACAAAGTCAGTTATACATTGATCCTGATATTTCTATTCACACACAAAGTCAGTTATAGATTGATCCTGATATTTCTATTCACACACAAAGTCAGTTATACATTGATCCTGATATTTCTATTCACACACAAAGTCAGTAATACATTGATCCTGATATTTCTATTCACACACAAAGTCAGTTATAGATTGATCCTGATATTTCTATTCACACACAAAGTCAGTAATACATTGATCCTGATATTTCTATTCACACACAAAGTCAGTTATACATTGATCCTGATATTTCTATTCACACACAAAGTCAGTTATACATTGATCCTGATATTTCTATTCACACACAAAGTCAGTTATAGATTGATCCTGATATTTCTATTCACACACAAAGTCAGTTATAGATTGATCCTGATATTTCTATTCACACACAAAGTCAGTTATACATTGATCCTGATATTTCTATTCACACACAAAGTCAGTAATAGATTGATCCTGATATTTCTATTCACACACAAAGTCAGTTATACATTGATCCTGATATTTCTATTCACACACAAAGTCAGTTATAGATTGATCCTGATATTTCTATTCACACACAAAGTCAGTTATACATTGATCCTGATATTTCTATTCACACACAAAGTCAGTTATACATTGATCCTGATATTTCTATTCACACACAAAGTCAGTAATAGATTGATCCTGATATTTCTATTCACACACAAAGTCAGTTATACATTGATCCTGATATTTCTATTCACACACAAAGTCAGTTATACATTGATCCTGATATTTCTATTCACACACAAAGTCAGTTATACATTGATCCTGATATTTCTATTCACACACAAAGTCAGTTATACATTGATCCTGATATTTCTATTCACACACAAAGTCAGTTATACATTGATCCTGATATTTCTATTCACACACAAAGTCAGTAATAGATTGATCCTGATATTTCTATTCACACACAAAGTCAGTTATAGATTCTTTTTCTTGCATACCTTTTTTGGAAATGAAGGACAACATTATGTTAAGTAAGGTTTTCATGGCTTTTTCAGTATAGTAATGTGATTTTAAAACTTCATTCAAGTTGTTATTCACCATTACATGACGTCAGTATGTGACATCATCAGCTCTTATCCTTCACAGGGGATGTAAGATAGTTTATCAGCACTGGTGTAAATGTGGGAAATTCCAGTCTTGTGTGCAAGAATAGTGTCTTATAAATCAGCCTTCACTATACATTACCTTAAGTCTGGTACTCTACTGGAATCAGAATTTTACAACAATTTTGATGTAAAGAATAAATTTGCGAAGCAGTTAATCATTGGTAATTGGTAATTATATATTAAACACTTCATTTATATTACAATGATCAACCTAATTAATATTATGATGTTCAAAAGATTGGTGTATAAATAATTAACTAACTGAGGTAATTTGGAAAGGATAATAAGAAGTTAATTGAATTAGGAAGTTAATTATGCACATTTTGTCTATCACTAAACTCAATACTTCAAGTAAGCATGCAATATTTTTGTTTTGCTTTGAATCCTTAATTATTGTGTGGAAAATTTAAATCAGCTAGTATCTGTACTACTCATAAATTGATTTTATGCCATTTTGATTTACAATGTACATGGATGAAATTCAATATTTTTCTAAATGTTCAAGTTTAAATTTCTGAAGTAAATGTTATTGCACGATCTGTTTAAGAGTGACATTTTTTGGCTCCTTAAAGTAGGACATGTAATGAAAATTGAACTTATTTGGAATGACCATTCTGCAGTATAAATGGACTTTCGAGAATTCAATTGTGATATTTGAACGCTCCTGTGTACATCTGTTCAAGTAGTGTGATTATTTTTGAAGTTATATAATATTATATGCATGTTTACTCATACAAAAACATCATGATATGAAACAATATAACACTCTTGATACACTGAAGTAGAGATATTTCTTACAGTACCAGGTATCATATTACCCCTGGTAATGACTTGTCATTTGTTTTTTAATATTAAACTTTGCTGTAAAAACTCAAACTCATTATTTTACTGAATGAAATAATAGACATATGTCACATGGTATTATATACTGTTCATTCTCCCTAATGGAATGCTTCAATTGGTTATTAACTACCGCATTAAGCAGTCAATATCTTAACAGTTGCAAAGTTGCAAACTTTCTTTGGCTTCAATTTTACATTTGTTCAATAATCTATGTTGACAATTGCTTTAAATCCCACTAAATGTCACAAATACAACTCTATTTAAAAACTGGAATACTTCCACATCTAAGTGCTAAAAAAAATAATGTAAGTTATAATGCTGTCACATGAAATTTCTGGGTAAGCAGTTGAATTATAGAACATTTTAGTTCACACATGCTATTTACTGAAGTTTAAGATTGCTATCAGTTAATATTGGAAGGAACACATAAACCAGTGACGTCTCATCAATTTTCGGGGAAAAAAATTTACTCGGCAGTTGTTGTTCGTTTTTGTAGACTTTCAATATTTGTGTTCTGTTAAATAGTCAAATCACAGAGATTGTCATAGACACAGATGGGTAATTTAATATTGCCCAAAATTCTTAGTTTGTCAACTGTACTTGCATAATGTAAAACATATTAGCCTGTTTGAGTAAAACTTTATGCCACCTAGACTGTCTGCTTTTGTTGGAAAATTAAAGCTGATAATGTTACTGCATGGAATTATTTATTAACATAATACAATGTTTGGTGTGAATGTTATTTGTCACTCAGTGGCCAGAAGCCTTATTCATAAACATTAACAGTCAGAAACTTAAGACTTAGACTTTGAAATGTTAAATGTTCCTTTTGCTCCTATGTTGGTATAACAATATAGATTGAAATAACAGTTTACCAAGGGGTTAAGAGGGTAACAACAATTATTTTTGTTTAATGAAAAAAAACCGATGGTTAATATAAATTTGAGAATATAAAGTCTCAGTAATGCCTCAGAAGTCAACAACTCTATTTGTAAGTATGGTAACTAATGCCTCAGAAGTCAACAACTCTATTTGTAAGTATGGTAACTAATGCCTCAGAAGTCAACAACTCTATTTGTAAGTATGGTAACTAATGCCTCAGAAGTCAACAACTCTATTTGTAAGTATGGTAACTAATGCCTCAGAAGTCAACAACTCTATTTGTAAGTATGGTAACTAATGCCTCAGAAGTCAACAACTCTATTTGTAAGTATGGTAACTAATGCCTCAGAAGTCAACAACTCTATTTGTAAGTATGGTAACTAATGCCTCAGAAGTCAACAACTCTATTTGTAAGTATGGTAACTAATGCCTCAGAAGTCAACAACTCTATTTGTAAGTATGGTAACTAATGCCTCAGAAGTCAACAACTCTATTTGTAAGTATGGTAACTAATGCCTCAGAAGTCAACAACTCTATTTGTAAGTATGGTAACTAATGCCTCAGAAGTCAACAACTCTATTTGTAAGTATGGTAACTAATGCCTCAGAAGTCAACAACTCTATTTGTAAGTATGGTAACTAATGCCTCAGAAGTCAACAACTCTATTTGTAAGTATGGTAACTAATGCCTCAGAAGTCAACAACTCTATTTGTTAGTATGGTAACTAATGCCTCAGAAGTCAACAACTCTATTTGTAAGTATGGTAACTAATGCCTCAGAAGTCAACAACTCTATTTGTAAGTATGGTAACTAATGCCTCAGAAGTCAACAACTCTATTTGTAAGTATGGTAACTAATGCCTCAGAAGTCAACAACTCTATTTGTAAGTATGGTAACTAATGCCTCAGAAGTCAACAACTCTATTTGTTAGTATGGTAACTAATGCCTCAGAAGTCAACAACTCTATTTGTAAGTATGGTAACTAATGCCTCAGAAGTCAACAACTCTATTTGTAAGTATGGTAACTAATGCCTCAGAAGTCAACAACTCTATTTGTAAGTATGGTAACTAATGCCTCAGAAGTCAACAACTCTATTTGTAAGTATGGTAACTAATGCCTCAGAAGTCAACAACTCTATTTGTAAGTATGGTAACTAATGCCTCAGAAGTCAACAGCTCTATTTGTAAGTATGGTAACCAGATAACACAACTGTAATATTATTGATTCTGCTCCTTCCCAACAAACATACTAATACACAAAGACAAGAAAATATCACAGCAATGAAGTCCATTCTCATTGTTGTGAGATAATGTCTGTGAACAACTTAATTGGATTTAATGATCTTTGCAGGGCTTTCTATCAAATTGGTAGAAAATTATGAATTCAAATGAAGCTCCAATTGTGTGTTTTTGTAGAATTGTAGAAAATGTTGAGTGTGGATGAATCCTCTAAACATTGCATGATGTCGTGTATAAAGTAGTTTATTATTGTTCTTGATGCCCCTCCCCCCCCTGCCAATCAGTAACTCTTGAAAGGATGGATGCATTTAATTCATGTTGGGCACATAAGGATAATAAAAAACAGGTCGAGCTCGATTTCGGTTACAATGCACCAATGTTTGGAAGAGTTACGACCCTTTTTCAACTTAAAACAAGATATATCTTGAAAAAAGATGGTCGGCGCAATTTGAAGGTTAAAATTTGTTGTGCAACTTAAAAAATTAGATTTTTTGATATCTGGTCACTCCAGATTCAAAATGGATTTCGGTAAAATCACCGAAATTCAGTGGATTTTGGTAAGGTAACATACCCTTTATTGAAAGGTTAACCAATCTACGTCAAGGTTACAATAATTGTTCGCTTGAAGAGAAATTGCCTTGGTAGTAAACGTAAAAATTTGATTGGTTTACACAACACTGATATGCAAATAGCAATACCATGTTAGTTTTTCAATCCAATAAATAACTCTTGAAAGAATGGATGGATCAATTCATATTGGGCACATAAACATAGGATAATAAAGTACAGGTCGAGCTTGATTTCGGTTACTATCCACCAATGTTTGGTGGAGTTACGGCCCTTTTTCAACTTAAAAAAAATAGTTTTCCAATCCAATCAATAAAGCTTGAAAGGTTGGATGGATTCACTTCTTATTGCTTCATATGCAAATAGTTTAGTGTTAAAAATTCAGATTCAGCTATAACAAATTGCAAAAGACTTTAATCACATAATCAAAGTGTATATAACAAGTGTATTGCTGTCAGGTTAGCTCAGTTAGTTGAGCACAAGATTGGCTAATTGGAGGACTGAAGGGTTGAAGCCAGGTTAAAGCGTATCTTCTCTGTGGCAATGAGATGGAAGATAATACATCAAAATCTCCTCTTTTTTATCTGGGAGAGTTGTCATTTGCCTTTTTTGGATCTGGAGAGACCAGCAATCCTCACTCCTAAGCATTTTTTTATGTTGCAGAACAAATCTTAACTTTCAAATTGCACCGATCATCTTCTTTCAAGATATTTCTTGTTTGAAGAATAGATTAGGATTGGTTGATAACTCAGCTGACCCTATACATAACAGAAATACTGTTGAAAAACAGTGTAAATCTCCAAACAAAATGACATTAGCTACTGTATGTAGTACTCTATGTTATATGGCAATAATGTTGGTTTTTAACCAGCGCGCCTAAGCGCGCCTGGTTTTAGTACTCATACAGTTTTCCAACACTGCCACCCTAAATAGTCCGTTTTCAGCCGAACCGAATAACTGTAGAAAAAAAGTCAAATAGTCCGACTATTTCGCTGATACTACACGCGCTATAAGATAACACAATGGCTTTTTGCTTTGTTTTCTTTCGAAAATAGTTTATTCAAAATATACTTTTATAATTATATTATTGTATTGTATGTTCGGGAATGTTCATGTAGTTTTTTGTGCATGTGTATATACGCGTTTTGGCGGTGACCCCATAACTCAGAAAAAAACCAACGCAACAAGAAATAGTCCGACGATTCCATTGATGAAACATAACACATCGGTAGTTTTTTTTGTTTTTTATAAAGAATATCATTTTTTCAATATATTTTTTAAAAATGTATTGTCTCGGGAATGTTGACATAATTGTAAACTTGTGTGTATGAATATAGCGTCGGTCCGTCGGTCGTGTTCTCATGGCAGCCATTGAAGTAGTCGTTATTTAGTGTCTCACTACTGATTCTTGAAAGATCAACGGTAAGTGTATTTTCGATTTGTATCTGTTGTATTACATGTTCGCCTCCTATTATATTTGTGAACTACTGTATTATTATTGTTTATGTGTTAGTGTCTACTGTTGATATTAAATTGCGTCGGTTGAGGCCTATATATCTTGTATCGGATGATGTACATGCGCTCATAGTTTTCCTTTTACGCGAATGCTGCCTTTTTGACAGATGGTACCCGGCTCTGCGTAAGAACACATTTTGTAAGCCGAAAACCAAAAAACTTGGTTTTCGGCTTACGAAATGTGTTCTTAAGCAGAGCCGGGTACCACCTTTCAAAATGGCTGCGTTCGCGTAAAACGAAAGTTGAGAGCGAAAAAATAGCGATCTCCGCGTCTGTATGACGATTTGTAAGTTGTTTGATATTGAAATATACTTTTTTAAATGTTTCTTATTGAAATCTAAAGTCGTTCGTCAGGTGAATAGCGATTTATAGTAGTTTTGTTCTGAAAATACCGACTCGGTCTAACGGTAGGAAGTTGTCCGACCTAGCCATTCTTGATGTTTGACGTTAAAAACAACAGTCTATTCTGTTTGTGAATATTTTTTGAGTATATACACTGTCGACATAAATCCCTTGTGTGTATTTTAAGACATCAGTGATAAAAATCGGTTGAGAAATGGCTTTGAAAAGTACGTCAAAGCAAATGTGTGTATATATTTTCATTGTAAATGCGTATGAAGTTGGACACCTTTATCTTACTATAAGAACAGAGTGAAAAATATTTTTTTTCAATGCGGGTTTAAAATGTTATGGCTACGCACTGGCCACCTGTGATTTCGCACTTTACTATCTTCTATAAATACAATACCGGTGTACACAAAACGTTTTTATCAAGATTTTTATTTGTCTGGGAAGCTGATCTTTAAATATGTGCTGTTAATTGGTTGAACATCTGACCTATTGTTGATTTGGTTGTTCCCAGTGCACTGCGCACACATTAGGTATTTTCATTCTCTGTTATTCATTGGTACACACCCATAAATATCTGTATTATACCGCTTATACAATTGTATTTACAACTAAATAATTATTGACTTACTTATTTGTTGATTCTGTCATATATTCTTCGGAACTATTTACAAACACTACATATTGGGGATTTGGACATCATTACATGTATTACGAAAAATTGCACTGGTGCAGCGAGTGATTCTATACAACTCCCTTGATTACCCACTCAGTATGCTAACCATTATACCACTACAACTTACCTTCTAATGTTCTGATAAAGCAGCATGCTTGAAAACTCTTATATTAATATGTTGTTTTGTTATTTTATTTTCAGATGTCAATAGAACAACTTTTTACCAATAGAGGGACTGGACCCTACTCGAAGCCTTTGAAGGTGATAGTGGTCATTACAGGCGAGATCGTCTCATACCGTGATGGGAGAAACAATGACTGAATCACTGAACGTGGCCATTGCATACTCAGAAAGATGTATACGGGGTGTTGTGTATGATCCCCTGAAATTTGCAAAATTCAGGGAAGGGAACTCCCTAGTTCTGAGAGATCTAATTCGTAAGACGGACGACAATAATCATGCCATTGTCATCACGAAAAATACAAAAGTCTTTTATAACTACGGATATTGACGTGCCGGACTACCTGGTGGAAGCGGGGAGGAAGATCATATACCCACCACCAGCAGATGTGGTACCAATTGCAGAGGCTGTGAGATCCCCACCCAGGGCAAGAGTGTCCGTTACCGAGAAAATTGTACAGGTTAGTTTTCATTCTTGTTCTGTTAATTACAAACAACAGGTGAAGGTAAATACACATTCACTAAAAATGTTAGTTAAGTTCCATTCAACTGCTCTCCACACTTTAGCAGCAACATTCACACACATAAATCTCCATCATGTAAAGTCCAAAAAAAACCATCCCTATGAAGTTAAGACTTGCAAATGTATACTGTTTTTGGTTATCCGTTAATATGGACACCTTGGTTTTTATGTCTCCTGTTTTTATGTATTCAGTAATTTAAAGAAAAATAAGTTCAGTCAGTTAACAGACTGTCCATTGATTTTTTGAGAGATATATGTCTATCCTACTGATAAATGAATGTTGCTTGTTTTGCTTGTTTCGCTTCTTTGTTTGATGTTTACATTATTTGTGTGTGTGTTAATGGATAATGTCCTATTATTTTCACTGCTATACCAACATAAACATTGTTGCTACCTGACTATGGACAGGTGATAATTTTTGATATTTATGCACCTCTTATTATTGGTTGTATATAGCAAAATTTAAACAGATTATTGTCACACAGCAGGTTATACATGTTATGGTTATTACTGATAGCTTTATCATGATTTTATATTAAAATTAGCATATTTTAATTGCTGTTAGGATTGACAACTGCCAACTGTTATTGTAATATCATCGTCTTACACATTTTACCAAATAGTATCACAACGCACACTTGTTTGTTTTTTATTGTACTTTAGCATACAGTTTTGAACACAATGGCCACCAATCTAGACATGTGATTACAAGGTAGTGTTCACCAATATTAGACTTAATACAATCGCTTTGTGTTTAATTACAGGAGGAGGAGACAAAAACCCTCAGTGTCCGGGGGGAGAGTGTGAACCTCAAATCAATCCATTTGGAAGATGGTAGTTTAAAGGTCCGGATGGCCCTATGGAGGGAGGCCTCATCTGTTGAATGTAGGCCAGGGGATCATGTAACAATAACAGATGTTACTACCAACATTTACCAGGGCGAGACAAGCCTACAGACTACAGTACGCTCTGAGATCAAGATAATACAGTTATGAATTTAAAACTTATTAGACTAACTCTGTGTGCATTTACATCACATATCATATGAAAAATCCCTTAGTATTTATATATTCACTTGAATACAGAAGGCAGTTGTATGGTATTCACACTGTTTATGCCACTAAGGGACTATTGTACTGCTTGCAATACTTCAGACACTTTTTGTTTCTGGTGTTGTTGTTTCTTGTTTTTCTTCGACTCTAGAACAAATTTTACAAGTAATACTTTAATGGAATATCCACTATCAATTGAAAATGTGTAGCCCACAAAATGCCTTGACTCACATTTTTTTCTAGTTTGAATGCAAACTAACATGTGTAGGATGTTAGCCATGATGGTATTTTGTAAAATATATTAGAATTAGTACCTTGGGAACATTTAGAAATTGAATATTACAAATCAGCATAAACCAGGAAATAGAAATATTTTGCCAGCAAAACACATTTTGCTAGATGCAGCCAACCTAATATATGTAACCAAACACTGTATGGAACTTGGTATTACAGCGTATGTTTCTTATTCAGTAATATTTTTGGTTTGTTCTAATCCTTTACATTTTTATAATTGTAGAAGACTGATACACCAACAGTTGTGTCCAGGGTGTTGGTTGTTGGTGTTTCTGTTGAAGAGAG
Source organism: Mactromeris polynyma (assembly GCA_032209605.1). Classification (NCBI taxonomy): domain Eukaryota; kingdom Metazoa; phylum Mollusca; class Bivalvia; order Venerida; family Mactridae; genus Mactromeris; species Mactromeris polynyma. The sequence continues at coordinate 3,715,739 of JASFXZ010000034.1, read as the reverse complement.
TGAAACAGAGTTGCTAATAGATGATGACAGCATCATCCCTGTGCCAAGTGAGCTGCTGGCTGCTGCTGTAAGCAGTGATGGGCCGGTCGACATTGAGATGCTTACAGCTGCTGGACCACTCACCCTGGTGATAACTTGCAAGGGTAGCGAAGTTTTGTACATTGGTTTGGATGAGTGAAAATATTGTAAATATTAGATTGTTTTACATTTGTTGCAGTATTATTTGGGAATAGGGTATTATGCACAAATTTGGAGAGTTTTATTGCTTATTTTATAAATATACTAATGTACTATTTCCATATACAATTTTTCTATGCCATTCTCATTGGTTTCTTTTGTTATAAATGTTCATGTACTGTTAACAACTTAATATAAATAATATTCTTGTGTAAGCTTTTCTATTTGTTATACAAATCAAAATTTTGCTATCTTGATACCTTTTTCAGTTTATACCAAGTCTATTATTTCTACCCATTACTATTGATCTGGAATTTATAATCTGTACTATTTGCACAAATAATGTTTACCATGCCATTGATCTTGGTACTCCCAAGTGCAAAAACATTAGATACAAGAGCAAATGTTGTATCTAGTCTCATTATGTAATGTGCCCTATAACTAAATACGCTTTTTGTAAATAAACATTGTTGTGTTCATTTTTTTATGATGATTATGTCCTATTTTACTTAGTTTTACATGTTTTTTATGTCCGTATATATCTCTCATTGGAACATTACAATGATTTGCTAGATGCATAGTCAACCCTATTTACATTATTATACATGCATTATTTATTTTGCCTAAACAAAAACTAAGCACCCTGTTACACTTACATCTACTGCCATAATGTAATGTGTCCTACAACCGTATATTCTCTTTGTAAATAATTAATGTTGTGTACAATTCTTCCTATGGGTTATGTCTTACTTTACATATAAAGGATGTTTATACAACGTTTTACATGTTTTTTTATGTTCTATGTATATATTTCTCATAGGAACATTTCAATGATTTGCTATATGCATAGTATTATTAACATTATGTTACTTGTATTATTTAAAGCATACAATATTTAATGCTCTATTTTCATAGAATGGCTTCATAATTGTTACTGAAACACACAAATATTTGGTATTTGTTTTTAAATATAATTAAACAAGCACACTTCACTTGTAATAATTTTCTAGTGCAGATATCAGTATTTACTGATGTCAGAAACGTCACATTTTGCAGTCAGTAATAATATTGTCTATATGCCTTATGGTTATTCCCCTGACGTATGTCATGCCAAGATAAATACGAAATATACTTCTTATATAGGGAAAGTAAACTAGAACAGGCTAACAAGATTTTTTTTATAAATGATGGAACCAAAATTATAAAAAACAAGATTATCCATGCACATACAATGTTTTTCAGAATGTATCTATGCATAATGCTTTTTTATAAAACCTTGTTGGCATGTGGTAGATTTGTTCATTATCTATATATCCAGTGTTTCTATATCAAAATTAGGCAAAGCTAATACAGCTGTTTTCTACAGCATATATTGCCTTAACATTGGTGTGCATAATATTGTTGACTAGAGTTTTCCAATGTTTTGTATATTTTCCATTTATATGTGTCTCAGTGTTTGTTTATATGGGTAACGTTAGTAGTTTATGAACAAAACTAGTGTTCCTGCTAATCACGCTACACGTCATGACATAACAAATTCCCCCCAAATGCTATGTATGAATACACTTACATTTTTATAATGTACTAAATTTAGAACATTTTAAAAGCTATAACATTACGAAATGTAAAAAGTTAAAAATGTATGATAAGTCTGTAAGCCGGTTTTCTTGTGGTGCTTCTCATATGTAAACCCTAGATGTGTCATGCTAACATGGTTATATGCTTTCATTTATATACATTAGATACTTATGTTTATTGATTGTGGGTAAACAAATATTAGGTACAGCCAGGACTTTGTAACCATCAGTGTCGTATTGCTATGAATTTGCAAGCATATACCATTTTTTATCATTTTTATTAGACCAATTTATGAAGCAATCCTAATAGTTAGTTCCCACAATTACAATATTTACCTCTCTTGTTTTGGATTGTTGGCCAAATTGTTAGGCAAATTATCATAAAGTTTATAGGGAGTATAAAGTAAATGATGCTAAACTAACCAGATTTAAAAAAAAAACATTGTTGTACAAAATGTGTTTGTCACATGCATACTCTCTCTATATTTTCCCAATTATTCTATACATGGAAATTAACCATATATGAGCTCAACAGTTTGACCTATAAAAATGGCTATGAACAAGACGTGTATTTTGTACAAGTGGGAACAATCTATTGTTGTTGTTTAGTGTACATTATTATGTTTTACTTTTTATTGATGATCTCAGTTATTTTTAATAAAAGTTTAGAAATTTTACACACTGTTGTTGCCTATCTTGTGTTGAATATACAATTGTTACTGTTTATAAGCCATCAGTGGGATCATAGCTAACGTGACGAATGTATATGTCACGTCTCACAAACTCCACTACTACTGATATGCAGTAAAAATAGCACTAATAGATTTGTGTTTGAATTTTGTTCAGTTAATGCCTTTCCGACAGGTATGATCATTTATTAGTCTATACATGATCTACCTAGGTTCAATAAGAAGTGTTTCGTCAGTTTTACTGCAAGCAACAGACAGCTTCCACACTTAAAAGTAAGCAGTGTGGCGCTTGTCATCTTGGAAAGATGAAAATTTACAACTGGGTAGGCCTGAACATGTCACAAACCCATGACCTACAGATGGGTATTCTAGCATGCTACCAACTGCGCTAGCCATGCCTGTTTAAGTCCAAGTGGATGTTACATGTTATGATTTCCAAGGAATACTACAATGATATGGTAACAATATGGACGCATTTAATGCAATATTGTCTTAATCTGAATACTGTACGTCTCAGGTGAGAGTATGGATATGACAAATGCAATCCGAACTAGTAAGGCAATGTACTACACCTATGGTTATAATTAGTTGACTTAGTACAGGGTTCTATAAGGTTGGTTTAACACCCATTCAACAGCTTGGATCATCTACACAGGATCTCAATAACCAGTACATTCCTTGGTTTCACTGCAAGCGATTGTAGGCTTCCCACTTATGTCAGCAGTGGGAGGTAAATGATTCAAAAAGGTTCCTTGACCAGATCACCACCATGACTAGCTATATACATGCAAAAAAGAAGAGTGGTGTGCATTGTGCATCTGTCTGTTAACATATGTTTGGTTTATTGGATGCAATTAGATCCAAATTATGATGTATCTAATATACAAGTAACATATTGTTTTTTTTCGAAAATCAGCAAGATACCTCCCTACAACACTAGGAAATAACATATTTGTCCATTGGGCCTATAATTAAGTTTCTGAACACAGTTGTGCTCACAATTTCCTACCTTTGTAATTACACCTAAGCAAACAAGGAATGCTTGGAAATGCACACTATCCATGCCTCACATTCCGTATACATTACACTACACCTATATATAGACATATATTATGTTACAACGCGCTGGTTTTCAGGACTCTCAGTCCTTTGATTGTTTGAATGTGATTACAGAAAGCAGTGACTTGTGAGATTTTATTGCACATAACTATTGAGGCAAATTGAAGCAACTTGATTAATGACTTGCCCAACTTTGAAGCAGGCTTTGTGATAATTTGGTTACTTTAAAATTAAAATGGCACTTTCACTTGTTTGACTTGTAAAGTTATTATTATATCTGCTATTTAATCTACTTTTATACTGCTTATATCTTACAGGCAACCACCCCATCCTTTTGTTACTGTGATGACAAACAGACCTACGGAGTCGTGGCCCTTGATTGTGGAGCAAATAGATAGGCTGTTTTCACATAAAGAGTCTTGGTAATGATGTTATTGCATAGTTAACTAAAAGTCTTCGAATGATTTGTTTTGTACCTCACAGGCACATGAAAATAATTGCAATTGAGCTTTATAATTAGTTTGATGCTTTCTTTTCTAAAAGTTTAATTTTCAAGACTTTTGCGATTTATTGTATTAGGAGAATTTATATTGTTTTTTTGGGGGAATTTTTCGGAATTTTAATGACAATAATGAAAAAACAAAACAGTAATCTTTCTGGAATCCCAGACTGGAATTACCACAAATTAGATTTTTCCAACATAGGAAGCTAGTTGTCCGAAAATATCAATCAATTTAGTAGCAAATAATCATACACAATGATAGCTCCACAATAAAAAATAAATAATCACATGTATATGTTTGTGGGATTCAAAGGTTTGACTTACAACTGAACAATTGCTGAAGTTGGATAGCTTTAGAAACAGATCTGTCCGGGACTAACTTCAACTCAATGGTTGGTACCCCAATTCAGCATAAAACTAGTTTGGGACGTCGGGCTAGTGGATTTCTAGAGCCCTGCCTAAATTGTATATTTTCAGCATCAGAACGAATGTTTTGAACATGATGGATCCCCTTCTGAAATTCGTCTTGCTGGATCCTAATTCCTCGGAACAATTTTGGAGAATTCGATCTGTTCTGAGAATAAGATTGGTGGACCTTGTGGATAGATTGGAAGATGGAGAACAGAGAAACCTGTATCTAAAATATCTCCTTGATCAGCTATGTAACATGCAGGTAACCAAAATTCATTGTTTGATTTTAAATTTTTTAAACGCAATTACAGTAAGACCTCACTTGAAGACCACCTCAATAATAAGACCACCTCAAAATTAAGAACACAATTGTCAAGTCCATTGTCACTGTTTTGCTTTTATTCAACCTCAATATTTAGACCACCTCAATAAGAAGACCAGTTCTCAAGAGTCCCAAGGGTGGTCTTGTTATTGAGGTTTTACTGTATCTAGGTTGTGTTTTCTTTATGTTAAATAACCCTTAGAAGTTAAGTTAAAATAGTAAAATCATCATTTCACAATAAGGGGGGGGGGAGGTTGACTTGTTATATACAGTTTAAACTAGCAATTGTTGAACATGTAAGATTTATTGTGTAAAATTATCATTCTTAACTTGCTGGGGAATTTATATGCGTCTTAATGTTTTGACGGTCTGAGAATTAGGTCATCACATTTATGTCTTAAAACAAACATGTCAAACAATGTCAATCATAATTACCGACGTCGGCACTTAGAATTTGACCTTAGTTGTCTGTCTGGACCGATGAAACGTTCCGTATAAAAACAGAGGTCTCCGCGTTTCCTCACCTCACTCCATGACCGGCATCTGACACTTTCCTGTGTCCATATAGAGTATCCATCACCTCACTCCATGACCGGCATCTGACACTTTCCTGTGTCCATATAGAGTATCCATCACCTCACTCCATGACCGGCATCTGACACTTTCCTGTGTCCATATAGAGTATCCATCACCTCACTCCATGACCGGCATCTGACACTTTCCTGTGTCCATATAGAGTATCCATATAAAGGACCATAGATTCTACATCTGAACAGATATTTATCATAATCATTTTTGGTATATAGTTTTTATTATTGTAAATTGTAAGATCTATTTAAATCTATTTTTATTTGTAAATCCGACTTATCCCTTTCCTGTGAGAACGACCGGCATCACCCGCTATGCTGATTAGAATTATACATTAACATTTTGTGTGTTGTTTATTTCTCTTATTAAAACTGGTTGAAACGTTAGTCCACCTTGTGTATTACTGTAGTTAGGGTATACTGGCCAGGTATGTATTTCTGTCAGAACACCTTGTTTCTGTCCCTAGTCACGCTTCTGCATATATCCATTGGGACATTTATCCACAAATCGGAGAGAATGAGAGAGCGAGGTGTTACAGTACTATGTATGATAGTCAATTGAAGTAGCCAGTCTCTAGGTTCTCTGCCAGTACTACCAAGGGCTTAATGTTGTAAGATCAGTATGGAGAAACATCTCTTGGAATAGATCCTTTCCATTGGTTAATTTCACTGTTGTGCTCAGAACCAGCCAATCAGAATCCTGACATTACCGCATGTTCGTAGTCTCAGGCTGCGGTCTTCATGTTATATTGACATGTTCCTCTTGGGGTTTGGCTTTGTAAGGGTTAATTCCGTTCAATGGTACATTTGATCATAAGGCCCATTTCTAATTCAAGGGTTGTCTTTACTTCAAATACAAAATCTGCAGAAATTTTACAATAAGAACGAAGAATATTTTTGAGAGAAAACAGATCATTGTTTGAGTAACTTTTATGCCCCCACTCTGAATGGGGATATATAGATTTGCCCTTGTTCGTCCGTCTGTCTGTCCATCCTCCCGTCCATACAAAGTTATGGCCCTTGACTTAGTTAAAATATAGCCTACAGAGTATGCAATCTTGTGTCACGCATATCTCCAAAAGATAATGAGCCAGAGTCATAAAACTTTACAGGAATGTTTACCAGCCTGTGTAGCCTGTGTAGTTTATGTATGATTACGCCCAGTAAATGCAAAGTTATTGCCCTTGACTTATCACCATAATTAGTACAGTTGTTCACTTGGTAGTTTTGATACATATTCACAAACTATGAGCAGAATAGTAGCATTTGCTTTTGTGACAAAGGCTGGAAGTGGGGGCATCTGTATCTTATGGACACGTTTCTAGTTGGGATCTTATTCCACATTCATGATTTTAAGTTAATAAATAACAATTTGAGTGAAGATTTTCAATATATTTTTTGGAGTCTAGATTTCTGTTGAATTTAAATTGTGTACAGTTTGGAAATAAAGTTCAGATCATGGGTAGTATAGTATTGTATGATGTACATATTTCCACTTCTAAAGTTGCTCTGCCCTTGCTATACTGAAAAACATTGTGATGTTCAAGTAAATGCACAATTGGTGTAAACTTTTTTGTTTTTATAATTTGTGTGCACATTATTTCTTTGAAATGGCTTGTAAACTTTGTTTCAAGTGAAAAGTATACTTTTGTGGCCATGTTAAATCCTGGCTTTCCTGACATTGCTAGGTCCCTTGTATATATGAATTTATAATACTGCAAAGAAAAATCCAGTAATTTCATTGGTTAAAGGCTCGCGTATAGGATTCTGTATACACAGCGCTGACAGGGTATATGACGTTTTTCCCTTCATGCGCCTTGTGACAATTTTCGCTGACGGCTCGACTCGAAAACTTTTATCTCTTGATATCCGCAATTTACTAGAAATTGACAATTGATCTTCACACATGATTCAATAAATATTGAACCGATTACACATGTGCTAGTATTAATATAGATTTTTTAAGGTTTGAGCCAAATTCAGTTCAATAAAGTCCATGAGATCAGATGCTTGAAAATAAAAATTAGAGTGCTAGGGGGCGCTTAACCATGTGTATTGAGGTACCTTACAGGGTAATGCAATTGATTTTCAGGCAATATAACGTGGGTGTGAAATAAAAGAAATTTGATCTTCAACAAGTAATTCCGGATATATTTTAAAAGCAATACGTTTTAATAACTGATATTTTACAAAACTAAAACACTCTAAACAACTTTATGAACCAAAAACAGCAAAAATACACATACATTATCTAATTATTAGATCTAGAGTGCTAGGCATCGACACATTGCTTGTTTAACTAAATTAGATTGAAAAGATGGAATTGCAGTATTATAAATTCGGTAACGCCTCGGGTTATATGAATCACAGACTGGTTATATTCCCCCATATACCCTGTCAACAACCTGTATAACTAATAATATAAACTGTTACCCGGCCTTCCTTGTGTGACATAAGGTTATATAGTCGTCTAGACTATTAATAATTACAATCATGAACTAAGAGCCTCAAGGCCTGATGATATGTATATCAACAGTGGATAATAAACACTCAGGGTTGGTCTCGGTCGGTCTTGTGGACATATAGGTACAAAATTACAAGAAAACTACAGCACATTTCTAATGTTTCATACCATGTTGGACAGATTTGCAGACATATAGTTAATGCCCAATATACTTATTTGAGTACAAAGAAAAAAAAAACATATACATTATTTAATAAACCTTAAAAACTATGTCAATATATTGTATAAAATCATATACAGTTGAACCCCGTTATGTCGACATCGGTTATATCGACATTCCGGTTAAGTCTACATATTTGTAAAGTCCCGATTTCTGTCCCTATATATTGTATATGGAAAATGATTTTTATGTCGACATTTCTATGTCGACAATTTCAGCTATGTCGACGTGATTTCTCTGGCCCAAAGAGTGTTTTCACACCTTAATGCACTTGTTTGTGTCGACATCCTCTCGACGTGATTGAAATTGAAAAGGTGTCAATTGACCGTGAAGAGATAAACAATTTTATATATAATATTAATTAACATTAATTACATATATTATTTTATTGACATTTCATTTTTACTAATCTTAATTTGTTCCAATTACTTTCAGTGTTTTACTTAATTTCAGTTATCTCAGTTGCATGGAATTGGTTTCTAATGTTTAATTTACATATATAATTATTGGTTTGTTGTGTTCGTTTTATGATTATTTGTATAAATGTGTTGTTTTATTTATTGTTTAATTTTTTCACAATGATAGATACAATATATATTGATATCTAGCTTGGAGGTACAATTTTTTTACGGGGAAGGAAGGCAATGTGACATAAGGTTGTACAGTTATCTAGACCATTAATAATTACAATCATTAACTATGAGCCTCCAGGCCTGATGATACATGTATGTATGTATATAAACTGTGGATAAACACTGTCTCAGTCAGTCTGGCTTAGAATGAAGTTGTGTGTTGTGGTTATGTTACATTTCTGTCTCAGTCAGTCTGGCTTAGAATGAAGTTGTGTGTTGTGGTTATGTTACATTTCTGTCTCAGTCAGTCTCAACTTAGAATGAAGTTGTGTGTTGTGGTTATGTTACAGTTCTGTCTCAGTCAGTCTGGCTTAGAATGAAGTTGTGTGTTGTGGTTATGTTACATTTCTGTCTCAGTCAGTCTGGTTTGGAATAAAGTTGTGTGTTGTGGTTATGTTACATTTCTGTCTCAGTCAGTCTGGCTTGGAATGAAGTTGTGTGTTGTGGTTATGTTACATTTCTGTCTCAGTCAGTCTCCGCTTAGAATGAAGTTGTGTGTTGTGGTTATGTAACATTTCTGTCTCAGTCAGTCTGGCTTAGAATGAAGTTGTGTGTTGTGGTTATGTTACATTTCTGTCTCAGTCAGTCTCCGCTTAGAATGAAGTTGTGTGTTGTGGTTATGTTACAGTTCTGTCTCAGTCAGTCTCCACTTAGAATGAAGTTGTGTGTTGTGGTTATGTAACATTTCTGTCTCAGTCAGTCTCCGCTTAGAATGAAGTTGTGTGTTGTGGTTATGTTACATTTCTGTCTCAGTCAGTCTGGCTTAGAATGAAGTTGTGTGTTGTAGTTATGTTACAGTTCTGTCTCAGTCAGTCTGGCTTAGAATGAAGTTGTGTGTTGTGGTTATGTAACATTTCTGTCTCAGTCAGTCTGGCTTAGAATGAAGTTGTGTGTTGTGGTTATGTAACATTTCTGTCTCAGTCAGTCTCCGCTTAGAATGAAGTTGTGTGTTGTGGTTATGTTACAGTTCTGTCTCAGTCAGTCTGGCTTAGAATGAAGTTGTGTGTTGTGGTTATGTAACATTTCTGTCTCAGTCAGTCTCCACTTAGAATGAAGTTGTGTGTTGTGGTTATGTTACAGTTCTGTCTCAGTCAGTCTGGCTTAGAATGAAGTTGTGTGTTGTAGTTATGTTACAGTTCTGTCTCAGTCAGTCTGGCTTAGAATGAAGTTGTGTGTTGTGGTTATGTAACATTTCTGTCTCAGTCAGTCTGGCTTAGAATGAAGTTGTGTGTTGTGGTTATGTTACAGTTCTGTCTCAGTCAGTCTGGCTTAGAATGAAGTTGTGTGTTGTGGTTATGTTACATTTCTGTCTCAGTCAGTCTCCACTTAGAATGAAGTTGTGTGTTGTGGTTATGTTACATTTCTGTCTCAGTCAGTCTGGCTTAGAATGAAGTTGTGTGTTGTGGTTATGTTACAGTTCTGTCTCAGTCAGTCTCCGCTTAGAATGAAGTTGTGTGTTGTGGTTATGTAACATTTCTGTCTCAGTCAGTCTGGCTTAGAATGAAGTTGTGTGTTGTGGTTATGTTACAGTTCTGTCTCAGTCAGTCTGGCTTAGAATGAAGTTGTGTGTTGTGGTTATGTAACATTTCTGTCTCAGTCAGTCTCCGCTTAGAATGAAGTTGTGTGTTGTGGTTATGTAACATTTCTGTCTCAGTCAGTCTCCGCTTAGAATGAAGTTGTGTGTTGTGGTTATGTTACATTTCTGTCTCAGTCAGTCTCCGCTTAGAATGAAGTTGTGTGTTGTGGTTATGTTACAGTTCTGTCTCAGTCAGTCTCTGCTTAGAATGAAGTTGTGTGTTGTGGTTATGTAACATTTCTGTCTCAGTCAGTCTGGCTTAGAATGAAGTTGTGTGTTGTGGTTATGTAACATTTCTGTCTCAGTCAGTCTCCACTTAGAATGAAGTTGTGTGTTGTAGTTATGTTACATTTCTGTCTCAGTCAGTCTGGCTTAGAATGAAGTTGTGTGTTGTGGTTATGTTACATTTCTGTCTCAGTCAGTCTCCACTTAGAATGAAGTTGTGTGTTGTGGTTATGTAACATTTCTGTCTCAGTCATCTCCACTTAGAATGAAGTTGTGTGTTGTGGTTATGTAACATTTCTGTCTCAGTCAATCTCCGCTTAGAATGAAGTTGTGGGTTGTGGTTATGTTACATTTCTGTCTCAGTCAGTCTCCACTTAGAATGAAGTTGTGTGTTGTGGTTATGTAACATTTCTGTCTCAGTCAGTCTGGCTTAGAATGAAGTTGTGTGTTGTGGTTATGTTACATTTCTGTCTCAGTCAGTCTCCACTTAGAATGAAGTTGTGTGTTGTGGTTATGTTACATTTCTGTCTCAGTCAGTCTCAACTTAGAATGAAGTTGTGTGTTGTGGTTATGTTACATTTCTGTCTCAGTCAGTCTCCGCTTAGAATGAAGTTGTGTGTTGTGGTTATGTTACATTTCTGTCTCAGTCAGTCTCCGCTTAGAATGAAGTTGTGTGTTGTGGTTATGTAACATTTCTGTCTCAGTCAGTCTGGCTTGGAATGAAGTTGTGTGTTGTGGTTATGTTACATTTCTGTCTCAGTCTGTCTGGCTTGGAATGAAGTTGTGTGTTGTGGTTATGTTACATTTCTGTCTCAGTCAGTCTCCACTTAGAATGAAGTTGTGTGTTGTGGTTATGTAACAGTTCTGTCTCAGTCTGTCTGGCTTGGAATGAAGTTGTGTGTTGTGGTTATGTTACATTTCTGTCTCAGTCAGTCTGGCTTAGAATGAAGTTGTGTGTTGTGGTTATGTTACATGTCTGTCTCAGTCAGTCTCCGCTTAGAATGAAGTTGTGTGTTGTGGTTATGTTACATTTCTGTCTCAGTCAGTCTGGCTTAGAATGAAGTTGTGTGTTGTAGTTATGTTACATTTCTGTCTCAGTCAGTCTGGCTTAGAATGAAGTTGTGTGTTGTGGTTATGTTACATTTCTGTCTCAGTCAGTCTCCACTTAGAATGAAGTTGTGTGTTGTGGTTATGTTACATTTCTGTCTCAGTCTGTCTCCGCTTAGAATGAAGTTGTGTGTTGTGGTTATGTTACATTTCTGTCTCAGTCTGTCTGGATTAGAATGAAGTTGTGTGTTGTGGTTATGTTACATTTCTGTCTCAGTCAGTCTCCGCTTAGAATGAAGTTGTGTGTTGTGGTTATGTTACAGTTCTGTCTCAGTCAGTCTCCGCTTAGAATGAAGTTGTGTGTTGTGGTTATGTAACATTTCTGTCTCAGTCAGTCTGGCTTGGAATGAAGTTGTGTTTTGTGGTTATGTTACATTTCTGTCTCAGTCTGTCTGGCATGGAATGAAGTTGTGTGTTGTGGTTATGTTACATTTCTGTCTCAGTCAGTCTCCACTTAGAATGAAGTTGTGTGTCGTGGTTATGTAACAGTTCTGTCTCAGTCTGTCTGGCTTGGAATGAAGTTGTGTGTTGTGGTTATGTTACATTTCTGTCTCAGTCAGTCTCCACTTAGAATGAAGTTGTGTGTTGTGGTTATGTTACAGTTCTGTCTCAGTCAGTCTGGCTTGGAATGAAGTTGTGTGTTGTGGTTATGTAACATTTCTGTCTCAGTCAGTCTCCGCTTAGAATGAAGTTGTGTGTTGTGGTTATGTAACATTTCTGTCTCAGTCAGTCTCCGCTTAGAATGAAGTTGTGTGTTGTGGTTATGTTACATTTCTGTCTCAGTCAGTCTCCGCTTAGAATGAAGTTGTGTGTTGTGGTTATGTTACAGTTCTGTCTCAGTCAGTCTCTGCTTAGAATGAAGTTGTGTGTTGTGGTTATGTAACATTTCTGTCTCAGTCAGTCTGGCTTAGAATGAAGTTGTGTGTTGTGGTTATGTAACATTTCTGTCTCAGTCAGTCTCCACTTAGAATGAAGTTGTGTGTTGTAGTTATGTTACATTTCTGTCTCAGTCAGTCTGGCTTAGAATGAAGTTGTGTGTTGTGGTTATGTTACATTTCTGTCTCAGTCAGTCTCCACTTAGAATGAAGTTGTGTGTTGTGGTTATGTAACATTTCTGTCTCAGTCATCTCCACTTAGAATGAAGTTGTGTGTTGTGGTTATGTAACATTTCTGTCTCAGTCAATCTCCGCTTAGAATGAAGTTGTGGGTTGTGGTTATGTTACATTTCTGTCTCAGTCAGTCTCCACTTAGAATGAAGTTGTGTGTTGTGGTTATGTAACATTTCTGTCTCAGTCAGTCTGGCTTAGAATGAAGTTGTGTGTTGTGGTTATGTTACATTTCTGTCTCAGTCAGTCTCCACTTAGAATGAAGTTGTGTGTTGTGGTTATGTTACATTTCTGTCTCAGTCAGTCTCAACTTAGAATGAAGTTGTGTGTTGTGGTTATGTTACATTTCTGTCTCAGTCAGTCTCCGCTTAGAATGAAGTTGTGTGTTGTGGTTATGTTACATTTCTGTCTCAGTCAGTCTCCGCTTAGAATGAAGTTGTGTGTTGTGGTTATGTAACATTTCTGTCTCAGTCAGTCTGGCTTGGAATGAAGTTGTGTGTTGTGGTTATGTTACATTTCTGTCTCAGTCTGTCTGGCTTGGAATGAAGTTGTGTGTTGTGGTTATGTTACATTTCTGTCTCAGTCAGTCTCCACTTAGAATGAAGTTGTGTGTTGTGGTTATGTAACAGTTCTGTCTCAGTCTGTCTGGCTTGGAATGAAGTTGTGTGTTGTGGTTATGTTACATTTCTGTCTCAGTCAGTCTGGCTTAGAATGAAGTTGTGTGTTGTGGTTATGTTACATGTCTGTCTCAGTCAGTCTCCGCTTAGAATGAAGTTGTGTGTTGTGGTTATGTTACATTTCTGTCTCAGTCAGTCTGGCTTAGAATGAAGTTGTGTGTTGTAGTTATGTTACATTTCTGTCTCAGTCAGTCTGGCTTAGAATGAAGTTGTGTGTTGTGGTTATGTTACATTTCTGTCTCAGTCAGTCTCCACTTAGAATGAAGTTGTGTGTTGTGGTTATGTTACATTTCTGTCTCAGTCTGTCTCCGCTTAGAATGAAGTTGTGTGTTGTGGTTATGTTACATTTCTGTCTCAGTCTGTCTGGATTAGAATGAAGTTGTGTGTTGTGGTTATGTTACATTTCTGTCTCAGTCAGTCTCCGCTTAGAATGAAGTTGTGTGTTGTGGTTATGTTACAGTTCTGTCTCAGTCAGTCTCCGCTTAGAATGAAGTTGTGTGTTGTGGTTATGTAACATTTCTGTCTCAGTCAGTCTGGCTTGGAATGAAGTTGTGTTTTGTGGTTATGTTACATTTCTGTCTCAGTCTGTCTGGCATGGAATGAAGTTGTGTGTTGTGGTTATGTTACATTTCTGTCTCAGTCAGTCTCCACTTAGAATGAAGTTGTGTGTCGTGGTTATGTAACAGTTCTGTCTCAGTCTGTCTGGCTTGGAATGAAGTTGTGTGTTGTGGTTATGTTACATTTCTGTCTCAGTCAGTCTCCACTTAGAATGAAGTTGTGTGTTGTGGTTATGTTACAGTTCTGTCTCAGTCAGTCTGGCTTAGAATGAAGTTGTGTGTTGTGGTTATGTTACATTTCTGTCTCAGTCAGTCTCCACTTAGAATGAAGTTGTGTGTTGTGGTTATGTTACATTTCTGTCTCAGTCAGTCTGGCTTAGAATGAAGTTGTGTGTTGTGGTTATGTTACATTTCTGTCTCAGTCAGTCTGGTTTTGAATGAAGTTGTGTGTTGTGGTTATGTTACATTTCTGTCTCAGTCAGTCTGGCTTGGAATGAAGTTGTGTGTTGTGGTTATGTTACATTTCTGTCTCAGTCAGTCTCAACTTAGAATGAAGTTGTGTGTTGTGGTTATGTTACATTTCTGTCTCAGTCAGTCTCCACTTAGAATGAAGTTGTGTGTTGTGGTTATGTTACAGTTCTGTCTCAGTCAGTCTCCGCTTAGAATGAAGTTGTGTGTTGTGGTTATGTTACAGTTCTGTCTCAGTCAGTCTCCGCTTAGAATGAAGTTGTGTGTTGTGGTTATGTAACATTTCTGTCTCAGTCAGTCTGGCTTGGAATGAAGTTGTGTGTTGTGGTTATGTTACATTTCTGTCTCAGTCTGTCTGGCATGGAATGAAGTTGTGTGTTGTGGTTATGTTACATTTCTGTCTCAGTCAGTCTGGCTTGGAATGAAGTTGTGTGTTGTGGTTATGTTACATTTCTGTCTCAGTCTGTCTGGCATGGAATGAAGTTGTGTGTTGTGGTTATGTTACATTTCTGTCTCAGTCAGTCTCCACTTAGAATGAAGTTGTGTGTTGTGGTTATGTTACATTTCTGTCTCAGTCAGTCTGGCATGGAATGAAGTTGTGTGTTGTGGTTATGTTACATTTCTGTCTCAGTCAGTCTGGCTTGGAATGAAGTTGTGTGTTGTGGTTATGTTACAGTTCTGTCTCAGTCAGTCTCCACTTAGAATGAAGTTGTGTGTTGTGGTTATGTAACATTTCTGTCTCAGTCAGTCTGGCTTGGAATGAAGTTGTGTGTTGTGGTTATGTTACATTTCTGTCTCAGTCTGTCTGGCTTGGAATGAAGTTGTGTGTTGTGGTTATGTTACATTTCTGTCTCAGTCAGTCTCCACTTAGAATGAAGTTGTGTGTTGTGGTTATGTAACAGTTCTGTCTCAGTCTGTCTGGCTTGGAATGAAATTGTGTGTTGTGGTTATGTTACATTTCTGTCTCAGTCAGTCTCCACTTAGAATGAAGTTGTGTGTTGTGGTTATGTTACATTTCTGTCTCAGTCAGTCTGGCTTAGAATGAAGTTGTGTGTTGTGGTTATGTTACATTTCTGTCTCAGTCAGTCTCCACTTAGAATGAAGTTGTGTGTTGTGGTTATGTTACATTTCTGTCTCAGTCAGTCTGGCTTGAAATGAAGTTTTGTGTTGTGGTTATGTTACATTTCTGTCTCAGTCAGTCTGGCTTAGAATGAAGTTGTGTGTTGTGGTTATGTAACATTTCTGTCTCAGTCAGTCTGGCTTGGAATGAAGTTGTGTGTTGTGGTTATGTTACATTTCTGTCTCAGTCAGTCTCCACTTATAATGAAGTTGTGTGTTGTGGTTATGTTACATTTCTGTCTCTGTCAGTCTGGCTTAGAATGAAGTTGTGTGTTGTGGTTATGTTACATTTCTGTCTCAGTCAGTCTCCACTTAGAATGAAGTTGTGTGTTGTGGTTATGTAACATTTCTGTCTCAGTCAGTCTCCGCTTAGAATGAAGTTGTGTGTTGTGGTTATGTAACATTTCTGTCTCAGTCAGTCTGGCTTGGAATGAAGTTGTGTTTTGTGGTTATGTTACATTTCTGTCTCAGTCTGTCTGGCATGGAATGAAGTTGTGTGTTGTGGTTATGTTACATTTCTGTCTCAGTCAGTCTCCACTTAGAATGAAGTTGTGTGTCGTGGTTATGTAACAGTTCTGTCTCAGTCTGTCTGGCTTGGAATGAAGTTGTGTGTTGTGGTTATGTTACATTTCTGTCTCAGTCAGTCTCCACTTAGAATGAAGTTGTGTGTTGTGGTTATGTTACAGTTCTGTCTCAGTCAGTCTGGCTTAGAATGAAGTTGTGTGTTGTGGTTATGTTACATTTCTGTCTCAGTCAGTCTCCACTTAGAATGAAGTTGTGTGTTGTGGTTATGTTACATTTCTGTCTCAGTCAGTCTGGCTTAGAATGAAGTTGTGTGTTGTGGTTATGTTACATTTCTGTCTCAGTCAGTCTGGTTTTGAATGAAGTTGTGTGTTGTGGTTATGTTACATTTCTGTCTCAGTCAGTCTGGCTTGGAATGAAGTTGTGTGTTGTGGTTATGTTACATTTCTGTCTCAGTCAGTCTCAACTTAGAATGAAGTTGTGTGTTGTGGTTATGTTACATTTCTGTCTCAGTCAGTCTCCACTTAGAATGAAGTTGTGTGTTGTGGTTATGTTACAGTTCTGTCTCAGTCAGTCTCCGCTTAGAATGAAGTTGTGTGTTGTGGTTATGTTACAGTTCTGTCTCAGTCAGTCTCCGCTTAGAATGAAGTTGTGTGTTGTGGTTATGTAACATTTCTGTCTCAGTCAGTCTGGCTTGGAATGAAGTTGTGTGTTGTGGTTATGTTACATTTCTGTCTCAGTCTGTCTGGCATGGAATGAAGTTGTGTGTTGTGGTTATGTTACATTTCTGTCTCAGTCAGTCTGGCTTGGAATGAAGTTGTGTGTTGTGGTTATGTTACATTTCTGTCTCAGTCTGTCTGGCATGGAATGAAGTTGTGTGTTGTGGTTATGTTACATTTCTGTCTCAGTCAGTCTCCACTTAGAATGAAGTTGTGTGTTGTGGTTATGTTACATTTCTGTCTCAGTCAGTCTGGCATGGAATGAAGTTGTGTGTTGTGGTTATGTTACATTTCTGTCTCAGTCAGTCTGGCTTGGAATGAAGTTGTGTGTTGTGGTTATGTTACAGTTCTGTCTCAGTCAGTCTCCACTTAGAATGAAGTTGTGTGTTGTGGTTATGTAACATTTCTGTCTCAGTCAGTCTGGCTTGGAATGAAGTTGTGTGTTGTGGTTATGTTACATTTCTGTCTCAGTCTGTCTGGCTTGGAATGAAGTTGTGTGTTGTGGTTATGTTACATTTCTGTCTCAGTCAGTCTCCACTTAGAATGAAGTTGTGTGTTGTGGTTATGTAACAGTTCTGTCTCAGTCTGTCTGGCTTGGAATGAAATTGTGTGTTGTGGTTATGTTACATTTCTGTCTCAGTCAGTCTCCACTTAGAATGAAGTTGTGTGTTGTGGTTATGTTACATTTCTGTCTCAGTCAGTCTGGCTTAGAATGAAGTTGTGTGTTGTGGTTATGTTACATTTCTGTCTCAGTCAGTCTCCACTTAGAATGAAGTTGTGTGTTGTGGTTATGTTACATTTCTGTCTCAGTCAGTCTGGCTTGAAATGAAGTTTTGTGTTGTGGTTATGTTACATTTCTGTCTCAGTCAGTCTGGCTTAGAATGAAGTTGTGTGTTGTGGTTATGTAACATTTCTGTCTCAGTCAGTCTGGCTTGGAATGAAGTTGTGTGTTGTGGTTATGTTACATTTCTGTCTCAGTCAGTCTCCACTTATAATGAAGTTGTGTGTTGTGGTTATGTTACATTTCTGTCTCTGTCAGTCTGGCTTAGAATGAAGTTGTGTGTTGTGGTTATGTTACATTTCTGTCTCAGTCAGTCTCCACTTAGAATGAAGTTGTGTGTTGTGGTTATGTAACATTTCTGTCTCAGTCAGTCTCCGCTTAGAATGAAGTTGTGTGTTGTGGTTATGTTACATTTCTGTCTCAGTCAGTCTGGCTTAGAATGAAGTTGTGTGTTGTGGTTATGTAACATTTCTGTCTCAGTCAGTCTGGCTTGGAATGAAGTTGTGTGTTGTGGTTATGTTACATTTCTGTCTCAGTCAGTCTCAACTTAGAATGAAGTTGTGTGTTGTGGTTATGTTACATTTCTGTCTCAGTCAGTCTGGCTTGGAATGAAGTTGTGTGTTGTGGTTATGTTACATTTCTGTCTCAGTCAGTCTGGCTTGGAATGAAGTTGTGTGTTGTGGTTATGTTACATTTCTGTCTCAGTCAGTCTCCACTTAGAATGAAGTTGTGTGTTGTGGTTATGTTACATTTCTGTCTCAGTCAGTCTCCGCTTAGAATGAAGTTGTGTGTTGTGGTTATGTTACAGTTCTGTCTCAGTCAGTCTCCACTTAGAATGAAGTTGTGTGTTGTGGTTATGTAACATTTCTGTCTCAGTCAGTCTGGCTTGGAATGAAGTTGTGTGTTGTGGTTATGTTACATTTCTGTCTCAGTCTGTCTGGCTTGGAATGAAGTTGTGTGTTGTGGTTATGTTACATTTCTGTCTCAGTCAGTCTCCACTTAGAATGAAGTTGTGTGTTGTGGTTATGTAACAGTTCTGTCTCAGTCTGTCTGGCTTGGAATGAAGTTGTGTGTTGTGGTTATGTTACATTTCTGTCTCAGTCAGTCTCCACTTAGAATGAAGTTGTGTGTTGTGGTTATGTTACATTTCTGTCTCAGTTAGTCTGGCTTAGAATGAAGTTGTGTGTTGTGGTTATGTTACATTTCTGTCTCAGTCAGTCTCAACTTAGAATGAAGTTGTGTGTTGTGGTTATGTTACATTTCTGTCTCAGTCAGTCTGGCTTGGAATGAAGTTTTGTGTCGTGGTTATGTTACAGTTCTGTCTCAGTCAGTCTGGCTTAGAATGAAGTTGTGTGTTGTGGTTATGTAACAGTTCTGTCTCAGTCTGTCTGGCTTAGAATGAAGTTGTGTGTTGTGGTTATGTTACATTTCTGTCTCAGTCAGTCTCCACTTAGAATGAAGTTGTGTGTTGTGGTTATGTTACATTTCTGTCTCAGTCAGTCTGGCTTAGAATGAAGTTGTGTGTTGTGGTTATGTTACATTTCTGTCTCAGTCAGTCTCCACTTAGAATGAAGTTGTGTGTTGTGGTTATGTAACATTTCTGTCTCAGTCAGTCTCAGCTTAGAATGAAGTTGTGTGTTGTGGTTATGTTACATTTCTGTCTCAGTCAGTCTGGCTTAGAATGAAGTTGTGTGTTGTGGTTATGTAACATTTCTGTCTCAGTCAGTCTGGCTTGGAATGAAGTTGTGTGTTGTGGTTATGTTACATTTCTGTCTCAGTCAGTCTGGCTTGGAATGAAGTTGTGTGTTGTGGTTATGTTACATTTCTGTCTCAGTCAGTCTGGCTTGGAATGAAGTTGTGTGTTGTGGTTATGTTACATTTCTGTCTCAGTCAGTCTGGCTTGGAATGAAGTTGTGTGTTGTGGTTATGTTACATTTCTGTCTCAGTCAGTCTCCACTTAGAATGAAGTTGTGTGTTGTGGTTATGTAACAGTTCTGTCTGTCTCAGTCAGTCTGGCTTAGAATGAAGTTGTGTGTTGTGGTTATGTAACATTTCTGTCTCAGTCAGTCTCCACTTAGAATGAAGTTGTATGTTGTGGTTATGTTACATTTCTGTCTCAGTCAGTCTCCACTTGGAATGAAGTTGTGTGTTGTGGTTATGTAACAGTTCTGTCTCAGTCAGTCTGGCTTAGAATGAAGTTGTGTGTTGTGGTTATGTAACATTTCTGTCTCAGTCAGTCTCCACTTAGAATGAAGTTGTGTGTTGTGGTTATGTTACAGTTCTGTCTCAGTCAGTCTTAGCTTAGAATGAAGTTGTGTGTTGTGGTTATGTAACATTTCTGTCTCAGTCAGTCTGGCTTAGAATGAAGTTGTGTGTTGTGGTTATGTAACAGTTCTGTCTCAGTCTGTCTGGCTTAGAATGAAGTTGTGTTTTGTGGTTATGTTACATTTCTGTCTCAGTCAGTCTCCACTTAGAATGAAGTTGTGTGTTGTGGTTATGTAACAGTTCTGTCTCAGTCTGTCTGGCTTAGAATGAAGTTGTGTGTTGTGGTTATGTTACATTTCTGTCTCAGTCAGTCTCCACTTAGAATGAAGTTGTGTGTTGTGGTTATGTTACATTTCTGTCTCAGTCAGTCTGGCTTAGAATGAAGTTGTGTGTTGTGGTTATGTTACATTTCTGTCTCAGTCAGTCTCCACTTAGAATGAAGTTGTGTGTTTTGTGGTTATGTAACATTTCTGTCTCAGTCAGTCTCCGCTTAGAATGAAGTTGTGTGTTGTGGTTATGTTACATTTCTGTCTCAGTCAGTCTGGCTTAGAATGAAGTTGTGGTTATGTAACATTTCTGTCTCAGTCAGTCTGGCTTGGAATGAAGTTGTGTGTTGTGGTTATGTTACATTTCTGTCTCAGTCAGTCTGGCTTGGAATGAAGTTGTGTGTTGTGGTTATGTTACATTTCTGTCTCAGTCAGTCTGGCTTGGAATGAAGTTGTGTGTTGTGGTTATGTTACATTTCTGTCTCAGTCAGTCTGGCTTGGAATGAAGTTGTGTGTTGTGGTTATGTTACATTTCTGTCTCAGTCAGTCTCCACTTAGAATGAAGTTGTGTGTTGTGGTTATGTTACATTTCTGTCTCAGTCTGTCTGGCTTGGAATGAAGTTGTGTGTTGTGGTTATGTTACATTTCTGTCTCAGTCAGTCTCCACTTAGAATGAAGTTGTGTGTTGTGGTTATGTTACATTTCTGTCTCAGTCAGTCTCCACTTAGAATGAAGTTGTGTGTTGTGGTTATGTAACATTTCTGTCTCAGTCAGTCTCCGCTTAGAATGAAGTTGTGTTGTTGTGGTTATGTTACATTTCTGTCTCAGTCAGTCTGGCTTAGAATGAAGTTGTGTGTTGTGGTTATGTTACATTTCTGTCTGTGTCAGTCTCCACTTAGAATGAAGTTGTGTGTTGTGGTTATGTAACAGTTCTGTCTCAGTCAGTCTGGCTTAGAATGAAGTTGTGTGTTGTGGTTATGTTACAGTTCTGTCTCAGTCAGTCTGGCTTGGAATGAAGTTGTGTGTTGTGGTTATGTTACATTTCTGTCTCAGTCAGTCTCCGCTTAGAATGGAGTTGTGTTGTTGTGGTTATGTTACATTTCTGTCTCAGTCAGTCTCCACTTAGAATGAAGTTGTGTGTTGTGGTTATGTAACAGTTCTGTCTCAGTCAGTCTGGCTTAGAAAGAAGTTGTGTGTTGTGGTTATGTAACAGTTCTGTCTCAGTCAGTCTGGCTTAGAATGAAGTTGTGTGTTGTGGTTATGTTACATTTCTGTCTCAGTCAGTCTGGCTTGGAATGAAGTTGTGTGTTGTGGTTATGTTACATTTCTGTCTCAGTCAGTCTGGCTTGGAATGAAGTTGTGTGTTGTGGTTATGTTACATTTCTGTCTCAGTCAGTCTCCACTTAGAATGAAGTTGTGTGTTGTGGTTATGTAACAGTTCTGTCTGTCTCAGTCAGTCTGGCTTGGAATGAAGTTGTGTGTTGTGGTTATGTTACATTTCTGTCTCAGTCAGTCTCCACTTAGAATGAAGTTGTGTGTTGTGGTTATGTAACAGTTCTGTCTGTCTCAGTCAGTCTGGCTTAGAATGAAGTTGTGTGTTGTGGTTATGTAACATTTCTGTCTCAGTCAGTCTCCACTTAGAATGAAGTTGTATGTTGTGGTTATGTTACATTTCTGTCTCAGTCAGTCTCCACTTAGAATGAAGTTGTGTGTTGTGGTTATGTTACATTTCTGTCTCAGTCAGTCTGGCTTAGAATGAAGTTGTGTGTTGTGGTTATGTTACATTTCTGTCTCAGTCAGTCTCCACTTAGAATGAAGTTGTGTGTTGTGGTTATGTAACATTTCTGTCTCAGTCAGTCTCCGCTTAGAATGAAGTTGTGTGTTGTGGTTATGTTACATTTCTGTCTCAGTCAGTCTGGCTTAGAATGAAGTTGTGGTTATGTAACATTTCTGTCTCAGTCAGTCTGGCTTGGAATGAAGTTGTGTGTTGTGGTTATGTTACATTTCTGTCTCAGTCAGTCTGGCTTGGAATGAAGTTGTGTGTTGTGGTTATGTTACATTTCTGTCTCAGTCAGTCTGGCTTGGAATGAAGTTGTGTGTTGTGGTTATGTTACATTTCTGTCTCAGTCAGTCTGGCTTGGAATGAAGTTGTGTGTTGTGGTTATGTTACATTTCTGTCTCAGTCAGTCTCCACTTAGAATGAAGTTGTGTGTTGTGGTTATGTAACAGTTCTGTCTCAGTCAGTCTGGCTTAGAATGAAGTTGTGTGTTGTGGTTATGTAACATTTCTGTCTCAGTCAGTCTGGCTTAGAATGAAGTTGTGTGTTGTGGTTATGTTACATTTCTGTCTCAGTCAGTCTCCACTTAGAATGAAGTTGTGTGTTGTGGTTATGTAACATTTTTGTCTCAGTCAGTCTGGCTTGGAATGAAGTTGTGTGTTGTGGTTATGTTACATTTCTGTCTCAGTCAGTCTCCACTTAGAATGAAGTTGTGTGTTGTGGTTATGTAACATTTCTGTCTCAGTCAGTCTCCGCTTAGAATGAAGTTGTGTTGTTGTGGTTATGTTACATTTCTGTCTCAGTCAGTCTGGCTTAGAATGAAGTTGTGTGTTGTGGTTATGTTACATTTCTGTCTGTGTCAGTCTCCACTTAGAATGAAGTTGTGTGTTGTGGTTATGTAACAGTTCTGTCTCAGTCAGTCTGGCTTAGAATGAAGTTGTGTGTTGTGGTTATGTTACAGTTCTGTCTCAGTCAGTCTGGCTTGGAATGAAGTTGTGTGTTGTGGTTATGTTACATTTCTGTCTCAGTCAGTCTCCGCTTAGAATGGAGTTGTGTTGTTGTGGTTATGTTACATTTCTGTCTCAGTCAGTCTCCACTTAGAATGAAGTTGTGTGTTGTGGTTATGTAACAGTTCTGTCTCAGTCAGTCTGGCTTAGAAAGAAGTTGTGTGTTGTGGTTATGTAACAGTTCTGTCTCAGTCAGTCTGGCTTAGAATGAAGTTGTGTGTTGTGGTTATGTAACATTTCTGTCTCAGTCAGTCTCCACTTAGAATGAAGTTGTGTGTTGTGGTTATGTTACATTTCTCTCTCAGTCAGTCTCCACTTAGAATGAAGTTGTGTGTTGTGGTTATGTTACAGTTCTGTCTCAGTCAGTCTGGCTTAGAATGAAGTTGTGTGTTGTGGTTATGTTACATTTCTGTCTCAGTCAGTCTCCACTTAGAATGAAGTTGTGTGTTGTGGTTATGTTACAGTTCTGTCTCAGTCAGTCTCCGCTTAGAATGAAGTTGTGTGTTGTGGTTATGTAACATTTCTGTCTCAGTCAGTGTGGCTTAGAATGAAGTTGTGTGTTGTGGTTATGTAACAGTTCTGTCTCAGTCTGTCTGGCTTAGAATGAAGTTGTGTGTTGTGGTTATGTTACATTTTTGTCTCAGTCAGTCTCCACTTAGAATGAAGTTGTGTGTTGTGGTTATGTTACATTTCTGTCTCAGTCAGTCTCCGCTTAGAATGAAGTTGTGTGTTGTGGTTATGTAACATTTCTGTCTCATTCAGTCTGGCTTGGAATGAAGTTGTGTGTTGTGGTTATGTTACATTTCTGTCTCAGTCAGTCTCCACTTAGAATGAAGTTGTGTGTTGTGGTTATGTAACATTTCTGTCTCAGTCAGTCTCCGCTTAGAATGAAGTTGTGTTGTTGTGGTTATGTTACATTTCTGTCTCAGTCAGTCTGGCTTAGAATGAAGTTGTGTGTTGTGGTTATGTTACATTTCTGTCTGTGTCAGTCTCCACTTAGAATGAAGTTGTGTGTTGTGGTTATGTAACATTTCTGTCTCAGTCAGTCTGGCTTAGAATGAAGTTGTGTGTTGTGGTTATGTTACAGTTCTGTCTCAGTCAGTCTGGCTTAGAATGAAGTTGTGTGTTGTGGTTATGTTACAGTTCTGTCTCAGTCAGTCTCCGCTTAGAATGAAGTTGTGTGTTGTGGTTATGTTACATTTCTGTCTCAGTCAGTCTCCACTTAGAATGAAGTTGTGTGTTGTGGTTATGTAACATTTCTGTCTCAGTCAGTCTGGCTTAGAATGAAGTTGTGGGTTGTGGTTATGTTACAGTTCTGTCTCAGTCTGTCTCCGCTTAGAATGAAGTTGTGTGTTGTGGTTATGTTACATTTCTGTCTCAGTCAGTCTCCACTTAGAATGAAGTTGTGTGTTGTGGTTATGTAACATTTCTGTCTCAGTCAGTCTCCACTTAGAATGAAGTTGTGTGTTGTGGTTATGTTACAGTTCTGTCTCAGTCAGTCTTTGCTTAGAATGAAGTTGTGTGTTGTGGTTATGTTACATTTCTGTCTCAGTCAGTCTGGCTTAGAATGAAGTTGTGTTGTTGTGGTTATGTTACATTTGGTCTGCATTTTTTCTTTTCCGGCACAGCCGTTCTGACATGGTTTTGCTTTTTGCATATCAGTGTTGTGTAAACCAATCTAATCATACGTTAACCACCAAGGCAATTTCTCTTCAACCAAACAACGTTTGTTACCTTGACCCGGATTGGTTATTCTTTCGATAAAGTGTACGTTACCTTACTGAAATCCACTGAATTTCGGTGAATTTACCAAAATCCAATTTAGATGTGGAGTGACCAGCAATCGTAACATATCGGTATTTTTTAATGTTGCACAACAAATCTTAACCTTCAAATTGAGCCGACCATCTTTTTTCAAGACATTTCTTGTTTTAATGTTATGTCAAATTGTCTGAATTGAGGAAACAAATGGTCCTGTATCCTGAAGGTTTGAAGATATAATGATGCTTTATTTGATCATTTTTATTCAGAAATTCTTTCACAACCAATTGTTATTCTTGTTTTTTAAAATTTGACTTTTGGCTTGAATTACTCAGCAGATCATCTTAATATTTAACATATGTCAATTTACCCAATATGAATTTTAATTGCTTACTTATCTTCACTTTTAAATTTTATCCATTTAGGATGAAGACATATCCTTTATGACATGTGACAAACTTTCTTTGTTGTATTGTTAAGTAATAACTCAATGAGATCTTAACATAATTATCTCATATTGTTTAACTATATAGTGTTGACACTGGCTTCCTCTTCTACTTAACATGTCACATCTGAGAACCAGTATATAAGGCATGGAACTTTTAAGTAAAAGATAGTAGCGGATCCGTAGTCCAGTGGTAATGCGCTTGACTAGTAATCCAGGGATCGCAGGTTCGATTCCCCGCTCCATCACTGACAGTACTAACAGTCTTTCGGACGAGACTTTAAAACCAAGGTCCTGTGTATGATGCTTTACATCGAGCACGTAAAAGAACCAGGAGTGCTTCTGGAACTGGGGCATCTCCTGTATCATGCACTATCCTCCAAAAATCTAAAATGACTAACATTCTTCCAGAGGCGTCGCCCATATGGCAAACCGGTGGCGACGATAAATAAATGCAAATACAAAAAAAAGAGTAAAAGATAGTGGCGGATCGGTAGTCCAGTGGTAACGCGCTTGACTAGTAATCCTGGAATCACCTGATGATTCCCCGCTCCATCACTGACAGTACCAACAGTCTTTCGGACGAGACTTTAAAAACCGAGGTCCCATGTATGATGCTTTACATCGAGCACGTAAAAGATACAGGGTGCTTCTGGAACTGGGGCATCTCCTGTATCATGCACTATCCTCAAAATCTAAAATAACATTCTTCCGGAGGCGTCGCCCATATGGGATACCGGTGGCGACGATAAATAAACACAAATACAAAAATAAAGTAAAAGACATTATTAAATAGGTTAGGTTTAGGGACATTACTTTGTTTTTCTCTAATGTTTGTACTTTGTGTACAAATAAATAACTAACTTTGTGACTCTTTAAACTTAATTCAGAACTTTTTGATGTTTAATAAGCAAACTTTGTGTTGCTTTTTTGTAGGAAATAGGAAAATTACTAATGTGTGACTTTATTTTATGTTAAATACCTAAAGTAACATATTAGTACTTTGTGTACCTAATGAACTTTGTGAAAGATCTACTTTACATTTGTTGATAATTGCGAATAAATTGTCTGGAAAAATATAGAACTTTGTGTTCACTCTTCATAAGAAGCAGCCATAATAAGCATAGAGGTTAACATCATCCGGCAAGCGGCAATAAATAGCACAACATCTCAGACGTCCATGGAGCATCATTTTTATACGCCCGTTTGAAAATGGGACGTATTATGGGAACACCCGTGGCGGGCGGGCGGCGTCCACATGACTTCCGCTCTCTAAGTCAAAGAGTTTTCATCCAATCTTTACTAAACTTGGTGAAAGTGTTTGTGGGCATAATATCTCGGCCAAGATCAATAACCAGCCACATCACCCAAGGCACTTCAGAATTATGGCCCTTGAATTATCCAAAATTGGCCAAATTAGCCTTGTCCGCTCTCTAAGACAAAGAGTTTTCATCTGATCTTTACCAAACTTAGTGCACATGTTTGTGGGCATAATATCTCTGCCAAGTTTGATAACCAGCCACATCGCCCAAGGCACTCCAGAATTATGGCCCTTGAATTATCCAAAATTGGCCAAATTAGCCTTGTCCGCTCTCTAAGACAAAGAGTTTTCATCTGATCTTTACCAAACTTAGTGCAAATGTTTGTGGGCATAATATCTCGGCCAAGTTTGATAACCAGCCACATTGCCCAAGGCACTTCAGAATTATGGCCCTTGAATTATCCAAAATTGGCCAAATTAGCCTTGTCCGCTCTCTAAGACAAAGAGTTTTCATCTGATCTTTTCCAAACTTAGTGAAAATGTTTGTGGGCATAATACCTCTGCCAAGTTTGATAACCAGCCACATCGCCCAAGGCACTTCAGAATTATGGCCCTTGAATTATCCAAAATTGGTCAAATTAGCCTTGTCTGCTCTCTAAGACGAAGAGTTTTCGTCTGATCTTTACCGAACTTAGTGCAAATGTTTGTGGGCATAATATCTCGGCCAAGTTTGATAACCAGCCACATTGCTCAAGGCACTTCAGAATTATGGCCCTTGAATTATCCAAAATTGGCCAAATTAGCCTTGTCTGCTCTCTAAGACAAAGAGTTTTCATCTGATCTTTACCAAATTTAGTACAAATGTTTGTGGGCATAATATCTCGGCCAAG
Source organism: Mactromeris polynyma (assembly GCA_032209605.1). Taxonomy (NCBI): domain Eukaryota; kingdom Metazoa; phylum Mollusca; class Bivalvia; order Venerida; family Mactridae; genus Mactromeris; species Mactromeris polynyma. The sequence goes on along the minus strand of JASFXZ010000034.1, from coordinate 3,688,570 downwards.
TTCGATAACCAGCCTCATCGCCTCAGGCATTTCGGAATTATGGCCCTTGAATTATCAAAAATTAGCCTTGTCCGCTCTCTAAGACAGAGTTATCATCCGATCTTTACCAAACTTGGTGACAATGTTTGTGGGCATAATATCTCGACCAAGTTCGATAACCAGCCATATTGTTCAAGTTACTCGGGAGTTATCTCCCTTTGATTTTAGAAATTACCTACAATTTGTCTTGTTTTAACTCTAAGCTCTGACTTTTCACGGGCGCATTTTGTGGCAGTTTGCCACTCTTGTTTAAATCATAATAAAGAGAAACAAGTTCATCTGCTTCTTCAATTATATGCTGATAGACTGTTTGGCTCTCGGTCCCTTGATCTGGGGACTGATTTAATGTTTTAATTTCTCCATTTCTCAAATGCTTCCCACGAGACTAGTGATGGAGTGGGTGGCATCTGTTTGGCTATAAAACAACACTAACTCTGTTGGAAAAAATGACTTCTGTCTTCATTTTCATAAAAAAGGAATTTGTTGTATAGGGGCGGCATATGGTTATTTGTGTGTGCTGCATGGTGCAATCTAATAAACAATTATGTTATGTTGTTTGTAATGAAGTTTGCTTAGAGATATGTGTGACATTGTTAATTGCATTATTTCACCTATTTTTGTTTGCTGCGGACTATATGTGTATATGTCCTGGTTCCTTAATGCCACTGGGCATTCATTATTTAGTAAGCTGCTGCTGTGAATTAATCCTAGAAAGTTGCTTGTACACCAAAATGCCAAGAAAACTGCTGATTCTCATTTATTATCTTAAGTTGAAGACATTGACTGACATAATCCTGATTTCAATGGAACTCGGTTAACATATTTTAGGGTTGCATCTCTGTAAATGCCGAAAATCAAAGACTATGGGATTTTTTAGATGCACAAAATCAATTATGGTTTAATGCATTTCCTTAATTGTTAGGCTGCTCTGAAAATGAAATATAAATAGTGAATGATTTTCAAATATTATGCTAACATTCGAGAGAAAGCAGAATGATTGAGTACAAATGAGAGACTTAACAATACTAACAAATATAAGGAAGCGTTTCTACTTTTTTATAAAACATTATTGTCGTTGTAGAGAAATTCTCAGTCTCGAGCTTTGCTGCACTTGTTATCAGAATATTCTGGATTGGTGATTTTTGCTTGGCCCTTTGAATTTTTATATAGTTTCACCTGTGGCGTACAGGCAGACGGGCAGTGGGTTTGGCGGGGCTTCCAGTGAGTTGTCCGATCAATAACTTTAGAAACTTTGTCCAATCATCACCAAATTTGATCAGAATGTGTAGGGGCATAATATCTAGGACAAGTGCCATAACTAGCCACATCGCTCTAGTCACTCGGGAGTTATCTGCCTTTAATTATAGAAATTACCTAACATTGGTCTTATATAATCCTTTTTACACCAATTTTTGTTAAAACTTCATTGACACAACAGTAGAATGGGCGTATTTTGCCATAGTCAGCGCTCTAGTTATTTGATACAGTTTGCCGAGGCTACTCCTAAACTGCTGTTGGATTTAATCCTTATACAACAGTATGACAAGAAGACATGGACTGAAAAGAAAGTAATCTCTTGTTCTGGATAACTTGAAGGTCATCCATGTCTTTGTTGTGACTTTGAGGTGTTTCATTGCATGGGTTTTGTTGAATTGTTAGTTGAAGCGGCTTCTCTTCAGTATCCTTGATTAGATTCTCACTTTGAAGCTTGTTTTTTTAAATTGATCTGAGCACTATATTAATATTTCAGATAGCAAAACTAAACCAATGTTTTCAGTGCAAATTTGTTGTCAAATTATTCTGCATTATTTCATGCAACTTGTTGTAATATTGCTGCCAGTTATGTCTAATCAGCAAATTCTAATATATTTTATTCGAATGTAGAAAATCCAAATTGTATGTCTTTTATAATAATAATAATAATAATAATAACATCTTTATTTTAAGAAGGTTGTTACACATTATGATATAAAACTATAAAAACATCATATTTTCAATGTGGCCTTCTGTAAACAAAACATAATAATAATTAAAATTTAACATTTGCACACTATAATCACATGTATATAAATAAGATTTTTACATTGTATTTCAAAATAACAATTTAATTCAATATAACAATTTAATTCAATTAATTTACTTACGTCGGTAGACACTCGATCAATTATATCATACAAATTGATGTGAACATAATATCACGGACATATAAACGGTTTATATGTCCGTGATAATATATATATTTATATATTGATATGTCAGAATTAATAAAATGAAACGTAATTACTGCGATGCAGTATTTAAAAGGTGAGTTTTATATTCGTGTTTGAAGGATGCTAACCTTTCCACATTTCTTATGGCATCTGGAATGTCATTCCAACCTTCATACTGTAATAAGAAAATGAATCTTTAAAATAATTAGTGCGTGGTGTTTTCTTTATACATAAGTCATGCTTTGAGCCGATCGAAGTGAATAGTGTTCATTATTTGCAAAAACCAGTAACTCAGTCAGGTAACAAGGGGCCATACCATTTCATGTTTTATATACAAGAGTGCCACTTGTAGGTTAAACTGTTTGTGGTCATATTTTACTATCAGTAGAGATCTCTTCAATTAATTGTATATTTGCTTAAAAAACTGTTCAATTGTTTAAACATGGTTCATACAGGACAATTATGAAAAGTCAAATTTGATGGTAGTCTTGAAAACTTCTTGAAAATGATGAAAACCTGAAAACACCTGGAGAAGTACTTGTATTTTGGAAAAAAGTTATAGAATTTGGCCAGAAACTTTTTGAAAAACTTTATTCAAGTAACTTAAGTCTGAGGGAAGATTAAAGATATTTGAAAGTGTAGAAAAAAATAAAAAAAATAAAAAAACATTAAAGTAGGTCACTTATGTATTGCGAGGATCATAAATCACTTTCAATAATAGTTGTAATTTCAAATGATAGCTATATGGTCCTTCGCAAGACTTTGTCCACTTTGATTCTCCTAGTTATTCCTTATGGTCGGCCAGGCCATTCATTGCGCCTCTGTTCTGGGCTGTGTGGGGAAGCACTGTCTTATGCATGTGGTGTTCCCTGTAGCAACTTATTCTCTCTCTTTTACTGCCTTTGAGTAAATATATAGGTTCTGACTTAAAATGTAATCTGACATCCTGAAATGTCATTGACTTGGTTTCCTTTATTTCTTATCTTATCAAATTCTGTATTAAAATTAATTGACAAATGAAATCAGATGTTAAAGTCACTATCAACTTTTGGTAAGTTAACACCATATAGTTGCAGCCAGTAGCAGGAAAAACATTATTTTATTCACAAATAATTATCCTGGAGGAAAGTAATTACTCCTTGTGGACTCATTATCTTTAATAGAAATTTAAGAAGCGAAACATGAAGAAAAAGGGATATGGTTGATAAAAACTCAATTGAGCAAAAGATTGAGGTTATAGCTATATTGCTAGTCAGGTCTTCATTTGTTGTTCAGTATCAGTGTAAATAATTTCAACATTTGGAGGAATGGTAATGGTATTTTCCTACGAAATGTGGTTACCATAGCAACCCAATTGAAAAAATCTTTCTTTAAATTGGTGATCAGAATCCAAAAGAAATCGAAAATCTTCTGGTCTCATACCTATCGACTTTAAAGCAATTTCATGAAAGTAAAATAAAAATCACCAAGGGTTGTGGTTGGTTTTCAAGTATAGCACACTGAGAGTATTATAAGTATATAATTGGTATCATAATAATGTGAAAACATGACGTCATCTTTAATGCATTTTTCTCAGAAACAAGGCTCTGTGCATTTGGGCCAAAAATCACAGAGACTGCAACAAATAGGTCGACTAAACTGGAATGTCGATAAAATCGATGTTGACACAATGAGTGTCATCTGTATTATGAAGCACAGTTTGATGGTGATTTAGTTTGATTCCTCTTTGCCGTCTGTACATGAATTTTAATGCTTCTAATTACAGCTAACCAATCTGGCCCAAACTTTAATTGCAAGTGTAGCTATAGACTTTCTCAAAGACTTGAGATCTGTTGTAGACAAATTACATGTTGTCGGCCAATGAAGACATCTTTTGGAAAATTTTGACTCACAGATATTGTGTCCAGTAAAGCATATTCTCAACCAGTGTCGAACCAGCTAAAGCAGAATTGTTATGGTTATAGATTTTGGTACCATTTAAGTACATATGCTTGCCAGGTTAAACAGGGTGCACTCCAGATGCCCCCCTTTTCTCTAGTGAGTCTCTGTATGCTTTACACTATTTAGCCATGTGTGATCAAAGTGATCCTTTTATTTCATGTTTTCACTTTGATGATATCATGTTTGGTGTTTTATTAACAGTATTTGCTCATTGTAATGTTATCACTCATCCCAGAGGATCCTTGTGCGTTGAGTGTAATAGTCACTTCAAAGATATAAATGATTTAGAGATTATATAAGTATAATTAGCTAAATGTCTCTGGAGAATTCTGGGAAATTGTATTCATCAAATTGCCTCTGCTGAGTTAAACATTATTGGGTAATTACAATGTTCTGCACAGCTGTACTAACATGGCTTGCATATCTGTGTTCAGTCAGCCATACTAACATGGTTTGCATATCTGTGTTCAGTCAGCCGTACTAACATGGTTTGCATATCTGTGTTCAGTCAGCCGTACTAACATGGTTTGCATATCTGTGTTCAGTCAGCCGTACTAACATGGTTTGCATATCTGTGTTTAGTCAGCCGTACTAACATGGTTTGCATATCTGTGTTCAGTCAGCCGTACTAACATGGTTTGCATATCTGTGTTCAGTCAGCCGTACTAACATGGTTTGCATATCTGTGTTCAGTCAGCCGTACTAACATGGTTTGCATATCTGTGTTCAGTAAACCAATCAAATCCTACGTTAGCCACCAAGGCAATTTCTCTTCAACCAAACAACGCTTACCATGTCTGATGACTTCTTAACTCTCCAGTGAGAAATAAAGGCATTCTGGTCACTGTGCAGTCTGTTCATCATTTTTTTGTCCTAACGTTAATTATGGTTATTAGCATATTTGTTGCTTAATTGGTGACCCAGTATTGCTCAATCTTCCCCTGAGAGACACTGACATTATCCTTTACCAATATTGCCAATTTTCGGTTGGAAAATTATGAGTATGTCAATTAGAGCAGAGAGCAGGTAAATTTACCCACTATTTAAGCATCATGAGGGTCGATCACCTTTTCTTTTATGAATGATCATAATTAAAGGGAGTACCCCCTAGACCCACGGCTATCACTGAATTGGCTGGATAATCATAAAATGTAGGCGTCAGGTCTGGGGGGTACTCGCCAACTCTTTGTTCACTCATACAAGAAAAGAAGCCTAAGTTAACGCGTAAATTTACCAGCTCTTATTGACAACCCTGCACTCCCCCTCCTACTTTTTGTGATCTCCCTGCCACTTCAAGAATTAGTGACACCCCTGCACTCCCCCTCCTACTTTTTGTGATCTCCCTGCCACTTCAAGAATTAGTGACACCCCTGCACTCCCCCTCCTACTTTTTGTGATTTCTCTGCCACTTCAAGAATTAGTGACACCCCTGCACTCCTCCTACTTTTTGTGATTTCGCTGCCACTTCAAGAATTAGTGACACCCCTGCACTCCTCCTACTTTTTGTGATTTCGCTGCCACTTCAAGAACTAGTGACACCCCTGCACTCCCCCTCCTACTTTTTGTGATTTCTCTGCTTCTTCAAGAACTAGTGACACCCCTGCACTCCCCTCCTACTTTTTGTGATTTCTCTGCTTCTTCAAGAACTAGTGACACCCCTGCACTCCCCCTCCTACTTTTTGTGATTTCTCTGCTTCTTCAAGAATTAGTGACACCCCTGCATAATGGCCCTCCAGCTTGATGTGATCCTTACACGATAGTAACAAGTAAATAATGGATCTTTTAAGAACTATTAGAGGACACTATTCCTTTCCTAGTAAATTACCCATTAGGTGTTGGCGATTCATTTCTTAACCTCTTTTTCTCTGGGTTTATGTAATTGGGCGTAATAATGTCATGAGCTTGTAATATGAGGTTATGGGCTTTTAGCGTTACAAAAGATATAAAAATGACTGATGATGTGCAGGAAATGGCAGACACAAATGGCAATGCCGCCATAAGGAAGGACTGATGATGTGCAGGAAATGGCAGACACAAATGGCAATGCCGCCATAAGGAAGGACTGATGATGTGCAGGAAATGGCAGACACAAATGGCAATGCCGCCATAAGGAAGGACTGATGATGTGCAGGAAATGCCAGACACAAATGGCACTGCCGCCACAAGGAAGGACTGATGATGTGCAGGAAATGGCAGACACAAATGGCACTGCCGCCACAAGGAAGGACTGATGATGTGCAGGAAATGGCAGACACAAATGGCACTGCCGCCACAAGGAAGGACTGATGATGTGCAGGAAATGGCAGACACAAATGGCACTGCCCGACACAAATGGCACTGCCCGACACAAATGGCACTGCCAGACACAAATGGCACTGCCGCCACAAGGAAGGACTGATGATGTGCAGGAAATGGCAGACACAAATGGCACTGCCAGACACAAATGGCACTGCCCGACACAAATGGCACTGCCAGACACAAATGGCACTGCCGCCACAAGGAAGGACTGATGATGTGCAGGAAATGGCAGACACAAATGGCACTGCCAGACACAAATGGCACTGCCCGACACAAATGGCACTGCCGCCACAAGGAAGGACTGATGATGTGCAGGAAATGGCAGACACAAATGGCACTGCCCGACACAAATGGCACTGCCAGACACAAATGGCACTGCCGCCACAAGGAAGGACTGATGATGTGCAGGAAATGGCAGACACAAATGGCACTGCCCGACACAAATGGCACTGCCAGACACAAATGGCACTGCCAGACACAAATGGCACTGCCGCCACAAGGAAGGACTGATGATGTGCAGGAAATGGCAGACACAAATGGCACTGCCCGACACAAATGGCACTGCCAGACACAAATGGCACTGCCAGACACAAATGGCACTGCCAGACACAAGGAAGATATGAAAAAATATGCATACTTGTGTAAACAATTATAAAAGCAAATAGGACAGGAATATACCAGTATGTGTATAACTTTTTAGGTCAATAGTAGTAAATGCTTTTACTTGTATTTTGTTGTAATTCTCATAAATATTTGACAATTCTAGTCAAATTTATCAGTCATTTGCTGCTGCTAGTAGATCTGTCTGAAAATTTCATCCTGATATAGTTGAAAAATTTCCAAAGATTTAAATGAAAGAAGTGATGTTGTGCTCGATGTGTCAAGCAGTTTGACATATTTGACAGGTTATGGTCATGTCTCATAGATAATGCTTCTCAGCTGCTCCGGAAGAAAGTTCTATTGGTCTAACACTTGACATATGAATGACATATTATTGTTCTTCCTGTGCAGTATCGCTCAATTATTTTCTTTTGCGTGGAATAAACAAAATAGTTTTATTTCTGAAGTAATATGTCTGCAACCAAATTATTTGTGTGTGATCCATTACAATTTGATTATCTGGCTGGAATAAGTCCATTAACCTTTCAATAGGAACGTAAAGTATTTTTGATTTATGCATAGGGAAGTATAGTTGTATTGCTATTCATGGACAGATCAGTTTTAGCAGTCCAGGCCATTCCTTGTGCCTCTGTTCCTTAATGTATGTACCCTTTAACCTCCTCAAGTGCCTTATGTTTATAGATTGTTTCCCCCCCCCCCCCCCCCGAAGGTCTGTGTGGGGAGGCACTGTCTTATGTATGTCTCGTTCCAGGTGTAGCTAGTTATTCTCTCTCTTTTACTGTATATGTATAACCTCCTACATAAAATGTTCAATATAGAGTCTGATGGGATCAACAAATACATGTAGTGTTTGTCAGTTGCTTTTAATGTTTTACATTGTATTGCTGTATTACTTCTCAGGATGTTAACCTGTTGCCTCACTGTACCTGCTGCAGGGTCATGCCAAACATTTTTCTGACTTCTAATGAACTTTTCCTCTGTAGTTCTACCAGGTTTTCCTATGGCCCTAAAATTCCTAAAAAACTATTTTTTTGACATTTTGCTAAATTTCTTAAAAAAGTCCAATTTTTTCATTGAAGTTTCTAATAATCATGTTTCTTTTCAATGTTAGACTTACTTTACTTTTTAGCTCACCTGAGCATGTAGTGCTCGGGGTGAGCTTTTCCCATCGCCCACCGTCCGGCATCCGTCAACAAATGATTCAAACAACATCTCCTCCTAAACCACTTCAGCACTTGGCCTTTTTTGATGTTTCTTTTGTGGTGCTCTTTCAAAATTGTTCAAAGAAATGAATTCCATGCAAAGCTGCCATGGCAACGGAAAGGAAAAACTTAGCGAAAATCTTCTTTTCTGAAACCGAAGGGTATAGAGCTTAGATGTTTGGTGTGTAGCATTGTCTTGTGGTACTCGACCAAGATTTTTAAAATAGGGTCAAAATTGGCCACACCCCAGATGTAACCTGTTTTACATAGAGATATATAGGGAAACTTTGAAAATCTTCTTGTAAGTGGTAAGTGGTTCCTGAAACAGCCTAATTTTTTGCCCTAAATGTAGTTCAGAATTGCTCTAAAATTAGCTCTAATTTTTTGTCAGAAGCTGCTGGAAAACCTGTATACCTACCTTAAATATCTGAAGCTGCTGGAAAACCTGTATACCTACCTTAAATATCTGAAGCTGCTGGAAAACCTGTATACCTACCTTAAATATCTGAAGCTGCTGGAAAACCTGTATACCTACCTTAAATATCTGAAGCTGCTGGAAAACCTGTATACCTACCTTAAATATCTGAAGCTGCTGGAAAACCTGTATACCTACCTTAAATATCTGAAGCTGCTGGAAAACCTGTATACCTACCTTAAATATCTGAAGCTGCTGGAAAACCTGTATACCTACCTTAAATATCTGAAGAAATGTGATAAAGGATCTATAATCTGAAAATAATAAATACTAGCCCAAATCTTTCTTTTGGTTTTTACAGTGGTCAGTCTGTTTTCAAGTGCTTCAGTGCCTTTTGTTTGTGGTCAAAACTCTTTTGGAGTTGACCTATAACCAGTTAGTGGATTTTTGACCCGTACTAACTTATTCTTGTGAGTATAGATGGACTACTTTGCCACATGAATTATGGGTGAAATTGCTTGTGTGTCTTTTTCAGACAAGTCGTCACAGGGAGAATTGTCCTCTTGATTCAATGGTATATTTATATTCTATTTTCTGAGCTAAACCTTGACGAACCTTAACTGAGACAATGCATTCTATTTATCTAAGGTTGGTATAAAAAATTTATCCTGGATCATGAAATAGCTTTGAAGTTCTATTTGGTTGTCTTTTCTTAGAACTTTGTCTTCTTTAATCAAATTCTGAATAATTTAGATGTATCATATGTCTAGTTTTGGCAATAGCTTGTGCTGTTTGTAAGACTTGTATTTATTTAACATGATGTTGAACTTGTTTTTATTGCAGTAAGAAGGTGGGAAGGTTGTTTGTTTGTCATGAGATGTTCTTGTGTTGTTTCTTTTTCGCTAAATGTAGTTTGAGTCTTGGCAAATTTATTGTACATAACTATATATAACCATAATGTTGCTCTGTTGGATGTCTGTCTGTCACACACAACATTTTTTATATCAAAAAGTATTTGACCTAGAGTAACAAAACTTCATAGGAATATTAGTCATTTCATGTAATTGTGCACCTGGCTTTTTTCAATTGCATTTATTTAGTAAGAGCAGAGTTATGACCCTTGTGGACACATTTCTAGTTGGAAGTAGAAAGTAATATAGGGACGTGACATCAAAACTTGTCCGTGTGCTAAAGAATGAAAAAGCGGGAAGAACTGTTTCTCTTTCATCCTTCAATATGAAGCAATGTGCTACTATTCTTATAATCACTCAGTTATAATTCCCTGTTTATTCAACAGGCAGTTTTCACTGACATACACTTTTCTTCATACCTTTGAGGTAATACTTGTCATTTGTAGATGAAACAAACATACAAAACCTTTCCGAAAATATCCAAGGACAATAGCATGACACAATTTTTTTTAAATGTACGCATTGACCAAGTTTTGTATATTTACCTACTGGGATCTATTAAAATGAACCTAATGCATGTCCTATGTTGGCAGTTGAAGACACATGTTTGACTAATAAAATATACTTACAACAGCTGATGAGTCAGTTTATATTGCAGTTATTGCCCTTTGGTTATTCAAATGTCGTTATTGATACTGTTTTGCGAAAATGATGGCCAGGTGTTAAGGTGACGTAATGGCGTGAGCTATTGATGTACCTTTAAACAACTTAAACAGCACACATTTTGGATGCATTTCATTGAGAGGGAACTAAGTATAATATGAAAATAGAAATGTCAAGAGCGGTTATTGTCGGTTGAGAGATTATCTAGAAGGTATCAGTTAAATTTTACATCTGTCAGCTATGCTGATGTATCAGCTTCCATAAGACAGTATCTTCAGGTGAATTGAAACTAGACTGTGTCAGAGCCCTTGTGTTTCAATACCCCTCCATGTGTTTAATCAATTTTACTTTGCCTGTAGGTTGTTCTAATTCATTTAGAGATTCTACTATGACATTCGATATCAGTCTGTATCAGTCTTGGAAATCACAGATAGGTCATGTTCAGGTTCCTTTTGGATATATGGAAATCCCCTACAGTTAAAGTTAATAGAAGTCTGTATATCTCTGGGATTTAATTCCATTACAAGCAATAATAGATCATTCAGGGCAATAAGGCGTTTTTGTTACACATTTGGCAAAGAGAGATATACTTCTTGAAGATAGGAATTGAATTATTGTTTTATACAAATCTCATTATTCAAAGATACAGGAATTATGTATAATGTGTGCTGAGTGTTGGATTGTGGTTTATGGTGAGGCAACAAAGTAAATTTGGCTTACATTTGATTATTTGTTCTAAATGCTCAAGCTAGGAGAAATAACTTGCCATGGGGTATGGACAGGAAATTGAAAGTCTGTGCCATAGTCTGATATATATTTCACACAAAAAATCTGTCTCTTAGTCTATTGGAAAAATAGGGGCTTGTGTGGAGTATAATTAAAGATGATCTTGTCTGATAGATACTGTTACATTTTGATAGCAAAACTTTGCACTTTCTTTGATCATTTTTAATCTTATTTGGCTGTCGGCAGGCTTCGTATTTCATGTTTGAATTGTTCAATATTTTGTGATGTCTGATTGGTTGTGTTGTTTGGGGGGGGGGGGGGGGGGCTGTGGTTGCGACATTTCCTGCTCATTGGCTTCATTCATTTTTACGTCTATGGTTGCTTGATTAGTACTGGGTGTAATGTTATTTTTCTGTTTCTCCACATGCTACGGACAGCTTCCCCAAATGAATTAAGTTAGGATGACATATTCAGACTTTTAATTTATTGTCTTCAGTTGGATCATCATTGACAACACCAGCTATATGACCAACGTTCAAAGACAATTCAGGAATTGTCTAGATATTTGCGAAAAATCAAGACATTTATAATTACTCAAATGTCATTATTGATACTGTTTTGCGAAAAACTGATGACCAGGTGTTAAGGTGATGTATCTGGGTGTGATATTATGTCTACTGTATAGTAACACAGCTATATGACCAACGTTCAAAGACGATTAAGTAATTGTCTAGATTTATGCCCAAATTGAGATAAAAATAATTAGCTTAGTCTTTCAAAGAACTTCCTTATGGTTTCTACTGAATTTGTTGGTCATTTTGTAATCTTATGAGACTTAAACTGTCTGCTTTCCACTTAATAGACTGATTGTTTACACCCTAGCATTCCTCATCAAACTTGGATACAATGTTCTCGGCCAAGTTTGATTATGGACCAAATGGGTATATTAGATCAAGAGTTATGGCCCTTGGTTTATCAAAAAGTGGCATATGAACCATGTTTACATTAAAGCTCCTTTATTTCTCCACCAATTCTTATCATGTTTATACAGAGCATGTTGGATTCATTGCCATTGATCATCTGTCATTATTGTTACTGTTAACTGTCTTGTACTATAACTGGAACCGAAATGTTGACCAGAACATTGTGAAGTATTTACATAAATAAGATAATGAATAAATACCAAGTATCTCTGATATTTACTAGTGCAGTAAAACCTCAATAATAAGACCACCCTTGGGACCCTGAAAAACTGTTGTTATATTGAGGTGGTCTTAACATTGAGGTTGAATACAGAGCAAAACTTTGGAAAATGGACTTTAAAATTGTGGTCTTAATTTTGAGATGGTCTTATTATTGAGGGGGTCTTTAAGTGAGGTTTTACTGTATAAAAAGAATAGAAAGGTATAATGATACCGTGTTGTCACACAGACATAGATGATTATTCACAGTTGACAATATATGTCTGGAAATAAAATGATATACAGTGCTTTAGAGATTGATATACAGTGCTTTAGAGATTGATATACAGTGCTTTAGAGATTGATATACAGTGCTTTAGAGATGAGTTAATTGTGATTACAATATACTATCCATCTTTTACTGTCAGGTTGTTCCCCTTTAACTTATTGGAAAATACAAGTTACATAAACCTAAAGGTCATGGGTTTGAACCTAGCAATGTTCATGATTATTATACCTACTGATCCGCATTGGTACTGGGCTTTCATGGGCAAAGAACTAATGAACGGCTTACATAAGCATTAAATTTGTTTACACTCTTTTAATCCTAATCATTATGAGTATGACATTAGGTATCAAAAAAGAGGAAACATTTAAGCCGCTTTGTGTCATCCGTGTCCCCTTCATCTTATTGTCTAGAGGCTTCTATAACATCATAGACTTATCAGCGGGGCCTAGCTAGGCCTTTTGAAGTGTTCGACATTTGTGGTTTAAAGGCGCTGTTGACATTTTCATACAGAGAAACTTATTTGTATAACAAAATTGAAGCTTGTATAACTCACTTTGTATACTGCAGGGAATAAAACTCTTTGTTCAAATGTAAGGTGAACGAGCCTCTTTCTATTGTATTTTTATTGTCTCATGAGTTCAACATATTATATGGCCTGCAAACTCTTCACCCCCAATACCCCTCAGTTTTGATTTTATTTTTAGCCTCTGTTATTATTTGATTCTGATGACGAATTGTACGCATGTGTGTTTTTTTGTTTATGATGTACAATTTTATCCATTACTGTGTGAAAAAATATAACTTGTAGCTATGCTTATTTCATGCAAAACTTTTTCTGCACAGCCGTACTAACATGGAGTTGCTATTTGCATATCAATGCTGTGTAAACCAATCAAATATAACAATAACCTTGACACCCATTGGTTAACCTTTAGATAAGGGGTACGTCAACTTACTGCAATCCACTGAATTTCGGTGAATTTACCAAAATCCACTTTGGATCTTGAGTGACCAGCAATCATAACATCTCAGCATTTTTTATGTTGCACAATAAATCTTAACCTTCAAATTGCGTTGACTATCTTTTTCAATATATTTCTTGTTATTTTTCATTTCAGATCAAAACAAAGGAAGATGTTGCAGAGATAGCTCAGTTCTGTGTTCAGCTGCTCGGTCTCTATGGTAACCATGCAGATGACCTTGACACAGGTTTGGGTGAGAGAGCTGTGACCAATGCCTTAGAATTGTGTCAAATACATCAGCAATGGCAAATGGATGCCTTCTGTATGATACAAGCCTTGGGAAAACTCAGACAAGTTAAACCACTGGTAAGTGTTGATACTCTGTATGATGTAAATGATTTCCTTATAATGTCATCATCTGTTTTTCCTGTATCACACCTCATGTATTGTTGTAGCCAGTCTTGTTTGAAAGGTCAAGCTTGAAAATATTTATACTTAAGTGTTGTAATTTGGCTGAACGTGGCATGACATTGTTTCTCTTTTCCGATATGTATCATGCGTATTCCTAGAGGGGACAAAGGGTTTGAACTCCCTAGAGAATTTGGTAAAATGGGGTTGTCTATATCTCATCTTAGATCAAGAGTGGGTCCCAAAGGAGCTGGTCCCCCTGACATAAATTGCTCGATATTTGCATGTGGTAGTTTCAGACCATCCACATTTTGACAAATCAGAGTTTTTATATAGATTTTCCCCTGTCCGTCAATTTGTCTGTCCTTCCGTCCGTCACAAAATCTTGTGTCACTCATAACTCCAAAAGAATATGAGCCAGAGTCATAAGACTTTACAGGAATGTTCACTAACCTGTATAGTTGTGCACCTGGGGGTTCATGTATGGTTACGCCCAGTAAGTGCAAAGTTGTGGCCCTTGACTTATCATCATAATCAGTACAGTTGTTCACTTGGTAATTTTGACACCCATTTACAAACTATGAGAGCAGAATAATAGCATTAGCTTTTGTGACAAAGGCTGGAAGTGGGGGCATCTGTGTCCTATGGATGCATTCTAGTTTTTATTATTTATTATTCAATGACCAGCTGGGAATGACTCAAGGTTTCATTACATCAGACAACTGTTTTCATTCATGCGTCATTTAAAAAACCGTCTCATTGAACAGCTTGTACATAAAGTTCTTCAGTGACAACAAATCTTTGTGGAAAGCAAATAGGAATTAAATTTAGTGAATAAATATTTTCATGGACACGAATGTTATTCCCAATAGAAATGCTTAAAACAGTTTTAATTAGATAAAAAAGTTGTGCTGCTTTTAAATGATATTTCTTCCATTGCATTTCACTCATATCAGTAAGGTCTTGCAGGTGCATGCCAGCTGAAAAAAGTTGGCTGTGAATGTGGCATTTTCTGCATGACTTCAGCATTCATTGTACTCTATATTAGGAAATTTAATAGAAGGAAACAAGTCGCTTCTGCAATGTCACCACAAACAGTTAACGGGCATTGAAAAAGCGATGGGATTTGTGCAGTTCATCAGGGAATATAAAAAAATCGGTAATAGTTGTCATTTTCTCTGTTAACTTGCTAATGGCTTCCATTTGAAAAAATAAATAAAAAAATTGATACTTCTACAGGAAACATACGAAAACCTGAAATATGCTTTATAGGGTTGTGAGCTTCCAGTAGAATGGTCCCTCTGAACTTCCAGCCAGGGCTCTGATCTGGATCACCAAGAGCCCATGTGGCTCTCTGCTTTACGTCATCTTCTCAGGTTTTCTTTTAGATTTTCAACAACCCAGACATATTGTGGTATTGAAGTATGTTGATTTGAAAATGTTGTTGTCACGTATTTTAACTCGTTTTTAAAATTCTCCACCTGCTGCAAAAAAATCTTGTCAAAAGCCAGCATCAAGCATCTATCACTAATTATAATCAACATTAATACTTCATACATTTCAGTGAATTTAGTGGTTGCAATAATTAACTTGGTTAAGCATTGTTACAATTGCAATTTAAGTCAACCTATGGTTCGTAATTTTCAATAAAGGCATCAAACGAAAGACTCCACAACAATGAGTGCTTGTTGCTTGCAGGCAAACATGTTCTAAAACAAGATAATATAACTCATTCACATCTAATGAATGTAATTGGACAATTTCAAGGTTGTTGTCTGCATGAATTGTCAAATTATAAGCTGAAATAGTCTCTCCTTCCTTCAGCACCCTGTTGTGTGTCAACAAGTGAGAGCTCTTCTATGACAAATCCTGTATTAGTGATACTACAGTGTATGCAATCTTGTGTCACTCGTATCTCCAAAAGTAAATGAGCCAGAGACATTAAACTTTACAGGATTGTTCACCAGCATGTGTAGTTGTGCACCTGGGGTTTCATGTTTGACTGTGTCCAGTAAGTGCAAAGTTATGGCCCTTGACTTAGTTCAAATATAGCCTACAGAGTATGCAATCTTGTGTCGCGCATATCTCCAAAATGGTTTGAGTCAGAATCATAAGACTTTACAGGAATGTTCACCAACCTGTATAGTTGTGCATCTGGGGTTTCATGTATGGTTACACCCAGTAAGTGCAAAGTTATGGCCCTTGACTTATCACCATAATCATTACAGTTGTTCACTTCGTAATTTTACAAACTATGAGCAGAATAATAGCATTGTGGAAGTGGAGGCATCTGTGTCCTATGGACACATTTCTAGTTACATTTTCTTACATTTCTTCTTATAGCAATTCTAATATTAGGAACAAAATATAAAGTAAACTATAAAATGGTGTCACATCAGAAACGCTTTACTCAAATGTACATCAATTCTAATAAAATCTTTATTTTTTCAAATGGATAAAAACAAATTTCACAACATACAAACATTTTCATGTTCATTGATATCTATAAATCAAAATTTAGAAATTGCTTAGTTTGTTACGTCAACATTCATTGGGAAATACTCAACATCGTGACCAGCATCACTAATT
This sequence comes from Mactromeris polynyma, assembly GCA_032209605.1. Taxonomy (NCBI): domain Eukaryota; kingdom Metazoa; phylum Mollusca; class Bivalvia; order Venerida; family Mactridae; genus Mactromeris; species Mactromeris polynyma. The sequence continues at coordinate 3,672,115 of JASFXZ010000034.1, read as the reverse complement.
CAGGTTTTCTCGTGGAAGCGTTCAATTAGTTTATACCTGGGCCTATCTTGCTCACCTTTTTCACAGGAATTATACTAACATCATTTTAACAAAGTTTGCTTGGGTAATTTGATCTGTCAAAGACATGCTCATCCAATTTTGTAGCAGTTTCTGTAACGAGCACACACAACATCATCAGTATTGTACTCAGGTGAGCAAGATAGAGCCATAATTGTCCTCTTTTTAGTCGCAACAAAACAAACATTGCAGGTGCCCAGGTGAGCAAGATAGAACCATAATTGTCCTCTTGTTAGTCGCAACAAAACAAACATTGCAGGTGCCCAGGTGAGCAAGATAGAGCCATAATTGTCCTCTTGTTAGTCGCAACAAAACAAACATTGCAGGTGCCCAGGTGAGCGATTCAGGGCCATCATGACCCTCTTGTGTTGAAATTACTGAAGAGACATCCATCATACATGAAATGTATCAGTTTACTATAATTGTCTGCTTTTCTTGCCACTTTGTTCAATTTATTAGAACCTATTCTTAATAAAATATTTATGCATGTACAGACTTGACAATTACAGGTTTTAAATTGTCTAGAATTTTGTATACTAGACAAATAAATCACTGGGAAGGGTGGAGAGTTAAATATATTTCCTATCTCACTTGTGTCTAGAAATTTTACCCCAGAGAAATTGAAGATTTAATGAAAGAACAACAGTCTTACTGATCTATGGGTAATGTTTAAATTCATCTTGTCTAAATATAAAGGATGTCCTCCACTTTTGATTGAAGCCAGTAACAATTGGACAGCATAAGCAAGTACTTGGTGGTAATCTAGGAACACCATATCGGTCATCTGACAACTCTATGTAACTGAAATACTGTGGAAAGTCCAAGCAGTACAAAACAAGCAGTATCTTGAAAAAGAATTGTCAGCTCAATTTGTTGTGCAACATAAAAAATGGCCGAGATGTTACGATTTCTGATCATTCCAGATCCAAAATGGATTTCAGTAAATTCACTTAAATTCTGTGGATTTCAGTTATTTACCGTACCCTTTATCGAAAGGTTAACCAATCCATGTCAAGGTTACAAACCTTGCTAGGTTAAAGAGAAATAGCCTTGATGGTTAATATATTTGATTGGTTTACTCAATACACATGTACTGACATGCAAATAGCAAAACCATGTTAGTACGGCTGTGCGGAAAAACAAGTACAAGGAATTTAAGGCCTACAGAAATATTAGACATATGCTTAGTTAGTAGTAATTTCTGTCAATGTATTTATAGTATAAAGATGGCCATTGGACCATTAGAGCATTGGGGTTAAAGAAGAATGCTATGTGGTGTAGTGTTTTAAGTTTTATGTATCAATTATATTGAGTCTTTATAAAATGGTTTACAGTCCTTTGAGAGATGTCATTGTTTAAATAAGTAGCGAAATCGCCTGTATTCCATGTACCACTAATTGGTGTTGGGTCATTTCCTCTTAACAAAATATGTTTCTTCCCAATAAAAGTTCATTATTCATGAATATAATTCTCACACCTTATCATTTTGATGAAAGTATTAAAATTGTCTGACTAACAGCTGTTAGTTGTTAGCATAAACTTAGAATTACATTGTGCAACCAACTTGATCTTTTGCAACATGTTATTATAGATTATGCTTAATTGAAATTTATTACGACATTAATTCTCATTTTGAAGACTGTATTGTATGTCTGCTGTACAACTGCATGCTAATTGAATTGCATTAGATATGATATAAGTACATCATTAGTGTCAGAACTGCAACTATATGTAGTTTTGTGATTTTATTAGGATCATTGGCTGCCCATCATGCGTCAACATTTTCTTTAAATGACATCTCCTAAACTACTGAATGGATTTTGTCCAAACTTCTTACAGGAATGATCCTCGGGTGGGTCTCTTTCAAAATTTTGTATATCATTCTGGTCTATTGAGTAAGAAGGTCACAGTGAAATCTTCTTGTCGAAAACCGTGATTTGGAGAGCTTTGATGTGTAGCATTGTGTAGTGGTCCTCTTGCAAGATTGTATAAATTGGTAAGTTCCTTGTTACCTATATGTATATCCTGGAAACTACGAACGACATCTGCTAAACTGCAAAGTGGTTTTTCAACCTCGATCAATTTATTGGCATATTCGTTAAAAATGACTCCAGTGAGCGATATATAGGGCAATCTTGGCCCTTTTGTTCACAATAGAAGATTATACAGAGCATGTCTCATCCTCAGCCAACAACTAACAACAACATAAAAGGGTATGTGAATTACGTTCATAAATAGCACACAGTTATTTCAAAGAAACATTTTGTGTTTAACTGGGGAATTACCCTATACCAGGCAATTTAACTTCTTATGCTAGTATATTTAATATCATATACTGGAAGGTTTGAGGAAGGACAGTAAAAACATTTATTTTTAAAATGGCTTGATATAGAAAGATTTTGTTTTTAAAAAAAATGATACATTGTTTGAAAAACTACATTAAATTTGAGGGTGAAAATTGGTTGTACTTGACTGATAATAAACCTAAAGACATACTATATGTATCCTGTGTTACGCCTTTGCTCTTTCTATAGAATATGTATATTAACTACAAGGAGTCGAACGCTTTTCACACCTGACTTCTTTCTCTATATTTTTATGTTCAAAGTCCGATTTCGACTGCAGAAAGAGGACTCCTAGTAGTATATTCATATTCTATAGAAAGTGCAAAGGGAGATAACTCTGGATGGGACAAAGGGAAATAACTGGTGACAATCACCTGTGCTTTTATAGTCTTGTTTAGCCAATCCCATTGTATCACATGTTAAGTTACACACTTTTTCTGCATAAATACTGAGCTCTGAAATTTATTCTGTTGTGATCGCTGACCAAGGTCAGTATGCTTCGAAGCTTTACGCTTTGGCTTTAAATTGATAAGCTTGCTACTTCCTCTTCTGTGCGTATTACATTGGCATCTATTCAGAGTTTATCTCTCATTGTATTATCTTATTTGACTAGATTTCTTTTTCAGTCAGTGATCAATGTAAATAGTTATATTCGTTGTATAATCACATTTGCAATCAAATTTAATTGTAATAATACCTGATATCAAAGTTGGGATTGCTTTCCAGGTCAATCATTTCAAGGCCAAGGTCACTGTTACTAAAAGTAGTAAACCGGTGTCTGCTCAAAATTTTTAGTTAGGAATGAGATGGAGAGGAAGGTTGGGATTAAAGTTAGGGGGGTCACTGGGGTCAAGGTCACTGTTACTAAAAATAGAAAGAAGGTTTCTGCTCAATAACTTAAGGTAGGAATGAGATGTAGTGACGAGACTTGCTGTACATGTAGCTTTGGTGGAGAGGAAAGTTTGGATTGAAGTTGAGGCTGCTGGTGTCAAGGGCTATGTCACTGTTTCTAACAAAAGAAAAAACAGTTTCTGGTCAATTGCTTTAGGTAGGAATTAGATGTAGTGATGGAACTTGCTTTTTACAGTCATGAGAATTTTTTTACTCTCACAAGGGCCGTTTTTTTGAGACAATTTAAGCCATCTTTGATGCTTAAAAGCCAAGAGCTTCAGCAGCCCCCTTGACCCCTTGCCAAATTTTCAGCTGATTTGAAATTTTGCCTTCTCATGCCTGTGTTTAGGTTGTTTGGATGGAAGATTCAGATTGAAGTTGGGACTGCTAGAGTCAAAGTCGAGGTATCTGATACTAAAATAAGAACAAAGGTTTCTGGACAATATCTTAAATTAGGAATGAGTTGGGTAGGAAGATTATGATTGAAATTGGGGCAGCTAGAGTCAAGGTCACTGATACTAAAATTAGAAAAAAAGGTTTCTTGTCAATTACTTTAGATAGGAATGAGTTGTAGTGATGAAACTTGTTGTATATGTACCTTGGTTGGAGAGGAATGTTTGGAATTAATTTGGGGGCCACTGGGGTCAAGGGCAAGCTTACTGTTACTAAAAACAGAAAAAAACTTTATGCTTAATAACTCAAGTTATCCAAAAAGAAAAAGACAAAAATCCATTGAAGTTTTGGATTTGATCAATTACCAGTGAAACATGCAATGACCTGAGGTTTTTGATTTGATCAATTACCAGTGAAACATGCAATGACCTGAGGTTTTTGATTTGATCAATTACCAGTGAAACATGCAATGACCTGAGGTTTTTGATTTGATCAATTACCAGTGAAACATGCAATGACCTGAGGTTTTTGATTTGATCAATTACCAGTGAAACATGCAATGACCTGAGGTTTTTGATTTGATCAATTACCAGTGAAACATGCAATGACCTGAGGTTTTTGATTTGATCAATTACCAGTGAAACATGCAATGACCTGAGGTTTTTGATTTGATCAATTACCAGTGAAACATGCAATGACCTGAGGTTTTTGATTTGATCAATTACCAGTGAAACATGCAATGACCTGAGGTTTTTGATTTGATCAATTACCAGTGAAACATGCAATGACCTGAGGTTTTTGATTTGATCAATTACCAGTGAAACATGCAATGACCTGAGGTTTTTGATTTGATCAATTACCAGTGAAACATGCAATGACCTGAGGTTTTTGATTTGATCAATTACCAGTGAAACATGCAATGACCTGAGGTTTTTGATTTGATCAATTACCAGTGAAACATGTAGTGACCTGAGGTTTTTGATTTGATCAATTACCAGTGAAACATGCAATGACCTGAGGTTTTTGATTTGATCAATTACCAGTGAAACATGCAATGACCTGAGGTTTTTGATTTGATCAATTACCAGTGAAACATGTAGTGGCCTGAGGTTTTTGATTGGATCATTTACCAGTGAAACATGCAATGACCTGAGGTTTTTGATTTGATCAATTACCAGTGAAACATGTAGTGGCCTGAGGTTTTGGATTGGATCATTTACCAGTGAAACATGCAATGACCTAAGGTTTTGATTGGATCAATTACCAGTGAAACATGCAATGACCTGAGGTTTTGACTGGATCAATTACCAGTGAAACATGCAATGACCTGAGGTTTTGACTGGATCAATTACTAGTGAAACATGCAATGACCTGAGGTTCTTGATTGGATCAATCACCAGTGAAACATGCAATGACCTGAGGTTCGTGATTGGATCAATTACCAGTGAAACATGCAATGACCTATGGTTTTGCACCACACTTCCATGGTCATTTCTATTATGTCTGTCTCATAAAACATTTCACACCAGGTTACCCAATAATAAATGCATATTAGTTACAAACTGGATATATCTACCACAGTTGATATACTTAGAAAGTCTAGACATGGTGCTTTGAAATCACCAAGAAGGAATTTTTTCTGGAGACACATCAAACATTCAGTGCTGTCTCTTAAAAGGTCAGCGTGCCAATATACTTCTTTATACTCTTTGACAGAGATAGAGAGAAATAAACGATTGACAGCTAACCAAAATAATTTATGAGTCAGTGCTAACAACACTACTGTATTTATGGTAATCGATGTGTCTGGATATCACACAAGGATTTGCATGGGCATAATTAATTATTCCTTCTTTCAGAAACAGTTCATGGTTCCATTTTTGAGCAATGAAAATAAAATCAAAATTTGCATATACAGTAGACATTGTATTAAGAGACCACCCAGGGATGTGGTGTGAATCAAAATTCGTAAATTTAAACCACTCTATCAGCTCACTAGGCAATAGAACACTGTACAAGTGCTTAATTCTTAAATTCCACGTAAGTTATCCAATGTGACAAGGTTCATGTACTTTGAATAGTGTAGTTGCCTCGTGCTTAAAATTCAAGAATTTTCTAATCACACACATGAAGTTTTCTAAGGCGAAACACAGACACACACATTTACACGGGTACATAATAATTTTCAGTCCATAAATAAATAACTGTACAGTGTACTCATAACAGTAACACGAATCTGCGCATGGTGCGCATGACGTCATGAATTCAGTGACGAAGTTTTGACAGCTATTAACTGGACTTTATTCCACGTGCGTATTAAAACAGGCTGATAGTAATAAATGTTTTTTTCCATGAGGCAATGATTTTACGGGGTCTTTAAAATGGATTTCATACTAAAATCAAAGCGCTGAAAGCGTTGGTAGACTGTCGGTATGAAAGCTCGGAATGGGGGGTGGCTGAACTACAGACTTGTTAGTACCTGAGGTTTGGTAGACTCGGCAGGCCAATTGTCCCCGATGAAATAAATGGCTTTAGTCAGCGGGTTTATATGTAGAATATGCTGTAATTCAGACTGAGAACCTAAGGTGGTTTCACATTCCGACTGTTTCTGATAGTGTGTAAATGATTCCAAAAACTATTAGCTTAAGGAGTTACCTTCAATAAATAAAGTTTATTATTATTATTATTATTATTGTTGCTTGGTAACAGCACTAGTTGGAGAAGCAAGTGACGACATGTGTACCTTTATGTGTATCACTGTCTTAGTAACATGTATGATATGTCGACAGATTTGTAACACATTAGTGCGTTATATTTAAAATTAGAATACTGATAATATATTGAGTGTTGTTGCATTTACTTAGTAAATATCTAGAAATTACAGTAAAACCTCAATAATAAGACCACTCTAGGGACCATTGAAAAATTATCTTAGTATTGAGGCGGTCTTAATATTGAGGTTGAATAAAGAGCAACACAATGATAATGGACTTGAAATTGCGGTCTTAATATTGAGGTGGTCTTATTATCGAGGTGGTATTTAAGTGAAGTTTTACTGTACTACAAATAGAGGGATGACAACGATATTCTTCGTAGTCGTGCACAAGCAGACTATAGCTACTACGTATAGCGTTAAAGAATAACAACAATAACAACAATTTTGTTAGCTGACCATAACGTTTCCTGTACTACAATACACAAAACATCAAGGAACAAACTCAATTAAGGACAAAATCAGACCATGCAAAGACCAGACATTCTTGAAATTATTACTCTTACGCAGTATTTTTACAGTAAGTATCTTGGGGCTATAAAGGTTTGTGTTTCGGGTAATACACAATGCGGAGATCACAATACTTCTAGCAACAATTCACCTGGCAAATTACAATGTCGAAACCACATTGCTAAACATAAAAAATAAACTTTCAAAAGCAGTCAAACAATCGCTATTACAGCACTGCCTAAACTTAAAGAGAAAAGACTACAGCGCAATACCCATTGTTTACATAATATTGATAACTAGGTCAGCACCTTACAAGTTATTCAACCAAACGATTGGGTAAAGAAAGGATTTGTATGTATGATAAATGTAGCGATTATACTGGCAACTTGAGAACATCAAAATAACAACATTTATAATAAAAAATTCACAAAATAGTTTCTTGCAAACGGTACGCAGCACAAAACAAAGATGGCGACCCACTGTTAGCGAAAATTGTGTATCGTTGATCACGTGACAGTTTTCGATCTCAATAACCCTGCTTTATCTCCATGTTTAATTCAAGATTCTTCCAATTCTTTTAACGCACACAATTTCGCCGCGTTTCTACAGAAATATTTCAAATCATTTGCTCAACATGTTTGAGTTCAATAGGCACTACTTTTTAACGCAGACGCTATTCCTGGTTCTGAGATTATCCAAAACGAGGCTCATAACGCAGACAAAATGGACCGTATGTTCCTCATGTAATGCGAGGTACTGTACTCAAATGTATTATGGGCATTGTTGTAACCATGAGATTGGTGTTTCAGTTCCAAAACTGTACAAATAAGATTAACAATATATAACAAACTAAATATATCGTAAAGTGTTTATGATTTAAAGGCCGGTTTGACTTCCCGTCCAAATTAGTGATCACCGCAATTCTAACCGCGTGTATGGTTGGCTTTATAATACATACGCGGTTAAATCGGAGCAGGAAAAAAGTAGATCTTACGATGCTTGCTTTGGATTTGCGGTACTAAAGATTGCCGGCCTGCGGCCAACAGTCTAAAAAGTATGTGTTTACGCATTTGAACCCATAGTTAAATTATGCGATGTGTTTTTGTCTGACATTTTCATTCTCTCAGTGAGTATAAAGAAGTTTGTCGGCACAACAATCTTTCAAGTAAAGATAAAAGCGGGCAAGTCGGCACACAAATCTACATCTCGCATATTTGTTCTCGAGACATCGTAATGTAAAAACTCGGTGACATCAAGCAACGTAAGTCGCTTAGCAACAACATTACATGAACTTGGTTCTTGTAGAAATTATGATCGTTATGCTGTGTAATCCATTTACATTGCAGACTCGTGCTCAAACGGACACATATATGCAACGATATTTGAATGACCTTTTATAACTTTGTCGCCGAGTAATGACCTGGTCGCATTTATCACGCCTAATTGTTTATTCAATTGTTTAAAGGACAGTGCGCGAATGCAGTTGTGAATAAGATGTGAAATGCACAATGGGATTATGTGCATGCGGTCGTTTAATGGATTATTTAACTATCTTTTTTACCGGTCGGGACTGGTTTAATGCGGTCGCTGGTCGCGTTATAGAAAAGTCGTTTAATAGATACAATTTATATAGTAAAAACGCTCGGGCGGGAATTTAAGTGGTCGTTTAATAAAAAAGTCGCTTATTACAGGTGGTCGCTCGAGCAATGTCTACTGTATTTGTCTTATATAATCGCTACTTCTGTGTGTTGCAATCTACCATGTGGATGCATTAATTAAGACAAAAACTGTCTGAATTGCATTTTTTTCATTTCACAGAATGACTTTCTGTTAGTTTTTACAAAAAGCGGCAGAAGGCAGAAGGCCATATAGTATTACTCCGGACTGTGTGTCTGTCCATCAGTCTGTTCATTAGTCTGTGACAAAATCATTTCCCGCCCAGAACTTTGTTGTCTACTTTGGGGTTTGTAATAACTGGGGTTGATGATCACCATCAAAAGATGATATGTCGTGTACAACAATGGTGCCCCTATCTAAGAGGTCATCAGGTCACAGTACTTTGTCCATGTCAATATCGTGTCAGGCCCTGAATTTCGTTGTCTAATGTGTGATTCTGAATTAACCCCATAATAAGATGATGTGTAGCATGCAACAATGGTGCACATATCTAAAAGGTTCAATATAACATGGGCCAACATAAACAGTAGGATTTGGACTTATTTTAGAAGTTGTCCACGGTCAATAGTTTTGTAACAAGAGTTCTAGGTTGAAGGCCATTTTTAACTGTTTAACAAATGACATTGAGAGCATGGCAATCTGTTAAATTTCAGTTGACAAGTTGACTACTTTGCAAATGGACAGGGAAATGAAACTATTAGCACTATGTCCTGGAGACACGATCTCTTGAACCTGAGACAGCTGAGACATGATCTCTTGAACCTGAGACACCCGAGACATGATCTCTTGAACCTGAGACACCTGAGACATGATCTCTTGAACCTGAGACACCTGAGACACCTGAGACATGATCTCTTGAACCTGAGACACCTGAGACACCTGAGACATGATCTCTTGAACCTGAGACACGATCTCTTGAACCTGAGACACCTGAGACATGATCTCTTGAACCTGAGACATCCGAGACACGATCTCTTGAACCTGAGACACGATCTCTTGAACCTAAGACACCTGAGACACGATCTCTTGAATCTGAGATACCTGAGACACGATCTCTTGAACCTGAGACACCTGAGACACGATCTCTTGAACCTAAGACACCTGAGACACGATCTCTTGAACCTGAGACACCTGAGACACGATCTCTTGAACCTAAGACACCTGAGACACGATCTCTTGAACCTGAGACACCTGAGACACGATCTCTTGAACCTGAGACACCTGAGACACGATCTCTTGAACCTGAGACACCTGAGACACGATCTCTTGAACCTGAGACACCTGAGACACGATCTCTTGAACCTGAGACACCTGAGACACCTGAGACACGATCTCTTGAACCTGAGACACCTGAGACACGATCTCTTGAACCTGAGACACCTGAGACATGATATCTTGAACCTGAGACACCTGAGACACGATCTCTTGAACCTGAGACACCCGAGACATGATCTCTTAAACCTGAGACACGATCTCTTGAACCTGAGACACCTGAGACATGATCTCTTGAACCTGAGACACCTGAGACACGATCTCTTGAACCTGAGACACCTGAGACATGATCTCTTGAACCTGAGACACGATCTCTTGAACCTGAGACACCTGAGACATGATCTCTTGAACCTGAGACACGATCTCTTGAACCTGAGACACGATCTCTTGAACCTGAGACACCTGAGGCACGTCTCTTGAACCAAGAATACTGTTTGTACCTGTTAAACATGCGAAGTGAATCAAAGGTCAAGAAATTATAGCTGTGAGTGGAATCATAGCTTAAAGTGGCATGTTTTATCTTGATCTAGAATATTAACAATAATCTTAGAACTGTATAAGCTGTTTTATCGATTTTCTAGAATGTGTAGTATAATTCTTGAAGTATTTTTCAGTCAGGTTTAGAAAAATTCTAGAACTCTGGATAATTTGGTGTCAAACAGGCTTTTTCAGTCACAAGATGAACCTGTTGCAGACATTTCAGTGAATGTATTCCAACTGGGTGATTTTTTCAAAGCGATATTTCCATCCATATCTGCCTGTTGTCACTTAGTACATAACCAATTATTTACAATGACAGAAATATAGGTTTTGACTGATTATTTCTATTTTGTCAAGCAGCTAAAATTTATTGTAAACTTAATTTCTCTGGTTCATATTTACCAATCTGATGTTGGTAAAACTATTCAACGAATAACTTTTTAATTGCTGCCAGACACAAATTGAAAACTAGGATAGAATTGTAGAAAATGTCGGAATGAAAAAATAACATGGCTTCTATAAATAAAGTTTTTTTGAGATTTTTTTTAATGTATACTTAAAGCAGTTAAAAGGCATCTTTACCACTCAAGTCGTCTTTTTGTTCAAAGTGTTAAACATGTTTTATTGTTACAAAAGAGTAAATCTCATTCTTCAAAAAGAAATTAAACTTATAATTGGCCCTAGTATTCATAATTTATAATTGAAAAAATTTAGGAAATTATGTTTGGGACTTAAAATTATTTCTTTATAATGTCAGCCTGCTGACGCGGACAATATTTAGATGCGTTATTAATGGCGTGGAGTATAATTGACATTGTATAGTGTATCAGTTTTTGTATCAGAGAACAAATAGATCAACATTGGTCGCTACTTTAATTTGTGTTATTTCCATTTTAGTGTAAAAAGTTTCTTTAACATTGGAAAAATATCAAATTTTCCTGTAACAAGAGTTTACTGTACTCTACTTGAAAACAAGAAATATCTTGAAAAAAGATGGTCGGCACAATTTGAAGGTTAAGATTTGTTGTACAACATAAATAAAAAAGCAAAGATGTGACAATTGCTGTTCACTCTATATCGAAAATGGATTTTGGTAAATTCACTGAAATTCAGTGGATTTCGGTAAGGTAACGTACCCTTTACCGAAAGGTTAACCAATCTGCCTCAAGGTTACAAGCGTTGTGCATTTGAAGAAAAATTGCCTTGGTGATTAAAGTAAGATTTGAATGGTGTACTCAAAACTGATATGCAAATAGCAAAACCATGTAAAATAGCAAAAGCATAATTCCAATGTAATGGATTTAACTTTAAACTTAAGAAATAAAGGATTAAATATTGTGTCATTAAATATACAACACATACTGCCCAAAATGGATGAAATAAAAATGATATTTTGCGAGAATCCATCTTTAGATATATTTGGATTTTGTGAAACGTTTTTGACTAACAAAGTCTCTGATAACGAAATATTAATAGACGGCTACCATCTAGAGAGACAAGACCGACTAACTAATAAAAAGGGTGGCGGTTTAGTAATTTATCTACGGAACAACATACCATATACTCGTCTGTACCACTTAGAAAATGAAAATGTTGAATCAATGTTTATAGAGGTATCATATCCTCGAAGCAGTGCCTTCGTTATTGGTCTAATATACAGACCACCATCATCAAAACAAGTCTGGATGGACATTATAAAAATTCAGCTATTAGAAATAAGTCAAAATTATAAAGAAATTTATCTGGTCGGGGATTTTAATATTAACTATGATCCAAAAAATGGATTCAAAAATACCAAATGGTCTAGTACTCTCCTTAAATTCGGACTTACGCAAATGATAAAACATCCAACAAGAGTAACCAAACATAGTTCATCTATTATTGACCATATTTACTGTACCGAATCAAATTATATAAATGAAATAAACGTTCAATATGTAAGCATAAGTGATCATTACCCAGTATGCTTTAATAGAAGGATACAACACAGTTATAAAACAAGTGCAAATGAGCACACTACAATCACCTATAGATCGTTCAAAAAGTTTGATGAAAATAGTTTTAAAAATGATATAATATACTCCAATTTAGATTGCGTTGACTCTATAGGAGATCCAAACTCTTCCCTGGAAATGTTTTATAATATTTTTATACCGATACTTAACAAACATGCACCAATAAAAACAAAAAGAATAAAACGAGAATATCAACCTGAGTGGTATAATGATGAAATTAAACTTGCGAGGAAGCAAAGGGATTACTACCATAGAAAAACGGATTGGTCTAACTATAAATTATGGAGAAATAAAACAACGCATATGATTGAAAAATCTAAACGTGAATACTATAATAATGCTGTAAGAAATAAAACTGATTCGAAGGAGATATGGAAACATATAAAACACGTCACAAACAGCGAGAAACTTAACAATATTACCCTACCAACAAACATAAAGCTTGGTGACCAAGTAATCACCGACATGCATGAGATTCTCAATGCATTTAATGACCATTTCATAAATATTTCACGCTTTCTAAATAAATCAGGGTTTGAAAAGAGATCCTTTGCTAATTTAAAACAACATTTAGATAGTAAATTGAAAACTAGGTTATTTAATATAGAGTACATAACGATTCTGGAAGTTAAACACATCATAGATAACCTTAACCGTAACATCATAGATAACCTTAACCGTAAAAAGGCAACTGGTGAAGATGGAATAGGTCCAAATATTTTGAAAATATGTTCTGATCAAATTGTTATTGCAATAACAAGCATTATAAACAATAGCATCGAAGCTGGTGTATTTCCTGATAGATTAAAAAGAGCTTATGTATTACCAATTTACAAAAAAGGGTCAAAAGAAGATATGAGCAACTATAGACCGATCTCAATTCTAAACACAATTTCAAAAATATTTGAAAGACATATAGCAAATCAATTGCACAAGTACTTAAGTGAAACAAATATTTTACATGACACACAATCTGGTTTTAGAAAATCACATTCATGCCAAACGGCTCTTACGCAAATGATAGATACCTGGATGAAAGGTATCGATGATGGAGACTTAATCGGAAGTGTTTTTCTTGATTTTAAAAAAGCTTTTGACCTTGTAGATCACGAAATACTGCTTTACAAACTAGGTTTGTACCATTTTAATGACAATGCAGTTAATTTATTCAAATCATACCTTGATTGTAGACAACAATATGTGAAGATTGGTCAAAATAAATCCAACACTTCAGTTGTATTAACAGGTGTCCCTCAGGGATCTATATTGGGTCCTTTGTTATTTTTAATATATGTTAATGACTTGCCTATGTGTATTCAAAATTCACAGATAAATATGTATGCAGATGATACAACTTTGTATTATATTACTTCCGATATCAATGATATAGAACTCTATCTACAAATGGATTTGGAATATGTTCAGAATTGGTGTTCAAAAAACAATATGGCTATAAATCCTGCAAAAACAACATGCATGTTACTAGGTTCAAAATACAAAACTAAACACTCAAAGCAAATACGTATATCAATTACAAACTCGGCGATAGAAAATGTAAATAAACAAAAATCATTGGGCTTAACCATCGATAATTGTTTGCAGTGGAATGAACATATCAATGATTTATGCATAAAAGTTACTAATAAAATAAATTTACTGAAAAGAATTTCAAACTATTTAACACATGAAATGAAAACTGTATACTACAATGCATATATCCTACCACTATTTGATTACTGTGTAACAATTTGGGGGACATGTAGCCAAACAAATATATACAAAGTTTCTAAATTGCAAAAGCGTTCAGCAAGGACAATACTTCAACTACCACTAAAAACTCCATCCCACAACATGTTCCTGGTGTTATCATGGCTTCCATTTACAATAAGATACAAATATCAGATAGGAATTCTAATATATAAAGCTGTAAATACCCTTGCCCCAGAATATTTTTGTAATTTAATACAAAAATCTAAAAACAATACATATAAACTACGATCTGAAACATATACAAATTTAACATGTAAAATACCACGTACGCAATATTTGAAGCGCACGTTTGGTTATTCTGGTATGGAGGTATGGAATGAAATTCCCGTAGAAATTAGACAGAAGCAATCTTTGAACGCGTTTAAAACTGCTTTCTTTAAATTATTGTATATAAGTACATATGGCGAATCGACATCACCTAAATCAGGATAACGTATTATAATTTACAGAAAAATAAGTACTAAGCATGAAAGTTCTGCACAATTTCTATCTTGATGACTGTTTCACGCAATATTTATGTGTCTATAGTATAGACGTTATTTACTTCCCCATGTATTCTATTATATGATGTCAATTTTCTCTTTTTATCTAAAATTATTTCATTTAATAGAAATTAATGTAAGTTCCCCTTTCCGCATAAGCACTTCTTTCATCGCTCATGATTATACATGTAACATATGCTCCATGTTCTTTCCCCCAATTCGTCCTATTATTACTGATTATCTTGAAATTGTTAAATGATATATTCCAACCAATAATGATTTCCCCCCTTTTGTCCCACTAAATTCTCCTTAGTAGTTCTTTATGGTCGTACAGACCATTCCTTGCACCCAATTCTACCCTAGCACCTCCTCGATGCCTTATATGATTTCCCGGGAGTCTGTGTGGGGAGACATTGGTTTAGCATTATAAAAATGCTTATATTCTTTGTGTTTTCTTTATATTGTAATAATTTATGTATGTATGAAGGCCTCTTGTTAGAAAAGTTTATGTATGTAAGTTTTTATGTGTATTAGCTTAAGGAGTTACCTTCAATAAATAAAGTTTATTATTATTATTATTATTATTATGTTAGTACGGCTGTGCCGAAAAAACAAGCATGAAGTGAAGTGAAGTAGACCAAAAGGACATGAATTGTGTGTAACAGATATTTTTCAGGATGTTAAATCTGATCATATCTGTAGAAGTGGCTCAGAGATGGGTTTGAAATCATTTGAGCCTACCTAGTTCTCTCGGTTTGTTGAACAATGGGCTGTCACCCGGCAATTTGGGAATGATTCTTGGGCGATACAATTCATGTCCTTCCATGACATTTGCCTACTGTTATTAATCCTTCAACTTTTATTCATGTGAAGATTGTGTCAGCTGCTTTTGGAGGGCAAGTTGGTTCTGAGGACTATTCTAGGTAAATGTGCCTGGGGAACCTGTCGAAAATAAGGGAACCACCAACAGAATTTTAATTGGTTTTTGACCCACCCCAATTGACTACCTACCAACAGATTTTGACCCCCACCAAGGTATTTTTAACGGATCATCATTCTTACCTCTCTGGCAGATTTTCCTGGAATCGTAAATTTTGAAAATTGGGGTTTACCCCCAATAAAATAGAAAGGAATTTGAGTGATTATTTACAAGTCAAATTAACCTGAAAAAACGTATGAGTACTAGTTGAACTTTTATTTATAAATTATCTTCAGAAATGTTATATTACTTTATTGTCTAGGAGGTTTGTGTTTTTATGCTATAAACATCAACTCCCTTACTGTCTAGGATTTGTTGTCAGCCAACATTTAAAAAGATAATAGGTTCAGGTGGGCAATCATATTTTAATGAAAGGGAAGTTGTTGTCAAGCTACCTTTTCTGTAGTATCTTGATTACTGGCGTATTTCTATGACAGGGTAGTATTCTGTCTGTATTATTTCTAAAGATCATTATAATGCTTCTAAAGATCATTATTTGGTTCGTGACTTGGAGGGCATATAATTGTCTTTCTGTGTCTGATGTGGTGTTTCTTCTGCTGTAAAATTAGTAACAGAGCTCATTTAAGGAGGAAACACTCATCCGGTCATTGACCCACGATATTATGAAGAAAATGTTTTTAACAGAGGCATTGCAATTGGGGTTACTAGCAATTGGTGTGGCTTCTCCAATATTTCAACAAGGAACACCCACTGGTTCTATTAGTTGGTTCTTCAAATTTGATTTGAGTTAAGGAATTGGCATCTGAGGTCCGCAGTTCCTGAAGTGACTGTGATGTCCTCAACATCCTTGTATAATCAGTGAAACTTTATGATCCTGATACAATGTAAGTGATGGAAACTGTTAATCTTGATTATACATTGGTGACTCAAAGGTCAAATCCTGCCAGGTTAGCACAGTTGGTAGAGCACTACACTACTAATCTCGAGGTTATAGGTTTGAAACCCAGACGAGGTGTATGTCCTTCTGTGACAATTTGACTGAGGATAATGCATAGAAGTCACTCCACCTCTAAACACTAATTCACATGGAGAAGTTTTCATTTGCTTGCCTAGGAGCAGGTTAGTACTGGTATGTAACTGAGAAGCACTCAGGTCAGGTCAACTGACTGCTGTGTATGACCTTTTTAATGCTCCCGCTGTATTAGAGGCACCCCCCACCCTCAATGTTTGTGAATGTACCTCAGCTGAGATATAACAAATCTGATCTTGTTTCTTCATCAGAATCAATTTCACCAACAGTAAATCAGTTACATAGGCTGAAATTGCATCAAAAATCAGCGCAAAACTGTCGTCTTATCATTCTAAATTGCCAGCTAGCTTTTCAATGTGCGTGATTTAATAATTATTTTCTATTATATTTCATAAATATCATTATTTATCTGACATTGGCCAGAACAAAAGAAACAAAACAATAATCCATTGTGTAAAACTGTTCTTTAGATCAATCACACCTGACATGCCATAACCTATTGTTTTTCAACCACGCCCGGTCATGTTTATTACATCATTCGTAAAACATTTCACATACATTTAACAAATATCAAATGTGCATCATTGACACATTAATCTCCACACATGACAGTCGACCTCATTAATTAAGACCCGATGCCTTCAAAGTCTGCCAGAAGAAAATTTTCAAAGTGCATCCCATCAAACATTGTGCCAACTACTGTTGATCTAACTAGTTGAAATGCAGTGCCTTTGAAGTCTGCAAGAACAAAATTTTGACTTTTTAATCTTTTAACATGTTGTGCCAAATCCTCCGATTTATCTCAAGGTAGAAGATAAACATGCCTTTACTCCACTATTATTGGTCTGGGGCTTTAGCTCAAGGTAGAAGATAAACATGCCTTTACTCCACTATTATTGGTCTGGGGCTTTAGCTCAAGGTAGATGGTAAACATGCCTTTACTCCACTATTATTGGTCTGGGGCTTTAGCTCAAGGTAGAAGGTATGATGATTTCATTCATGAAAATAACTCGCAATATATTTTGTACAGTGCACGCTTTGATGGAATTCATTCCTAAAAATAGCTGCTCGCATGCAAGAGAATCTCTCTGAAAGGGGCTCCAAATGGGTCTTAATAAGTCACAGCCCATGCTGTTGATCGCCATCGGAGCCAATTTGCACATTTTTGAGAGTGAGAAATAGACCACTGGCACTCTTAGCCATGTAATCATCAAGTAGGTGCAAACAACGTGTGCTGTATTTATTGTTATTAGCACAACCAGATATGGCACAAACATATTTGCTTTGTCATTATTTATTATTTCAGACAAAAGTTATTGTAGGATTTTGGCTACTCCCAAATTTGTCATTTTTTGAACCCTGATGTACATGGTGTGTTACATGCCAGGTACTTCAAATAAGTCAAATTCAGTAACTGAAATACTGTTGAAAAATGGCTTTAAGCCTAAAGCAGACGTACAAATCGCAATTTCATATATAAGCTTCAAATGTAAGCTGATTCACGAAATAAGAGAAATTAAATGGCCTCGAATGTTGGGAAAACTGGTATTAATGCAGAATGTTGCCAGACTCCTCTGTGGTGTGGAGGTTGCCAGACTCCTCTGTGGTGTGGAGGTTGCCAGACTCCTCTGTGGTGTGGAGGTTGCCAGACTCCTCTGTGGTGTGGAGGTTGCCAGACTCCTCTGTGGTGTGGAGGTTGCCAGACTCCTCTGTGGTGTGGAGGTTGCCAGACTCCTCTGTGGTGTGGAGGTTGCCAGACTCCTCTGTGGTGTGGAGGTCTTTAACTTGAGTAGTTTTTAATCAGATATGGATTAACAGAAAATTCTGATAATTATACTGAACATAACACTTTTATTCTGTTGTCCTTGGTCTCCTAATGTTTACTTCCATCGTCTGGTTACTTAATGTACCTCTGGCATAAACTAATAAGGATTGTTTGTGTATTTATTTTCAGACAAAGCCTGTTCCTTCATTGCTTTTAGTTTCTTAGCAACATTTATTTAAGTATAATATTTAAGTCAGCTAGCTTCCTGGTAAGTGTTAAAATTTAAAGAGAATATGACTGAGGTAAATTGTTGCTTCATGCATTTAGTCTAAATCCAAAATTTGTGTTCAACATTTTAAAATAATGCTAATAAACATATGTACGGAGATGGAGAAGGACATGACACAGTGAGGTAAAGTGTTAAAGTGAATTCTACACAGTTATGCTCAGGTGTGTCAAAATTCCGGATTCTGAACCCCAGAAATTGATTTTCAGATCGATATATATACGATGAGTTTTTATGGAGGAAGGGGCAAATCTAATACTGAACAAAAGATATTGAGTACATAAATTCATGTACTTTTGAAAAAGCATACGATGATAACCAATGTGTTACGCAGACTAGTCCTAGGGCTCTAGAAATCTACTAGCCCAACTAATGCTGAATTAGGCTACCAACAGTTGACTTGAAATTAGTCCCGGACAAGTTTGTTTTTAAAGCTAACCAACATCAGCAATTGTTCAGTTGTATGTCGAATCTTAGAATCCCACAAACATATACATTGTGTATGTTTATTTGTTATTTAATTGACCGATATTCTCCGACAACTAACTTCCAACGTGGGACAAGTCAAATTTTACATTTCCATTTTCCGGAACAAGTGTCTTTGAAAAGAAATTCTAGAGCTCTGAGTCTGTACATGAATTCTATGATCATTATTGCATTTTCTTATTGATCATTCCCATCGGTTTCGGACAGTTGTGTTTTCGAATATAATGACAGTTAACTAGGAACTGTTCTATTTGTGACTATTTTAGAAGCCTCCAGACCCCCCTCTTAGTTTTCCAGATTGACAATTGGCTCTGTTCATGTGTTATATTTACTCATACTTAATGTATGATTTTAGACAGAAATAGGTAGGGAGAGTTCTTATCTAATTTTTGGCTCCTGTCTGTGTACTGTTGTTTGTGTTATTTTGTAGAAATCGGCATCATTTACCTGCTGCAATACCCAAATTGCATACCTTTTCAGACATTGTACAAAAACAAATAAAATTTGTATCGAGTTTCAGGTTTAAAATAATAAAACCTCGGAAAAACAAAAAGCATGTGAGTGTGTTACAATACAGGTACTCTGTGCCTATTCTAAAGATCCTACCTTATTGGTAACCATCAATACACATCAAATTTTCGGGTCGAACATCATACTTTCGGTGACTATTGTTTGTGTTGTTATGGTGTAACTATAGTTATAAGCAAGTTGCCCTGTTGACAATGTTTAAAATAAATGGCAGCATAATTAATCTAGATGATTGACAAAATTTGTGGAAACGATTTTTTATAGCTTTGTTTGAACTTCTTCATATCGTATTGTTTGTAATTTTACTTACAAATTGATTGTAAAGTATCTTACAACTAATCACTATCAATGACAGTTCCATGTTAAATAAGTCAGATGCTCTACCTTTCGAACACTAAATGCCTCCAATCAGCTGTTTCATAGCCTACTTGCACTTTCAGTAGCAGTTGTTATACAAGCATTCAAGTCTGTCCTTATTGTAAAACAAGAAATATCTTGAAAAAAGATGGTCGCGCAATTTGAAGGTCGAGATTGGTAGTGCAATATAAAAAAATGCCGAGATGTTACGATTTCTCAGGTCATCCCAGGTCCAAAATGGATTTCGATAAATTCACCGAAATTCAGTGGAATTCAGTAAGGTAACATACCCTTTATTGAAGGTTAACCAATCCACATCAAGGTTACAAATGTTGTTCGGTTGAAGAGAAATTGCCTTGGTGGTTAATGTAAGATTTGATTGGTTTACACAACACTGATATGCAAAATAGCAAAACCATGTTAGTACGGCTGTGCTGAAAAATGTCACTCACTTATTTTTATTATGCATTCCTCGTTTTTGTTCTTCAACAAATTTTGTGTAATATAACATATAAACCATGTATTCGAAACAAGCTGATATCGGTGAAATTTACCCACAATCCTTAGCGCGCAATTTACCTATTTATCCTTTGCTTCCTCTAGCTCTTCATGTGTCACGTTACCTACTTTCGGTTTTGTTGTCAATACATACCAATGTGTTTAATGTTTCTAGAATTATCTATCGATGTAAATGAAATGGTAAACGTGAATTATTTGTCTTAAAGTATTTAACATGTTTAGATAATATGATTTGCGAATCGACGATCTTATAGTGGACGAATCTGGAACTCGGATTGCTGGCCTTGAACCGCGAGTGCTCGGATATTCGGATACTCGTTACAGCCCTATGTGACGTTGTATAAGTTTTTTATCATATAACCAGTTTATATTCATTTTATTGAGGTGCTTTTAAGTGTTATTGCTATTATGGTCAATCGGATGTTCTACTCGAAGTACCGCCATCCATATTCATCTTCTCAAGAAAATAGTACATTTAAAGTCCTCTGATTATATTTATATTGTGCTAGTATTAAAAACAGGGTCATGTTCAGATCAATTGTTTTAGTGTCTGGCATATGACAATTGATATTGTGTACTTACTTGAATAAACATTGTACCTCAGAGGTGTTTATGGAGTATCAACAACTTGGGACATTTAGTGTGCATTGGAGACACTGCATCTCGTTGTTGCAGTGGTCAGGCTTTCCAGTGTTCCTACTTTTCCTAGTTTTTCATAGATTTTTTTAAAGTGCTCCTATTTTCCCGAGTTTTCCAAAAAAGGTCCTAGTATTCCTACTTTTTCATAAGCAGGGTAGTATGTTGGATAAAGTCTAGAAGTTTTTAAACATGGATTTGAGATTTTCTTGCTGAAGAAGGCAAGAGGATGTTTAGTTGACAGACTCCTTTAATGAATGTGTGATCTGGTGGTCTGGTATCACTGGTGCATAGTCCCGCCTTCTCAACTGATAACTGCAAAGGTTGTCCTATGCTGCAGTGATACCTGCAAGTGGCTGCGGAAACAAATAATCTGTCAACTAAATAATCCAATTGCCTTGGTGTATGGTAATCAAAAAAAAAGCTGCAAAGGTAACATATTACCTTTCAATAATTCTTACTTTTTATCATTGACTTCCTATGTTTTCCTTCTTTTTTCCTACTTTCTGTGACTTTTAATCCTTATTTTTTTCCTAGTTTTTTGGTATATTCTGCTGGAAAGCCTGCGTGGTACCACACCATAGACATGTGACACGATACCATACCCTGTCACATATGTCAAGCGTGAGCAACCAGTACTATTTGGAATGACTTTGATATGTTGCAGCCAGGGCTCAAACCCATAACCATTCTGACCAAAAGCGTGCGCTCTACTACTATGCCACTGAGCCAGTTCACTCATTGTTTGAATGTATGGATGTTGAGACCTTCCAATTGTCTGTACCAAAGAGGTCTTTAATAACATTTTATCAGGATGGAGTTATTACAAAATTATAGTCTGTATTTTGTTGTCTGTTTTGTTCACAGATTATTTCTGGTGTCTGATGGGGTTTTAGATACAGTAAAATAATTGAATAGTCATACTATTGTTATAACAGTAATCTTACTGTCCAGACCATTTTATGTTTCATTGTGTTGTATTATAATATTATGTATATATTGTGTGTAAGGGCCGGAGGCCTTCATGCTTATTAAATAAAGTTCAAAGTTACAAAATACTCCATCAATCCTGCCTTGTTTAACTATGTTGGTTAGGTGCTTGATTGCCAAGCTGGGGTTTGTTGGTTCCAACACACTGCAAAGCAAAAGTTTGCCATGATGACTTAAATGAAAATTGACAACCAACGTTGTCCAGCTCTAAGTTTAGTGGAAAGTTGTCATTTGCTTAATGAAGGATAGGACTGGTTAGTATTGTTGGTAACCCAAGAACATTGTTTAGGTCAATTGACCACCATACATATAAAATGTAACAGAAATACTGGGTAAAGGAAGGATTATGTTGTTACAGGGAATGTCACATTCATAAGACAATGCCTCCCCACACAAATCCCACCAGGCAAACAGCTGCATACATTAGGTACAGAGGTGTAAAGGCACAAATACCTTTGGGAACAGGTCAATAAAGAATTGTCTGGAATAAGCAGGCAGTAAATAATCCATAAAAGCTATTAAATATGATGCACACAATAAAATATACACATTAAAAAAAGGTTAATGAGCCTACGTATCAGTGCATAGGGATTGGTGCCATCATGACAAAGCAGTTATGGTTCCATAATTTGAATATCTGGCACTTGTCTTACTTGCACTTGTGTTATTTGCTGAACATTTAATTAGAATACAGGTACAAAACACATTTTATATAGCTGTGGTTAACTGACTGACTCTAATCGTATAAAATTGGGAATTGCTTCAAAACATCTTGAATAAGTTTATATGAAGAGATTTTTATATGGCAGAATATAATCTGCACTGAAAAAAGCGATGAAGTCATGCATTTGGGATTTCTATCATTGGTATTGTTATTTTATGATGTTTTTGTTATGTTGCGGTCACATTACTCCTTGGAGAACAACACAACTGATTGTTATATGCTAATAGAGTTTGCTTACAATATTGCAATAAAGCTCCTTTTTAATTCTACTGCATTTTTACACGAAAAAGATAGACTGTTGTATCAAAATTGGCTGCTCCTTTGGCTAAAATCTAAACCAAATTGGCAGTGTTGTTGCTGACACGTTTTTGTCATTTTCAGTCCTCACTTCAATCATCAATCATCACGCAGTTCTGTTTGTCTCATTTTAACTTTTTATCACTTCAGTTCAAATGTAAATTTCATTGTAAAAATGTTCCATTTTAATGGCCAAAGGATTGCATTTAGAGCATTAAACTAAAGGACCAGTATATGCAAAACTGGAACCAAGAATGTTACAATAACCGGAAATTGTCTCACTTTTATATCAATTTCAAAACTACATTTGGCACAGAAGCTTATGTTGATGCAGTTGATGTCAAAAAGTTCAGACGAGCGCTTGTCAGTTTTCGTTCTTCGTCACATAATTTAATGATAGAAAAGGGTAGACACGTTGGGTTACTGAGACATGAACGTTTATGTAAATATTGTGTCAATGTTGTTGAAGACGAGTACCATTTTCTGCTGATATGTCCTCTTTTTAATGATATAAGAATACAGTACATTTCCAAAAAATATTTTCTATTGCCAACTATCAACGAACTAAATGTATTGATGTCCAAGTCCGACGTAGGAACAATTCAAAAGGTAACAATGTTCCTTTACTATGCTTTTAAGAAAAGGGATCACTTTCTAACAAACTGTAATTAAATACTTGCATTGTTCAATACGATTATTATTGATAAAACATTTTCATGATTATGTACATGTAAGTATAGGTTGTAGTTTGTATGTTGGAATTATAAGCAAATTAAGTGCAAGGGAGCGTTAGCGACCGCAGCACTTGATTTGTTTGTAGTTCTAACATGCGAGCTATAGCCGGCTTATAGTTACTGTATAAAAATCGTTATATTATGTACCCTGGTGTGGTCATGTATTGTATTTGCATAATAATGTATATATGTTATACTGTGTATGGGCCGGAGGCCATTAACGCAATAAAACATTGATTGAATTACAGTCACTACAAATGGAGCCTGTAAAAGATCCCCATTTAATTTTTCTGCTGCTTGTAGGATAGTCATAAGAACAGATCACAATGTCAAAGTTATTTTTTGTTGTCAAGGAGAATGAAGATCAGACAAAATGCTTGACATTGATCAGTTCTGAGTAGAAACAGGATATATATGAATTGTGATCATGTTCAAACTGTCAAAACACAATCTATGAATTGTTGTGATTACTTAATGTAATATGATTTAGATCCTATTTCCATATGATTTACTTTATTTGATGTCATACATCTAGATTGTGTTTGTCCTATGCTGTTTGTATTGTTTAGTCCCTCAGGAGAGATACTTATATGTTTGTAAGGTGTTGCCGTGCCATTTGTAATAAGAGCACCCTTGGTATTTTGACCTGTTCTTTTTTTAATGAAGCCTGAAATTGAATCACATGTTTTGAGTTCTGTTTTTATTTTTCATCATTCAAATGAAAATAATTTGGTATAATTAAACACTCGTATGACCCACAAAACATACAGTCATGAGTAAGATTGTGTATGGTGTTGATCATGTATGGTCATCCTTGCTGTTTATGAATACAGTATCTGTTCTGGGTGTTTTGTCTAGAATGTATTAACATATACTGACATCATAACTCACATCATGTGTGTATGATAATCAATAATACATTAGGGCTTGTAGGTGATGTTCAGGACCCAAAAGCACTAGTCTTAAAATCCTGAAAGACTTGAATTATCATTTCCGGTTAAAAACAGTGTTGAAGTTAGTCCCACGGCTGCCAAGTCTGTTTTTTGGTGCAGCTGTACTATCATGGTTTTGCTATTTGCATATCAGTGTTGTGTACCCCAATCAAATCTTACGTTAGCCACCAAGGCAATTTCTTTTCAACCCGAACAATGTTTGTAACCTTCATCCAGATTGCTTAACCTTTTGATTAAGGGTACGCTACCTTAAAGAAATCCAATAAATTTTGATGAATTAACCGAAATCCATTTTGGATCTGGAGTGACCAGCAATCGTAACAACTTAGTTTTTTGTCTGTTGCACAACAAATCTTAACCTTCAAATTGCACCAACCATCTTTTTACAAGATATTTCTTGTTAACAGATGAGCGACGCATATACATATATGCAGATTTAATCAGCTGTTAGTGAGTACTTGAGGGTGTCATAATCGAGTTAACTGAATTATTATGTTAGTTTGTGAGTTAAAATTAACCACTCGCTGTGCTTAGTTTATTAAATCTACTGATCCAATCAGAGTCATTATCCTAATTTGAGATACAAGGATTGGAACTGTATACTCAAACTACACTGATGCACCTTCCACAAGAAAAAGTTGGCCTCCGATCGTGACCGCTTGTCCAAAATGTCAGAGGGTTTCACTCAGTTGGCTCCAGTGATGAACCAGAAAAGTTAATTACAAAGTGACAGGACATAGAGTCAATAAATGTCCATTGTATTTTGCTACTTCTATGAATGACAAGACAATTAAAAATACATTATGTGGTTCACTATCAAATTACTTTAACAAGAATCATTCATAGTGTCATGTATAGGTCATGTGGAATGGGGGAACTAATACAGGGCTATTTATTTTTGAGACAAAGAGTCCTTAGAACATGTCTTTCTGGAAATGATGCAGACAGCGATAAAGCTGACACAAGACCACTCCAGATATTCTGGGATTCTAATCACATGAATACAAAAGAAACCTTATGTAAAGTTCTTACAATCTCAAAATGGAGGTCAGTCGGATCACTGATGCTCATTTTAACCATATAAGGAAAAACCATTCACAAAGTGTCTCGTCCAGCATCCATCTCAAACTCAATTTTTTTTAAAATATGAGCTGTGCCACGACACAACCTGTTTTAGTGACCAAAAATCCATTTTCAGGTTTTTTCAAGATATATACAGATATATTTTTCAGCGTTCATTTCATACCAAAATTTTTAAAATCGGACAACCCCTTTTCCTTTTATAGCAATTCCAATATTAAGATCATGCAAAAGTAAATTAAAGTAGATTTACTTCTATGTGTAAGATGAGTCAATTTGTTATTTGCTCCTCAGGGGCCTGCTGTCATACATTTAGAGATGATTGTAATATATGGATCAAAATCTGTGTAATTTTCATTGGAACACAGCAATTTCTGCCAGTTTTAATCTTGGGTGTATTCATTTATATTTTCATTTCAGATTCTGTGTAATGATGTCAACATGTGTTTGTTGGGTGAACTTCTCCTGAATTCGTCTTACAGTGACTGTGTCAGCTTCCTATCTATCGGTAAACATTTCAATTTCTTTCATCTCTTATCAAGTGCCTTGAAAATGGGTAGAAAGTGAAACAATGCAGTAGATGGTATAATAATGGTCCAGACACACAATAAAATAAAGATATTTAGCCATAGTAATTTAATTGCGTGTTATTTATTGATGGGGTTGAGTGCATTAACCATGAAAAATTAAGTCTATCCTTCACATACTCTTACAGTGGTAAGTATGTCTCTTGCAACAAAACAAAACCACTCAGTTCTGCAGACATTTCAGACAGGGGCATTACCATGATGAAAATATGCAATGTCTATGCAATGGGGAAAATGATGTCACAAAAGTGAGAGGACAAAAGGCTGCTATTATACAATCAAGCAGCAGTCAAATTTCCATTCAAATTGTTCAGTGCATACAACCAGTACAACATGTACAGTTCACCCCTCCCCCACCTCTACACTAGCATGTTTAAGCATGACAATATTTATTGCACGGCGTGTCAAAAATTTATACATGAAGTACATGTACAGTTTTCAGCAGAATTTCAGGAACCTACATACAAATAATCTGCATAATTTGTAGCCATGTTTGACTTATTTTTTCTAAATTTTTGTGTGGATGCAAGAGCACCCACTGGCATCTGTATTAGATTTATTGTCAGACAAGGTGGTATTGCGGGGGTATTAATCGCCTTCAGTGATAGCTCTGGTTGTTCTTGTTCCATTCACATTTTAGTCTATGCATTAGGTGACTGGATTATAAAGTGGTTGTTCTATACATTATTCATACAGTTTGAGTGCTTAACAGACACTGGTGCCTTTTTTCTCTGCAGCTTTCTAAAAGCATGTCCCGTGTTGTATTGCTTTAAAGATCCAAATAAAGCTGGTATAACAAGTGTTTTATGGCTTGCTATTATTTATTGTAAGTGAAGGGGAATACTGATTTAATAAAATTGGTATAGATCCCTTTCATGAATGCAATGTTCAGTGTATCCAATGTCCAAAGGTAGCTGACTGAAGTTGTTATGTTTTCCTGTTCATAAGGATTAATGGAGCCTTCTTTTTTGTTCTTTGTTCTTCTGCATCCTCAGACTACATCTTTTTTATTATGTATTATTCAAAGAATGGTGAAAGGGTATAAAGTGATACCCCTGTCTGTCTATGTTTCCGTTCGTCTGTCTGTGAGTAGGATGGATGACACAATTCATATTGGGCACATATACACAGGATAATACTATACAAATCAAATAGATTTCGGCCACAACTCCCCAACTTAAAATATAAGTTAACAATCAATAACTCTTGAAGAATGGATGGATTCAATTCATATTGGGTACATGGGTATAGGATAATGAAATGCAGGTCGATTTCTACCAATTTTTGAATGGTTTAGGACCCTTTTGTTCAAGTTCAATTTTGGCTACAATCCGATCAGTAACGCTTGAAAGGGTGGATGGATTCAATTTATATATCTTCAAAATTATTAAGCCTTTATGAATACTAGCATTCTACAGATCATAGTGGAGGAATCTGTGTCCTATGGTCACATCTAGTATGAATACTAGCATTCTACTGACCATAGTGGAGGAATCTGTGTCCTATGGTCACATCTAGTATGAATACTAGCATTCTACTGACCATAGTGGAGGAATCTGTGTCCTATGGTCACATCTAGTATGAATACTATTATTCTACTGACCATAGTGGAGGAATCTGTGTCCTATGGTCACATCTAGTACGAATACTAGCATTCTACTGACCATAGTGGAGGAATCTGTGTCCTATGGTCACATCTAGTATGAATACTATTATTCTACTGACCATAGTGGAGGAATCTGTGTCCTATGGTCACATCTAGTACAAATACTAGCATTCTACTGACCATAGTGGAGGAATCTGTGTCCTATGGTCACATCTAGTACGAATACTAGCATTCTACTGACCATAGTGGAGGAATCTGTGTCCTATGGTCACATCTAGTAAGAATACTAGCATTCTACTGACCATAGTGGAGGAATCTGTGTCCTATGCTCACATCTAGTACGAATACTAGCATTCTACAGACTATAGTGGAGGAATCTGTGTCCTATGGTCACATCTAGTATGAATACTAGCATTCTACTGACCATAGTGGAGGAATCTGTGTCCTATGCTCACATCTAGTACGAATACTAGCATTCTACAGACTATAGTGGAGGAATCTGTGTCCTATGGTCACATCTAGTATGAATACTAGCATTCTACTGACCATAGTGGAGGAATCTGTGTCCTATGGTCACATCTAGTATGAATACTAGCATTCTACTGACCATAGTGGAGGAATCTGTGTCCTATGGTCACATCTAGTATGAATACTAGCATTCTACTGACCATAGTGGAGGAATCTGTGTCCTATGCTCACATCTAGTACGAATACTAGCATTCTACAGACTATAGTGGAGGAATCTGTGTCCTATGGTCACATCTAGTATGAATACTAGCATTCTACTGACCATAGTGGAGGAATCTGTGTCCTATGGTCACATCTAGTATGAATACTAGCATTTTACTGACCATAGTGGAGGAATCTGTGTCCTATGGTCACATCTAGTATGAATACTATTATTCTACTGACCATAGTGGAGGAATCTGTGTCCTATGGTCACATCTAGTACGAATACTAGCATTCTACTGACCATAGTGGAGGAATCTGTGTCCTATGGTCACATCTAGTATGAATACTATTATTCTACTGACCATAGTGGAGGAATCTGTGTCCTATGGTCACATCTAGTACAAATACTAGCATTCTACTGACCATAGTGGAGGAATCTGTGTCCTATGGTCACATCTAGTACGAATACTAGCATTCTACAGATCATAGTGGAGGAATCTGTGTCCTATGGTCACATCTAGTAAGAATACTAGCATTCTACTGACCATAGTGGAGGAATCTGTGTCCTATGCTCACATCTAGTACGAATACTAGCATTCTACAGACTATAGTGGAGGAATCTGTGTCCTATGGTCACATCTAGTACGAATACTAGCATTCTACTGACCATAGTGGAGGAATCTGTGTCCTATGGTCACATCTAGTATGAATACTAGCATTCTACTGACCATAGTGGAGGAATCTGTGTCCTATGGTCACATCTAGTATGAATACTAGCATTCTACTGACCATAGTGGAGGAATCTGTGTCCTATGCTCACATCTAGTACGAATACTAGCATTCTACAGACTATAGTGGAGGAATCTGTGTCCTATGGTCACATCTAGTATGAATACTAGCATTCTACAGACTATAGTGGAGGAATCTGTGTCCTATGGTCACATCTAGTATGAATACTAGCATTCTACAGACTATAGTGGAGGAATCTGTGTCCTATGGTCACATCTAGTATGAATACTAGCATTCTACAGATCATAGTGGAGGAATCTGTGTCCTATGGTCACATCTAGTAAGAATACTAGCATTCTACTGACCATAGTGGAGGAATCTGTGTCCTATGGTCACATCTAGTATGAATACTAGCATTCTACAGATCATAGTGGAGGAATCTGTGTCCTATGGTCATATCTAGTATGAATACTAGCATTCTACTGATCATAGTGGAGGAATCTGTGTCCTATGGTCACATCTAGTATGAATACTAGCATTCTACAGATCATAGTGGAGGAATCTAGTTTTAAATTGTTGTGTGCCAAATTTCTGGTGGCAATCTCCAAGGGGCAGAATCTTGTTATTTAACTTGCATTTTATTGAAACATATTATGTAAATGGATAAGGGGCTCTCAAAAATCCAGGCGTTTGTGACAAAATATTCAGAGGAAAAATCTATTCCCACCTCCACCACATTTTAAGAAAATAATAGATAATGACTTGGCAATTAATATAACTATGGCCTGGTTATTTTATACTTAGACATTGCTTGTTTCATTCCTTTAATATATAGTTTTCTAGTTTAATCAATTTTTATTCGTAAAATTGTGTTTTTGAGACCCATTTGCATATTTATTGTGACATTTTCTTCTGTAACTAAAGACAATGTGTTTGTAGATCACATTTCTGTATAATTTCTTCAGAATAAAGGAATAGTATTAAGTATCATCTATCACTGTTCATTGACAAGGTGCTTGTATAAATGATATATTTCATTGGAATGGCATTAGTTCATCTCTTTACGTTTCTATTTATGTATGTGTATGGTGTGCTTTTCAAAGGGAATAATGACCTATCATAGTCATTTTGGGTATTGTTTCATTCTGTTGAATTTACATTATTATTTCCTGTTATTTTTGTTGGAGTATATGACTGAGGAAGGTTAAGAAAGTATTGAGATTCTGTACCAAATGGTTTTGTAGTTGACTAAAAATAGCAATGTTTTGCACAATCAGACTCTATTTTTTTCCAGATGAAAATGTCTGCTTGTTTGTAGAAACCTAGGATGAGAAGAATGTTTTAATTTCTATGAAATTCAAATACTGTATTCATCAAAGTTTTGCATCATAGCTAATAATTGTACAGAGGTTTAGTACATGTAGTAACAAAACATTGTGACCACTCCTCTCATGTTTGCAGGTAAAATTAAACCAACTGATATATAAAATGCTTTTGTAGCTCACCTGAGCACGAAGATCGATGGATGTCCGTCGTCGTAAATTGTGCATCATGTTTCAACATTTTCTTTAAACAACATCTCCTCCTATACCACTGAATGGATTTTGTTCAAATTTCACAGGAATGATCCTTGGGTTGTCCTCTTTCAAAGTTGCATAAATCATTCCGGTCCGCTGCATAATTATAATGGTCACAGGAGCTAAAAACAGATTTTAAAAGTGTAAACTTTAAAAATCTTCTTGTCCCAGACCATAAGGTCTAGAGCATTGATAGTTGGTGTGTTGCATTGTCTAGTGATCCTCTTACAAGATTGCATAAATTATTAAGTTCTGTAAAAAAACATTGCCACCAGGGGCATGGCCGTGTTCCCTATATGTATATAGTGGAAACTATAAATGACATTTCCTTCTAATACCACTTGATAAATTTTGATCAAATTTTGCAGAAATGATCCTTAGCTGGTCCTCTTTCGATTGTTCGAATTATTTTTGGTAAATATGAGTTTTTTCGTAAATATGAATTATTTTTTCGTAACAACAAATTATTATTTCCTAAAAACAAATTTTTATTTCGTAAAGACGACTTATTTTTTGTCAATACGAATTCTTTTTTGTAAAAACAAATGATTTTATGTAAAAACAAATCATTATTTCATAAATACGAAATAGTATTTCATAAATACGAAATAGTATTTCATAAATACGAAATAGTATTTCGTAAAAAACGAATTATTATTTCGT
Organism: Mactromeris polynyma; assembly: GCA_032209605.1. Classification (NCBI taxonomy): domain Eukaryota; kingdom Metazoa; phylum Mollusca; class Bivalvia; order Venerida; family Mactridae; genus Mactromeris; species Mactromeris polynyma. Next base: position 3,640,351 of record JASFXZ010000034.1, on the reverse strand, counting down.
TAAAACAACTTATTTTTTGTAAATATGAATTATTATTTCGTAAATACGAATGACAGTGTGCTTGGGTGAGCGATATAGGGCCATCATGGCCCTCTTGTTTCTAATGGGGTTATTAGGGTGGAGGAAGACTGCAGGTGCACCTTCTACTATTATTTTAGACATAGGCAGGCCCCTGTGTGAACCACCAATGTTCTGGAAGCCAGCTGGATAGCTTCCTCACAAGTGCTTCATACTTGGTAGGATTGCAGTGAGTGGCAAGTCTGTGAAGTCTGTGACCTTACCCACTCAACCACAGTGGCCCCTGTAAAATGATTAAACTGGACTGCTAATGAATTAATACAAACCTATATAAATTCAATGAATTGAATAAAACATTCACTTTAATTTTCTCAATTAACGTTGTCGTTGTGTCTGTAAATAAAAAATAAAATATTTTATGGTAAACTGTAGACTAAAGTCAATTACTTAGTATGCAAGATATCTAATGAGACCAGGAAGTAGTTATTTCAGGGTTTCCTGTAACAGTAGATGGTGTATTGCTTTGTAAAGTTCCCTTTATTTATTTCCAGTGAAGTCATCATTGGAAAATGGAAGGCACAAAATATCATCTATTTGTTCCAGTTATGTTGCCATGGCAACCATTAATTTTCTTGCCACACCTTCTGCTGTTGTTGGAACAAGCTTCAAAATGCTGACAACATTGGCTGTTGAGGTTATAAATCTTATAGAGGAGTATCCATCAAATATTAACAATGTAAGTGTATATTTCTCTTCATTTTACCCTATATTTCTTCAGTTTTCCTAGGTATCCAACCAGTGATTTTACTGCTGAATATAAACTGTTTCCCCATATCTGAAAGTGTCCATTTTCCCCAAATAATCGTCATTTTATCCCAATTCTTTGTTCCTTTTTCCCCCTCTGACTTAATTTCTTTTTATTAAGTCAGGTTTTTGTGTATTTAACCTTTTATAAAAGAATCTTTGCTGTAACATTACATCACATATATATATAACAAACACCAGCCACAGCTGAAAAGCTATTTTTATAAGCGAAACAACCATTACCTTATTTTCCCAAATATGGGATTTATTGCACCTATTTTCCCAATTGAAAAGGCACAGGCAGTAAAATTATTTTCAAAAAAATCTCTGCCAACCAGTACTTGCCTGTTTTAACCTGTTTAATCACTTGATTACCAATATGAAGGTCAAAGGTTTGGACACAAGGTGAGGCGTATGTTTCAATGACATAATATCTGAATTCTAAATTCAATTGTACACCACCTCTGCGGACATCAAACTGGGGGTTTCCCGCGAATAACTTGAGTTCCATTGATCATATTGTAACCAATCTTGATGTATAGTAAGAACATGTGGAGAGCTCGCCAGTCTGCCAAAGGTCAAGGTCACCGTTACTAAAAATAGAAATTTGATTTCCGGCGAATGATTTTAGTTTCGTTGATCATATTGACATTAAACTAGGTTTATAGTAAGAACATGTGGAGAACTCACTTGGGATTTCTTTTGGATCAAAGGTCAAGGTCGCCATTACTAAAATTAGCAATTTGGTTTCTGGCAAATAACTTTAGTTTTGGTGATCATATCGACATCAAACTTAGTGTATAGTAAGAACATGTGGAGAGCATGCTTGGGATTGCTTTTGGGTTGTTCTGTCCAAGGTCAAGGTCACTTATAATTCAATATTTGCTATGCGTGGGTGTATTGACATGAAACTTCGATATTGATATATCTTAGTGTGAGTGTGTGTGTGCATGTATCACCTACGGCACCTTTGCAGCATTGATGATCATCATGTATTCATTATACAAATAGAGCCTTGGTTACAAATAACTAGGTTGAAAACCTGGTTTGTGGGCATTGCCCATTTCTTGTCTTTAAATGACATCTCCTGAACCACGAAACGGATTTTGTCCAAACTTTTATGGAATGATCCTTAGATGGGCCTCTTTGAACAGGTTCAGATGATCATGGATGACGTAGGCCTTGTCTTTGTTTAAAGCTCTCAATGTCCAGTTGTGCATTTTTGCCAACTGAGTTAACCAGTCTGATTTTGAATATTCTGAAACGCTTCAGTGACATAAACTGATACATGTAATAACAAACATGGTCTATGAGATTAATAGTGGAGGAATCTAGGAATCTTAATGGAATAGGTTTTTTATAATGTCAGTTCAGAATTTTTTGTCTGTAAAATGATTCTATTGAACTTGTGCGTTATCTTGTCTCTGTGCAATTATTTAGCTGTCCAACAACAAAAATCTGTTTTAACATAATTTTATTGACATTTCTTGACGAGTTAGTTTGTTGACGTTCTGACAAAAATCTTATCAGAATTTTCCTGTTCTATCATAAGCTGTCTTCATATCAACTGAACATTTAATCAAAGGTGCTGTTCAAGACGACATGGTGATGAGCAGATAAATATTGTCAGATGATAGCATTGATTGATCACACTCAATATACTGTAATAATGAATTGTTGCAATGTTACCAAAACTAGAACCATAGGTTCTTGGTATCATCTCCTTTTCTAGCACGACTGAGAACACAAGTTCAATCCTTGAAGTAGTTTCTTGCATCTTTGTCACTTAGCCACATAAAATTATTTTGAAAGAAACATATCCTTAACCATAATCCCCTGAGAAAAATAGCATTGAAATTGGATTCAAAGGAACCTGCACTTGCATAAAATTGCATAAAATAACAGTGGAGTGAAATATAGTATTTACATGTATCAAGTACATTTCAACAATGAGATCTCACTGAAATGTTAGTTGATATTTACGTGAAATTTGGTAATTTCTGCAAAAATCAATTGAATATCGACTTTTGACAAAATTTCACTGAAATGTCAATGTCTCTTTCATTTGGGATGACAATTCTTTTATATGGGTTGGCAAAATCTCCTGTTTAACAAGTTTTTACCTAAACTGGTTGTAATAATGCAACTATTTCCTGAAATACAATCTTGCATACATCTCCTGAAACTCTTGATATATACACTTCTAACAGCGGGTTTGTCTAAATAAAGTTTCTCCTTGACAAAAGTTCCCTTCCAATCTTCATCTCTTAACTTTAACAGTTTTATTTCTTGAAAATATAAAAACAACTCTTAAGCCTTGTACCAAAGACATAAATTCCGATTTGCAGTTAAAGTTAATCTGATGTCTCTATTAAAATAATAGTCATAATCTGACAATTTATTTGTCAAGATCTTCATGTGACTTGATCTTAGATTTATTAAGGTTGTGTGGGGAGGAATTAATTTATGTATATGGCATTCCTTGTAACAATTTAATCTCACTTTTGTAGTTTGATAGTTGTTTCTTGTGCAATCAGCAAATCCTGCCCTTGGACGGTTAACATGATCAGTAGAAATATAGTCTCCATTCCCTAGCTATTCAATTTCTGTACTTGATTTTGCATTTTATTTGTAAAGAACACATTTGTTGTTAATTCATTTTGTATTCCTAACAAATTTAAATAATTGGAAATTATATGGAAATCATCCTCACTTGATGCCTTGGTTTGTTTTTTTCATGGTAAAGTATCGCTTATAATGGCTTGGCACTCAGGGTTTATTTTGGCTATATTGAGAAGATGACGCATATCTGTCAAATTGGTAATTTTGGTGCATTAAACTTGGAAATTTGGAAAAAAGTCTAGTTTTGGCATTAATATAGTGATTAATTTATAATAATATCAGCTATTTGCGGTGCCCAGATGAGAGATACAGGGCTATCATGGCCTTCTTGTTATTTAAGACTTCCACTGTTTTTAAAGTACTGTAAAACCTCACTTAAAGACCACCACTATAATAAAACCACCTCAAAATTAAGTGCAATTTCCATACTGTACTCTTTATTCAACCTCAATATGAAGTCCACTTCAATAATAAGATCAGTTTTGAGGGGTCCTAAGGGTGGTCATATTATTGAGGTTTTACTGTATTATTACTCGGCCTTTAAAAAAATCCAATTCAGACACCTCTTGATTTAGGTGGGGGGGGCATTTCCATGAGTTAGGTAGGGTTAGACAAAATGAACCAATTTTTAAGTATGGCCTTAGAGAGTCATGCACTTCTACTAAAAGCAGTCTTTAGTTTATATCCCCCCCCCCCCCAAAAAGATTTTAATTATTGTCTGATATTGAAAAAACCTTTATTTCAAACTTAGATGATTTTTAAATTGTGTAGTGTTAGTATGTTTTATATGATCATAACTGTAATCGAGACTGGCATTTTAATTTACCTCCAGTCATGTCATGTGTTAAAATTGAAAGTTTGTGTTAATTTGATACTAACGTCATGGTTAATTGTGTCTGTAATTTCTATACCAATATCTAATTATAGTGTACTTTAACTTAACTACATCCCCAGGACATGTGTTCACAAATATACATTAACCTTATATTGAGAATCTTGGAATCACATTTTTGCTTTAGAATTGAGATCAAGAACTTGAGAGCATGGAAATCTGAATCAGTTGGTCAGAGCTTTATCCTGAAAATGATATTGTGTTAACATGAGGTCTGTGACCATATCAGTCATTTATTGGGGGGTTTTCAAATGACTTGGCACAAATGTTCATCTTGATGAGACGTCAATACGAGGGGTCTACAACCTTTTATACAGAATATTACACTGTCATTAATAGGGGGATTTTCAAATGACTTGGCATAAATGTTCATCATGATGATCTCATGTATCATACAAGTGTCCTGTGTCTGTAGCAAAAATGTCAAGGTCACACTTAAGGTAAAATATAAAAAAACGGATCTACACTTACTTTTAGAGGTCAAAATTAAGACACCTTATCTGGAATATTCAACCATCATTTATTAAGAGATTTTCCAATTACTTGGCACAAATGTTCATCATGAGGAGACAGTGTATTGTGTTGAAGACCCATGTCTGTGGCTCAAAGGTTAAGGTCACACTTGGAGGTCAGAGTTAAAAAAAGTGTCTTAAACATATTGTCTGGAATATTTAAATTACTTGGCACAAAAGTTCACCATCATAGGACATTTCTTTGCATGCAACACCCATACCAGTGTTCACATTCATTAACTGTATTCTCCTCATCTTTGGACATTTTGCAGGCTCAACATGTTGCCCTTAGGCATTTAGTATGATTGAAATAGTGTTTAGTTAACAGTGTAAAATCAAATTCAAACAAACACCATGGATTATCTTATACTTATTGCTTATTGCTTATTCTGTTCTGTAGTCATGATAATTGTTTGCCAATGCAATTGGAGACAGTCCTGGTTTATTTGGAAAGAAAATGAGATTCTGAACTCTCGATGGATTCTGTTGCTTATATTACATTTGGCCAAATTTGTATTAGCATTTCTAATGCACACATACAATATTCATTTTTCCATTACGTAGCATTGTCAGTAATGACGGGTTTTATTGAAACAGCTTGTTGTCTGTCCCAAGTTACACAATGGTACACAGAAGCTGTTGTCATTGCAAACTTTTCATGATTGCGTGTGCATCAGCAAGCGTGCAATTTGTCTTGCAATGAATGACATTGCCTCTTACATTTGGGAATTTGTCTTGTTCTAGACTGTAAATCTGTCAACATATCTATTATTTATATTGCAGCAGATGTCAGAAACATCACATGATTGCACTTTATTGACTGGTTCCAGTTATTCCATTCAAGCATGTGTACAGCTGGCAAAGAAATTTTCATCTGGAGTTGACAGTCTAATGCAATGGCTGAAGGTTGTTGATCAGCACATAAAGCAGTAAGTTAGGAAATCAAAGCACTGAAAGTGCTGTGGGACGGTACCACTCGTCTCTGTGGTGAAGCTGGCTTATAATATCAAGCTATGTGTAAATATGTCAGATAGTTTGTATGGAATATAGAATAAAACATAAAATATAAGACAGAAATGCGAAAAGAATAGAAATTTATTGAAAAAATAGTAAACATTTTTTCCTAGAGATCTTCAATCTGACTTGTTCTAGAAATACTAGATTTTCAAACTGAAAAAAGAAAAAATGGTTTGTTATAATAGTAAAAGCATAAAATTGTAAATCAAGTGAATGTTTGTCACTATTATAAATAAATGAAATGCAAAGATATCAGACCCTTTATGTAACGTTTTTTTATATTTAATTGAAATTGAAATGACAAATTTCAATAATAGAAGCACTAAATTAAAGTGAAATAAAGCAGTAAGTTAGGAAAAAACTAATGGAAGAATAAACAAGACATGGTCGGCGCAATTTGAAGTTTGCAAATTGGTTGCACTCTCTTGGTTAAATTTTGTTGTACAACATAAAAAATGCCTAAATGTCATTCAATTACGATATACTACAAATACTCGGAGTACTGTAATCAATCGTAACTTCTTGGCAGAGCCAATAATGCCGAGGTGTTCCGAATGAGACCGCATTATAAATACCCCGTAGTGTGATCATAGACACACTATAGTCTGTTACAATATAGTTCAACATTACTTATTGCGTCAGTCGTGAACTCACACGTCCATGTTAATAAACTTGTAACATAGCATTTTATTTGATTAAAAGAATATAAATGTTCGCGACTGGTACATAAAACCAAGAAAGTCTTACTCCATAGATACGTTGATTGACGCCTCTACCGCATCTCCATGCAGACCCCTTTTAACACCTCTACCGTATCTCCATGCAGACCCCTTTTAACGCCTCTGACTTTCTGACCAAAATTTATTGATTTTTTCGAAAAATCAGACATTCTAATTTATTCTTATGAAAAGATTGCTCTTTCCTTAAGCTAAAGCATTAAAAAAAAGATTGGGTTACTACATAAAGTTTTTGCATAAACTGCATTTAAAACATCACAGCTAGCGATTTTACGCTGCACTCGCGGAAGTGTAATTTCTTCACATACTCGTGGCAAGTTTCCAATAAATTTTCGGATTTTTATAATAAGTACCGTAATTTTAACTTACCCTAATGCAAAGAGCAATCTTGTTAGATTATAATTCCACCAAAAATATATGGTTAGTAATCAAAGTTAATCCATAAACGGCGATGAAACAATCCATTTTCAGAAAACTTTCAGAGCACGATTGCATCATAACTATTTCTAATCAAAGCACAAAAGTGCTGAGGGACGGTACCACTCGTCTCTGTAGCCAAGCTGGCAACTCGTTGCATTGTCGTGTGCAACGAGACCATATCTACGATAAATCCAAAACTGTAAACGGTGTTGGCTGTTGTGTATTGAAAATGTTGACAGATACTGTATACATTGAATGATAGCAGAAAGGTTACCAGGTCGTGGTGGTGTTTTCTTGGTGTGGATTTACTGTGCTAGTGTTGTATTTGAAGACTAGATATTGCAAATAGCTGGGGCCATATTGTGGAGTTCACAATTCCAGTGCAAATCTTGTAGTTTTACTATAGAATAAAGAGGGCGAACAAGCACCGGGCCGACACCAAAGAAACTCGTGTATTAATATATTGCTTTAAACCCCATCTGAACTCCACACAAACAGCTAATTAGTTCACAAACCACTTTAGCAGGTCACCTTTTCAACATTTCATTTTATTGAAACGTTTATGATATTATTTCGTTCGGTGAACTTTGGAACTATTTTGTTTCCGTAGTAATTAGGCCGATGTGGACGTTTTTGACATGTTACCGGCTTTCAGTCTTTTTTGTGTTTTGAACACGGGAACCAATTGTTGTATGCCTCTCAAATTGCCACTACTATAGACGGTACCTGAGCGGTACCGTCCAAAAATGTCGGTCATTTTCCGAAAATGACCACTTCATTTTGGATATTTTCATTTAGTTTAATTGTACTAATACACTTCCTTGTAAGCTATATATTTCAAACGAATTCTGTGAAAAACAAACTGGGTTTAATTATCTTAAAAAAGTGTAAAGATCCACTAAACAAAGGATGTAGATCACATGTGCCTGTCGTGTAATTGTCTAGCTATTTCCCCATCACAAATGTGTGAAAAATCAATACTAAGTAGGTCAAATCCAACACCAGAGAATTCCCTGTGGAAATGAATAACAAGGCTACTGCTACTCACTAGATAAATCTTGAAATACACTATAGAAAATGTTAACCAATCTGCTTCAATGTTACAGCTATTTTTAAATTGAAGAGAAAATGCGCGAAATTGCCTTGGTGGTTAACGTAAGATTTGATTGGTTTACAGAACACTGAATATGTAATTAGCAAAACCATGTTAGTACGGCTGCGCCGAAAAATGAACTTTGAACATATCTGTTTAAGATGTGCATTAAATCCAGAAGTAATATAAAGTACAGTAGGTGATAAAGGTTCTGGTCAGCTCAGTCATAGAGTGCTTGGTTGCTAATCTGGAAGTTGTAGCTTGAAATTTTGGGCAAAGGTAATTGGTCTCCATTAAAATTTAGTCAATATTAACATATATGTTCTATTAAATGCTCCCGGCATGCAGCAAAACACCAACAAAGCAAATATATATGGGTCTGAAATATCGTCGACACTTTAGGTCGACAGTACTCAGCACTGTGTTTGATGCAATGCTATTCGAAAATTTTGTTCTCTCCAAATTAAAAGGTGTGGCGTCTTAAATTTCAGAAGTCGACCGTCATGAGTGTTGAGTTTGTCCATGATGCCCATTTAATATTTGTTTAACTGGCGTGAAAGGTTTTATGCGACTGATGTATTCCGGGAACGTCAAATAGGACATATACAGTTTTTATTATTTGTCTTAAAGGTACTGAACTCCAGATTGAAAACAAATCGTCGTTTTTGCAATTCCGCAAAATATGTGTAGTTGTATCATCATACACGTAAATAAAAGCTGTAGATGGTGAATATTTGAATAATTTAAAGCAATTAGGCTAATTAAATCGCCGTCGTAATATCGAGCAATCGGAGTTTTCCAGTTTAAAAATACCGCGGAGTTCCCATCCAGCATGCACCTCAAGAGTCGCATGATCAATTTGCAAAATAAACATACACAATGGCGTAATCCACTACTGACATCGAGGAGATAATTGTTCAGTGATTATTTATTTTCGTTGCGTGCAAATAAATAGTAAGTGACTTATAGCTACCTTGTTTACTGCATTTATTCTTTTCTTTGCGCTGATGAATTGTTTGAATGACAGAGGCGTTCCGAATGTGCATGAGCTCAATGTTTACGGTTCTATTTTTAGATTTACAGGGTAGACTAACCCTAGTAAAATTTTCGATGGAAAAATACGAAAAACTACGCTATGACAATGTTTCGCAAGTAATGATGAATGAAAGTAATAATGTTTTAGAGCATTACGTGCAACAATATCAAGATTTTGTAAATATTTGACAATTTTCTTTTTTTTTGCTCGCTCGTCAATCTGGAGTTCAGCACCTTTAACACTAACAGTCTAATACTTATTAAACTGAAACAACACTGTGGTACATAAATTGCATAAATAGTCACAAACTTAATAGTCATCAAAAGTTACGTATACATGTAGCTCATACTGGTCTGATACGCAACATGTATTTGCTATATTATTATTATACCATACAATTTTACTTGCAATTTCACTGCCTGGGAACCATCTGGTCAATGAGGATTTTGATGTAACAGAATTTCTAGACTGCTAAAAAACCTTCCATTATCTGATTTTAGTAGGTATGCTGTCACAGTTTTAGTAGGTATGCTGTCACAGTTTTATGATCAGTAGGATGTCCTTTGTGCTCAGCTCCAGAAAATTGGGTGATAATTTACCACATAAATAAGCGTTATGTTTCATACAGTCTAGTGTGCCATGAAATTGATGCGGTGAACTGGTTGAATGATGGCTGTGTCTTATATACTGAGTATGAGATAAAGGGTCATAAAAATCTTGCCCAGTTGTCTTCATAGTCTATATACCAGACTTATGGAACTTGTTAATCCAAGTAGTTTTTCTTGTCGAAACATTATGAACATTCCCAATTTCGTGAATATTGTGTCATAACCATCAGGCCACACCTTTTTTATTTCTTGGTTTACAAAACCGGCGAACGTAATTTTTGCAAAAGTGGAAAAAAAATAAAAATACGATTTCGGATTTTTTTCCTCCAGATGCCGTGAAAAAAACCCCCCAAAAAAACAGAAGAACTGACATTTCGACTTGAATATTAAACAAGTGTTACATATATATATATATTAAAATGACATGATCACTCGTTTTCACGCCCTAATACCATTTCCATGATCACTCAATTTCACGCCCTAATACCATCTCCATGATCACGCGTTTTCAATCACTTGTTTTTAAACCACTATAATTTTTTTCGTAAAATTCGGACATTCTACTTTATTCTTATGAAAAGATCGCTCTTTCATTAAGCTAAAGCATTTAAAAAAAATTGGGTTACTATATAAAGTTTTTGCATAAACTGCATTTAAAACATCACAGGTAGCGATTTTACGCGGAAGCGTAATTTCTTCACATACTCGTGGCAAGTTTACAATAAATTCTCGGATGTTTACAATAAGTACCATAACTTTAACTTACCCTAATGTAAAAAGCAATCTTGTAAGATATTAATTCAACCAAAAAAATGTGGTTAATAATAAAAGTTATTCCAAAAACGGCCATCAAATAATCCCATGTAAAGAAATTTTCACAGAAAAAATACGTCATCATGACATTTTATGTGTACACAAGTCTGCTATTTTCTGAAAATTCACCAGCACAAAATCAATATTAAAGTAGGTCAAATCCAGGTACTTATTGTCTGTGTTGCAATTCTTGTGACAACAATTTAATTTTCAACAAGAATAAACATCAAAGATGTTTGAAGTCGCTGGCTAAGTCTTTGAAGTAAATATTTTTGGATGACAGTTGCAGCCACGTTGTTCAAAGATCAAAGATTGATATGACGTAATCATTTTTTTTTTTTTTTTTTTTTTTTTTTCGACCTACCAGTCTAACTTTTTTCAAAAAATTCTTGTAAACCAAGAAATAAAAAAGGTGTGGCCTCATTGATAAGGCAAATGGTGTGTTTATGACTTGCCTGGAAGTACTGACCTGAATGTCTGCAAGCTATGGAGAGTCCTCCACTTTAATCACAGATGAAAGACAAATTACTTTAGATTTGTAAGCTTGCATCCAATTACAACGTATGCCTTAACCAGTCTTCAAACTCATGACCAGAAAAGTTGATGTTAGGGAATGGTCGCAGTTTCAGTACTATAACTCTTTGTGCCTGTAATTCTTTTCAGAATGCAGATGGTTCCCGAATGCTTCGTCAACTTGCTGGTCTCCGTATTGTTGAAACACTGTGATGGGGGAACCAGTCGTATTGTATTCTACAGACTGACTTCCATTGTGGAAGCAGATCCTGCTAAGGTAAGGAAACTTCTTCTGTTTTACAGAACCTTAAAGTGGAAGGCAACTTGCTATGGCAACAGTGTCAGGCTGCATCAGATCTGTTGACTTAAAAGACTTCATGAAGTTGTGTTCCTGGAATGAAATAATATATGGTCAATTCAAAGTTATCTGATAAAACGGGAAATGAAATGTTAATACAACCTCGTTTACATGTTTGTTGCCATTGTAAGATGTTTACAAATGTAATTTAAGTTCATTTGATTTGATTTTATAAAATTGCCAGAATTAACATTACAGTCATCTTTTGTGTGCTGTTACAGCAACTAGACTGTTTACAAGGTCTGAAAACAAATAGTGTAAAATTGTTTGAAGATTCAAATTCTCGTGGAAGAGATCTCAAATTTTAAATCCCAGTCTTTGATTTTTGTATTCATTGAATTTCTGAGCTAATCTCAATTGTGTTCGAATTACGTGTCACCCATAATTGTACTCCCATTGTTCTGCTTTGGGTTTTTATGGTTCTATTTGGTTAAAAACGTGTTTTGAAAAGCTTGACAAGTGTTCATTACAACATGGAACACGATTTAAAATGGTAACAAATGCTAGCAGAAAGTTCTCATCTCTCCATGTATTTGGTTTAAGTCATGTAAATAGCCAGGGTCTTATAGTGACTTTTCTAGCTGCTAGGTAAGATTCCAGGTGCCCCTTTGTAGCATTTTATGGGTTTATGATGGCTCTTGGATAGAACCATTGACCTTCCGCAAACCAGCTGTATAGCATTGTCACATACAAATTTTACATCCAGAATTGGATTCAAATCCAAAGCAGTGAGGGGCTAGTGATGGGAAATTAATCCAATGTCTTGTTTTGAATAGAACCTTATTTGCAAAGTCTTTGAGTTTGCTTGTGTATGCCAAGTGTTTTAATCAAGTCAATTTTGGGCTGAAATGCATCCCCTTGTCTTACTCTGTAATCTGGCTTTTTTCCCTTATTTTTTTGATTCCCCTCTAAGGGCATTGGTGATTTTTTCAGTCAGAACCCATAAACATTATCTGTAATATTACACCTCTCATGATTCTCGTATGTCATTTACATTTGTACCTCTGAAAGTTCATGCATGCAATGTTTGGTAGCATAGACATGGAAGTTATTTTCCCCTATTTTCCCCTTTAGATCCTATTTTTGCCCCTTAAAGGGTCCAGCCACCATTTTCTATTTCAAATTTATGAACTTTGAAACTATTTCAAATGATGAAGAAGTTGACTTTTGTGATGTTATAAAAATAGCCTCCATATGGATCGCCATTTCTAGTGCCTTTATTTACTCAATGGTCACTGAATTGCACTTAGTACATTTTTGGTTCCATTTCTGGTGTAAAATTATCTTCTAAAATTTTACCACAATCTTTGGTGCCTCTTGGGCATTCTGTATTCAGTCGTTATTGTTTGCACTTTTACAGTTTAGTATAATTATAGATCCAACATGCATTGGTGACAAAATGTTGATTTATGTTGCTTAGGGACAATTGTTGTCACGATTGTCTTTGAATTGTAGGAAATTATTAATATACGATGATTGCTTTATTGTCAGAATCTGCAATAAATTACCCATTTGTGCCACAGGGAATGTTAAGAGAATTAGATTGTGTTGATATGCCTTCAGTTTCTGAACACTATTTAATAAAAGCCACAAACAATAAATGAGAGTTTGGAAATCGTCCACTCTTCTGGGACCCTTCTTGATGGTTGGGACCCTTCTTGATTGTGTACATGTTACCAAAGACTCTTATGACTAGGGTTTTGTAAGACTTGAGCAAGTTTTCTCAAGAATTTTTAAAGTCAATGTGTAAAAAAAGTTTTGTAAATTCCTTTTTTATGTTTTTTGTTGCTAATTGTTGAGTTACTATTTTGAACACAACCGGCATTAATAAATACATGAAAGGTGAAATTGCCTCCTGACTAATAATCATTTAAATTGTATTATCACCTCGTGGCTAAATAATCATGTAAAAATGTAAAATCATCTCCAGCTTGTACTTCTTGAACTTGGCCAAGTTTTCAAAAAATCTTTTATTTATTACCATTGTGAAACTTGTGAGAAATGCTCGTCCTTGCTCATTGGTAAAAACTTAGAAATGTTGTTTCTCTCCTGAAATTATGAAATAGTTATGGGACAGTGGTTCAGTCTTGTTTTAATGTACTGGAACACTGTTTGTCAAGCCTGATATAAAGGACTGGCCAATGGGGTAATTTGCTGCCTTCTTCATAAAATATAATAAACTCTCTATCAACATGAGAACAGTCATTGGAATACAAGAGTTGACTTGATCTAAAAAAAATACAATTTTATTGTTTCCAGGTTTGACAAAGACCATCTTATGGCCATGACATACATTTACGTTATAGAGTTAAGCATGGCACTTATGTCGTACTAAAACTGAGCATTAAATAAAAGGTTTTTGTCATTTAAAATGTTTGATTTATGTGTCTATACTGTGCCTATACTTCACAAATGTAATCATGTTTTAATTCAAGAATTGGAAACAATATTAACCTCCATGGGATGCTGATGGGTGAAATCTAAGATTCCTGGTCTGATAAGTTTACCAGTGTTCAGCGTCAATGTTGACATATCTGATTTATATTGGCAATGCTTTTTAAGACAATTTGTTTTTACTTTGATGTTTTTGGCCTGAAAACTAAATTGCTTTTTAATGTTGCAAGATGTTTTCACATTCTATTGTTTTGTTGTGCCTCTTGAGAGAAGCTTATGTTCAAAGTCTGCCATGTTGGAAAACCATTCCTGACACTCTTCCAACCTTAAACATCCTGTTACACTACATTTACAGATTTTGTTTGATTGTGTTGCCTATTATTCCATTGTGTCAAATAATAAATCAAGTATAATTATTATGCTTAAACCTCTTTAATCTTCAGAAGGTGTGAAAGTATGCAAATTGCACACAAAGGTATATAGAATTCATCTTTAAGAACGTTTTTTGTTTATCTCATGGCAATACTATGTCTTGTTTCCCATGCAATATAATCTTAATATACTTAATAGTTATACCATACTCCGAGAGGGAATGTTTGCAAGTTTATTCAGGTCACTGCACAAGCTTGAAACTATTGAATGAAGACTATCCCATTATGCAGTAAAACCTCTCCTTAAGACCACGTCAATAATTAGACAATCTCAAAATTAAGACCACAATTTTCAAGTCCATTTTCACTGTTTTATTCTTTATTCAACCTTGATCTTAAAACCACCTCAATATTAAGTCCAGTTTTAAATGTCCAAAGGGTGGTCTTAATATTGAGGTTTTACTGTATATGTTACTCAGCACTCGAAGCTCAAATTTACTTTAGTATGGTGTTTGAATGTTTGAAGTGGATTATAATATTTACTAAGTGACTGAGTTTTCTTTGTTATCCACATTCTTTGTGATTTGAGTGTGCGCCTGAGATTGAGTGTGCTTCTGAGCTTTGAGTATGCACCTTATAGCTTTGAGTGTGCACCTGAGCTTTGAGTGTGCACCTGTGCTTTGAGTGTGCACCTGAGATTGAGTGTGCACCTGAGCTTTGAGTGTGCACCTGTGATTTGAGTGTGCGCCTGAGATTGAGTGTGCACCTGTGCTTTGAGTATGCACCTTATAGCTTTGAGTGTGCACCTGAGCTTTGAGTGTGCACCTTATAGCTTTGAGTGTGCACCTGAGATTGAGTGTGCACCTGAGCTTTGAGTATGCACCGTATAGCTTTGAGTGTGCACCTGAGCTTTGAGTGTGCACCATATAGCTTTGAGTGTGCACCTGAGATTGAGTGTGCACCTTAGCTTTGAGTATGCACCTTATAGCTTTGAGTGTGCACCGTATAGCTTTGAGTGTTCACCTGAGCTTTGAGTGTGCACCATATAGCTTTGAGTGTGCACCTGAGATTGAGTGTGCACCTTAGCTTTGAGTATGCACCTTATAGCTTTGAGTGTGCATCTGAGATTAAGTGTGCACCTGAGCTTTGAGTATGCACCTTATAGCTTTGAGTGTGCATCTGAGATTGAGTGTGCACCTGAGCTTTGAGTATGCACCTTATAGCTTTGAGTGTGAATCTGAGATTAAGTGTGCACCTGAGCTTTGAGTATGCACCTTATAGCTTTGAGTGTGCATCTGTGATTGAGTGTGCACCTGAGCTTTGAGTATGCACCTTATAGCTTTGAGTGTGCGCCTCAGATTGAGTGTGCACCTGAGCTTTGAGTATGCACCTTATAGCTTTGAGTGTGCATCTGAGCTTTGAGTATGCACCTTATAGCGTTGAGTGTGCATCTGAGATTTTATTTATTGGGGATTTTTAAATAACTTGGCACAATTGTTCACCATGAAGAGACAGTGTGGTGTGCTCAAGACATGTGTCCTTAGCTCAAAGGTCAAGGTCACACTTAGTGGTCAAAGTTAAGAAAAAAAGGTTCTATAACCTCTTGTCCTGAATATGACACTATCATTTATTGGACAATTATTTGAATTACTTGGCACAAATGTTCACTTTGGTGAAACGGTGTGTCACATGCAAACTGGTAAAAAATGGGTATACATGTAATAGATATACTGCATTATATGACCGAAGTCTCTTCATCTCTCGACAATTAGTGGGCTCGACAGGTTAACCTTGGGCATCTAGTTATATCTATGTTACTTATTTTCAGGGATTGCTTTTGCTGCCTGTGTATCTTTATATGTTGCGAAAGACATCTTGTCCGTCTCAGCGGTTGTGTATACTTGAAGCATTACCTACATTGGCTACTCACAAGGTAAAAATCAAGGGTTCAATGCAATACTTTTGTAACTCCTACGTACTTATACAGGAGTTACAATAGTCATGCACTAAGCCCTCAAAATACTCTGGTCAAGGTCACTGTAAACTCACTGAAAAATCAATTTCAAACAGCATAGTCATGTATTTTCAACTTTTCTTAATAAATCAATAATCATTTTCTCTTTGTTAACTTACTATCAATTTTACAAACTTTGAATAGCTCACTCAATCTGCTTCTTGCTTCATCCACCAAATCTCCCAAGTGTTGCAGTGCACTCAATCTGCTTCTTGCTTCATCCACCAAACCTCCCAAGTGTTGCAGTGCACTCAATCTGCTTCTTGCTTCATCCACCAAACCTCCCAAGTGTTGCAGTGCACTCAATCTGCTTCTTGCTTCATCCACCAAACCACCCAAGTGTTGCAGTGCACTTAATCTGCTTCTTGCTTCATTCACCAAACCTCCCAAGTGTTGCAGTGCACTCAATCTGCTTCTTGCTTCATCCACCAAACCTCCCAAGTGTTGCAGTGCACTCAATCTGCTTCTTGCTTCATTCACCAAACCTCCCAAGTGTTGCAGTGCACTCAATCTGCTTCTTGCTTCATTCACCAAACCTCCCAAGTGTTGCAGTGCACTCAATCTGCTTCTTGCTTCATTCACCAAACCTCCCAAGTGTTGCAGTGCACTCAATCTGCTTCTTGCTTCATTCACCAAACCTCCCAAGTGTTGCAGTGCACTCAATCTGCTTCTTGCTTCATCCACCAAACCTCCCAAGTGTTGCAGTGCACTCAATCTGCTTCTTGCTTCATCCACCAAACCTCCCAAGTGTTGCAGTGCACTTAATCTGCTTCTTGCTTCATCCACCAAACCTCCCAAGTGTTGCAGTGCACTCAATCTGCTTCTTGCTTCATCCACCAAACCTCCCAAGTGTTGCAGTGCTCTCAATCTGCTTCTTGCTTCATTCACCAAACCTCCCAAGTGTTGCAGTGCACTCAATCTGCTTCTTGCTTCATCCACCAAACCTCCCAAGTGTTGCAGTGCACTCAATCTGCTTCTTGCTTCATCCACCAAACCTCCCAAGTGTTGCAGTGCACTTAATCTGCTTCTTGCTTCATCCACCAAACCTCCCAAGTGTTGCAGTGCACTCAATCTGCTTCTTGCTTCATTCACCAAACCTCCCAAGTGTTGCAGTGCACTCAATCTGCTTCTTGCTTCATTCACCAAACCTCCCAAGTGTTGCAGTGCACTCAATCTGCTTCTTGCTTCATCCACCAAACCTCCCAAGTGTTGCAGTGCACTCAATCTGCTTCTTGCTTCATCCACCAAACCTTCCAAGTGTTGCAGTGCTCTCAATCTGCTTCTTGCTTCATTCACCAAACCTCCCAAGTGTTGCAGTGCTCTCAATCTGCTTCTTGCTTCATGCACCAAACCTCCCAAGTGTTGCAGTGCACTCAATCTGCTTCTTGCTTCATTCACCAAACCTCCCAAGTGTTGCAGTGCTCTCAATCTGCTTCTTGCTTCATTCACCAAACCTTCCAAGTGTTGCAGTGCTCTCAATCTGCTTCTTGCTTCATCCACCAAACCTCCCAAGTGTTGCAGTGCTCTCAATCTGCTTCTTGCTTCATTCACCAAACCTTCCAAGTGTTGCAGTGCTCTCAATCTGCTTCTTGCTTCATTCACCAAACCTTCCAAGTGTTGCAGTGCTCTCAATCTGCTTCTTGCTTCATCCACCAAACCTCCCAAGTGTTGCAGTGCACTCAATCTGCTTCTTGCTTCATCCACCAAACCTCCCAAGTGTTGCAGTGCACTCAATCTGCTTCTTGCTTCATCCACATAACCTCCCAAGTGTTGCAGTGCACAAAAAGCTTCTCCTCCCAATACTATTTTGAGAATCGCAAAATTGAGCTGCCTGTCCATCTTCATTATGAAATACTTTTACAATGAAATTTGTGTGGTAGTGATTTCATTATTATGGCCAAAGACTGTATGTTTCCCTATACAAGTATTATGCTGTAAAATATGATAAAATTGCGCAACAAATGTTTGTAAGATATTTGTATTGAGTAGAAATTATTGATTTAAAATGAAATGACATCATGATTTTGTTAGACAAAACTAAACTCTATATTATGACATGTGTGTGTAAGTTATTATAACTTTATAAACCAGTTGATTATAATGGTGTTAACATTTTTGTCATTTAGCATAATTCCTTTGATATTAAGAAACCTACATTTATTTTCATTTAAAACTATTTAAACCATAATTTATCTGGCATATTTCTGGCATATTTCTCATGTCTCAACTTCCTTTCATCAGTGTTGAGGTGCAAAGCCATTTTTGTAGAATTATGATTAGGTGCGAACAATTTTAATTGATGCTTTGATATGTTTGCAATTAACAAATCTGTATGGTGACCAATTGTCTCGATGTTTTATTGTGTTGCTTCTTATGAAATAGATTTCTAAATATGTGCTCCACATGTCAAGACACAAGTATATAAAGGCATGCTTCCTTTAATATAAAAAAAAATAGAATATAAAAAAAAAACTTACTTTGAGTTATACGAAACGATTGACAACTTTGTGCATAAAGTCATATATGCAAGGTGAACTGTTATTGTACTTATTGTTATTATTTTGGACTTGTGTGGAATAAAAATGAATAGAATGACATCCACCGTGCAACCTGTTTACAGTGGTAGTAGATATATGCAACGTACTAATGGCGAAGAAACACGCGGCTCCAAACGCTTCGTAAAATAAGTACTGTGGAGTGTTACATAATTGGTGTATCTTGTTACATAATTGGTGTATCTTGTTACATAATTGGTGTATCTTGTTACATAATTGGTGTATCTTGTTACATAATTGGTGTATCTTGTTACATATTAAGTGTATCTTTATACATAATTGGTGTATCTTTTTACATAATTGGTGTATCTTGTTACATAATAGGTGTATCTTGTTACATAATTGGTGTATCTTGTTACATAATTGGTGTATCTTGTTACATTATTGGTGTATCTTGTTACATCATAGGTGTATCTTGTTACATAATCGATGTATTTTGTTACATAATTGGTGTATCTTGTTACATAATTGTTGTATATTGTTATATAATTGGTGTATCTTGTTACATAATTGGTGTATCTTGTTACATAATTGGTGTATCTTGTTACATCATAGGTGTATCTTGTTACATAATCGGTGTATTTTGTTACATAATTGGTGTATCTTGTTACATAATTGGTGTATCTTGTTACATAATTGGTGTATCTTGTTACATAATTGGTGTATTTTGTTATTTATTGGGAATCAGATAGAGTTGTTGCATGCCTACCTAGTACTCTGTATTCCACCCACTTATGCCTGTTTTGTTGCATGAATATAAGTGGGAAACACTATTTGGAATCTAGGGTTAAATGTGTTTGTTGAAATGATTTATATACGGTAATACCTCAATAATAAGACCACTCTTGGGACCCTTGAAAACTGGTCTTAATATTGAGGTGGTCTTTAAGTGAGATTTTACCGTAGTTGCGTAACTCAGTGCCTGCATGGTTAGCTCTGTTTGTACAGCAATTAACTGGCGAGCTTGAGGTAATAGATTAAACCCTAATTGAGGCATATATTATATAGAGTCAACTGTCATTGTACCGACTACGTTTGTTCCCTGGAGTTATGTCGTTCTATTGAATTAGATCAATGCCACAATGTTCAGATTGGTCCTTCTGGATTTGTGTGTTTGCATGAATATTCTGTGGTAATGAATGTCAGTGTAACAAGATCTGACAGCATGAAGGTAATTGTCCTTTGTCCTCCACCATCTAACTTTTGCAGGAAAGTTTCAGTTGTTTCCAGTATGGTAATGGTTTGTAATCTAAGAACACTTGTGTAAGATCAATTGACTGCCATAATTATATGACCACTGTAATTGAAAAACCACCGAAAAACTTTGTAAAACCTGTGCGTGATTCATGAAATGTCTAGAGATACCACAAATTTTGTTGACTCATTGTGTGATTTCCCGGGCTCTTGATTGTCAAATGCTGTTTAAACAAGTCACTGCATCCTTATTTCCATATTGCATGTATAGAAACATTACATCTAAGGCCAACTAAAAGTTAAAGTCAGTGGATGGTTACCAAGCGGAATGAAACTCTTTGGCTGAGGCAAAAAGCCTGACAAATAATTTTTCTATGTCATTTTATTTTATCAGACAAAAGAGGTAAACATGTTATTAAATAAAATAACAATATTATCTAACTAATGTATCTATGTTGTATCCAAATTAAAAGAGAGAATAAAGTACAACAAAGATTGCCACATTCCTAAGACAACGCCTCCCCACAGTGACCTCCAAGAAAACAATAGTCCATAAAACATCAGGCATTTGAGGAGGTGCAGGGGTAAATACGTAAAGGAACAGGGGCGCATAGAATGGCATGGCCGACCATAAAGGATAACTAAGGAGAATTATTGAGGACAAACAGGGGGGGATTAATAAAGTTAATTTTTCAATATTCAATGATTGTCACCATACGCTTTTGAAAAAGTGGTATGCTGTAAGCTTTCTACAAAGAATGCCGTCAGTGCTTGGACTTGTAAGCTCTAGTTTATACTTACCTATTTCACATTTAATACGAAACAAAGTTTTAAAAAAATCATATTTTGTGTTTGTGGTTCAACTTTTCCCATTGGAAGAAGAGAATAAATTTGTAACTCAATTATCATAATGTCAGCACAAAATGTTTCATTTACGGAAGCAGTTTCCATCTGTTTTTAACATGAGAAGATCCATCTGATTTCAATTTTGATATATTGTGGTAAAGCAATTGAATCTGTTAGCTAAAAAAATCATATAACTCGTTCACCTCTTGCCTTAACTTGTATAATCATGCAAATGATTGTTTTTTCTATTTTGTCTTTGAAAACATATTAGCATAATATCGCTAGTTTCATTTTTCAGTTTATTTGGTAAAATATGGAAAATTTGATGGGATTGGTGTATGGAGTTTTCGATGATAAATTTGATGGGTGTGTTATCATAAACAGCATCCGCATATCACACAAACTCCATCAAGAATCATATAACGATTGGTCTATGACTGACTAGGGAGTATTTTGTTATTTTATCGGACCCCCACACAATTTCAGAATTCAATGAGATTGTTGAGGTATCTAGGGACTCGTAGTTGATATATTTTCTCAATCATTGTTTTCCAATCACTGTTATTTTGTCAATATGGTTTTTTAGGAGTTATTTGCTGGTTTACTTTTTTTTGCATCTTAAGTTATAAACTGAGTTTAGAAACCAGTCTCTGAATGCAGCCTTGTCATTGGTCAGTGTTTCAGATTGTGCCCTGAAACTAAATATCACTGAGTTTTGTGACCCAACTCACTCATGATACACTTAGAGATTGTGAGGATATATTGGACTGTTATTTCACAAAGATTGCAACACATATGAATGTTGAATAAAATATCTGTGTATCTGTATGCAAATATACTGTATGTATGCAAATGGAATATGATATATAAAAAAACAGACCTTGGGTTTCATGGAACTTCTCCAGGGTTTTCCCTTGGATTTTTCAAATGGGGGTCCTGGGATTCGCATATTTGCAAATTTGGGAGTAAAGTGTAAATTCTCTGGCTGTTACATTTTTTTTCACCAGCCATTACATGTGATAATGTATTACTGAGAGTAATGCAAGCTGCAAGCACTGAGTGGATATTAGGTGAAAGTAATTTCTAAAGAGGCGTTTAAATAATGATAAGTGCCAATTGGCCAAAATGGGCTATCGAACGCTTGTGGGTCCCACAGATGCATACATGTTTATAAATGCTGGTCCTCGGCCTGAAAATTGAGTTAGAGAGGCAGAAAACATGCTTCTGAGAAATCCTTGCTTCTCCATGGAGCTACATTTCAAATTGAATACTCCATTCCTTAAACCTTCACTTTATTTTGTCTGATCATTCAGTTTTCCAACAGGTTCTTGTCTTATCATGTCTTCTATGTTTTAGTATAACGTATCTCCAGTTTTGAAGGCAATTCAAGGATTGTCAACCTGTTCCAAATTGAAGAGTCTGTCTTTAAAGTTACTGACAGATTTATGGGTCCTGCAAGACAGATGTTTCCCTCAGCTACTCAAGGCTGTGATGGAAAAAGGAAAATCACACATCAGCATGGCAACAATGACTGATGACATCACAATTGCAAAAGCTTGTGCTATCAAAGAAGTATGCCGCCTCAGGTAAGTGTCTTACATACATTACTATTTAATTCACCGATTGAGAAAACAAGTGAAGTGACATTTAAATTCCATTATAGATTTCTAGAAAATTCACACTTTTTTTATGCCCCCCGCCATTCGAAGAATGTGTTACCCCAGTCCATCCTTCCATGCAAAAGAATGGTTTCTGATCAATAACTCTTGAAAGGATGGATGAATTTCTATTCATATTGGACGCATATGTATAGGATAATAAAATAAGTTCGATATCGGTCACAATTGACCTATTTTTGGGGTAGCTTTGGCTCTTTTTTTACATAAAAAATATTCTGACAAGCATATAGCGGCCGCATCCGTATCCTAATCATTTTGTTAGAACATTAAAATCTGTCCATGCTGCAAGAAAAGTAAGTGGTGGCAGGTTCCATTAACATCCTAATCATTGTAAGTTATTTAGATTGTTATACATTGAACGATGTTCACTGAAGTTGCTTGACACAGTTCATGTATTTGGCGAAACTATCTAGGCCTATTTGATTACAGATTAGGTGTTTGTCTCGAAGAGAAAACTTAATGTGGTTTCCAATAAACTAAACGGATTTCCTGCTATCATGTGACTGCTTCACTTGATGTTATGGAATGGTATGTCTGTGTTTCACACCGTGACTAAGATTTGATTGATGGCTCTCTTCATTTGGTATGGCTTCAATGGTCAAAATCTCATTGCAAGAAGGATTGGCTTGTCTTTAGAATATGAATTAGACTGTGTCAACTCTGATACACTCTGTCAGTTTTCATTTGAGTGTTGAGGAATTATTCTTGGTAAAGACTAGTCTAGTTTTCATTTGAGTGTTGAGGAATTATTCTTGGTAAAGACTAGTCTGCTCGATGATTGTAAGGGACAGAATAACCCTTATTCAGCCCTTTTTTCAGGCATGCGATGGTTATGGATTGTTATGGATGTCCAATTTTGTTTTTGTCCATCAGACTTGAAGTATGAACATTTTTAGGGGTATGAGGGGTCCAAAGGGGGCTGGTACATTAAGAAGATGGTGTAACACGAACTATTTCAACCTAAAACCGTCATCCAAGCCAAAACCAATGATACCATGTAATATTACTGATAAGGGTTATAACATAATTTCTGCATGTTTCAAATTGGATTTATTGATTTTGTGTGTGGTGAACTGTTAATGTCTTGTTCTTTGTTTGAATTGTATTGTATTAGCTGTGTGCAGGTACTTGTGAATTAGAATTTGGTTAAGTTTAAAAACCTAACACCCAATGACTTGAACTTGGGATGGAAAATGTATTTTTTGGAGTTACAGCCCGTGTTAGTAACTTAACATGGTATTATTGGTTATGGTTTCAATGACTGATATGGCATCATGGTTATCATGCAGCAATAATGATTATAATATTGAATGTTTTCAGACCTGAACAGCATGGTGCAGAGATGTTGTCACCTTTGTCGGATATACTTACAGCCTCGAGGGATGAGCAGAGTGGACTTGTGGCCGCCTTGTGTTTGGAAGCCTTGTACTACATCTGCCAGGCTGAGGTAAAAATTAATCACATAATACCATAACTGCATAGCTGGTAAGATTGTTGGTTGGTAGAATGTTCCTGGCATTGACTTGACTAGTAATAGTGCATGGAAAAGTCATTCTGTCTGCACTTCTAATTTAAGTTCCTTTGAAAAGAACAAATTTGATCTGATTGAAACATACTGAATGTGGTCTAGTCTTGCATGTGAACAGATTCCTTCTTGTTGAAACATACTGAATGTGGTCTGGTCTTGCATGTGAACAGATTCCTTCTTGTTGAAACATACTGAATGTGGTCAGGTCTTGCAAATGGACAGATTCCTTCTTGTTGAAACATACTGAATGTGGTCAGATCTTGCAAATGAACAGATTCCTTCTTGTTGAAACATACTGAATGTGGTCTGGTCGTGCAAATGAACAGATTCATTCTAGTTGAAACATACTGAATGTGGTCAGGTCTTGCATGTGAACAGATTCCTTCTTGTCAAAACATACTTAATGAGGTCAGGTCTTGCAAATGAACAGATTCCTTCTTATTGAAACATATTGAATGTGGTCAGGTCTTGCATGTGAACAGATTCCTTCTTGTCGAAACATACTTAATGAGGTCAGGTCTTGCAAATGAACAGATTCCTTCTTATTGAAACATATTGAATGTGGTCAGGTCTTGCAAATGAACAGATTTGTTCTTGTTGAAACATACTGAATGTGGTCAGGTCTTGCAAATGAACAGATTTGTTCTTGTTGAAACATATTGAATGTGGTCAGGTCTTGCAAATGAACAGATTTGTTCTTGTTGAAACATACTGAATGTGGTCAGGTCTTGCAAATGAACAGATTTGTTCTTGTTGAAACATACTGAATGTGGTCAGGTCTTGCAAATGAACAGATTTGTTCTTGTTGAAACATACTGAATGTGGTCAGGTCTTGCAAATGAACAGATTTGTTCTTGTTGAAACATACTGAATGTGGTCAGGTCTTGCAAATGAACAGATTTGTTCTTGTTGAAACATACTGAATGTGGTCAGGTCTTGCAAATGAACAGATTTGTTCTTGTTGAAACATACTGAATGTGGTCAGATCTTGCAAATGAACAGATTTGTTCTTGTTGAAACATACTGAATGTGGTCTGGTCTTGCATGTGAACAGATTTGTTCTTGTTGAAACATACTGAATGTGGTCAGGTCTTGCAAATGAACAGATTTGTTCTTGATGAAACATACTGAATGTGGTCTGGTCTTGCATGTGAACAGATTTGTTCTTGTTGAAACATACTGAATGTGGTCAGGTCTTGCAAATGAACAGATTTGTTCTTGTTGAAACATACTGAATGTGGTCTGGTCTAGCAAATGTAATGGGCTCCAAGTAATATAAACAACCACTGTCATGTTGTGACTTTTCCTGCTTTGAGCAAGAACCCAGGTGCTTCTTTTAGCATTTGTTTGCGCGAAGACTAGCAACTGGGTAGAACCATTGGTCTTCTACAAGTCTGTTGGATAGCTTCTTCTCTTACAAATCTACATCCCAGATTGTATTCGGATGCACAGTCATCAGGGGCAAATGATTTGGACTCAGCAACCATAACCATTTTTACTTGGTGGTCCCCCTAATAAAAACTTGTTCACAACAGTTTAACTATTGTTAAAGAAGAAAGTTTCACACAAAACCCGCAAATTTAGGTTAAATTTTGTTAAGACACCTTAGTGTCAGCTATAACATTTAAAAGTCAATCTGTCGTGACTTTATCTCGTATGTGACCTTTTTTGTTGACGCCCCTACATAATGACATAAGGCACTCTATTCTGTATTTGAAATAAAATAATTTATCTTTCTTTCGCCTGATAGGAAACGAATTGTCATAACAATATTATACTTGTAATAAATTCTCACTTGTCATGAATGCTTAATTGATTGTCTCTCTGCTGGGGATTATAGGTATCTTTTTACATTAACACTATAATGTGTAGGTGGTAGCTATTATATGTAGTTATAACACTGTATTGGTCAGTAATGTGGTGTTATGTTATTGGGACAACTGTTCACATACATATGTACCCTTGAGCCTTCTCAAATGCCTTGTTTTATGGATTGTTGTTTTCCCTGTAGCAACTTATTTTTTCTCTTTAAATTTTTTTTTTATTTTAATATAATTACTAATTGTACATTTCTAGTTTTTACTAGTTTTTAAATAGCAACAAGTATAAAACTTCATTAGTTCCCTTTTGAAGTACTTGGACACATATCCTTCTCTTACAGAATTACATACCTTTCTCTTACAGAATTACTTATCTTTCTCTTCCAGAATAACATACCTTTCTCTTATAGAATTACTTATCTTTCTCTTACAGAATAACATACCTTTCTCTTACAGAATTACTTATCTTTCTCTTACAGAATAACATACCTTTCTCTTACAGAATTACATACCTTTCTCTTATAGAATTACTTATCTTTCTCTTACAGAATAACATACCTTTCTCTTATAGAATTACTTATCTTTCTCTTACAGAATAACATACCTTTCTCTTACAGAATTACTTATCTTTCTCTTACAGAATAACATACCTTTCTCTTATAGAATTACTTATCTTTCTCTTACAGAATAACATACCTTTCTCTTACAGAATTACTTATCTTTCTCTTACAGAATAACACACCTTTCTCTTATAGAATTACTCATCTTTCTCTTACAGAATAACATACCTTTCTCTTACAGAATTACTTATCTTTCTCTTACAGAATAACATACCTTTCTCTTATAGAATTACTTATCTTTCTCTTACAGAATAACATACCTTTCTCTTACAGAATTACTTATCTTTCTCTTACAGAATAACACACCTTTCTCTTATAGAATTACTTATCTTTCTCTTACAGAATAACATACCTTTCTCTTATAGAATTACTTATCTTTCTCTTACAGAATAACATACCTTTCTCTTATAGAATTACTTATCTTTCTCTTACAGAATAACATACCTTTCTCTTACAGAATAACATACTTTTCTCTTACAGAATTACTTATCTTTCTCTTACAGAATAACACACCTTTCTCTTATAGAATTACTTATCTTTCTCTTACAGAATATAATACCTTTCTCTTATAGAATTACTTATCTTTCTCTTACAGAATAACATACCTTTCTCTTATAGAATTACTTATCTTTCTCTTACAGAATAACATACCTTTCTCTTACAGAATTACATATCTTTCTCTTACAGAATAACATACCTTTCTCTTACAGAATTACATATCTTTCTCTTACAGAATTACATATCTTTCTCTTACAGAATTACATATCTTTCTCTTACAGAATAACATACCTTTCTCTTACAGAATTTCATATCTTTCTCTTACAGAATAACATACCTTTCTCTTACAGAATTTCATACCTTTCTCTTACAGAATAACATATCTTTCTCTTACAGAATGACATAC
Organism: Mactromeris polynyma; assembly: GCA_032209605.1. Lineage (NCBI taxonomy): Eukaryota > Metazoa > Mollusca > Bivalvia > Venerida > Mactridae > Mactromeris > Mactromeris polynyma. Next base: position 3,612,983 of record JASFXZ010000034.1, on the reverse strand, counting down.
CTTTCTCTTACAGAATTACTTATCTTTCTCTTACAGAATTACTTATCTTTCTCTTACAGAATAACACACCTTTCTCTTACAGAATTACATATCTTTCTCTTACAGAATTACATACCTTTCTCTTACAGAATTACATACCTTTCTCTTACAGATTTACATACCTTTCTCTTACAGAATTACATACCTTTCTCTTACAGAATTACATACCTTTCTCTTACAAAATTACATACCTTTCTCTTACAGAATTTCATATCTTTGTCTTACAGAATAACATACCATTCTCTTACAGAATTACATATCTTTCTCTTACAGAATTACATATCTTTTTCTTACAGAATTACATATCTTTCTCTTACAGAATTACATATCTTTGTCTTACAGAATAACATACCTTTCTCTTACAGAATTTCATATCTTTCTCTTACAGAATTTCATATCTTTCTCTTACAGAATTTCATATCTTTCTCTTACAGAATTTCATATCTTTCTCTTACAGAATTACATACCTTTCTCTTACAGAATTACATACCTTTCTCTTACAGAATTACATACCTTTCTCTTACAGAATTACATATCTTTCTCTTACAGAATTACATACCTTTCTCTTACAGAATTACTTATCTTTCTCTTACAGAATTACTTATCTTTCTCTTACAGAATTACATACCTTTCTCTTACAGAATAACATACCTTTCTCTTAAAGAATTACATACCTTTCTCTTACAGAATTACATACCTTTCTCTTACAGAATTACATACCTTTCTCTTACAGAATTTCATATCTTTGTCTTACAGAATAACATACCATTCTCTTACAGAATTACATATCTTTCTCTTACAGAATTACATACCTTTCTCTTACAGAATAACATATCTTTCTCTTACAGAATTACATATCTTTCTCTTACAGAATTACATACCTTTCTCTTACAGAATTACATACCTTTCTCTTACAGAATTACTTATCTTTCTCTTACAGAATTACTTATCTTTCTCTTACAGAATAACATATCTTTCTCTTACAGAATTACATACCTTTCTCTTACAGAATAACATATCTTTCTCTTACAGAATTACATATCTTTCTCTTACAGAATTACATACCTTTCTCTTACAGAATTACTTATCTTTCTCTTACAGAATTACTTATCTTTCTCTTACAGAATTACATACCTTTCTCTTACAGAATTACATACCTTTCTCTTACAGAATTACATACCTTTCTCTTACAGAATTACTTATCTTTCTCTTACAGAATTACATATCTTTCTCTTCCAGAATTACATACCTTTCTCTTACAGAATTACATATCTTTCTCTTACAGAATTACTTATGTTTCTCTTACAGAATAACATATCTTTCTCTTACAGAATTACATACCTTTCTCTTACAGAATTACTTATCTTTCTCTTACAGAATAACATATCTTTCTCTTACAGAATTACATATCTTTCTCTGACAGAATTTCATATCTTTCTCTTACAGAATTACATATCTTTCTCTTACAGAATTACATACCTTTCTCTTACAGAATAACAATTGGTTTTTGGTTTCATTTTGAGTCAGAATTCCTTTAAGTACTATTCATAGTTGTGTTTTTGACATATTTAGATTTGCGAATGTCCTTTGGGACCTTGGTTGAACATATGATTCTAATAAGATCTTTATAGATAGGTTTCGTAAATTAATGGCCATGACCAAATGTTTGAACACTTGATACCTTATCTTGTTGTAGGAAATTTAGAATACTGATATTATTTAGCTAAGATATCTATTCAAAAGTTCAAGAATTTCAGTTTTACCAGATATTTACCAGAACTTGATTATTGCCAATAAAATGTTACCTGAATGAAAGGAAAGATTATTAATTTTAACTAATGGTGTCATTGATAACCAAGTTTGTATCGATATATTGAGTCAAATATATTGATAATATATTGATGCCTGTATATAGGAATAGAAAAGTTAAGATTTAACAGATAGTAACTGGTGTTCATCCCTGTGATGCTTCACAAACATTAACATCGAAAATGTTCCCAAACATCTCATTTCGGAGCCCCTCAAAACAAGGGGGGGCAACCAATCTGAAAATTCCAAATACTGAAGGATAGTTTTGGCCCAAATTGCAGCACAGTACACTATATTGACTTAAGTATATTCTAAATGCCAAATAATAATGATGTTGTACCATCTATGTTGCCTGTAAAAATTGTCAAAAGATGTCAATGTCATTTTGTCCCCTGGATACTTCGTAATATTAAGTGAATTTTATCAATATCAGTAAGCATTGTGATAAGCCTGACTTGAGAATACTAGGCAACTGTGAAAACAGAACGAAATTTGTGGTAGGATTTCTGTTTTCACAGATTATAACATACCATGTGCAGTGTTTTTTGTTTTTCAGGTGATTGACATATTGTCGGCATGGAGCGTACTTGAAGCTCAGCTGACTTCAGATACTAGGTAAACGTTATGACATTTTTTCTTAATTTTGTGGTCAGGAACTTATACAGTTGTCAGTTTTAGACGACAATATGTTTCTTTTGTTTAGTTATTTTGTCGGTATGAAGTATGCTGTTCATCTGCTTAGCTTACTTGGGAGTAACCAGATTGGTTAGCTCAGTTGGTAGAGGACTGGGCTGCCACCTTGGGGGTCTGGGTTTGGTTCCAGGGCAGTGCAGGTCATGTCCTGTGATATTTGGCTGTGGTTATTGTCATCTACCACAGATTCATGTAGGATAGTTGCTAGCTGCTTACAGAGGGGCAATGCTTGTTAATTAATTCCAGGAAAACTGCTAACAGAGGGGCAATGCTTGTTAATTAATTCCAGGAAAACTGCTAACAGAGGGGCAATGCTTGTTAATAATTCCAGGAAATCTGCTTACAGAGGGGCAATGCTTGTTAATTAATTCCCGGAAAACTGCTAACAGAGGGGCAATGCTTGTTAATTAATTCCAGGAAAACTGCTAACAGAGGGGCATTGCTTGTTAATAATTCCAGGAAAACTGCTTACAGAGGGACAATGCTTGTTAATTAATTCCAGGAAAACTGCTAACTGAGGGGCAATGCTTGTTAATTAATATCAGGAAGACTGCTAACAGAGGGGCAATGCTTGTTAATTAATTCCAGGAAAACTGCTAACAGAGGGGCAATGCTTGTTAATTAATTCCAGGAAAACTGCTAACAGAGGGACAATGCTTGTTAATTAATTCCAGGAAAACTGATTACAGAGGGGCAATGCTTGTTAATTAATTCCAGGAAAACTGCTTACAGAGGGGCAATGCTTGTTAATTAATTCCAGGATAACTGCTTACAGAGGGGCAATGCTTGTTAATTAATTCTAGGAAAACTGCTTACAGAGGGGCAATGCTTGTTAATTAATTCCAGGAAAACTGCTTACAGAGGGGAAATGCTTGTTAATTAATTCCAGGAAAATTGCTTACAGAGGGGCAATGCTTGTTAATTAATTCCATGAAAACTGCTAACAGAGGGACAATGCTTGTTAATTAATTCCAGGAAAACTGCTTACAGAGGGGCAATGGATGTTAATTAATTCCAGGAAAATTGCTTACAGAGGGGCAATGCTTGTTAATTAATTCCATGAAAACTGCTAACAGAGGGACAATGCTTGTTAATTAATTCCAGGAAATCTGCTTACAGAGGGGCAATGCTTGTTAATTAATTCCAGGAAAACTGCTTACAAATTGGCAATGCTTGTTAATTAATTCCAGGAAAACTGCTAACAGAGGGGCAATGGATGTTAATTAATTCCAGGAAAATTGCTTACAGAGGGACAATGCTTGTTAATTAATTCCAGGAAAACTGCTAACAGAGGGGCAATGCTTGTTAATTAATTCCAGGAAAACTGCTTACAGAGGGGCAATGCTTGTTAATTAATTCTAGGAAAACTGCTAACAGAGGGGCAATGCTTGTTAATTAATTCCAGGAAAATTGCTTACAGAGGGGCAATGCTTGTTGATTAATTCCAGGAAAACTGCTTACAGAGGGGCAATGCTTGTTAATTAATTCCAGGAAAAAAACTGCTAACAGAGGGACAATGCTTGTTAATTAATTCCAGGAAAACTGCTTACAGGGGGGCAATGCTTGTTAATTAATTCCAGGAAAACTGCTTACAGAGGGGCAATGCTTGTTAATTAATTCCAGGAAAACTGCTTACAGAGGGGCAATGCTTGTTAATTAATTCTAGGAAAACTGCTTACAGAGGGGCAATGCTTGTTGATTAATTCCAGGAAAACTGCTAACAGAGGGGCAATGCTTGTTAATTAATTCCAGGAAAACTGCTAACAGAGGGGCAATGCTTCTTAATTGATTCCAGGAAAACTGCTAACAGAGGGACAATGCTTGTTAATTAATTCCAGGAAAACTGCTTACAGGGGGGCAATGCTTGTTAATTAATTCCAGGAAAACTGCTTACAGAGGGGCAATGCTTGTTAATTAATTCCAGGAAAACTGCTTACAGAGGGGCAATGCTTGTTAATTAATTCTAGGAAAACTGCTTACAGAGGGGCAATGCTTGTTAATTAATTCCAGGAAAACTGCTTACAGAGGGGCAATGCTTGTTAATTAATTCCAGGAAAACTGCTAACAGAGGGGCAATGCTTCTTAATTGATTCCAGGAAAACTGCTTACAGAGGGGCAATGCTTGTTAATTAATTCCAGGAAAACTGCTTACAGAGGGGCAATGCTTGTTAATTAATTCCTGGAAAACTGCTTACAGAGGGGCAGTGTATTTCCCTGTCCCCTATGCAAATCTGTTACCTTATACAGTGTTCAGATTGTTTCCTGCCCATTTTTGGCCTATTAAGGCCAGTTGTCCTGTGATCTTTTCCATCCATTAATTCCCACTTCCCCTTCCCTTACTATCCACTTTGATTCTCCTAGTTATTCCTTGTGGTCTGCTGGGCCATTCCTTACGCCTCAGTTCCTTAATATGTGTACTGTTTGACCTCCTTTAGTACCTTATGTTTTGTGGATTGTTGTTTTTTCTGGAGGTCTGCGTGGGGAGGCATTGTCTTATGTATGTGGCTTTCCCTGTAGTTACGTATTCTCTCTCTTTTGTTAATTAATTGCAGGAAAACTGCTTACAGAGGGGCCATGCTTGTTAATTAATTCCAGGAAAACTGCTTAGAGAGGGGCAATGCTTGTTAATTAATTCCAGGAAAACTGCTTACAGAGGGGTAATGCTTGTTAATTAATTCCAGGAAAACTGCTAACGGAAGGGCAATGCTTGTAAATTTATTCCAGGAAAACTGCTAACAGAGGGGCAATGCTTGTTAATTAATTCCAGGAAAACTGCTAACAGAGGGGCAATGCTTGTTAATTAATTCCAGGAAAACTGCTAACAGAGGGGCAATGCTTGTTAATTTATTCCAGGAAAATTGCTAACAGAGGGGCAATGCTTGTTAATTAATTCCAGGAAAACTGCTAACAGAGGGGCAATGCTTGTTAATTAATTCCAGGAAAACTGCTTACAGAGGGGCAATGGATGTTAATTAATTCCAGGAAAACTGCTTAGGTAATTTGACCACCAGGTGTGACTGAAAAATTATGGATCCGATAAAAACAAAATTATTTGGGAGTACTTCAGTGTTGGCCCATCAAGTATTTATTAGTTCTAACTTGGAAGTGGTGCATGTTTTCTACAACTTATTATTGGAATTCTTGCTTTTTCCTGTTTTTAGCTGTACTGGCTAAAGACCAGGGAGTTTACCTCACGACAAAATTGACTGTCATGTGTGCATCTCTCTGTTAACTTTTCATTCAAGTGACATCTCCTCTTAATTGCTAGGCTAATATTGACCTAAGAACATACATTGGGTTGTCCTCTTTCAAAATTGTTCAAATGGTTACGGTCTGTTGCATAAGGAGATCACAGGAGCTAGAAATGGATTGAAAAAATTAAAAAAACTTCTTGTCCAGAGAAATAAGGTTCAGAGCTGTTATATCCAGTATGTAACATTGTCCTGTGGTCCTCTACCAAGAATGTTCAAATCATGCCCAGAAGGGTCAATCTCTGAAAACTTTAAAATTATTCTTGTCCAGAACCACATGGTATTATGGTGCCGTACCAAGATTGTTCAAATTATGACACTGCCTGCAAACTGGGGTCACATGTTTTCTATAGACTTATATCTTTGAAAATATTTTTCTCTGAAACCGCATGGCCCACCGCTTTGATGTATGGTATGTAGCATTGCATAAGTGGTCCCCTACCAAGATTGCCTGAATCATGCCCCAAAGGGTCAATATTGGCACTGTCCCAGGACTCATATAGGAACATCTTTGAAAATCTTCTCCTAATCTATAAGGCCCAATGTTTCGGTATTTTGTATGTAGCATTGGTAAGTGGTCTTCTCCTACCAAGATTGTTCAAAATTACGGGCCTGGAGTCAAAACCAGGCCCACCCTGGGGTCACATTTTCTCTATAGAGTTATGTAGAGAATCTCTTCAAAAATCGTTCTATCCAGAACCATGTTTTTCAAAGCATAAGCACAGCTCTTGCTTTTGATAAATGTTGATGTTTTTATTAGAATATAATTAAGGCAATTTAATGGAATTTGTCTCATATCATATCAGTCAATACGATAATATAATGAGGTTTTATTTAAGAAGAAAAATTACATCTTAAATGTTTTGTAAAGATGCATAAATCTTGCTAAATGTCAATTTGTATTACATTTCGTGGTGTGGGTATGTCATCAAACTTTTGATGAAACAATGATAGAGTTTGGGTAATGAATCGGTGGAATTTGCTAATTGTTTTGTATCACGTTATTCTCATTTGGTTCCTTTTATTGAAATCGGTGTCTGGTTTCTATGTAATGATTATTCCTGGACATGAACCTTTGTTATGTATGATTAATTTTGCTGTTGTCTGTCTCGAAGAGGAAGTGGATAATTTCTTTATGGACCCGAGAGAAGATTAGGTCAGGAAATTAAGTCAACCTTTCGATAATGTGAGCAATTATTAATTGAAATTGATATTGCAGATAAAAAACAAATTCATTACCAATAAATATTTTGACGTAAATTCATCCGTGATACAAGGTCTAATTATGTAAACTGTATTTTCATTTCCCATTGCCATATACAACATTCTTAGTGTTTCTTAGTATCCCAAACTCACAACTGAAATTTGCCCCTACTCAAACATGTTTGACTCTTCAGGCAGATTCAAAAACAATCTGAAAGTGTAAAAAGGTTGACCCACAGGCATACTGGTACACGCACTAGGGGCCAGCAGTGTATAACTATGAGTCATTACCTAACAGGGCTGTAACAAGTATCCGAATATTCGAGCACTCGCGGTTCAAGGCCAGCAATCCGAGTACCAGATTCTTCCACTATAAGATCGTCAATTCGCGAATCATATTATCTAAACATGTTAAATACTTTAAGACAAAATAATTCACGTTTACCATTTCATTTACATCGATAGATAATTGTAGAATTATTAAACACATTGGTATGTATTGACAACAAAATCGAAAGTAGGTAGCGTGACACATGTAAAGCTAGAAGAAGCATAGTTTGGAAGCAAAGGAATCTCGAAATAGCTGATATTTTATGATCCAATATATACAAAAATTTGAATATTAATTAAATGATAAAGATAATCGTTTGATGCACAAAATAAGTTGTTTTTTCAAATTCGAAATACAGTGTCTAAATTTTGTTGACTTTGCATGTATCGTCATTTCATGTATCGTCATTTCGTCTGCATACAAAAATCCCCCTGCCAAGTTCACGTCAAACATGTGGAAATACTTCGGTATTTCTGTCGAAAGTGACCAAAAAGCTGTTTGTAAAACACACTTAGGTGTGATGTTAAATACTCATGTCACTGAATACCTGTGCGCACTGAACACCGATGGTAACCAAAAATGTCCGATTACTATGCTAGTTTTCATCGAACATTTGTTAGAATCGTAGTGTTAAGCCTTTTTTAGTTCTTCCTGAGGAAATTGTCGTTTTTGCAGATCAATTATATTGCAAAACTATAGACAGGTGCAGTGTACCTCTTTTTCTATGAAATGTGTTAGTTTTTTAAACACCTTCCCTTATATTGCAATTATTGCAATTACACAGTGACAAACTGTCACAAAGTAACTTGATCATCATTTTACATACTGGTTGTGCTAGCAAAACACACCAAAGTTGTTCAGCCAAGTATAAAGTAGAAATTACAAAACATGACGTTTGACCTTTACACTGCTTTTTCGTACAAACATAAATAAACATGGCGGTGAGTGGTTGGCTTGATTGAAATTGAACTTAATTCAAAATACAAATTTAATTAAGTTATTTGTAAAATTAATTTACAGAAATGATTAAGTGTTTAAGATATATTGTTTCTATTGTGGTTCGTGGATCAATTTATGATTTGCTTATAATGATTCGCAATTCGGATCGGATTGCCATTGGCCAGACAATCCACAGCCCTATTACCAAATGATATCATATTTAAGATAGACTTGGGTCAACACTTATCTGCTCTATAATAAAGATTTGTTGTACGGTTACTTATACAAAGTATCTGTAGGTAGCGTTGCTGGTTATACAGTGTTTGTCCCCAGTGATGTCAACCACCTTCGGTTTCGCTTAATAGCAAATTTTGTGGCTTTTGTTAAATTCAATGATTTTTATCCACTTATGTAAATAAAGAGATTAAAAGAATGATGCTTTTATATCCTGGACATACTATAAGTTTTTATGATTTTCATAATGAAATACTTGACGTTACATGCAAACATTTGAATACAATTATTATACCCCCACAAACGAAGTTTGAGGGGGTATATAGGAGTGAGCTTGTCGGTCGGTCTGTCGGTCGGTCGGTCTGTCGGTCTGTCGGTTTTCACGGTTTCCGGACGATAACTCATGAAAGGCTAGACAGATTTGAAAAATTTTTGGTACACAGGTGTAACATCAGAAGATACAGGTCAAGTTCGATATTGGGGCTGGTGGGGCCAAGGTCAAGGTCACTGTTACTAAAAATAGTTTCTCTTACTTTCACTTACTGTTTTCATGGTTTCCGGACGATAACTCATGAAAGGCTAGACAGATTTGAAAAATTTTTGGTACACAGGTGTAACATCAGAAGATACAGGTCAAGTTCGATATTGGGGCTGGTGGGGCCAAGGTCAAGGTCACTGTTACTAAAAATAGTTTCTCTTACTTTCACTTACTAGCAAATGGTTTGTTTTTAGTTGTAAGGCCACTACTTTTATATAAATTGGTTTACAAAACCGGCGGGTCTAATTTTCCGAAAAGTAGAAAAAAATAAAAATCGAATTTCACTTTTTTTTTCAAAATTATTTTCCCGACCGTATCAAAACATTGTAAATCTTAACTATTTTACATAATTTCGTTGTTTTTTCCTAAAATTTGAGATTTGTATTAATAAACAAATGATTTAGAAGTGTTTTGCCACAGACAACTGAATAACAACAGTTAAAATACTCGAAATATACGACAATGACCATGGCGAGTAACTGCGAAGTTGCATAAATTTCGGATACGCTTATTTTCGGATAAGTGTTCGTTTTTAAAGTTTAATGTCAACTTGATAGTATGTAAGCTTGTAATAAGAGTCTTAAAGGTTTTCTTTTGCATTTTTGTTTACTGTTGTCAGTAGACATACAGAATTTTCTTGTTATGTAAACAGTGCAGTCAGTGACTTGCCCAGAAAATTTCAGTTACAGAATATCAATTTATCATGTGTCACAATATGTTATCTATTGCTTCAAGTTCATGACTCCCCTAGAATAATATGGCAATTTTATTTGGCTGGTAAGAAAAGACATTTGCTTTTAATCAAGTCTGTTTTTCAATTTGTATTTCACTTATTGAACTCTGGTTGACAGTGGCAAATTTTTAAGAAATTGACATTGCTAAACTTCATATGGAATTTTTTCACTTAAAATGATTCGAAATGAACTATTGAACAGTAAGAAAGATGAATCTATCAGTCTGATTCTGACACATGTTTACAGTAATTGGCATGGTTAAAATAATTCATATTTTTTCTCAAATATGTATTTTGATATTCAGCATAGCCTTAAAGCAAAACAAATGTCTGGCTGGGCGATATCAAATGTATCTTCGAAAAAAGTGTAGTATATATACATGTTTTCTAGTCAATTTCATTGATGTTCTCAAAGTATGTTTTATATGCACAGTATGTAAGATTTAAACAGTGTGTTTAATTAGAACTATGAAACTTTGTGTGTATTAATACATGTTTAAATAGCAGTTTAAGAATTAAAATGTCAAGTAAATGATATAAATTTTCAATGTTGTTAATCATTTCTCTGATTTTCACCCTTTTAGAGTATGTTTTGGGACTTTTTTCCTTTTTTTTTTTTTTTTTTTTTTCGACCACCCAGTGGACATTTTCCCCAAAAATTCTTGTAAACCAAAAAATAAAAAAGGAGTGGCCTAAACGACTTATCTTTCTGTGAAAATAACTGTTATTTCTAGCATATTGTTTGATATATTTTGCATTGATTTAGTTCCATTTTGCCCAGCTTTTTGTGAGCAATTCTATACAAGTTCAGTTTTTTATTTCACAGGAACTGTTGATTAGTTCTTACTGTTCTGTTGGCAGCATTTTTGGTTTATTACATTCAGATACTAGCAAATGGTTTGTTTTTGTTGTTGAAGACTCGCCTTTCAGTGAAAATAACGGGATTTCTTTTAAAATCCATTGAAATAAGGCATAATATAATGTTATATCCAGGTAGTTTGATTATTTGATTAAATCTGTGAAACTGCAGTCAAGGACAATGGAACAAAATGTCTTGATTGCGAATATAAATTGTATCAATTTAATACGCTTTGTTGCTATATTTGTTCGAATTTGAATGCAAAATGTTCAGATCTTGGGAGTTAAAATCAAATATATTGGTGTTACTAGTTCATACTCTAGTCGAATGTATCATTATATTTCTTTGTGACAAAGTGCTATATATTACTGTTCATTTTTTCTATTTTATTGATTTTGACCTGACTCCCATACTGTGGTATTCATATCACCTCCGAAATATTAAAATGTACACAATTCTTATTATAACCCCACTTCAAAATATGCAATGGGGGCTATATGGGAATCACCACTTGTTCCGTCATGTCACATAACATGGTTTTCCATGAATTATTTCTACCAAGCCTAGTTGTGTATATTGTCGGCACATTCTGATTGTGGTCCTGTAGTGATAGATAGTGATAGATAATTTCATTGTCTTGACTGGCGGCCATCTTTGAATTTATCAAAAATATGTCTGACAAAGCGGTATTGTGGGGGTATTAATCACCTTCAGTGATAGCTCTAGTTGTCTTGGAATTTAGTAAATAGAGTTGATTGAGTGTAGTATGTCATTTGTTAATGTTAAATATAGTATTATAACCATGTGATGGTTCCCCTACATTTCAGAGTTGTTGTGATAGTGAAGATATGTGAGCTGTTCTCGCTGGTACCCAGCTTACAAGATAGATCCTCTGAGTTTGATGTAAGTACAGTTCATAATATATATATAAGTATGTCATATTTACTTAGTAAGCATCACAGGCTTTCTGGATCAATGAAAACTTTTTTGATGATCTTTATATTTGTACACAGAATAGAAATTAGGTAGCTTGGTGACAGTGAAACTTCAATAATAATACCACCTTTGAAAAACAGTGAAAATGGATTTTAAAATTGTGTTCTTAATATTGAGGTGGTCTCATTATTGAGGTGGTCTTTAGGTGCGGTTTTACATGGTCAGTCTGTAACAAATTGCTGGTGATCTAAAACTACACAGTTTATGATTGAGTGGGAAAAAAACATGAAGGATTATTAAAACTAGGAAAGTTGGAAAGATATCTTGAAAAAAATGACAATAATGCAGTTCTTGCCAACTCTCTAGCAGAAATATTTTAAACAACTTTTGAAGTATCTGCTTATGTTACTGGAAACAAATTGAGTTTTCATTTTGATGAAGTAAAATAGTGAGGAGAAGTTTGACATCTTGTGCCATGATACGCTTGAAGCATTGCGCGATATATCGAAGATTGAAGATTTTTTGTATTACTTGAACACTTTAATCCAACTCCAAACTGCAAGACTTAAGTGTATTGCAAAAAAACGTGCAACATATTTGCAAGGGGTTTGCATCGTATTATTGTTTACGTCTTGTTCAGTAAATGTAGCATTATTTTACTGTCATGCGATATTGTCTGTTAGTGATATACTGTTATTTAGATCCAATACGTAATTGATAATTACTTTCTTTGAATATTTTATAATGCTATAGGACTGCAGTTCATCTTCAAACCCACGACTCTCTTGGAGTATGTGACAAGTAGAATGAAATGCTATTTTTCTTTTATGTGACTTTTCTTGACATGCAAAATTTATTTCATTTGTTGCAGGTATTTCATTCAGAATCGGCACGACTGCTTTGGCTGTACACTCAGCATACTAGTGATGTCGTCATCTCTGCAGCGTACACGGCTCTGTCGAAATACGACCACACCATGTTCCGAATCTCACATTTCAAATATCCGGTAGGTTACAAGCGTAAATTTGCTAGGTTTTTGTTTTGCCTTGATGGGAGACTTACAGTAGTATAAAATACATCAGGTCATTGTGAGCTTGTCTCATGCATGAAATTTCATAACTGAATAAAGAGTGGATTTTTATGAAGAGAATGCTTTAATAATGGACTCGGTAGTTTTTTCATAATATTTCATTGTTAATTAAAAAATGACACCTTGTCATTAATAGTCAATGACGCAAAGATTTTATCTGAGATGATAGTATTTTAATGTACTAAATTAGTGGTTATGTTAATATCTCGGCAATTTTTTATGTTGCACAACAAACCTTAACATTCAAATTGAGCCGACCATCTTTTTTCAAGATATTTCTTGTTTTCTAATATCACAGCATACAGAAAGTAGTTTTGTCTGTCTATTGTTGTCTTTAAACAGATGCAGAATTTACTAATTTTCTCAATGTGTGACATGTATAGGATAGACAACAAGTAGCATTGTCTATATGATACACTGCAACTCCGTTACTACGCGGTCGGTTATAACACGATATCCATTATAACGCGATGTCGTCTTGGCTCCCGTTTATTTTCATGAAAAATTCTAAAAAAAATAAAAAAGGAAGAAAAATTGTTCAAAATCGTCTGTTTTCCTGTCTGCAGTATCGCGAAATCACGTGCTGTTAACTAACCGCGATCGCGAAATCAGCGAGATTTCTTAAATTTTATATGCAGCCATAAGTCTACTGAGATATAATTTATGTCCAATTATGATAACCATCAATATTTACACAAATGTCACCTTCTAATATTTTTCAATACATTCCATAAACATCAACGTAATTTGACTTTGGATTGTGCTGAATTTATGACGTCACAGGTGTAGCTGATGCAGAGTCGTCTAGACATGCCCACGTTCAATTATATGTATAAACAATAGCGTTAGTGAGTGTATATATGGTATAGACAATGCCACGAGATCTGACTTAGACTATGTGAACTTCATGAACCGTTGTATATACGATATAGACAATAGAAATAGAGGCCGCTGATAGGGCGGTTGTTGTGAGTGTAGTCTAATGACTGGGTATAAACAGTTTAATCCATAAGAAAGATATTTTTATTCTCATAAAAATTGATTACTGATCATTAAATCCTCTCAAATTTCCAGTCTGGTTGAGTATTTTTATTTCATTTATTTTAATGAGAGGTTTTATAGAACGTTCATGGTGAGTGACAGTATCATAGTTGAATTGTTGTTCCTTCAACACAAAGGTTTGAATGTTGGCAAGATCACAGTCTTCTCATTACCAGCCAGTACTCGTTTCACTCAAGAATTATATTCAAAGTGATTGAATCAAAACATTGTAAATGCTCTTATCTAAATATATTATACTTAAATTTGAAATTAAAGTCTATTACAAATCTTACATAAATTTGAATTTAATTGCTTATAAATCATAAATTAATTGAATTTCATTGTATTTCAGGGCATATAATATTTTGCATTAAAACATAAAATATTATGCATAATTTTTTTAAGCAATTTGTATTCTAAGTCATAAATACAGTTGAATAGGATCTCTGTCTGTATAAATCAGTCATAAATTTTAATTGAATCATATTACAGTAAAACCTCAACAATAAGACCACCCATTGGACCCTTGGAAACTGGTCTTCTTATTGAGGTGGTCTTAATAATGAGTTTGATTAAAAGAGCAAAACAGTGAAAATGGACTTGAAAACTGAGGTCTTTATTTTAAGGTGGTCTTATTATAAGGGATAAAGGGAGAGAACTTGTAACAATCTCCTGTGGTACAAATCACTTGACATTATCCCAACACCTACATAAATATAAATATACTTGTATCGTTTCAGATTGTGAAGGAGTTTGTAGAGCAAGCTGAAGCAATTCTTGCTCAGGATGAGAGCAATGAGGGAACAGTTGATACTGTTATACCATATGTACCTGGTATATGTTATATGAGATTGTTGGACAATCTCTCAGACACTGCACTTAAAGGTTGTTCTCAAATATGTACTCATTTTATCTTAGTTATTTTAGGCTTGTAATAAACAGTGTTTGTTTGCTATCCTTTTTATCATTATATCTACCTGTAAATTTTTATACACCTAAAAAGCTTGATGGGGTATGCTGGAGTCACTCTTTTTGAGCGAACTACTTCTACAGTTTTTGTATGCTTTGCATGAAATTACCACAAATAATCTAAATTATGCGTTGTAGTGTGTGACAACCTTTTTTTTCTTCCTGTTTAAGAGAAATATAAAAAACTTTTACTAAATGTTTTCAGATCACATTATATTTCAGAAATTATCTCGGAAAAATTCCATAAGTCTGCTGAATAGCTTCCTCACTGACAATCTATATATCTCGGGTGACATTGGAACCAGCAGCAGTGAAGGGAAATGGAGGCCCCCAAAACCCCCAATACTTAATATAAAGTCTGCTTGGTAAATTGAGGCATTAACATTCAACTTCCAGTTTGGAGTTTGACAAAAACTCGTACAAGGCATTTGTTCTTTGTGATGACTTTGCATATTTAAATACATCTAACATCGTCCTCTACATCTAATACCTATGGACTAGTTGGTAATTGTTTGAAGAGGAGCATATTAAGTTATAATTAGCAACACTGCTTTGAACAACTTCCAATCATTCATGACAGAAATATTTTGAAGAAGTGTTGTTCATTCAAGTAAAATATGTTGCATTGCAGGATTTGAAGATTTTCTGAATGCCATTACCGGCCAGGAAGTTGAGAGTTTACCACGAGGTATATACTTCACGTCTTTACAGCAGCACAGACCTAAATCCAGCCAGGTTAAAGAGATTGAGGGTATACCGAAGTTTATCCAGGCCCAGTATGAAGGCACAAAACAACCAGGCTTAAGGCCTGGGTTAGCTGGTAAATATTACTTTATATGCAGAGCACTCGTTGCGTCATTTCGTAGGCCGTCTTGGAAACCATTAAACTTCTAAAATAGTATGGTCTTCCCCTATTTCCATGTGAATTCCCCTCACAAAGAACAAGGAAAATTCTTGTCAGACAAGTGGGGGTTGATCCCCTGAAGTTTAGGTATAAGAGAAAATTTCTGTGTGTTGAATTTTAGCCTCATGTTTGCCCCATCTTGGCAATGTTAAGAAATACACACCATTAAGATGAAAAATGAAGGTTTTTTTCGGAAGAAACAGCTTAGGCCACACCAAATTGATCAGTAGTTCTTCGGATTTTTTTAAGAAAAAGATGGGGCGAGCGAGCGAAATTTTATTTTTAATTTTATTTTTTACTTTTCAGAATTTCACAGGCGGCGAGGTTTTTTTACAATTTTATTTTTCTTATATTTCTCAATATTTTACTGACAGCGTTTTTTTCCAATTCCATTCTTTTTAATGAGTAGCAAGTACAAAAACATTGAGCAATGCTTGTTGCAAACTTAAAACTAGACATCAGGCAACTACATAAGCTTGCATTAAGCACCTTGTGCGTATGTGAGCTACCCACTTCGACTTGAATGTTTCCATGAGATGCACAACTAGTTTCTGTTAATGGGTCATACATTCTCCTTAAAAATACCTTCATGGATAATATGCATTAGATGTCTTACACATCCACACATCTGATTGCTATGTTTGCCAAGTTACTTTTCCTTGAGAACTGAGTATTTCTTGCCTTAAACTAAATATTAAATACCTGGACACACTGACTGACAGGGCGATTCTTAACCATGTGAAAAATGTATAGCTAGTCTTCTTATGGCATTTCAAGTTTAAAATTATTATGTTTAATAGCACCATGTTAGTCTTGGCTGAATTTCAACAGCCAACTTCAGAATTTCAGTTCCATCTGATTTCCTCTGTTTTGGACAAAATAATGGTTATATTGTAAAGGCTCAGAGTAAGGGGGCTTACCATTTTGTTTTCTAATTTCTAGTTGTGAGGTTTTTCTTCCATGCTATCCTAGATTAATGCATTTTTCCAATCAAGATGTTTATAACGAAGCATCGAATCGTACACATATGTGTTGATCAGAATTATAGACTGACCAAACACATATTATACAGCTCCATGCTCGCTTTATTCTATCCGAATTCGTTTACATTTTCTATTGTCATCTGTTTTCGCGACTGCATGAATTTTCCAGTATTCGTATGATTTTCCAAGCTTGTCACAAGTATTTCATGTTGCACACGTATCCCAAACCTTTAAATGTCTGTGTGCGTATCAACGTTTATTTAGCCTAAGTTTTGATGCATTGAATGTAAATTTCCTACACATTGTCTACGATCCTTGTAGGTACTCCCATGTTTACATTGCATTGTGGGAGTGTTAACTACGGTTGCTAGGCATATATTTAATATCGTTGTCGTCTTTAATGATGTACAGATGTGATTTTAATGACATATTATATCATCGATGTTAATTGTGGGCCAGTTTAGAGGAGCTAACTGTCCGTAATATTATCACGACACCATGTGTGAAATGCAAAGCGATTTATTTAATGAAAAGATGTTAGGAACGACATTCAAGAACGACTACTCTTGAAAGCTTTAAATATTAGTCAGAAGATTTTCGAAAATCGTGGGATCTCCCGAACGCTTCAGCAAGCGGTAGCATTTGTTCCGAAACGTAATTAAATGAATGAGAGTACATTCAAATGCGAAAAGTAGCCCTTAATAGCGCCGAATTTCGCGCACAGCAAAAAATAAAATTTGATTTTCTACTTTTGCATTTTAAAGGAGCGGTAAATCCGACGAACTATAAATCAATTTGGTGTGGCCTTATATCAACCATTTTAGCTTCTCTTTTAAAACGTGTTGTATCTTCATGATTCCTAACAACAGCTGATCCGTAGTCAGTGAACACAACACGGTATCTGCTAACAGCTACCCTATTATATATTATTAAATAACTATTAATTATTAGCCCTTAAACACAGCATTTGCCTCGTCCAAAAATACAAAGGCCTCCTCTATAACAGTGCCAATATCTATATCACTTTTCGGCCCGGGGCCGCTAACTGATATTGATATTGGCCCGCATTTTAAAGAATTTGATTGGCTAATTAAACAGGGCCAAAAAATGATATAGATTCGCAGCTGGAAATTCGGAAACGGCAGCCATTTTATTTTAAAGTCAGTATTTAAACGTTCGTCAACAGTTTTTAGCACGGAACTAATTCATAGTTTTAGCGTATACAGAAAAAAAACACGATTTAGTGGTATGTAACCGCTGTGTACGTAAAATTTACAAGCGTTTATATTCACTCGGATCAATGCGGAAGAATGTCATCTGGCGAGGAAATGTTAGAGCTGCTAGCTAATGATTTATTATCCATGGAATACATGATTGAAACCGAAGAAATTGATTTACTTTCAAGTCATGAAGATGAGTCTGTGGTTGTGCCCCACCCAGTGACGGAATGAAATAGTTATTTAATTACTTATTTATTAACATATATTATAAGCAATATATATAGTAATACATTCTCATTATAAGCAAATAACTTAGTGAAAAGGATGAATTTTGATGAATTTTAGTTAGTGAATGGCTGACTGAGTTTTACTAAATGATCATACTAACTTGTCAGTCTTTTTCATGTTATTTGTTCAAGAATGAGTTTGTCAAATTGACTACTTTGTGGGAATAACCTTGAAAATGTTGATTAAAAGCCTCGAAAGAAAATACAAAAAAGTAATAAAAACAACATAATTATTGGTTTTATGTCTTCCAGTTTACAGTGTACTTTAGTTTTCTAATCTGCTGTTGTTCACACTTGTTTTTATGTCAAATAACCTGGAGAAAAATGGAATCTCATTTTGTAATTTAAATCCCTGGAAGCTATAGACTGTCTGAAGAAATTAATGACTTTGAATTGGCACATGATTCTTTCTTTATAACATCACAGTATTCAAAAGAGATGTATGTGTTTACAGCTCTTTATACGCAGTTGTCCATGTTCGCTCTGAAACATTTTTTGTTAGATCTTCACTAAATTAGGTCACTTTGTTGATGGGCATAATATCGTGCTTAAGTTTGATAAACAGCCAAGTCTCTCATGCTTACTGGACTTGTGGCTCTTGAATTATCCAAAATTCATGAAATGACTCTGTATGTTCTCAAATTAAATAAAGAATTGTGAACACCAAAATGTTTAGGGTTTAATATTATTGGTTTTTACCTCAAACTTTTAATGGGCGTATTTTGTGGCAATTTGGCACTCTTGTTTTAGGTTCATTTGGGTTCACTAAGTTGATAAAAATGGAAACTACTGATCTATAGAGTTAGATCTCTTAGTAAGACCTATATTCTGTGCAATACTAAGTTTTTCATCTTCAGTCCTTACTCCACCTCTTCATATGAAAG
This sequence comes from Mactromeris polynyma, assembly GCA_032209605.1. Lineage (NCBI taxonomy): Eukaryota > Metazoa > Mollusca > Bivalvia > Venerida > Mactridae > Mactromeris > Mactromeris polynyma. The sequence continues at coordinate 3,594,040 of JASFXZ010000034.1, read as the reverse complement.
TAAGTCTGTTGTCAGTGCCTTCAGGATGAATAATTCTATTCTTTTAAACATTTACAAGCATTGATTGTGTTGCCAGTGCCTTCAGGATGAATAATTCTATTCTTTTAAACATTTACAAGCATTGATTGTGTTGTCAGTGCCTTCAGGATGAATAATTCTATTCTTTTAAACAATACAAGCATTGATTGTGTTGCCAGTGACTTCAGGATGAATAATTCTATTCTTTTAAACAATACAAGCATTGATTGTGTTGCCAGTGGCTTCAGGATGAATGATTCTATTCTTTTAAACAATACAAGCATTGATTGTGTTGTCAGTGCCTTCAGGAAGAATAATTCTATTCTTTTAAACAATACAAGCATTGATTGTGTTGTCAGTGGCTTCAGGAAGAATAATTCTATTCTTTTAAACAATACAAGCATTGATTGTGTTGTCAGTGCCTTCAGGATGAATAAATCTATTCTTTTAAACAATACAAGCATTGATTGTGTTGCCAGTGGCTTCAGGATGAATAATTCTATTCTTTTAAACAATACAAGCATTGATTGTGTTGTCAGTGGCTTCAGGATGAATAATTCTATGCTTTTAAACAATACAAGCATTGATTGTGTTGCCAGTGACTTCAGGATGAATAATTCTATTCTTTTAAACAATACAAGCATTGATTGTGTTGCCAGTGGCTTCAGGATGAATAATTCTATTCTTTTAAACAATACAAGCATTGATTGTGTTGCCAGTGGCTTCAGGATGAATAATTCTATTCTTTTAAACAATAGAAGCATTGATTGTGTTGTCAGTGACTTCAGGATGAATAATTCTATTCTTTTAAACAATACAAGCATTGATTGTGTTGTCAGTGGATTCAGGATGAATAATTCTATTCTTTTAAACAATACAAGCATTGATTGTGTTGCCAGTGGCTTCAGGATGAATAATTCTATTCTTTTAAACAATACAAGCATTGATTGTGTTGTCAGTGGCTTCAGGATGAATAATTCTATGCTTTTAAACAATACAAGCATTGATTGTGTTGCCAGTGACTTCAGGATGAATAATTCTATGCTTTTAAACAATACAAGCATTGATTGTGTTGCCAGTGACTTCAGGATGAATAATTCTTTTAAACAATACAAGCATTGATTGTGTTGCCAGTGGCTTCAGGATGAATAATTCTATTCTTTTAAACAATACAAGCATTGATTGTGTTGCCAGTGGCTTCAGGATGAATAATTCTATTCTTTTCAACAATACAAGCATTGATTGTGTTGCCAGTGGCTTCAGGATGAATAATTCTATTCTTTTAAACAATACAAGCATTGATAGTGTTGCCAGTGGCTTCAGGAAGAATAATTATATTCTTTTAAACAATACAAGCATTGATTGTGTTGCCAGTGGCTTCAGGATGAATAATTCTATTCTTTTAAACAATACAAGCATTGATTGTGTTGCCAGTGCCTTCAGGATGAATAATTCTATTCTTTTAAACAATACAAGCATTGATTGTGTTGCCAGTGGCTTCAGGATGAATAATTCTATTCTTTTAAACAATACAAGCATTGATTGTGTTGCCAGTGGCTTCAGGATGAATGATTCTATTCTTTTAAACAATACAAGCATTGATTGTGTTGCCAGTGACTTCAGGATGAATAATTCTATTCTTTTAAACAATACAAGCATTGATTGTGTTGTCAGTGGATTCAGGATGAATAATTCTATTCTTTTAAACAATACAAGCATTGATTGTGTTGCCAGTGGCTTCAGGATGAATAATTCTATTCTTTTAAACAATACAAGCATTGATTGTGTTGTCAGTGGCTTCAGGATGAATAATTCTATGCTTTTAAACAATACAAGCATTGATTGTGTTGCCAGTGACTTCAGGATGATTAATTCTATGCTTTTAAACAATACAAGCATTGATTGTGTTGCCAGTGACTTCAGGATGAATAATTCTTTTAAACAATACAAGCATTGATTGTGTTGCCAGTGGCTTCAGGATGAATAATTCTATTCTTTTAAACAATACAAGCATTGATTGTGTTACCAGTGGCTTCAGGATGAATAATTCTATTCTTTTCAACAATACAAGCATTGATTGTGTTGCCAGTGGCTTCAGGATGAATAATTCTATTCTTTTAAACAATACAAGCATTGATAGTGTTGCCAGTGGCTTCAGGAAGAATAATTATATTCTTTTAAACAATACAAGCATTGATTGTGTTGCCAGTGGCTTCAGGATGAATAATTCTATTCTTTTAAACAATACAAGCATTGATTGTGTTGCCAGTGCCTTCAGGATGAATAATTCTATTCTTTTAAACAATACAAGCATTGATTGTGTTGCCAGTGCCTTCAGGATGAATAATTCTATTCTTTTAAACAATACAAGCATTGATTGTGTTGCCAGTGGCTTCAGGATGAATAATTCTATTCTTTTAAACAATACAAGCATTGATTGTGTTGCCAGTGGCTTCAGGATGAATAATTCTATTCTTTTAAACAATACAAGCATTGATTGTGTTGCCAGTGCCTTCAGGATGAATAATTCTATTCTTTTAAACAATACAAGCATTGATTGTGTTGCCAGTGCCTTCAGGATGAATAATTCTATTCTTTTAAACAATACAAGCATTGATTGTGTTGCCAGTGCCTTCAGGATGAATAATTCTATTCTTTTAAACAATACAAGCATTGATTGTGTTGCCAGTGACTTCAGGATGAATAATTCTATTCTTTTAAACAATACAAGCATTGATTGTGTTGCCAGTGCCTTCAGGATGAATAATTCTATTCTTTTAAACAATACAAGCATTGATTGTGTTGCCAGTGGCTTCAGGATGAAAAATTCTATTCTTTTAAACAATACAAGCATTGATTGTGTTGCCAGTGGCTACAGGATGAATAATTATATTCTTTTAAACAATACAAGCATTGATTGTGTTGCCAGTGGCTTCAGGATGAATAATTCTATTCTTTTAAACAATACAAGCATTGATTGTGTTGCCAGTGGCTTCAGGATGAATAATTCTATTCTTTTAAACAATACAAGCATTGATTGTGTTGTCAGTGGCTTCAGGAAGAATAATTCTATTCTTTTAAACAATACGAGCATTGATTGTGTTGCCAGTGCCTTCAGGATGAATAATTCTATTCTTTTAAACAATACAAGCATTGATTGTGTTGCCAGTGCCTTCAGGATGAATAATTCTATTCTTTTAAACAATACAAGCATTGATTGTGTTGCCAGTGACTTCAGGATGAATAATTCTATTCTTTTAAACAACACAAGCATTGATTGTGTTGCCAGTGCCTTCAGGATGAATAATTCTATTCTTTTAAACAATACAAGCATTGATTGTGTTGCCAGTGGCTTCAGGATGAATAATTCTATTCTTTTAAACAATACAAGCATTTATTGTGTTGCCAGTGGCTTCAGGATGAATAATTCTATTCTTTAAACAATACAAGCATTGATTGTGTTGTCAGTGACTTCAGGATGAATAATTCTATTCTTTTAAACAATACAAGCATTGATTGTGTTGCCAGTGGCTTCAGGATGAATAATTCTATTCTTTTAAACAATACAAGCATTGATTGTGTTGCCAGTGGCTTCAGGATGAATAATTCTATTCTTTTAAACAATACAAGCATTTATTGTGTTGCCAGTGGCTTCAGGATGAATAATTCTATTCTTTAAACAATACAAGCATTGATTGTGTTGTCAGTGACTTCAGGATGAATAATTCTATTCTTTTAAACAATACAAGCATTGATTGTGTTGTCAGTGGCTTCAGGATGAATAATTCTATTCTTTTAAACAATACAAGCATTGATTGTGTTGCCAGTGGCTTCAGGATGAATAATTCTATTCTTTTAAACAATACAAGCATTGATTGTGTTGCCAGTGGCTTCAGGATGAATAATTCTATTCTTTTAAACAATACAAGCATTGATTGTGTTGCCAGTGGCTTCAGGATGAATAATTCTATTCTTTTAAACAATACAAGCATTGATTGTGTTGTCTGATGGCTGTATATATGTTGAATATTGTTGAAACTATTTTTAAAAGTGATTTCATCTCTTCTAGCTGCTGTTTTGCTTTGTTATGATCCCGTCCTTGAAGTAGGAAGAGATGGTCGTCCAAGGAAGCATTATGTTATGTCGTACGGCAAGAATTATCAACAGATGTTTTCAGCATTGTTACAAGACGTTCCTGTGCAGCCTTCAGACTGGTATAGAGCATCATTAATGGGGAAAGCCTGGGAGACTTTCGTTCAGAAGATGTTTGTTGCTATGCTCCAGGTATGAGGGGTTGATGGAGACAAGGGAGACTATCAATTGGATTCAATCAGTCATGCCCCTTGACTTAGTACAAATGGCTTACTGGACACTACCACTTTGTTTCATACATATTTTAGACAGTTCATAAACTAGAGAAATTTTTTTTATAGCTTTTGAGCACGTAAAGTCATGCACCTCGGGTTTTAGCGTCAATGAAATTAGTAAGAATAGAGTTGTTGCCCTTGAATTGGTAAGCTCAGGGGGGGGGGGGGGGGTCTGGCATGATAGGCTGTATTTTGAAATACATGTTTTCATTGCTTACAGTACACCATAGATCACAATACATCTTGGTAATTTTACTTGTTTAGGATACTGGTATTGTGAATTTGGTGCTTAACCATACATTGTTTCCCTGAAAATGGTACAATTTGATGATATAAAAGATGTGTTCTGTGTTTTCTGCATTACATATGGTATAAACTATATCAAATGATAGAAGAAGCCCCTGTTAAAACCAACAGACAACTCTGTTGCAATAATTTGTAAATGGGAACTATATTTTTATACAAAACATAAGCATAAGCGTTTTTTGTCTGTATATTAATGACTTCTGTATATTGTAGGCGAGACAGACTGAAGTGGATTTGCAATTAAGTAGAGATTTTCTTGATGAGAAGGAAGCCAATTATAAGAAGTCTGCAGCCTGGCTGTTGTAAGTTTCTGTAGAAGTGGCATTTTTGTTCTACTTTATTGCTTTTATTTGAATACATAGACATTGAACCTCTTGACCAGTGTTTGTGAGGATAATGCAGACTACTACAATCCTTTTGATTACCTTCAGTAGTAAACACATCGTGTCATAGTAAAACTATAATGTGCAACTAAATATGACTTTTTAACTTTAAACGCGAGAAATATGCCCTGTCAATTCTCAATGATAAAGGGTGTCCCACTAGCTGTTTGAGACAATGGTTCATTTGGGGCCAATAAGTAGGTCAAAAGGTCAACTCATAGGAACTCCTTGCCAACCCTCTGGAAGCCTCATTTTCTTCCTGATCTTGAATGGGACCTCATGAATATGTTCGTCATTATTGAATGCTAGTCTGATTTGAGACTGGGTCACATGGGCAAATTATAAAAATTATTGTTTACACTCTCGAGGCCTCATTTCTGCATTACACCTGTCAGAATGTTTTATAATGTCTATGTCAAGTTTCTATGTCAATGTTGATATTATTTGAATGCCTATCTACTTTTCTAACTTACACTAGGTTAGCAAAGTAGGGCACTCTTGTTCAATATTAGCTCAAACATACATTTGACCTTGCCCTTGTGCAAGCAACTGACAACTTCTCCACATGAATTATGTGTGCAGGAAAAATGGTTTAGGTCGTAACATGATTTATGCATACAAGCAGTTTTAGCAGAGACAAATATTTTGTTAAAAAGTGATTCAAGTTCATTTTCATGTTTGGTTATCTTACTTGGGAGCGCCAAGAGTACTTCCATGGTACAGGTTATCAAATGTCAGGTGGTCCTCTTGTTTCATATTTCATGTCAGTTATTTACACAGTGTGGTCATTTTGTTCTTTCTCTATTTCCAGTGTGAGAGACAACATTGTAGAAGTAATCAAGAAATCATCCAGGTATTGACTGTTGTGATAAATGTTGTATTACATTGAAATGATCATAAGTCAAAAACATTTATACTTTTACATGAATTGTACCAACCATTCAGATCCCGCAGTTTGGTCCGATGTAAAAAGTCTGATGCTAGAAGTTCCCCCACTTCTGTAGGAGGCTTTAGTTGGATATTACTGTTGAACTTTACTATCGCAAGGGTGTCACTAATTCTTGAAGCAGCAGGAAATCACCAAAAGTAGACGGGAGTCTGTGGGGTACTCCCCTTCATTATGATCATTCTTACAAGAAAAGTAGACGGGAGTCTGTGGGGTACTCCCCTTCATTATGATCATTCTTACAAGAAAAGTAGACGGGAGTCTGTGGGGTACTCCCCCTCATTATGATCATTCTTACAAGAAAAGTAGACGGGAGTCTGTGGGGTACTCCCCTTCATTATGATCATTCTTACAAGAAAAGTAGACGGGAGTCTGTGGGGTACTCCCCTTCATTATGATCATTCTTACAAGAAAAGTAGACGGAGTCTGTGGGGTACTCCCCTTCATTATGATCATTCTTACAAGAAAAGTAGACGGGAGTCTGTGGGGTACTCCCCTTCATTATGATCATTCTTACAAGAAAAGTAGACGGGAGTCTGTGGGGTACTCCCCTTCATTATGATCATTCTTACAAGAAAAGTAGACGGGAGTCTGTGGGGTACTCCCCTTCATTATGATCATTCTTACAAGAAAAGTAGACGGGAGTCTGTGGGGTACTCCCCTTCATTATGATCATTCTTACAAGAAAAGTAGATGGGAGTCTGTGGGGTACTCCCCTTCATTATGATCATTCTTACAAGAAAAGTAGATGGGAGTCTGTGGGGTACTCCCCTTCATTATGATCATTCTTACAAGAAAAGTAGATGGGAGTCTGTGGGGTACTCCCCTTCATTATGATCATTCTTACAAGAAAAGTAGATGGGAGTCTGTGGGGTACTCCCCTTCATTATGATCATTCTTACAAGAAAAGTAGACGGGAGTCTGTGGGGTACTCCCCTTCATTATGATCATTCTTACAAGAAAAGTAGACGGGAGTCTGTGGGGTACTCCCCTTCATTATGATCATTCTTACAAGAAAAGTAGACGGGAGTCTGTGGGGTACTCCCCTTCATTATGATCATTCTTACAAGAAAAGTAGACGGGAGTCTGTGGGGTACTCCCCCTTCATTATGATCATTCTTACAAGAAAAGTAGATGGGAGTCTGTGGGGTACTCCCCTTCATTATGATCATTCTTACAAGAAAAGTAGACGGGAGTCTGTGGGGTACTCCCCTTCATTATGATCATTCTTACAAGAAAAGTAGATGGGAGTCTGTGGGGTACTCCCCTTCATTATGATCATTCTTACAAGAAAAGTAGACGGGAGTCTGTGGGGTACTCCCCCTTCATTATGATCATTCTTACAAGAAAAGTAGACGGGAGTCTGTGGGGTACTCCCCTTCATTATGATCATTCTTACAAGAAAAGTAGACGGGAGTCTGTGGGGTACTCCCCTTCATTATGATCATTCTTACAAGAAAAGTAGACGGGAGTCTGTGGGGTACTCCCCTTCATTATGATCATTCTTACAAGAAAAGTAGACGGGAGTCTGTGGGGTACTCCCCTTCATTATGATCATTCTTACAAGAAAAGTAGACGGGAGTCTGTGGGGTACTCCCCTTCATTATGATCATTCTTACAAGAAAAGTAGATGGGAGTCTGTGGGGTACTCCCCTTCATTATGATCATTCTTACAAGAAAAGTAGATGGGAGTCTGTGGGGTACTCCCCTTCATTATGATCATTCTTACAAGAAAAGTAGACGGGAGTCTGTGGGGTACTCCCCCTTCATTATGATCATTCTTACAAGAAAAGTAGACGGGAGTCTGTGGGGTACTCCCCTTCATTATGATCATTCTTACAAGAAAAGTAGATGGGAGTCTGTGGGGTACTCCCCTTCATTATGATCATTCTTACAAGAAAAGTAGCCGGGTGATGATGCTTAAGTTGCTGGGTAATTTAACTGGCTCCCAGCTGTCATTGACATCCCTGCTATCATGCCCTTTGGGTTGATTGACTTTACTTTATCAGTTCTTTTGTTGATTATTTAATATAGATGATTGATGCTTTCTGTTATAGGGGCAGTCCATCAGAACAGTTTAACTGTATATTAGCTCTGTCAGGCTTGGTGAAAGCTACACACAAGTACTATACAAGTTTGGATTCAGATGAGAAGCAACAGAATGACAATATCACAGAACATAACAGTCATTCTCATTGGCTGCTGACTATAATAGATACATGCATGTCATTGGTGGATTTCACTCACACCCCCTTATCTTCCTTACTTGGACTTTGTCAACAGGTGGGTTAATTTATGAGTTATAACTTGGGTGTAATGATAACTATATGATTCCTGAAAGGTAGATATTCCTATATCATGCCAAATACAGTAATTCTTTTGATAAGAGTACATTTTAATGCCTTCATACAAATGTACTCTAAAGCACTGCATTATAACTTCTTAAACATTTCCTTGATCTGCATAACGCAAGTCTGATACAGGTATTTCCAATGCTGGCGCTAACTCAGCAGGATCTGACTCTAAATGACTTGCTCCTCACAGATGCAGGTTCGAATCCCACCTTGTATATAGAATATGTAAATGAGGAAGCCATCTAAATGGCTAATGGAAGGTCGATGGTACTACCCAAATGCACTTCTAGGGTCTCCCTTCACCCTAATAACTAATAGTCACTATATGACCCTAGCTTTTTATGTGACTTTAGCATAACGGACCGGCAATCCGTAGACCCGGGTTTGAATACCAGTAGCGCCATAGACTGATTTTTTGTGTTCCTCCAAACATGACTTTATTTCAATCATACTACAGCTGGTGTTAAGTGCTGTGTTGTGGATGTAAAAATTTGCCCCATACTTTTTCCAAAGTGTTGTTATCCTTAATCAACTTTATATAAGTTAAATTTACACAAAAATGACATTAGGTCGCTGCGGTGTAGTGGTTAGCATAACGGACCGGCAATCTGTAGACCCGGGTTTGAATCCTGGTAGTGCCATTAACCGATTTTTCGTGTTCCTTCAAACATGACTTTATTTACAATAAAATATTAGAAGTAATGATATTGGGATACATGGGTTTTAATTACATTTTTAGAGGTCAGTTGATGAGAGGCTGCCAGCCAGTGTGTTAGCCCAAGCAGCAGCAGTGCTGACTCTGTGCCAAATGACATCTATAGTTGTTGGATCCTACAAAGGTATGTACCTTCGTGGTATGAGCACCATTATTATCCCTGAATCTTTTGGGATCAATGAATATTACATTTACAATAGACATTGTATTAAGAGACCACCCAAGGGACGGCCAAAAAGTGGTCACTTAATAAAGTGGTCTCTTAATAGATATCAACAAATCTAATGAAAGTTAAGTACAAATGAATGTCCAATTGAACAATCCAAACGTATAAATATCATCCTCTTTCCATTCAAATGTATCTATGGTGTGAAACAAAGCTCGTAAATTTAAACCACTCTTTCAGCTCACTGGGCAATAGAACATTTAGTATGCACAAGTGCCTAATTCTTAAATTCCACATAAGTTATCCAATGTCATAAGGTTCATGTACTTTGAATAGTGTAGTTGCCTCGTGCTTAAAATTCAAGAATTTTCTTATCACACGCGCAAATTTTTCTTACTTACGCGAAAGTAAAAGGCGAAACACAGACACACACATTTACCACGGGTACATAATAATTTCAGTCTATAAATAAATAACTGTACAGTGTAATCATCACAGTAACACGAATCTGTGCATGGCGTGACGTCATTAATTCAGTGACGAAATTTTGACAGCTTTTAACTGGAATAATTCTTAAACTTTATTCCATGTGTGTATTAAAACAGGCTGATAGTAATGAACGTTTTTTTCTATAAGGCAATGATTTTACGGGGTCTTTAAAATGGATTACATACTAAACAAAGTGAGTGTTTACACATTTGAACCCAGAGTTAAATTAAGTGAAGTGTCTGACATTTTCATTCTCTCAGTGAGTATAAAGAAGTTTTTCGGCACAACAATCTTTCAAGTAAAGATAAAAGCTTCTCGGGACATTGTAATGTAAAAATTTGGTGACATCAAGCAAAGTAAGTCGCTTAGCAACGACGTTACATGAACTTGGTTCTTGTAGAAATTATTATCGTTATGCTGTGTAATCCATTTACATTTAAGACTCTTGTTTGTATTTGCGTTTATTTATCGTCGCCACCGGTTTCCCATATGGGCGATGCCTCTGGAAGAATGTTTAGTCATTTTAGATTTTTGGAGGATAGTGCATGATACAGGAGATGCCCCAGTTCCAGAAGCACCCCTGGTTCTTTTACGTGCTCAATGTAAAGCATCATACACGGGACCTCGGTTTTTAAAGTCTCGTCAGAAAGACTGTTAGTACTGTCAGTGATGGAGCGAATCCTGCATTGCGTTACCACATGACTACAGATCCACTACTAAAGACTCGCGCTCAAACGGACACATTATATGCAATGATTTTTACATGACGTTGTCGCCGAGTAATTACTGGTCGCATTTATCACGCCCAATTGTTTATTCAATTGTTTAAAGGACAATGTGCGAATGCAGTTGTGAATAAGATGTGAAATGCCAAATGGGATTAAGTGCATGTGGTCATTTAATGGATTATTTAACTATCTTATTTACCTGTCGGGACTGGTTTAATGCGGTCGCTGGTCGCGTTATAGAAAAGTCGTTTAATAGATACTATTTATATAGTAAAAACGCTCGGGCGGGAATTTAAGTGGTCGTTTAATAAAAAAGTCACTTAATACAGGTGGTCGCTCGAGCAATGTCTACTTTATATTGTACAATTAGCTTGTGAAATTCCATTGGATCCCATTGTCCGTGCATCTAAAATTAGATGGTAAAAATTAGCCTTTATATGCGCTTTATTTTTGCAGAAATTTGGCCAAATAACCTTTATTTTGTTAAATTGTAACTTTGATAAATACCTTTATTTTGCCTAATTGGAACCTTTATAAATACCTTTATTTTGCCTAATTGCAACCTTTAGAAATACCTTTATTTTGCTTTATTGTAACTTTTATAAAAACCTTTAATTTCATTGTGTCCTGCTAGGAGGCCTGAGATCATGATCATACTGCCTCAGAAAATGTCATGCAGCTGCATATAATAGCCAACATTAAGAAATATGATAAACAGTATTCCTATGACATTGCATCAAACATTCCAACTCTTGCTGAGATTATTTGAGGTTGATATTAGAAATATGAACATGTTGGGTTGTATTCATCCTTTTTTCATGATAGAAGTATAAAAACAGCAATAATTAGACCTTAATAAAACAAAATAAGTGTACAGTTTAAATTCAGTTTTTTTATGACAAAAATACCTACTATAGTTAAAAAATGCGGGGAAAAGGGTATGTTATTTGTAACAAAAAGTTAGACATGCACAGTCTTCACGATAACCCACTTGCCCGAAGCCCGGGACAAGTAAAATTACCGTCGGACAAGTAAAAAATCCATTTCATCTGCCTGAACGGGCAAGTCGTGTTTGTGGTCCGGTCTGACTAGCTTTTATCCAAGCTGTCACAAAAATTGATGATGTAGTACACAATACTTCGACTGGTTTTCATTTTTTGTCAAATCAGCACTTTTTCATCAATTATCGTTACCAGGCTTTGTTTCCGATTTAACAAATCAAAACAACCATCAAAACATCATGTTTCTTTGTCATTTTGACGGTGCTGTAAATTTCGTTTGGGCAAGTGAAAGTGAATTCGGGCACATGGAAATTGCAAGCTGTGTGCCCAAGTGGGCAAGTCCTTCAAAAAAATTCTCGCGAAGAATGCAAGCCATGCTGATTGTTACAGAATATTAAATTTTCATTTGAAGGTGAAATTGTTGTCCTTGATTACAATTATGTTCATTACCTTATTATGACACTGTTGGAGACTTTATCCCTGTTGGTGAGTTTGTAACTTTCACTTAAAATGACTCAAAATTAAGACACAGTGATTTTGAAAATGTTTGGAAGAAATTGTTTTCAGACAAAATACCATCATGTTAACATACATTTGTCTAGGTTTTTGGTAGCATCTATATAACGTCAAAGTAAACAACGTCAAAACAAATTTTTGTTCAGACGAATTGACTGTTTTCCATCAATTCGATAACAACAAAATGTATGAATATACTGATCATGATGGACTATGGCTGTCATTCTCTAACTTGAGTTGTATCTGTGTAAAGACACATTGGACTCGACTGTTTTGTCAGGAAGCAAGATATCTGTCATAAAATTTGATAAAGCATGAAAGAGTTGATAGCTTCCACAAAACCGTTTTTTCTTCCTAATGTACACTTTTTGTAATCAGAAATGTCCTAACATGAATGTTTTTATACCCCCGCCATTCCCCGCCATTCAGAGAATGGCTAAGGTGCATCAAGTTTTAGCCTTGTCCATGGGTCTGTCCGTGTGACAAATTTGTTTCCGATCAAGAATGGATTCAATTCATATTGGGCAATGCAGGTCAAGTTCAATTTTGTCCACAATCCACTGATTTTTGGAAGAGTTATGGTCCTTTTTAACTTATAAAATCACCTGAAAAGCCCATAGAGAGACATCCATGTTCTATGGACACGTCAAGTTAACTTTTTGCTCTTTTCACTGTTAAGACATAAAATAAGTATATAAACTACATTACAGAACAACAGTTTAGCAACAAGGAAGAAACTAGAATACGACGATATTGGCTACAATTGTGTACCATCATCACCGTTGTAATACATAAGTATAATGGGGGGGGGGGGGGGGGGGAGAAATGACATCTACCTACATACCCTATTTTTGAGACAATAGCGGAAACGAAGAATTTTGTTTTTGCCTAATGACAAAATGCTCACAATTTTGTTAATGCGTGTTGTTAATGAAATTGATAGCGAGCATAAATATTTAACCAAAAGATACACTTCCAATATCCATTGTTGCTATTGATAAGGCCCAACACATTTCTATTTCAGAATGTTGTAAATGTTTCTTTTTATTTATTAAATAAACAATGCATACTATTCTATTGTTCCTTTGTAAAGTTTATGAGATGAGAGGTTTAGAGGATAATCAGAAGGATAAAGTCGAAGGTGATTTGTACCACTGTGAATTATCATGAGTTCTCTCCCTTTATCCCTTATACAGTTCTCTCCCTTTATCCCTTCTATTGTATGTATATATAATACCTTGTGATTTGTACTGCTTCATTTAAAACAGTTTGCCACTGATAGTTAACTTTCTTAAAGTATTCAATCATGTTTCTAAGCCATTTGCATACATGGCAGATATTGCCTGACAATGCTTCATATTTCATGTTATATTAGTGTGTAAATCTTTTCTTATATTACAGTAGTAGCAGTATGTTACATATGACAAATGTTTGTTACAGAATGTCTCGTCATCCATAAATCATGTTCTGGTTGCACAAGTACATTGCATTAATTAAGATGTATATGATTGCTATTCAACAATATTCTGGGTTATTTGGTTGTTCTAGAGAAAGATAAGAATTTATTAACTGTCAACATTCACATATAATCCAGCTTTACATTCATTTGCTTTCATTGTTCTGAAGTTAAATGAAAATTAGGGCAGTCTTAAAGTATAATGCAAAATATTGAATAACTTGAAAGCATGCACTTTTGAATGGCCTACAATAGTTTGATGTCAAGGTCATCTATGTTACTGTACTTTTAAATCCGACAAACCGTTTTATAGTTACAGTAAAACCTCAGTAACATGACCACCCACGGGACCCTTGAAAACTGCTCTTATTATGTAGGTGTTCATAATATTGAGGTTGAATAAAGAGCAAAATAGGGAAAATGGACTTGACAATTGTCATCTTAATTTAGAGGTGGTCTTATTATTGGGGTTTACTGTAATATTTACATTGCAAGGTATCACTCATGAGGAGATTATGTGCTTGGCTGTCAATCTGGAGGCTGTGTGTTCATACCTCAGTTGTTGCATTCATATTCCCAGAAAATGTTTTTAATATCATTCAGTCCAAAGGCATTTGTTCTCTGCCTCTGATTCATGCCGGTAAGTTGTCAGTTGCTTGTGGAAGAGCAAGATAATGTTGGTTGGTATTCCAGTGGCACTCACTTGGTCATCTGGCCGCTGTTTGTAACTGAATTACTGTACATTGACCTGACTAGCCTTGGAGAGTTATACAAACCAGTACTGATCAGCTCATCCTTGAGGGACTGAAATCTTCATCAGGTAAATCGGATATGGAACACAATGACTTTTGATAGTTTCAAAGGAATGTATGATTTTGTTTATTACCATCTTTGAACATCTTCTGTAATTGCAGATCTTGTTTACAAGCTCATTGATAAGTTAATTGCATGGTTACCATGGCAACAAAATGAAGATGAGTGTCCTCCAGTGTTATTCTTGTTCAGAGGATTGGGCCTTGGTGTGATGATAGAAAAGTTGATCCTAGGGAACTTTGCTGATATTGAGGGGACTAGGGTATGTATGCTGTCATTTAGGGGTCTAGGGTATGTATGCTGATATTTAGGGGTCTATGGTATGTATGCTGATATTTAGGGGTCTAGGGTATGTATACTGACATATTTAGTTGTCTAGGGTATGTATTCTGACATATTTAGGGGTCTAGGGTATGTATGCTGCATTTAGGGAATAGGGTATGTATGCTGATATTATGGGGTCTAGGGTATGTATGCTGATTTTGAGGGGACTAGGGTATGTATTCTGACATATTTAGGGGTCTAGGGTATGTATGCTGCATTTAGGGGTCTAGGGTATGTATACTGTTGTTTTGGGGTCTAGGGTATGCATGCTGATATTGAGGGGACTAGGGTATGTATTCTGACATATTGAGGGGACTAGGGTACGTATTCTGGTATTAAGGGGTCTATGGTATGTATGCTGGTATTTAGGGGTCTAGGGTATGTATGCTGTCATTTAGGGGTCTAAGGTATGTATGCTGATATTTAGGGGTCTATGGTATGTATGCTGATATTTGGGGATCTAGGGTATGTATACTGACATATTTAGTTGTCTAGGGTATGTATTCTGACATATTTAGGGGTCTAGGGTATGTATGCTGCATTTAAGGAATAGGGTATGTATGCTGATATTATGGGGTCTAGGGTATGTATGCTGATTTTGAGGGGACTAGGGTATGTATTCTGACATATTTAGGGGTCTAGGGTATGTATGCTGCATTTAGGGGTCTAGGGTATGTATCTGTTGTTTAGGGGTCTAGAGTATTTATGCTGATATTGAGGGGACTAGGGTATGTATTCTGACATATTGAGGGGACTAGGGTACGTATTCTGGTATTAAGGGGTCTAGGGTATGTATGCTGGTATTTAGGGGTCTAGGGTATGTATTCTGACATATTTAGGGGTCTAGGGTATGTATGCTGTCATTTAGGGGCCTAGGGTATGTTTGCTGGTATTTAGGGGACTAGGGTATGTATGCTGATATTTAGGGGTCTAGGGTATGTATTCTGACATATTTAGGGGTCTATGATATGTATTATGTCATTTAGGGGTCTAGGGTATGTATATTGTCATTTAGGGGTCTATGGTATGTATGCAGATATATAGGGGTCTATGGTATGTTTGCTGTCATTTAGGGGTCTAGGGTACGTATGCTGATATTTAGGGGTCTAGGGTATGTATTCTGACATATTGAGGGGACTAGGGTACATTTTCTGACATATAATGTATGCAGATATATAGGGGTCTAAGGTATGTATGCATATATTTAGGGGTCTAGGGTTTGTATGCTGATATATAGGGGTCTAGGGTATGTATGCAGATATTTAGGGGTCTAGGGTATGTATGCTGATATTTAGGGGTCTAGGGTATGTATGCAGATATTGAGGGGACTAGGGTATGTATGCTGATAATAAGGGGACTACTATACGTTTGCTGTTATTTTGGGGTCATGAGTGTGTATGCTGATAATAAGGGGACAAGGGTTTGTATGCTGATATATAGGGGTATAGGGTATGTATGCAGATATTGAGAGTCTAGGGTATGTATGCAGATATTGAGAGTCTAGGGTATGTATGCTGATAATAAGGGGACTACTATAAGTTTGCTGTTATTTTGGGGTCATGAGTGTGTATGCTTTTTTTTTTTTTTTTTTTTTTTTTGAAGGGGATATATTTTTATTTTCCTCGTAAATAAGTATGTGTGGGTCGAGGACATCCCACTCCATACTTTACAAAATAGCTGTTAGTATGCATAAGAAAACAAGGTTAGTATAATATTATTCATAGTTATCTCGAAAGTATCATTAAGGGTTCAAAACTTCATAAAAGATGATGATATTCCCCTCCAAAAAAAATTTAAGTTGAACTTGCATTCAATAAATGTTCCTGGCTACTTTATATTTTGACTATTATACAAATGTATTTAATTAATAAAATCGGCTACAAATGTCCAGTTATTTTTTTGGTCATCTTTTGTATTTGTTTTGTTTTCAATTGTCAAGGCTAGTGAAAGGCTTTTCTTTAGGCCTGTCAATGTCGGCATAGTGTATTTTCTTTTACACAAGTATATATATTTTTTAGATTGTAGGTAAAACATGTTACATCTTTTTTGGCTACCTAATATAAAAAATTTACTATCAAAGTCTATGTCAAATGTTTTAACGTATTGAATTATTTCTGAGATGATATTCTGTATCATTGGGCATTCCCAAAATAAATGAATTAATGTTTCTTTTTCTTTATTACAAAATGTACAGTTTTCTGAAGATGAAATTCCCATTTTATATAATAAAATGTTAGTAGCTAAAATTCTGTGATTGATTCTAGTTTGCAACCATTGTAGGTATGTGTCATTTGTTGTATTAAAGACCCAGCTATATATATTTTTCCATTCATTTTGTTGGAAATGGTACACATTTTTCCATTTGTTTTGACTTGTTGGCAGAACGTTAGATTTTATCAGCAGGTTATATGGTGATACTATTCCTTTTTTACTGAATAAAACTGATTCAAAATATTTAGGAACTATAGGATACAATTGATTTTCTTTGTCATTTTTTTTAAAAGTAATTGCCATTGATTTAATGGTCAATTTAATGGATTTTACCATTCCTTCATAATGCAAAAAGTTAATATTAGTTCCAGTCATTTTTTCTAACTCAGTTCTTTTTACAAAGTTACCATTTTTCATCAATAGGTCTTTAACGTATCTGATACCTCTATTATACCATGACTTGTAAAAAACAGGATTTTTGTCTATCAAGAATTTATGATTATAAAATAAAGGCAAGTTTAAAAACTCATCAACAGATTCAACTGTTGATGCGTCTATAACATTTGTATATGCATACAGTACATCATTCCAGAAGGAGTTTTTTATTGTTCCATGAATTTTAAAAATGTACATTTTGCCACAATTGATAATCATCTCTAAATTGAAAATATGTCTTACAAAGTGATAAATATTACTATTATTTTCTGAGATTAATCTTCTTAACCACGATAATTTTAGACTTTTCATGTATGCATAGATATCTATCATTTTTAATCCACCATCTGTATATTTCTTAATTAAAATTTCCTTTTTGATTTTTGGTGTCCCCTGCCAAATAAATGCATAAAACAATGTGTTTATAGATTGAATAATATCTGTGGGTGGATTTGGTAAAGAGGTGAATAAGTGTGTCAATAGTGGCAATAGTAGAGACTTTACAACTGTTATACGGCCTATTGGCGTTAACTCTCTTTTATTCCAATGTTTAAGGCATTGTTTTATTGTTTCTATCTTTTCATTAAAATTGAGAGGTATCATTTTTTCTAAATCAACATGGAACTTTAAGCCTAATAATTTGAAAGATGTACAATTCCATTCTAGTTTCCATCTTGTTTTTATTGACATTGTACTATATTTTTTGGAGCCTATCCATATAACATGTGTTTTATCAAAGTTAACTTTTAATCCAGAGAATAAGGAATAATTGTGTAAAACTTTGAGAGTAGAATGTAAAGATTGTTCAGACCCATCTAATAGTAATGAGGTATCGTCTGCAAATTGTGATATCTTAAACTCCATCCCTTTTATGTTGATACCTTTAATATTTTTTTCATTCCTTATTTTTATGGCTAGTATCTCAGCACATAAAATGAAGATATAGGGACTTAATGGATCACCTTGTCGGCATCCACGGCCAATATTGAAAAATTCTGACAGGTAGCCATTTATTTGAAGTGCGGTTTGAATTTTATTAAGAAATAATGAAATCCATTGTTTAAACATTGGTCCAAATTTGAAAAGGTCTAAAGTTTTATTTATAAACTCAAAAGATAGGGTATCAAATGCTTTCTGGAAATCGATCATCATCAGAAGACCCGGTATCTTATGTTTTTCTGTATAATTCATTACATCATATAGTAAGCGAGTATTTTCCCCCATAAATCTACCTTTAATAAAACCTGTTTGATCTTTACTAATTAATGTGTCTAGAACTGATTTCATTCTGTTAGCAATAGAACCAGACGCTAATTTAAATACTGTGTTTAACAAAGTCAAGGGGCGCCAATTATTCAAAAATTGTTTCGGTTTATTTTCTTTTGGAATACAGGTTATAATTCCTTGTTTTTGGGTAACTGAAAATTCTCCCTTGTAGAAAGCACTATTTATAGATCGTACAACAAAGTGTCCTAATTGTTTCCAGAAGGTCTTAAAAAAGTTAGCAGAAAAACCGTCAGAACCTGGAGACTTATCATTTTTCATATTTTTCAATGTTAAACTAATTTCTGAGTGAGAAAGGATACCTTCTAAAGAGTCTGATTGTCTGATATTTAAAGTAGGGAAAACCGACCCAGATAAATACTGATTTAGATCAATGTCAATGGATTGTTCATCTTTTGAATATAAATTACTATAAAATATTTTGCCTTCCTTTAATATATCTGACTGATCATATATTCGTTGACCGTTGTTTATTTCTAAGAAAGGAATTATTTTTGAAGAGTAATTGTATTTTTCAAGGTTACAAAAGAAGTTTGTTGGTTTTTCTCCCTTATCTATCCATTCAGCTCTAGATCTTATCATAAAACCTCTCATCTTTTCCTGTCTAATCTGTTCTAGTTCAGTTTTTAAATTAATCAATTGTTCTTTGTTGTTTTCTGTTAAATTATTCTCTAAATCTTCGATTTCGATGATTAACTGTTTTTCTCTGTCATTTTTACATTTAATTTTATAGCTAGAATAAGATATTGTTTTCCCACGTATTTCCATTAACATAGTTTCTAGAAAGAGCTGGTCATCTATAGTAAATTGTAAATCATCATTTTTTATATCTTTTATATTTTCTAAGTTATACACTGGAAGGCAATATTGTTTTTTTATCTCTTCAATTTTTTCATTAATGCAATTCAAGTATTCTATATCCTGTAGCAGTGAGTTATTAAACTTCCAAAGACCTTTGCCATGTGGTATACTATAAAAATCTAGTTTTAATTCAATTATAGAATGATCCGATTTATAACTTAAACTGATGTCACAACCTTTAACTTGAGGTAATAGGTCCCTAGTTATTAAAAAGAAGTCTAATCTGGCTTGTTGTAAAGGCTTGGTCCTTCTCCAAGTGTACTTTTTAACTTCACCATTGAGTTCTCTAAAAGCATCACATAATTGTCGACTTTGTATATTTTCTTGTAAAAAAGATCTTGCTTTAATATTGTTATTCAAGCATTTATAATTACAATAATCTAAGTCAGTATTTAAAACAAAATTGAAATCACCACACCATATGTAGGACTCATTACCAATTTCATCAATAAGCTGAAATATTTTACTGTAAAAGTTTGGACAATCTTTGTTAGGACCATAAATATTTATAAGTGTGAATCGTTTGGAATTAAGAGTCATATCTAATAGAATATAATTACCATCGTCATCTACATATGTATCATGCAGTTTGACATCAATATTTCTCTTAAATAAAATTGATACTCCACGAGCATTTGATTTACCAAAACTAAAATAACAGTCTGCATTCCATTGTGAATAAATTTGTTTCTTTAAATTACTAGTAAAGTGTGTATCTTGTAAGCATTAGATATCTGCCTGTCTATTTTTCAAGAACTGGAGCATATCTGCCCTCTTAATTGGATTATTTAATCCTCGACAATTGTATGAAATTATTTTAACCTCAGCCATATTCTAAAAAGAACATTTTTATGATTTCTGTAGTATAGTCAAAACATGTATTAACAGTGTGTAGCCTTGTGAACAACAATAAAAGTAGTATTTGGAACATAGTATATAAAAACTTCAAATATTGAAAGCAGTTCTTAAACAATATAAATTATTGAAGATGTGCAAAAATTAAATACAGTGACTAAGTGCAATACAGCAGTGTACTCTTCACAACAATGTGAAGGTTGTTTGCAGTATCCTAATTTCTCAAAAATGCAATTTAAATTCATAAATACATATAGTAACTACCTAAGATATTAATGATTACCTAATATCATATTTTGAAAACACATACTAGGATTTTCAACTGACCTCAAAGGCATATTCCAAATTGAATTATGACTACATAGTTATTACATAATATCAGATTTTGAAAAACAGGTTTTTACTAACCCCAAAGACTTATACCATTTTATGTGACAATTACAATTTTATACATACATATGTTTCGTAATTATACATTTACATACAATATCAAATACCTATTGTTTCCATCTCAAAGACAATAAAGTAAGTTAGCATGTTTTGAAATAGACGAAAAAAGAAAAGATAGGGGTTTACCAACATTGTGTTGTTTGGATATATACAGTATCAAATATCTATTGTTCCCGCCTAAAAGGAAACTAAGTATATCGACATGTTTTGAAAAATAAAACTAGAAGTAAATTATGGTAGTTTGCCATATTAATATA
The DNA here is from genome assembly GCA_032209605.1 of Mactromeris polynyma. Classification (NCBI taxonomy): domain Eukaryota; kingdom Metazoa; phylum Mollusca; class Bivalvia; order Venerida; family Mactridae; genus Mactromeris; species Mactromeris polynyma. The sequence goes on along the minus strand of JASFXZ010000034.1, from coordinate 3,573,105 downwards.
CAAATTATGATACCTGTTGAGACCATCATAAAGGAGACTTAGTATTTTGGTATGTGTTGAAAAGGAAGAATATATATATAGTGCCTTACTGATATCATGATATTTTAAGCATATCATGCATTGAAACAATTAAATGTTTTTAAAAAAAACACTACAAAAAAAACCAAGGTCTATAAATCTTTAAATTAATAAGAAACACATTTTACAACATACAACATACATTTTCTGTGTAACTAAATTTATGTCTGTATTTAATGCATTTTATTGTCATTTTATAATACTCTCTATTTAATGGAGCTTTGTTTCAATTCAAAATGTAAATATAATTTGAATTTAATATGCGTTTTCTCGCATATATACACATTCACACACACTCACACTCCCACGCAGACATACATACACTTACATACATATATATACATAAACACATATATATATTACATACATACATACATACATACATACATACACATACATATACCCACACATACATACATACATACACATACATAAATACATACATACATATACACACACACACATGCATAATACACGCATACACCAATATATGCATATTAACATTCAAATAGATACATATCTATGTATATATAACCCATGCATGCATACACAGATGCTCAAACACATATACAAGTACATATTAATTCCAAATGTCTATAATCTCCATGTCTTAGTATATCACAGAGTCAATCGAATCATAAATGTCAAATTTATATCGCTGGCCAGCCTCTGTCTTCCCGTAGACGCTTCCATTAAAAAACCATGCGCTAGATATTTCTGGGTGGAGAGTGAGTCGGTTGATGAGTCCATGGTTTAGTTTTGTCACGTCATCAATCAGCCTGTGACCCGCCGATTTCATAACTTTACGTTTCTGCATGATTGTTATTTTTGAATTGTTATTTTTCAGTTTCATCAATACAGGCTTAATATTACCTGGCTTTCCTGGAATTCTATGAATTGCCATTATTTCCTGTTTTTCTAGTGTGACGTCATGTTTTTTAAGGATTTCCTGAACACTTGTTGTCAGAACGTCTTCAGTTTCGTTTTCTTTTATTGGCACATTTAAGATTTTTACATTATTCTTTCTGCTGAATTGCTCATTGTAATTTGCCATTCTACTAGCTTCCTTTGCCATCATTTTGTTGTAGTGTAGTTCTTCTTGTGTGTTTTCAATATGCTGTTTCATTTTCATATTCATTTCTTCAAGTGTATGTATGCAGATATTGAGAGTCTAGGGTATGTATGCTGATAATAAGGGGACTACTATAAGTTTGCTGTTATTTTGGGGTCATGAGTGTGTATGCTGATATTGAGGGGGTTACTATAAGTTTGCTGATATTTTAGGGTCATGAGTGTGTATGCTGATATTGAGGGGACTTCTATAAGTTTGCTATTATTTTAGGGTCATGAGTGTGTATGCTGATATTGCAGGGACTTCTATAAGTTTGCTATTATTTTAGGGTCATGAGTGTGTATGCTGATATTGAGGGGATTACTATAAGTTTGCTGTTATTTTAGGGTCATGAGTGTGTATGCTGATATTGAGGGGACTTCTATAAGTTTGCTATTATTTTAGGGTCATGAGTGTGTATGCTGATATTGAGGGGACTTCTATAAGTTTGCTGATATTTTAGGGTCATGAGTGTGTATGCTGATATTTTGGGGTCATGTGTGTGTATGCTGATATTTTGGGGTCATGAGTGTGTATTCTGATATTTTGGGGTCATGAGTGTGTATGCTGATATTTTAGGGTCATGAGTGTGTATGCTGATATTTTGGGGTCATGTGTGTGTATTCTGATATTTTAGGGTCATGAGTGTGTATGCTGATATTTTGGGGTCATGAGTGTGTATTCTGATATTTTAGGGTCATGAGTGTGTATTCTGATATTTTAGGGTCATGAGTGTGTATGCTGATATTTTGGGGTCATGAGTGTGTATTCTGATATTTTAGGGTCATGAGTGTGTATGCTGATATTGAGGGGATTACTATAAGTATGCACTCAAGTTCAACGGAAAATCTTTTTAATTAATCATTATACCAGTATATCTTTAATTTTGTAGGGAAGTCTTGCAGTATGGACATCCATTCAGAAACTTGAAGAGTGTACCATGTCTGGCAGTGAACATAGGTGAAGTTTTCTTGTTTCTTTGTATATTTATTACTTCATTCATGATTCTTAATTAAGGTCTCTACATGCTGTTCATATCACGAAACATTTTTGGTAAGGAATGATATTCTCTAAGACGAAGATAGGTTGAGTATTTTTCTGGATTTGACATGAATTTGCAATAAATAAGACCTTTAACTCATAACTTTCTTAGCAGAAATTGTGTTGTAATGGGAGAGCATAAGCATTAATAGTTGAATGTGGTTCTGTTTGACATGAACAAAAAAAACATGCAACAAAAACTTTTTGATATAATGACTCCTAATGCTGTTCCAGTTTGAATCATAACGATAAATTAGAAATTCCTCCATGAAAGAGGTGTTCTCCGTTTTTTCTATGTGCTTAGACACCATATGAATGGACCTTTTTTGAGTTTGCTGATAAAGGGGCTGTTTTCTATTCATTTCAGAATAGGGGCTGTACTTGGTTTATCTTTGTGTTTTGGGGCTTTATGTCAAGATGGACAGACTGAATCACGTGTACACTTGACTTCCTTTCATCCCAAGTTGGTTGAACTCATCTCCAAAACAGACTGTAAAGATCTTAGTTTCCAGGTACTTACTGTGATAGGTTTTTATGTTGTTGAGGTTTTTAGCCGTGCATTATTAGACCTTGAAAGTGTAATTTTACTACGGTAGATATAACAATAAATAAGGAAAATGATTGTCTGTATTTATTGTTATAATAGTTTTTATACAACCGCCTAAGCGTTTTTCAGCCTACCTGAGCCGAAGTATCTGTTGATGAGATTTGTGGTATATCTTTGTATGGCATCCAATCCTGTATGTCAAGATTTGCTTCAAAACTATGTTGTCTCTCGAACTAATTGTCCAATTTGCTTGAAGTTCTGATGAATAACACAGGCGTGGTGCTGTTCCAAAATAGTTTCAATTAAATAAATATAGTTAATAATAGTGGTTGCCATTGCACTCTGAATAAAAATATTTTCAAATGTCAAACCCATGGTCAACATTTACAATGATTTGACAGAGATGAGCAATGGATCATTCTATACAGGGTTTATTAAACTAATTTTGGCCCGACAAAAAATGTTGCTGACAAGGGCAAAAACTACTGCTCAAAATCATCCTGTCGGTATTATCCATAATTATGGTGAATATGCAATATAGAAGCGTCATGAACCTGTGGATGTATTGTTTTAGTGTGAAAAGAATGATTGTTTTCATTTCAGCCACTGTGTTTATGTCTGGCCTCGCTGACAGGCTGTGGTTTTGTTGCCAACATACAACCTATGGAGACATTTGATGCCACTCTGTCATTGTTAAAAAAGTACATCTCTGAGAGCATGGTATGATACTATTTTATTTTGTGTGCTGACTACATGTTATAATGTGTTATTTCTTTGATATCAATTACCAACATTTGTTTTGCTTGTGTTTATCAAATATGTATGGTCTGCCTCCTTTCGTTATAATTGTATGGATATAACAAGTTTCATTATAACATCTATTACTGGTGACTTGTGTCTTGTTTACGAAACCAAAATATATTAAACAATTTATTGAAACATACTGAAAACACACTCATACATGCAAGAAAAAAAGTGGAAACTACTTACTAACAAGTTTTTGCTTATTACACATATGCTTATTGACAGTCTAATTATCTGAAGTCAAATTTAATCCCTTTAATGCAGTAGAAATTAAGCGACACTTGACCAATGCAAACATCTGCAATTAGTGAGTTGGTCAATCAGTGCGCTGTGTCTGCAGCGATAAATTATCGCATTAGCTAACACATGTTTTCCCACCCAATCCAATAGAAATTGTGAATTACATTATAACCGAGTATATTTGCGTTCAAATATGTCTTTTGGGACTACAAATTCATATGTCATATCCAAAATTACGCTTTATCCAAATTTATTGTAACCGAGTAGTTATACACTAAAATATAGAAGAGCTTGGACGGAAAATCAAAATTACTACGTACTATGCGATTATTCGTTATAACCGAGTACGTTTTAGGTGTGTTCCACTGAATATGTACATGTTACGTGTTGTTTATAGTTTCTTATGTGAGATTTGTGGTGTGTCAAAATGTCTCAGGAAATTTCTGACTAGATCCGGTTATTGCGTTTTCCATCTTTTGTTAATATTTAAATCATTATTTATATCTTATTTAAATAACTATCTGCCTAGCATTTATGAATTCTCACATACTTGACAGCAGAAAGAAGGAGCTTAACATTTATTGGATATTTTCACGGTACTGCGTAATGAATATTGTATAAGAAGCATAGAGAAATGTTACTGTCATTCGTTTTTTGCATAATACGCAATATGCAATGATATGAACTGTCATGTATGAAATAAGAGAATGATTATGGAAGAAAGTAATCACAATATATGAGATTTTACGCAAAAATGGCTGATATATGTTGAATAGTCACATCATACAGTGCAGATGTTTGTTTGTTTCATCGGGTTTAACGTTATATACGGCGGCCGGTTCACCTAACCAGTTTTTCCTGAACTGAATTCTAACCAGTACTAACTTACCCCTCCACAAGGAGCCGGCAACTTCTCCACATGTGGAGGAAAATAGACATTTTAGTCAAATTTTCATGGAAGGGTATGACCTGCCGCGACCGGGAATCGAACCCAACTCGCCGGGTTCCAAGTCCAGCGCACTAACCACTGGACCACGGCCGCGACTCATACAGTGCAGAGCAAAAGTTTTCCGCTTCTCTCTTGTTATTGCGCAATAAAAATGTGTGTGGTTTTAAATAAGCTTTAAAGAATTCATCACAAATAAATCTTTGAGTATTTCAAGGTATGAAAATGAAAAACTAAAATATCTGCTTATTAACAAACTGCAGATTATAGTACAACTTACTGTCCCATCAAATCACATACTGCGAATTACACACAGTAAATGTCAATTTGATACAAAACACAAAAGTGGATATTGAGTGTCTGTAAGAGATTGTAGGATAATCAGCTTGTGGTATAAAAATGTCTATATTTCAATAAAAGGTCTGACTGGGCACTGACTAGAGTATAAATAAGCACACAATAGACTCTTGTTGTTGAAATATCCAAAAGAGGGGATCAATGTAATGTCTGGTGTAAAAATTGATGTCAAAACTTGTTTTGCATTTGATGAGTAGACTAACAAACCTATTATATATTGATATTGTGAAATATTGTGTTCTTTGCTCTTGATAAAGGCCATGTGTGGCCGAAATATTGAGCTTGAGTGAATTCTTACACCAGACACAATAGACTTTTTACAGTATTTTAGTCTTTCCATGTGATTTTTAGCTGAGATGTTAGGTGCTTATATTGAGCCTTTAGGACACTTAAATGTCGGTCATGGTCCACAGTCGGACGGACGGATGGATGGAACGATCAATGGATGTAACGATCAGCGGCTTGATCTCCTTGATTCAGGGAAATTGCTCAATTTACTATTCTAAAGACATAATTTTTCACCCGAGTTGATAATATTTTAATGTGTTTGTGTGTGTGATCTGTATGAAGTTTCGAGGATTGGTTTGGTGTCAGAGCATTTATCATTGAGTTATGTGCTCTTGATATAACAATAGTTGGCAAGGAACACTTGGTGTGTGGTACAGAGCACTTCAGGCATTTTGTGTGACTTTGACCAGGTTTAGTCATCTGCCAATCAAGAAACTAGCTCAGAATGATTGATTTCATGAAATCCATGCCATGTTTTGAATGTGATCAAGTCATTTATTTTGCCATTGAGGCTGCGGATAGTGGAATTATTTTTTGCCGTATCAGAATTTGAGCGCCGCTGTACAATTTCCGTCATTTCCAGAAAACGTCACATGTGACGTCACCATGTACTGACAGTAAGCAAATAATTGTCCCATATGGCAATATAAAAACGAAGTGACCATATAGAGTAAGTATTGTTTCCTGCTTGCAAATAGTGACATCACATGTTGCTTTTTCTTGGAATGGCGTCACTAGCAGAAGAAGTTGTAAATACCATAGCAGCGTTCATTTCTTCTTCTCCTTTGTCTTGCTTGGTGTTTGTTAGTTGGCTAAGGTGAGTAATATAGGGCCATGATGGCCCTCTTGTAACAGAATTTACTGTATCCTATTTACACAGTGGATATGTCATTGTCAGTGTAAATATGAGGTGAAAGGTCTAAACTGGTCCCAGAAGGAGGCTCACTTGTGTGACCGGCCAGTAAACAAATACTTATCAAATTACAAGTAAGGTGCCTTCCTTATGCTACCATAACGGATATAATTGCAAGTATGAAACTTGGGCAGTAATTATGTACGAGATGGGAATTGTTGTATTACTAATTTGTAGGGATGTCAATGAATATTCAGATATTAAAATATTCGTTTGAACATCCGAATATTCGAATACTGATTCGGCATTCGAATATTCGATAACACATGTATATTTTTAATATAAAAGCTGAGTGTGTATTAAATTTCAATGATGGGCATTAACGCATTTAATGACATTTTACGTTTGACAATTATATCTACCGATGTTAATTGGCATGTCATGTTGTATATGAGGGGACAATAGAGATATAACACTCTGGTGATGAGGCCCTGAAATTATTGGTTATCGCGGGGTTTTTTACAACTTGAGTGATCAGTTTAAAACACAAAATTGTTAAACATTTAAAACTTCGAATTTTCAATGTATTATTATTAAATAAGAAGGTTGACCAAATATTCGAATACCACAATGGCCATTTATTGACATCCCTGCTAATTTGATACATAATCAAATGAAAACATTTTATTCTTAACTATTAAACAAGTAGGCCTAGCTTTTGCTGTAGCCCTTAATGATACCTCAGAATATCTGGCTATTTTGAAAATATTTCTCTATCTATAACATTATCTGTATGCTGTTATGTTAAACATAGATTTAAATGAATATATGAGCACTGCTATGGGATTAACAACCTCTTCTTTTAGTAATGTCATTAATAAAAACGCAACAAGTGCTTCATATGATCACTACGTTTTCATTTAGTCATATGGGGCAAATATTGCTAACTGTCAGCACATGATGTCACTTAAAGAAAAGGTTGGAATCGTACAGCAGCGCTCATATGTTAAAAGACAAATCCCCAATCCCTTTAATATGGATAATGTTTAATCAAGGTGAATATAACGCTCTATAGCTGAAATACTCGTAAAGCGTCTAATAACTGGGCAGAAATATTAACCTAAAGAAAAATTCACACAAAGAAATTTTACCAAACGGAAAAAAATATTCTAGGGTCCGGGCCAAAAAATAGGGTAGGTCGGGAAACCTGAAACATAGGGTAGGTCGGGAAACCTGAAACATAGGGTAGGTCGGGAAACCTGAAACATAGGGTAGGTCGGGAAACCTGAAACATAGGGTAGGTTAGGAAACCTGAAACATAGGGTAGGTCGGGAAACCTGAAACATAGGGTAGGTTAGGAAACCTGAAACATAGGGTAGGTCGGGAAACCTGAAACATAGGGTAGGTTAGGAAACCTGAAACATAGGGTAGGTCGGGAAACCTGAAACATAGGGTAGGTCGGGAAACCTGAAACATAGAGTAGGTCGGGAAACCTGAAACATAGGGTAGGTTAGGAAACCTGAAACATAGAGTAGGTCGGGAAACCTGAAACATAGGGTAGGTCGGGAAACCTGAAACATAGAGTAGGTCGGGAAACCTGAAACATAGGGTAGGTCGGGAAACCTGAAACATAGGGTAGGTCGGGAACCCTGAAACATAGGGTAGGTCGGGAAACCTGAAACATAGAGTAGGTCGGGAAACCTGAAACATAGGGTAGGTCGGGAAACCTGAAACATAGGGTAGGTCGGGAACCCTGAAACATAGGGTAGGTTAGGAAACCTGAAACATAGAGTAGGTCGGGAAACCTGAAACATAGGGTAGGTCGGGAAACCTGAAACATAGGGTAGGTCGGGAAACCTGAAACATAGGGTAGGTCGGGAAACCTGAAACATAGGGTAGGTCGGGAAACCTGAAACAAACCTATTTTTTACGCCTTAGTTTGAAATGAACATATGTCAGTAAAGTAATCTCTGCCAACAGCAACTCTTGTTTCTCTATCGAATACATCAGCACTTTCCATTTCGTTGAGGATTGGGTCAAGAAAGGAACAACTATTGTTAAAATAATGCAGTCACGTACTTGGCATATGGCTTAAAATTTGATTACTGTTGCAATAATATAAATTCAATTACTGTTAATCTCTGTGACCCAACTGTCTCAAGTGTGACACAAATCTGTCTACTGTATTTTGATTCTGAATTACAAGTGCCAATTTACTCCTCTCTATGTACAATATAATTAGTGTTATGTCACTCTGATTGAATTTGCGGTCGCTGGAATAAGATTTAAGTGTCATACTTAACGATGTTAGACTGTGGTCAGTCCTGTCTGATGTGAATCTACATAGATATATATAGACATTGTTTGACCTGTGTGTGAAGGTAGATGTGAAGTATGTTAAACACTGGCTTACATAGCATCTGCCCTATATGTGAATCTACATAGATATATATAGACATTGTTTGACCTCTGTGTGAAGGTAGATGTGAAGTATGTTAAACACTGGCTTACATAGCATCTGCCCTATATGTGAATCTACATAGATATATATAGACATTGTTTGACCTCTGTGTGAAGGAAGATGTGAACTTACTTGATAATTCAGAAACATTTGTATGAAATTTTCTGAAATTGAAATTGAAGCTTTGAAATTAAAGCAATCCACTTAAAAGTATATTGCAAACATGAAGTATTAATTTGTCCTCTTTCTACTTGTCAGTTCATACATTCATTTCTTTAATGTTGTGCTTAAGCTTATCGCTTATACTAACCACTCTAGATGACTGATTCCTGGCTACAAACCAGTACTCACACATTTAATTTAGGGATTGTGAAGTTCGTGATCAAACCCTGCTCAATGTGGGGCTCAAACTCATGACTTTCGAATCAGGAGTCAGGCGCTCAACCACCATGCCTCAACACGTTTTGGTTCATTTTGAACATTTTTGAAGCTATTTTCAGTAGCCAGTATCAATGTTCTTGGGCCCCAACTTGTGCTGTTTGTTTTTGTTTAGCCAAAGGTGAGAGACTGACATGTTTTTGTTTAGCCAAAGGTGAGAGACTGACATGTTTTTGTTTAGCCAAAGGTGAGAAAGACAGACATGGTTTTGTTTAGCCCAAGGTGAGAGACTGACATGTTTTTGTTTAGCCCAAGATGAGAGACTGACATGTTTTTGTTTAGCCAAAGGTGAGAGACTGACATGTTTTTGTTTAGCCAAAGGTGAGAGACTGACATGTTTTTGTTTAGCCAAAGGTTAGAAAGACTGACATGTTTTTGTTTAGCCAAAGGTGAGAAAGACTGACATGTTTTTGTTTAGCCAAAGGTGAGAGACTGACATGTTTTTGTTTAGCCAAAGGTGAGAAAGACTGACATGTTTTTGTTTAGCCCAAGGTGAGAGACTGACATGTTTTTGTTTAGCCAAAGGTGAGAAAGACTGACATGTTTTTGTTTAGCCAAAGGTGAGAAAGACTGACATGTTTTTGTTTAGCCAAAGGTGAGAGACTGACATGTTTTTGTTTAGCCAAAGGTGAGAGACTGACATGTTTTTGTTTAGCCAAAGGTGAGAAAGACTGACATGGTTTTGTTTAGCCCAAGGTGAGAGACTGACATGTTTTTGTTTAGCCCAAGATGAGAGACTGACATGTTTTTGTTTAGCCAAAGGTGAGAGACTGACATGTTTTTGTTTAGCCAAAGGTGAGAGACTGACATGTTTTTGTTTAGCCAAAGGTGAGAGACTGACATGTTTTTGTTTAGCCAAAGGTGAGAGACTGACATGTTTTTGTTTAGCCAAAGGTGAGAAAGACTGACATGTTTTTGTTTAGCCAAAGGTGAGAGACTGACATGTTTTTGTTTAGCCAAAGGTGAGAAAGACTGACATGTTTTTGTTTAGCCAAAGGTGAGAGACTGACATGTTTTTGTTTAGCCCAAGGTGAGAGACTGACATGTTTTTGTTTAGCCCAAGGTGAGAGACTGACATGTTTTGTGTTGTGTCCAAACATCCAAATTAGGAAATACTGTGTAGAATATGGATACACTGAAAGCTTCCTAGATGATCATAAATAGCAAGAACTATTCTTATTTGCAGAATGTTGGAATCTCCAGATCTGTTGGCTTTCTTTGTTATGCTGGTGAAACTGGAGGACATCCTATGATTGGTCAGTTCAAAGAGGAGCTGTTCGCTGATTGGTCGAATCTTTCAACAAATCAGGAGAGTTCAGAGATTGAGAAAATTGCTGCATTGACTGGTCTAATGTCCCTGATTGGAGCTGATGCTTCCATATTACATGTAAGTTGTAAGTTTTGTGTATTCTGGCCAGAGGGTACCAGGCATGTTAAGATGTTCAAAATTGTGAGAGACTTAAATAGGGGCACATTCAAGAACCTAATTCATAGACAAACTAACCAAGCATTCTTGGTATGTGCTGAAGTTTTTGGAGCTGGCAACTGTATTTAAGGCTTATATATTGTTCAATCTAGTGCAGAATTCCTTTGAGACACATTGGAATCTGTTTGCAATGTCATTGCATATTCTCTTGTCTAAAATCTTAATGAAATCAGCCTTAAATAAATTTTATGTATCAGTAATCTGTTATATATTTCAGACTGATACAAAATGTCAAACTGGTGCAAGCAAGATTAATAGTATAGTCAAACAATTGAAAGAACTCACCATGCAATGTGACTCTGTTGGAGTCAGGACAATAACCAGTTGGTTACTTAGCAACCTGTATTTCTCTGGAACTGATACAAGTGTCAGCTCTAGTAGTTGTAAGTATAGCAACTTGCTTTCATTTCAATGTTGGAAGGACGAGAATGAAATTTGATATTACATGTATTGCTGTTTTATTTTTAGCAGATTTTTTTGACAGCCAACAGTTATACATGGCTGACAGGTGAGATAAGCAATTTGGTTCTGACCAACCAGTATTAACTGAATCAAGAGTGGAGAACTGTTCCCTTTACATGTATCATCTGAAGTAAAATGATCCAGTGGTGCGTTTTTTAGAGGTAGGAAAAATAGAATTCTACCTAAAGCTACTTAGGGAAAGTAGCTGAGCTGCCGTTTCTTAAAGTAGGAAAAGTAGCCACTATCTTTAGATAGGTAGCGTTATCTGACAGTGCTAGCTTTACTATACAAAATGGCGTCCATGCAGAACGTGTCGTCTGGTCTGGCGCGCACCATTTTTAGACAGCTAGTTTTTCTACATTGACTAACTTTTCTCGCTTACTTCCCCTACCTCTAAAAAACGCACCTCAGGAGAACTTTTGCTTTGCCAAAGTGCTAGATTAGTAAATCAGAATGGTTTATTGTATGTAGAAAAATGTGTTATTGGCGTCAATGTTTCCCCTATTTAATGTTCTTGCATACTGTTGTGAAGTATTAACTTCACTTTCAATAATATTGGAAATAAGTTAAGTCCAGTAGCCCCCCCCCCCCCACAAAGAAAAAACGACAAAAATACAATGTTGCAACAATGTTGCAATTTCTTTTGTCATACACATAACCTGAAGACATTTTGTCTCAGTGTAGCTATCGGTCTGCCAATTCATGTTGTAATTATTGGGATTTAACATTTATAATTGTGTTATATTTCAGCTCCTGCTAGTTACAGTTATCTACAAGAAAGTAGTGTTCTTAGAGCCGTCATCGACTTCCTGGTACTTGCTGGCAAACAAGGTATGCAAATAACAATTAGCAGTCATGCAAGACTAAAACTTGTATTTCTCTAATTTATTTGTGTCATTTCGAATAATATCTTCTATTATCTTGTCTACTGATATTTTGAATGTATGCCAAGGTCCTTTTTCAGTGACATTATCATGTGACATTATCATGTGACACTATCATGTGACAGTAACGTAATCAGAAAACTATGGGAATTGTTTTGTATTTTGTTAACTTTAGGTACATCGTAGTATATAACTATAGTATTTTAGCATTTGAAGTAGAACATTCATAATGGATTCCTGCCAAAACAACTGCAACATCGGCCAATATCGGTAAATTCTGTGACTGTCTCGTTGAAAATCTGTTGTTTCCGAAGTTTTCCGGCATTACCCGAAAAGACCGATCTTCAACGGACTTGTCCTGCAATTTATCGATATCGGCCAATGGGATTTCTATGTTAAATGAAGTTTAGTCTCGGTACTCTGACTACGAGCTCAAAGAAAATATTGTATCTATTAGCATTTATATAAAACAAACATACCTATACATTTCATTATTAAATTGATTCCAATTTTTGTTCATTTGAAGGACCCGAATTTATTCCCAGTAAGCAAGTGAAGGCATGTTTACAGAGTCTGCAAAGGGAAGTAACTGGAACATTACCTCCACTGAACTGGATGGGCATATTATCTCCCCTGATGAAGTTGCCATTTGGTAAGGTTATCCTGATCTTCTCCTTAAACCTACAATGGTGTAAGATATATTTAGACCATTCTCAATCCAATCAACAGCTTCCACGTCTATTTTGCCAAGACAAAGTCCATGAGATAGACATGGTATAAGTGGAATTGACAATCTTGTGATAGGTTGAGTGCTAGTAGGCGTTTGTATTCAATGTACAAGGCTTCTTGTTGTCTGTTCTGTACACAATTACATGCAAGTACACATACACACACAGAAGAGCTAGTCAGATAGACCCAGCAATTTCTACTAAGCTTTGTCAATTGTTAACAGTCAAATATCTTCAAAATGGTAAATATTTTGGTGTTTTCTGGTGCATTCTTGTAATTTCTTAATCAATGGAACGACTAAACCTGATATTTCTTATTCTGGGACTATACAAACCACCAAATATATGTTGTTTTAACCATTATACAGAAAAACCTCAATAATAAAACCACACTTGGGACCCTTGAAAACTGGTCTTCTTATTGAGGTGGTCCTAATATTAAGGTTGAATAAAGAGTAAAACAGTGAAAATGGACTTGAAAATTGTGTTCCTAATTTTGAGATGGTCTTAATATTGTGGTGGTGTTTAAGTGAGTTTTAGGTGAGGTTTTTACTGAGAGTTGTTTAGCTTGCGCTAATACATGTAGTAATAATGATATACTACATTCAACAGACTGATTGGTTCACACTATTGATACTATTTGATTCCAGGAGAGTGTACAAGATATGAAATTCTCCAGCTTGCAGTAAAAGTCAGCTCTACATCCACATCAGCTGCTCAATTCCTTGCTGCTTGGATAGTACCACCTTTATTTAACACTCTCGATGTATGTACATCAGGTCTACATTCATATTGTTATTGTTCTACTATTAAACCTAATCTCCAGACAATATTTCAGTCAAAAAGATGACGGATCATTCCGTCACTTTATGGTTTTGTAATCTCAATTTTGTAAGTTTGACCTTATACTAGTATTCTTTCTGCAATTTACATTAATGTTCATATATTGGTGTAAAACAATTATTATTTTGTTCACAAAGTAAAAAAATGTGTTGCAGCTATGTTTTCTTATGATTTTTCTTATAATTATATTATAATTTGTTATCATATTTTCAGTTGAAATGCCAATTCCTGATTCTGTCATCTTGTGCATGTTACGTGCAATGTGTTACACCAAGCGTTCTGCAGACATTTTTGGAGAAATCTTACTTGCCTGTATTTAGTAGTCAAGGGAGAGAACTGAAAATTGCTGCTTTAAAGGGACTGAACTCTTCCTTACTCCTGCGAGATCCACCCCAATCAACAGTGTCTTTGTTATATAAGGCGATAGAGGGCGCTTTCAAAACTCTTGAGGAGGAATGTGACGTAAGTTTCCTTCCATTGTTATTGCATTTTGTGAGGACAATATGAGTGATTCCCCCTGAAACCTTTACTGCCATTATTAATCAAAGTACTGGTTACTTTTTGCCATTTCCAAATAAATTATTTGACTAAATGAATCATTTTAATTATTATAATGATTCAATCCTTACTTTTACTTACAGTCAAATTCAGTATTTCATGGACTAAGATAAGAAAATATGAAAAAAAAATTGTAAACAATAATGCTTGCTTTCATTTTTGGTTGTGTTTCTGATTCCATAGAAACCTATCTAAAAATTATCAAAATTGGACGTCTCCTTTTCTTTGTATAACAATTCCAATCTTAAGAACAAGGTGCAAAAGTAAATTACAAAATGATGATGTCGGGTCAGGTTGTGTGAGGGCAGCACTCATTTATACAGTATATACACCAGCAATGTCACTAATACAGGTTGTGTGAGGGCAGCACTCATTTATACAGTATATACACCAGCAATGTCACTAATACAGGTTGTGTGAGGGCAGCACTCATTTATACAGTATATACACCAGCAATGTCACTAATACAGGTTGTGTGAGGGCAGCACTCATTTATACAGTATATACACCAGCAATGTCACTAATACAGGTTGTGTGAGGACATCACTCATTTATACAGTATATACACCAGCAATGTCACTAATACAGGTTGTGTGAGGGCAGCACTCATTTATACAGTATATACACCAGCAATGTCACTAATACAGGTTGTGTGAGGGCAGCACTCATTTATACAGTATATACACCAGCAATGTCACTAATACAGGTTGTGTGAGGGCAGCACTCATTTATACAGTATATACACCAGCAATGTCACTAATACAGGTTGTGTGAGGGCAGCACTCATTTATACAGTATATACACCAGCAATGTCACTAATACAGGTTGTGTGAGGGCAGCACTCATTTATACAGTATATACACCAGCAATGTCACTAATACAGGTTGTGTGAGGGCAGCACTCATTTATACAGTATATACACCAGCAATGTCACTAATACATGTTGTGTGAGGGCAGCACTCATTTATACAGTATATACACCAGCAATGTCACTAATACAGGTTGTGTGAGGGCAGCACTCATTTATACAGTATATACACCAGCAATGTCACTGATACAGGTTGTGTGAGGTCAGCACTCATTTATACAGTATATACACCAGCAATGTCACTAATACAGGTTGTGTGAGGGCAGCACTCATTTATACAGTATATACACCAGCAATGTCACTGATACAGGTTGTGTGAGGGCAGCACTCATTTATACAGTATATACACCAGCAATGTCACTAATACAGGTTGTGTGAGGGCAGCACTCATTTATACAGTATATACACCAGCAATGTCACTAATACAGGTTGTGTGAGGGCAGCACTCATTTATACAGTATATACACCAGCAATGTCACTGATACAGGTTGTGTGAGGTCAGCACTCATTTATACAGTATATACACCAGCAATGTCACTAATACAGGTTGTGTGAGGGCAGCACTCATTTATACAGTATATACACCAGCAATGTCACTAATACTGGTTGTGTGAGGGCAGCACTCATTTATACAGTATATACACCAGCAATGTCACTAATACTGGTTGTGTGAGGGCAGCACTCATTTATACAGTATATACACCAGCAATGTCACTAATACATGTTGTGTGAGGGCAGCACTCATTTATACAGTATATACACCAGCAATGTCACTAATACTGGTTGTGTGAGGGCAGCACTCATTTATACAGTATATACACCAGCAATGTCACTAATACATGTTGTGTGAGGGCAGCACTCATTTATACAGTATATACACCAGCAATGTCACTAATACAGGTTGTGTGAGGGCAGCACTCATTTATACAGTATATACACCAGCAATGTCACTAATACAGGTTGTGTGAGGGCAGCACTCATTTATACAGTATACACCAGCAATGTCACTAATACGTGTTGTGTGAGGGCAGCACTCATTTATACAGTATATACACCAGCAATGTCACTAATACTGGTTGTGTGAGGGCAGCACTCATTTATACAGTATATACACCAGCAATGTCACTAATACAGGTTGTGTGAGGGCAGCACTCATTTATACAGTATATACACCAGCATTGTCACTAATACAGGTTGTGTGAGGGCAGCACTCATTTATACAGTATATACACCAGCAATGTCACTAATACAGGTTGTGTGAGGTCAGCACTCATTTATACAGTATATACACCAGCAATGTCACTAATACAGGTTGTGTGAGGGCAGCACTCATTTATACAGTAGATACACCAGCAATGTCACTAATACAGGTTGTGTGAGGGCAGCACTCATTTATACAGTATATACACCAGCAATGTCACTAATACAGGTTGTGTGAGGGCAGCACTCATTTATACAGTATATACACCAGCAATGTCACTAATACAGGTTGTGTGAGGTCAGCACTCATTTATACAGTATATACACCAGCAATGTCACTAATACAGGTTGTGTGAGGACATCACTCATTTATACAGTATATACACCAGCAATGTCACTAATACAGGTTGTGTGAGGGCAGCACTCATTTATACAGTATATACACCAGCAATGTCACTAATACAGATTGTGTGAGGGCAGCACTCATTTATACAGTATATACACCAGCAATGCTTAACCTGTATTTCAGTTTGTCGTGCTGTCTGAATTGTCAGAATGTTTAAGCCACATACCAGATGCTGTTTTAGACAAGTTGACTACTGATGATTGTAACAACAACAATGGTATACACAGGGGAACATTTATACGATGTTTTCTTGTTGGCAATGGTCACCAACCTCTTCCTCTGTTAAACAGCGGTATAGACGCTGCATTGAGGAACGCTTGGTATGTTTGTTCTCATGACAATATTTGAACATGCCTTTGCTTCATTAATGAGCTCAATGTAAACCAATGTTTGATTTTTTCCAGGTCAACGTTACATTAACTTTTCTAAGCAGATCTGAATTTGTGTGATATGATTATGTGAATATTGTAATCAAATCTGTGGTTACCTTGATTGTAGATAGGCCATTTTATTTATGGTCATACCATTGTCTTCTGGATAACATCACAGTAAACAAAAGTTGTTTTATTATTTCTGACTGATTCGGTCATTCATTGAGTTTTGTTAGAGCAAGAGGTTTAACGTAGTACCAAATGTTTGTATGTATTGATTATATTGATCAAACAAAGTTATCAAATCACCGATTGTCTAATGTACCATTTGGACAGGTTTAGTCACTGAATTGCCTGATCTGTCATATTCCTATTTATTTTCCATTACTAAATACTTAATGGCAGTCACAAATGAACAGTGTCAAAGCATTTGTGTTTCTATGGACTAATACCTTGAAGGCATTTTGTCTCAGAGGTTCTTTATGGAACCATGGAAGAATCTTGCCCTGGGGATGGAAGCCTACCTACTACCTCTGTATCAGAATGCCAGCACCCTACCTCTAGACTACTATTCCTCCCTTGTGTATGTTAAGCTTTGTATTTCAGTAACACAGACAGACTACTGTGGTATATTCTCCACAGTTTTCACAAGTTGACTCAGCAAGATTCGTCTAAGTCACCAGTACTTCAGCGTGTACAATGGTTGCTTGAAATAACTGGGCATTGTCGTAACATTGCTACAAAGACATTCAAATTAACGAATGAGGATGTTGACCTGACTGAGGTATGCTTGTGTTGCAGACAGTTGTTCTTTACACTATATGTATGCCCCTGCCATTCAAAGAAAGGTATAGGGGTATAAAGTGTCGCCCCTGACCGTCCTTGCAAAAAATTGGTTTCCGATCAATAACTCTTGATAAGATGGATTGATTCAGTCCATATTGGGCACAGAAGCATAGGATAATAAAATACAGGTCAAGTTCGAGTTCCATAACAATCCAACAATTTTGGAGGAGTTTGGGCTCTTTGTCAACTTAAAAAATTGGTTTCTGATCAATAAGGCCTGAAAAGCACATAGTGGGGGCATCTGTGTCCTATGGGCACATCTTGTCTCTGTTTCTTTAAAACTGTCCACACTGTCCTTAATGTGAAAACATGGATAGCGAGAACAATATTAATTTTTCAAAAAGTGGTCTGTTAATCAACATACATAGTGGATCTAGTTTGCTTTTGCTGACAGATGAGATTTTGCCTTCTTTGTCTTGAAAACAATGTAAACAACTGGAAAACAATGTTATCGTGATTGTTAATGGATTGAACACCTTTACCATACTCATTCATATATCATTGATATCTACAAGGAAAGTCCAATCTGCATCAAAGAGTTTCGCTGCTTTTTGCTTTTCTTTATTTAATTCAAACCTGGTTTTGAACCTAGGGCTTTTGCCTGGTCAATTTTTATCAGACTTTGACATTGTCTGATATACAGAAGGACTGAATACATCTCTGTAAGCAAAATGAAATCTGGGTCTTAAATTGTTATTGGGAGTTTACTTATGTTTCCACCCAGGACTGACACTGTTTGTTTGTTCATATGTTTCAGTTAATACGGTACATGGCTAATATCATAGCTGCTGCCATTTGTGTATGGACTGGTAGGACCTCAAACGGCATGCTATTGGGTGTGAACCCGGTCATTATGAGCAAGCAAGATGCTGATTGGTCAAGCTGCGAGCATGAAGGCAAAGAGATGTTTTCTGATTGGTTAACAAATTTAAAGCCCTTAGATTGCTTGTCATCATCTATACAAAACATGACAGCAGAACCTTGGGTGCAGATCTTACCAAAGGTATGATATCAAATTTAATTTTTCTTTTATCAGATAAGCACATAAAATATTGCATTATGAACCTGGTATGTGTTGGTATTGGTATAAATCTGGTATGCATTGGTATTGGTATCAATCTGGTATGTATTGGTATTGGTATCAATCTGGTATGTATTGGTATTGGTATCAATCTGGTATGTATTGGTATTGGTATCAATCTGGTATGCATTGGTATTGGTATCAATCTGGTATGTATTGGTATTGGTATCAATCTGGTATGTATTGGTATTGGTATCAATCTGGTATGTATTGGTATTGGTATCAATCTGGTATGCATTGATATTGGTATCAATCTGGTATGTATTGGTATTGGTATCAATCTGGTATGTATTGGTATCAATCTGGTATGCTTTGGTATTGGTATCCATCTGGTATGCATTGATATTGGTATCAATCTGGTATGTATTGGTATTGGTATCAATCTGGTATGTATTGGTATCAATCTGGTATGCTTTGGTATTGGTATCCATCTGGTATGTATTGGTATTGGTATCAATCTGGTATGTATTGGTATTGGTATCAATCTGGTATGTATTGGTATCAATCTGGTATGTATTGGTATTGGTATCAATCTGGTATGCATTGGTATTGGTATCAATCTGGTATGCATTGGTATTGGTATCAATCTGGTATGTATTGGTATTGGTATCAATCTGGTATGCATTGGTATTGGTATCAATCTGGTATGTATTGGTATTGGTATCCATCTGGTATGTATTGGTATCAATCTGGTGCATTGGTATTGGTATCAATCTGGTATGTATTGGTATCAATCTGGTATGCATTGGTATTGGTATCAATCTGGTATGCATTGGTATTGGTGTCAATCTGGTATGTATTGGTATTGGTATCAATCTTGTATGTATTGGTATTGGTGTCAATCTGGTATGTATTGGTATTGGTATCAATCTGGTATGCATTGGTATTGGTATCCATCTGGTATGCATTGGTATTGGTATCAATCTGGTATGCATTGGTATTGGTGTCAATCTGGTATGTATTGGTATTGGTATCAATCTTGTATGTATTGGTGTCAATCTGGTATGTATTGGTATTGGTATCAATCTGGTATGCATTGGTATTGGTGTCAATCTGGTATGTATTGGTATTGGTATCAATCTGGTATGCATTGGTATTGGTGTCAATCTGGTATGTATTGGAATAAATCTGGTATGCATTGGTATTGGTTGTCAAACTGGTATGTATTGGACGATGAGTGTTATTCAGTATTGTGTATATATTACAGTAATTAATGTTGTTACGCTTGATATGTGTGTTTGCTATGAAATTGTTTGTACAATAACTGAAATTGCTCTTAACATTCATTAATTAAAAATTAATTGCTATCCCAATAGAAAAATACATATCCACTTGCCATCAGAATATGCTGATATTTAGAGACATGTGTTAATTCCAAGCCTGGACAGATTAGTACCCAATGTTTCTTGGACTATATTTTGTAAATTCATTTACTCTAATATTATTGTGGCCATACCCAACAAGATTTCTGTCCTCACGTGTTTCAACATTGACAAAACGGGTATAAGAAATGATAAAACTGCTCTGAAAGTTGATTTAATAACATTTATGTTTTGAATCACTTGACATCAAAATGATGCACTATTGCACTTTTTACAGTACCCCACCACTAAGCTCATTTACTTCTGTAATTGATGACTGTCGTAATATTGTATTCTACAGGTAATTGACTGGATACTTTGCTTGTTGGAATGTCCAGATTCTGTATGTGCTGAAGATGTAAAGCTGAAACTTGCAAGTACGTATTAACTGATGACCTTAAAGCAATAGTAGTGTATTTAAGGATGGTACATGTGTATATGCAATCATTATTGTTTTTGGATGCCATAAGGCATGAACCATCTAACTGTTGCTCAAATAATTATTGTTTCTGGTCAAGCTGATGTTTTATTGTATTTTACACATTCCTGAGCTTTATTATATGATGAAATTCAAGTTTAAATGTTCGATTTCTCAAATATTTTCTATTATAAACAGATATACAAATACAGAGGATTATATGTCTCACCCACAACTTCTGTAATTGCATGTTTGGCTTTTAATACATAGATTCTTATTCTGAATATTTTTTATGTAGCTTTAATTATAAAATGCAGTAAAATTGTTTACTTTTAACTTACTGTATAAGTAGTAAAGATTTCAGACTGGAATATCTTTGAACAGAAGTATATTTTTGGGCCTCAACTATAGGTCGCTTTAATTACGCTTGTCCATCAGTCTGTCCTTTTGTCACACAAAACTTGTGTCATTCATATCCCCCGAACCAGTGGACCTACTGACTTCAAACTTCATAGCAATGTTTGTCAACATGTGAAGTTGTGCACCTTGGGTATTTGTATCCCTCTCCACCAAGGGAATATAGAGTTATGGCCCTTGAATAGGTGGAAATTGGCATTTTTAACTTTGTGTCGCATGTTTAGTGTTATGTGTTTGAACAAAAGTTTTGAATTTTTTTATAAATTCACATCAGCATATGCGTTGTGCACCTAGTGTTTGGCATCCCTCTGTCCTCGGGGAAAAACAGAGTTATGAGCCTTCCTTCTTTACTTTGTCACTCATATCTCAAAATTAGAGTAACTAAACTTCATAAAATATAACTCATCACATGAAATTGCACATCTTGAGGTTTTTTAATTGCATTGGTTAATAAGAGCAGAGTTTTGTCTCTTAATTGAGTCAAGTGGGGACACCTATGGACACATTTCTAGTTTACTATCATGATGTACATTACACATTTCATTAATTTAATAACATTGCTGGTCACTAAATGTCTGATTTTGTATTATTTCGACTTGCCAATATATCGCTTTATACAGTTTTAAACAATGTCTAAGAACATATATTATGTCTAGCTCTGAATGAATACAATTTTGATATGTCTCCACATAAATTAATAAATAATTTAAAATGAACAATAATATACTATTCTTTTCTTCAGGATGTTTACAGGTTCTGAGACATAGTCAAGAGTACAGAAAAATACCTATCTGGACCGTAGCAGTTTTTCATACAGTCTAACACTATACCAGTCTACAGTCTAACACTATACCAGTCTACAGTCTAACACTATACCAGTCTACAGTCTAACACTATACCAGTCTACAGTCTAACACCATACCAGTCTACAGTCTAACACCATACCAGTCTACAGTCTAACACCATACCAGTCTACAGTCTAACACTATACCAGTCTACAGTCTAACACTATACCAGTCTACAGTCTAACACTATACCAGTCTACAGTCTAACACTATACCAGTCTACAGTCTAACACTATACCAGTCTACAGTCTAACACTATACCAGTCTACAGTCTAACACTATACCAGTCTACAGTCTAACACTATACCAGCTACAGTCTAACACTATACCAGTCTACAGTCTAACACCATACCAGTCTACAGTCTAACACCATACCAGTCTACAGTCTAACACTATACCAGTCTACAGTCTAACACTATACCAGTCTACAGTCTAACACTATACCAGTCTACAGTCTAACACTATACCAGTCTACAGTCTAACACTATACCAGTCTACAGTCTAACACTATACCAGTCTACAGTCTAACACTATACCAGTCTACAGTCTAACACTATACCAGTCTACAGTCTAACACCATACCAGTCTACAGTCTAACACCATACCAGTCTACAGTCTAACACCATACCAGTCTACAGTCTAACACCATACCAGTCTACAGTCTAACACCATACCAGTCTACAGTCTAACACCATACCAGTCTACAGTCTAACACCATACCAGTCTACAGTCTAACACCATACCAGTCTACAGTCTAACACCATACCAGTCTACAGTCTAACACCATACCAGTCTACAGTCTAACACCATACCAGTCTACAGTCTAACACCATACCAGTCTACAGTCTAACACCATACCAGTCTACAGTCTAACATCATACCAGTCTACAGTCTAACACCATACCAGTCTACAGTCTAACACCATACCAGTCCGCAGTGTTTCTGATATTTTTCAATTTCTTCAAGCTTTTGTTTATGACCCAATTATGTGGAAATTTCAACTAAAAAATATAAATGTTTATGAGAGATTGACAACCAATATCAACATCAGTATCATTTATGAACTACTCTCAGGTTTTTGAAATGTCAACTGTTTCAACTGTAGACCAAAAACTTCTGAAGAAAAGTATTTGAACGGACTTAATCCAGTGTTGTTGCTACTTTGGCTAAAACATCTGTAATATGAATCATTGCAGTGTATTACCGATAAAATCTTATTTATAATGTTACACACAGACCAAACTTGTAGAAAAACGGCTTGTTAAAAAAAGTTTTTTTTTTATTAAAGATATTACAATCTTCTTTTTTCGAAAAATACAGAGGAATATATTACAGTGTATTCATTGATAATGTATAACTATATGAAATATATTATACATGTTTATTAAGGTATAATATGGTATTAAGGTATTACTTTAAAATGAATAGCCACTATTTGTGTGGCAAATTATCAGCATCGAAACACATCTAGAAAGTCTGAGATTCATTCAATACAATAAATGGATAAGAAAACTGTTGACTTTTAGCTGGATTTTTCAGCAAAAACTGTAGACTTCTAAATATTAAAGAAATATATCAATGTAGCTGTCTTGTTTTTGTATGGTGTGACATAGCACCAGTTTTGCCTAATCTGACTGCATCACTCCATCCCTGGCTGTAATATTCAGTTATTTGTGTTCACCAATTGTATTCAAATAAACTTAACACTGTAACACGCTTTGGACAGTTGATACTACAAAATGACGCATTGTTCAAAAAGTTGCATTTTTAATGGCGTCAAGTATATATGTATATTCAGGTGATGCCACTTCACCAAAAAACAATGGCATTCAAAATTCACCAACAACTAGGGCTTTCCATAACAATCTTTTAGTACATCAGGTATGACATGATATGCAGACATCCCCTCACCAACAACTGCATGACACACAATTCAATTCTACACTTGTACACCGTGGCTGGGAAATTCTAGGCTATTAGAGCAATATCATATTACCACAACCTAAGAAATTCAAGTGCATTCTAGCTATATTATTCACCCACCACCAACTGTGACATCAAATGCAATCTCGCTGTCCCCAAAGTCCACCAACTAGAGCATTCAATTACATGTACTTATGATATATCACTTCACCCCACCTATAGTATTTCAGACCGGTCGTAAGACGCCATTTCTTTGTCAAAAATGGCATTCATTTACACTAGTGAACACACATCTTCATCATTATCTATGGTATTCCTATTTGTTGTGATGATACATTGATCACCATCGATGTCATTCAAGTACGTTCTGGCAACAGCATTTCATCACAAGCTATGGCAGTCAAGACATGTACATATGCATCGTATTCATCAAAGTCTATATGATTCAAATACATTCCTACAATGCCATATTGCCTCCAAAATGTCATTCAATACATCCGGGCAACACTACTTCCACTGCAACTTAGCATTAAAGAAATGTTCTGACTCGTCCATCTTACCAGACATATCGCATTTGATATGTTTGCAACTTAATTTTAACTCCGGCAGAAAGTGATACTATAAAGTTGATATAACACTTGAACACACATCCATACGATCTACTCTCTTCCATATTAGTGACAAAGGTGCCTGGTTCCACTGTCGTCTTCAGATACTAAATATTGATAAAAGGACAATTTACTTATCACACAAGTATGAATTGACCTTAATCATATTGATAGTGTTCACAACCTTTTTATCATGTTTGACTTGTTGATCGAATATTGTTAAACTCTTAAAAAATAACAGAATCTTTTAGTAATATTTTGGATTGGATTTGTCCAATGAATGCATTCCAAATTAAAGCAGACAAACTCCTAAATATTTTATCATTTTCGAATTAAATTTACTTCATAAAGGATGCATCAATTTGAATGGATTCTGATATGTTGATTACAAATCCAATCCAATGCAATAATTATTTTTTATGTATTGTTACTAACATTGATTCTGACCGATAATATATCTGTATGTACGGTACCTAGGGTAAATATTTTGGTTGCTTGTGAACATTAAGGGCAAAAAATATGTTCAAATCTATAAAAAAAAAAATTGACCTTATTGTGAAATTATAGATCAACAACCAACAGCAAAATGATGATCCCGGTATGACAATTATTTATCGCCTCTTGACCTGGATTGATAACACGCTTGAAATTTTACATCAATCACAAAAGCAAGTGATAATGGAATCCTTGTCAATATGATATAAAATACGAGTACAAATCGTTAAACCAGAAACATCCGATACGAGTACAATCAAATGTTCATTTTTTGCCTACGACATCTGAAAGTATGCGTTATATATTGTTGTTTGCTATAATTGGTTCAGTGTTGGGATTTGAAGATGTGACAGTTATACAATATCTCCAAGATCATGGTTTTCATAACCTCACTGAAGCAATAGAGAGAGTTGGTATCACGGAATTATTGAACACAACAGGTGCGTAATTGTACTGATTTACGTATTTTATTATCAAAAAAATAAAGCAAAGTCAAAAATACAGTTTTAACTCTTAAGCTGTTCTCCTAATATGTGAATATGTCCTCCATAAGCATAAATAAGATGAGCCTTACACAGGGTTTGTCTATTCAGAGATGACTGCCGTTATCCCGCGCGCTACAAGTCCTTCATGATAAGAGTTTCTATTGTTTCATGGAGCAAGTCAAACTTTTTTTCATAAGGAATGCATAGTTGCCAACATTCGGCTACATAAATGACATCGATTACATCAACTGGTTTACAATAAGTATCCAGTTAGATGTACAATCATATTCAGTTGATAATATGCATGTTCGTATGAATTTAGAGATAGAATATATAGGTGTTAGGTTGAAATAGATCATAGGGAGAAATGGTTAGAGAAGAAGAGAAGAAGATAGTATGTTAGATTCAAATAGAGAGATAAGGAGAATAAAGTTTTGAAGCAGTTGGGATATACTTTGATTGATTTATCGCATACTAATTAAACGTAAAAATTGCCATTTTCTGTTACAGACCTGTGTTTTGTCTTTAAGATAAGCAATTGTTTCTTCAAGTTTCTTCCTGTCCATGATTTGAAATTTTAAGGCTGCAATTGTAGGAATACTTTTGTTACATTTGTTCTTGAAAATAAAGTATTTTGACAATAAGACTATAAAGTTTGTAATTATTCCATCTTTCGAGTCAAACTTGAAAAAGCGAGAAGCATCCTGATCAATTTTTGTGAACATGTTTAAGTTGATGCAATGAGCAAAAGAAATTGTAATTGGAAATTCAGACATTAAACAATCATTTGTAATTTCCTCTGAATTGTAGTAAATTGACACTGTTCACAATTTAATTAGGTGATATATCAACTCAACATTTTATGTTTGGGAGTCGTCGTGCGGGGGATTTTTCAGATTTGCACAGTTTATTTCAATCGGATGGTAGTGGGATAAACTTGTGTGAAGGCGATACTCTTTTTCATGCATCATTTGTGTGTGTCTTGTGCTCCTTTTGCAGTTAATCACTTTATAATTGTTTATATCGCCATGTCACCTCGTGCTAATGGAGCAAGGTAGCTGGGCCCTATGTATCTGAAATTTCCTACTGGACTTCTATATATATCAAGATGTACTCATTGAAGGTTTTTCTGTATTTGGAGTACCCCACATTATAGAGGCCATACATACATGGATCCTGGAGAAACAAAAGAGAATAAGTTGCTACAGGGAACGCCACATTCACGAGACAATGCCTCCCCGCACAGACCTTCAGGATAACAACAGTCTATAAAACATAAGGCATTGAGGAGGTGCAAGGGGTAATACACAAGGGAACAGGAGCGCAAGGAATGGCCTGGGGGGAAACACAAGGGAACAGGAGCGCAAGGAATGGCCTGGGGGGAAACACAAGGGAACAGGAGCGCAAGGAATGGCCTGGCCTGGGGGGATACACAAGGGAACAGGAGCGCAAGGAATGGCCTGGCCTGGGGGGATACACAAGGGAACAGGAGCGCAAGGAATGGCCTGGCCTGGGGGGGAAACACAAGGGAACTGGAGCGCAAGGAATGGCCTGGCCTGGGGGGATACACAAGGGAACAGGAGCGCAAGGAATGGCCTGGCCTGGGGGGATACACAAGGGAACAGGAGCGCAAGGAATGCCCTGGCCTGGGGGATACACAAGGGAACAGGAGCGCAAGGAATGGCCTGGCCTGGGGGGATACACAAGGGAACATGAGCGCAAGGAATGGCCTCGCCTGGGGGGATACACAAGGGAACAGGAGCGCAAGGAATGGCCTGGCCTGGGGGGATACACAAGGGAACAGGAGCGCAAGGAATGGCCTGGCCTGGGGGGATACACAAGGGAACTGGAGCGCAAGGAATGGCCTGGCCTGGGGGGAAACAAGGGAACATGAGCGCAAGGAATGGCCTCGCCTGGGGGGATACACAAGGGAACAGGAGCGCAAGGAATGGCCTGGCCTGGGGGGATACACAAGGGAACAGGAGCGCAAGGAATGGCCTGGCCTGGGGGGATACACAAGGGAACAGGAGCGCAAGGAATGGCCTGGCCTGGGGGGATACACAAGGGAACAGGAGCGCAAGGAATGCCCTGGCCTGGGGGATACACAAGGGAACAGGAGCGCAAGGAATGGCCTCGCCTGGGGGGAAACACATGGGAACAGGAGCGCAAGGAATGGCCTGGCCTGGGGGGATACACAAGGGAACAGGAGCGCAAGGAATGGCCTGGGGGGATACACAAGGGAACATGAGCGCAAGGAATGGCCTGGCCTGGGGGGAAACACAAGGGAACAGGAGCGCAAGGAATGGCCTGGGGGGAAACACAAGGGAACAGGAGTGCAAGGAATGGCCTGGCCTGGGGGGAAACAAGGGAACAGGAGCGCAAGGAATGGCCTGGGGGAATCACAGGGGAACAGCAGCGCAAGGAATGGCCTGGCCTGGGAGGAACACAAGGGAACAGGAGCGCAAGGAATGGCCTGGCCTGGGGGGATACACAAGGGAACAGGAGCGCAAGGAATGCCCTGGCCTGGGGGGATACACAAGGCAACAGGAGCGCAAGGAATGGCCTGGCCTGGGGGGATACACAAGGCAACAGGAGCGCAAGGAATGGCCTGGCCTGGGGGGATACACAAGGCAACAGGAGCGCAAGGAATGGCCTGGGGGGATACACAAGGGAACATGAGCGCAAGGAATGGCCTCGCCTGGGGGGATACACAAGGGA
Source organism: Mactromeris polynyma (assembly GCA_032209605.1). Taxonomy (NCBI): domain Eukaryota; kingdom Metazoa; phylum Mollusca; class Bivalvia; order Venerida; family Mactridae; genus Mactromeris; species Mactromeris polynyma. The sequence goes on along the minus strand of JASFXZ010000034.1, from coordinate 3,544,938 downwards.
ACAGGAGCGCAAGGAATGGCCTGGCCTGGGGGGATACACAAGGGAACAGGAGCGCAAGGAATGGCCTGGCCTGGGGGGATACACAAGGGAACTGGAGCGCAAGGAATGGCCTGGCCTGGGGGGAAACAAGGGAACATGAGCGCAAGGAATGGCCTCGCCTGGGGGGATACACGAGGGAACAGGAGCGCAAGGAATGGCCTGGCCTGGGGGGATACACAAGGGAACAGGAGCGCAAGGAATGGCCTGGCCTGGGGGGATACACAAGAGAACAGGAGCGCAAGGAATGGCCTGGCCTGGGGGATACACAAGGGAACAGGAGCGCAAGGAATGGCCTGGCCTGGGGGGATACACAAGGGAACAGGAGCGCAAGGAATGCCCTGGCCTGGGGGATACACAAGGGAACAGGAGCGCAAGGAATGGCCTCGCCTGGGGGGAAACACATGGGAACAGGAGCGCAAGGAATGGCCTGGCCTGGGAGGAACACAAGGGAACAGGAGCGCAAGGAATGGCCTGGCCTGGGGGGATACACAAGGGAACAGGAGCGCAAGGAATGCCCTGGCCTGGGGGGATACACAAGGCAACAGGAGCGCAAGGAATGGCCTGGCCTGGGGGGATACACAAGGCAACAGGAGCGCAAGGAATGGCCTGGCCTGGGGGGATACACAAGGCAACAGGAGCGCAAGGAATGGCCTGGCCTGGGGGGATACACAAGGGAACATGAGCGCAAGGAATGGCCTCGCCTGGGGGGATACACAAGGGAACAGGAGCGCAAGGAATGGCCTGGCCTGGGGGGATACACAAGGGAACAGGAGCGCAAGGAATGGCCTGGCCTGGGGGGATACACAAGGGAACTGGAGCGCAAGGAATGGCCTGGCCTGGGGGGAAACAAGGGAACATGAGCGCAAGGAATGGCCTGGCCTGGGGGGATACACAAGGGAACAGGAGCGCAAGGAATGGCCTGGCCTGGGGGGATACACAAGGGAACAGGAGCGCAAGGAATGGCCTGGCCTGGGGGGATACACAAGGGAACAGGAGCGCAAGGAATGGCCTGGCCTGGGGGGATACACAAGGGAACAGGAGCGCAAGGAATGGCCTCGCCTGGGGGGATACACAAGGGAACAGGAGCGCAAGGAATGGCCTGGCCTGGGGGAAACACAAGGGAACAAGAGCGCAAGGAATGGCCTGGCCTGGGGGGATACACAAGGGAACATGAGCGCAAGGAATGGCCTCGCCTGGGGGGATACACAAGGGAACAGGAGCGCAAGGAATGGCCTCGCCTGGGGGGATACACAAGGGAACATGAGCGCAAGGAATGGCCTCGCCTTGGGGGATACACAAGGGAACATGAGCGCAAGGAATGGCCTCGCCTGGGGGGATACACAAGGGAACATGAGCGCAAGGAATGGCCTCGCCTGGGGGTATACACAAGGGAACAGGAGCGCAAGGAATGGCCTGGCCTGGGGGGATACACAAGGGAACAGGAGCACAAGGAATGGCCTGGCCTGGGGGGATACACAAGGGAACAGGAGCGCAAGGAATGGCCTCGCCTGGGGGGATACACAAGGGAACAGGAGCGCAAGGAATGGCCTCGCCTGGGGGGATACACAAGGGAACAGGAGCGCAAGGAATGGCCTGGCCTGGGGGGAAACACAAGGGAGCAGGAACGCAAGGAATGGCCTGGGGGAAAACAAGGGAACAGGAGCGCAAGGAATGGCCTGGCCTGGGGGGAAACAAGGGAACAGGAGCGCAAAGAATGGCCTGGGGGGAAACAAACACAATATTCTGACCTTTATAACATTTTAAGTTATTTGAAAGCTTTCGAAAAAGTTCAAATTCCCAAGTGCATCTATGCCTATTAAAATTCTATGAATCATATGAACTAGAACACTACATCATGTTCACAATGTTCTTGTTTTACATTGTTTTACATTGTTTTACATTTCTAGGACCATACACGATATTCGCCCCTACAGATGAGGCATTCTTGCGTGCCGGAGTAGTGAGCCTTGATATCTTCACGCCTGTGCAATTGAAAGCTATAACAGAATACACCATAGTGCCGGAGTTTGTGCTGATTCCTAATGTGGAAACATTGATCATAAAGAATACTCTGGCTGACCAGAACCTGACCATAGAACCGGCTCATCCGGTAAGAGTATCATTCCCGTGTTTTGTCGTGCATTTTTACTAACTCAACTGTTTCGGGAAAAAACAAATAACTACTGTCATAGCTTGATCTGCGTCTGCAAAAAGTGAAATACATGCGTATTCGGCGTAGATGTATTGATTTTCACCAACATTGTAAACCAATCGTATGTTGTATATGAAGCGCATTGTTGAAGTATGTGACAAATTAGACAATGTGATCGGTGCATATTTTAAGCAGAGGCACCGAACGTCTCGAAAAGAAAATTCACTTCTTAACAAGTCTTTATTAAAACTTAATGCAAGAAGAAACGTATTAAATATATATGTTAGTTTTCTACCAAAACTTGATATTTCTTTCAATATCATAGTTTTATGTTATCTATCATTGAGAGATACCGATGTATCTGTAGCGTAATAGGGCGATTCTTGTTACAAATGTTTCAGCTAATCTCAATAGAATTACATTAAGAAGTTCTGACGACAGACCATGTTATAGGATTAACAGAATTATTTGTATAGCATAATAAATTTATTCATTGTTTTCAATAGAAAACTTCTATCCTTCCGTCTGTCCTTCCGTCCGTCACAAAATCTTGTGTCACTCATATCTCCATAAGAATATGAGCCAGAGTCATAAAACTTTACAGGAATGTTCACCAGCATGTGAAGTTGTGCACCTGGGGTTTCATGTTTGGCTGTGCCCAGTAAGTGCAAAGTTATGGCCCTTGACTTAGTTAAAATATAGCCTACTGAGTATGCAATCGTGTGTCACATATATCTCCTAAAGTATATGAACCAGAGTCATAAAACTTTACAGGAATGTTCACCAACCTGTATAGTTGTGCACCTGGGGTTTCATGTATGGTTACACCCAGTAAGTGCAAAGTTATGGCCCTTGACTTAGTACAGCTGTTCACTTGGTAATTTTGATATCCATTCACAAACTATGAGCAGAAATGAGATTAATAGCATTTGCTTTTGTGACAAAGGCTGCAAGTGGGGGCATCTGTGTCCTTAGGACGCATTCTATTTTAAAGACATTTCTTGTTAACTTTTACACTATTTTATTAGCGGAAAAAATTCACACACAGGCTGTAACGTCACAATGACAAGATGGGTGCCAAATGAAGATCCCTTGGAAACGATATAAAATAATGAATGGATAGGGGGTTGACAGGAATAGTGTAATGATAGGACATATGTATTTATCAGAAATATTTATGTATGTTTCATTTCTTCTCCTTGGTTGTCTTTTTTGCTCGGCCCATTGTGCCGCATATATACTCTTGCATCTCCTCAAATGACTGATGTTTTGTAGACTGTTATTTTTCCCGGAAGTCTGTGTGGAGAGACCTTGTCTTATGTATGTGGCATTCCCTGTAGCAACTTATTCTCTCTTTTATCTTTTAGACCTTGCTGCTAAACAACGTTTCCTACGTTTATAGCACAAACAATGATTTAATTGTCAGCAATGGAGTCATTCAGCCCGTGGACACAATGCTGTCTCCACCAGAGTGGCCTACACAACCTGAAGTCCACTACACTATTTACCAACAAATTTTGTTGAATAATCACATTTACACGGATTTGGCATTGGCTATTGTTCTAGCAGAAATGGAAAACACGTTCCAAAGTAAGTACAAACGCATCAATTGACTGAAATGTCATATATGCAGACTTATACATAGGTCTGCCTAGCAGTGTTTGCACAATTACACATCATAATGTGGCATCACAATTAATAACTTTTGCTATCACGCAAGTCAGTCCAGAACTCAGTTATAGTAGCAGTATAGTACACAGTCAGGCTTGTTCAGTCATTCTTGAATAAATAAGGAGAATCTATTTTTCATGGAATGAATATTTGTTGTTTTTTTGATGCAGCCATACTAACATGGTTTTGCTATTTGCATATCATTGTTTTGTAAACCAAACAAATCTTTAACCACCGAGGCTATTTCTCTTCAACTGAAAAATATTTGTAACCTTGAAGCAGATTGGTTAACATTGTGTATAGTGTATTTCAAGATTTATCCATTAAGTTGTGTTGTTATTCATCACCACAGGGAATTGTCCGGTGTTGGAATTAAGAAGACTTTCTTGGTTTTATGTACCAGTCGCGAACATTTATCTTGTTTTAATCAGATAAATCTCTATGTAACAAGTTTATTAACATGGATGTGTGAGTTCACGACTATGCAATAAGTAATGATGAACTATATTGAAACAGACTATACTGCGTCTATGACTAATCACACTACAGAGTTATTTTTATCCTACGCAGTGATCTCGGGGTTTCTGTAGTATAGCGTAATTGAATGACTGGCAGTCGTAACATTAAGCATTTTTTATGTTGTACATGTACAACAAATTTTAACTTTCAGATTGCAACAAATTTGCAAACTTCAAGTTGTGCTGAGCATCTTTTTTAAAGATAGTTCTTGTTTACATTAGAATGATAAAGTGAATTTAGACACACAAGTTTCTTGGAATTGAAATTTTCTGATTCGTTGTGATAAATATTTAGGATAATTTTGAGCATCATAGTGGAAAAAAGGACTGTTTTTTCTAAGCCAAGACTTTGTACCAGTCCATGTTTATCAGACATAAAATTGACATGTAGATTATGGTTCATGAGCATTGTACCGGCTGAATGTCAAACCATGCTCTTAACCACACATTCTCATGCACTGAAAGTCTTACATGGGTCACATGGCATTGTCTAGATTTTCTGCTAGACATTGATAAATAAATAAAGTAAATCCTTAATAAGACCAGCCTTGGGACCCTTGAAAACTGGTCTTAATATTGATGTTGAATAAAGAGCAAAACGGTGAAAATAGACTTGAAAATTGTTTTTAATTTTGAAGTGGTCTTTTTATTGAAGTGGTCTTTAAGTGAAATGTTACTGTGTGACTATTGAACCAGGTAGTCTTGTAAGAATATAACAGTGAAATGTTACTGTGTGACTATTGAACCAGGTAGTCTTGTAAGAATATAACATTTGCAGTCTATAATAGACAGAATAATGATATGTTTGCTATTTCAGCTGGTGAATACACACTGTTTGCCCCAACAGATGCTGCTTTTGCTAAAAATAGAGACTTTCTTCCTAATCCACTGGAGCCGGATGCTAAACTGATTTATCAAGGTATTGCATATTTGGCACCGCTGTACAATTTCCAACCTCTTCTTTAAGTGACATCATTTCCAGACAACGTAACCATGTACATTTGTACTGACAGTAAGCAATATTTTCCCCACATGGCAATATGAAATGAAATGACCATATAGAGTAAATATTGTTTCCTGCTTGCAATTAGTGACATCACATGTTGCGCTTTCTTGAAATGACGTCACTTACAGAAGAGGTTGGAAATCTCATAGCAGCACTCAAATAGGGTTTATTACTGAATGTCTTATGAGCAGTGTATTGTTCCTAAATATTTTACACTGTTCCTAAATATTTTACATTTTAAAAATACAGCACAAATTCTCCAGAACAGTCCAGTCTTAGGCAACAACTTTTCAAACACAATATCGAATTTACTATAATAAATATTTACTACCAATTTGACCTCTCAACAGCAGCCAAAACTTACATCACTCAAAGGTTGCATTGTTTGTGTAGTAAAACATGGACGATGGCAGATCGTGTTTACAGTTTTATACTAAATTTCCATATTATAAAGACTGTTGTTAGTATTCGTGGTAATTTGGGTGCACAAACAAACATATACAGAGCCTTTGGATCCTTGAAAATGGGGGTGGTCTTAATATTGAGGTGGTCTTTATATTGAGGTGGTCTTTATATTGAGGTGGTCTCAATATTGAGGTTGAATATAGAGGAAAATAGTCAAAATGGACTTGAAAATTGTGTTCTTAATTATTAAGGCGGTCTTAAAGTGAGGTTTTATTGTAGTACAGAAGGAAGTATTAAAATCAGAATTCGATTTTTCGCTAATAATTTATGTTACTGCTCATCACATTCATGTGGAATGATTTTTTATAGAATAAAGCATTTTATCAACCAATACAATATTATTTATTTTCAGAACTGCTAAAAAATCATCTTGTACCAGGAGCAAGGTTAGCCAATCAGTTACGTGATGGACAAACATTGTATACATTACACAACACAGCATTGATTGTCAGTATTGGTACAGGTGAGTTTCATGTACAGCGAAACCTCGATGATTAGACCAGCATTGGAACTGACGAAAGACGGTCTTAGTTGTGAGGTGGTATGATTATCAAGTTAAAATATAGAAGAACAAATAAAAAATAGTCTGTGAAAATAAGATTTTACTGTACATACATTGATAAATGGAATGATTTCCGTATTCATGTCTTTCTTTTTCCAGAAATTAAGAAGGTTATTTTTACTTTACTAATTTTACAGAAGGAAGTGGTGTATTAATTAATAAAATTGTCTTTATTTTACAAAATATGTCCAAAGGTGATTTTTCATGTTTTCAAGAATGCTATAATAATGTACAATATTTATGTCTCGAACAATGCCCGTGCAATACTCATTATCATTTTTAAACAGTACAACTAAATGGAGTGACATGAGAAATAGGGGCAAGGTGCATCAGGTAATGAAATCAATTCTTCTATGAAAATTTCTTTATTACTGATGAATTGCACGTATGTTTTGTATTTTTAGGAATTCAAGTTGACAACGCTAATGTTATAGACACAGACATCATTGCAACTAATGGAGTGATTCATGCTGTCGATGATTTACTAATACCAGCTGATCTACCCACATTTAAAGCAAAGTTGCAGTTTTAATTAATGTTCTTAACTACATGGAGCTGTTTGGCATGAATTTTCTGTAGATCTATTTACATATTTGGCAAGTAAACATTAAAGCAATGAAAAAATATGTTTCCACTGTTGCTTGAAATTTCTTACAAATGGCTTAAAAACTCGGAGATGCTACCACGGTTTCAAAGGACTTGAAAAAGGCTTTTAGTTCAAACTGACCAACGGCATGGAAAACGGTGTTTTAGTGCAGACTGACCTACAAAACAAAGTAAGATGTGTAATTGCTACAACAGTATCATAGGACCAATGATAATTGGTGTTTCTGTACACTAATCTGTACACTAATCACAATGTTAAAGATACATTAACAAACAATTTCCTCACCAGAAATAAAATAGAAACAAAGAGTTCATGAAGAAGCGATTTATTTCGATACTTGAATCAATATTCTAATCATAAAAGACACGATGTTAAAACTTTAAAATTCCCCTACCAGGACAGTAGAGCGCTGACCTACCATCAGCACTTATATCATCATTCAAGGAATCAAATCTCAGATCTATTCCCATAACTTCTTCATAAATACTACAGTACTTTATTCCATCAATTGGACTTCTCTTACAATTTAACCTTTCGTAGTTACAACCCTTATAGTCATAAAATACTAGCAAACACATTGATGATTTGGATTATTGTTTAAGTGGATATTTTTGTGAATTGATAAGTTCACTCACTGGTGATTTCAGACATTTTGCAAACAGAACTACCAAAATAAGAACATTTATTGTTAGTAGTAAAGTATATGAAGTATACAGTCTTCATGACAATTGTTTTGAAGGACTTGCCCAATCGAGCAGACAGCTGGCAATTTCCACTTGCCCGAATTCACTTTAACTTCCCGGAATAAAATTAAATGGGTCTTCAGGTTTATATATAGGTTTGGAAAAAAGCTTGTCAGACGGTAACACGATCATGACTGGCCCGTTCGGACAGACGAAATGGTAATTTTACTTGTCCGACGGTAATTTTACTTGTCCCGGGCTTCAGGCAAGTGGTTTATGTCCCGGGCTTCAGGCAAGTGGTTTATGTCCCGGGCTTCAGGCAAGTGGTTTATGTCGAAGACAGAGTATACTCAGTACATATAAAAACGCATATTTGTCTACCTCTTTTAAATGTCGTTTTAGTGTGTTTTAAAGCTAATTGTGATATGAAAATACCCGTTGATTGAAAGAAAATTCAGTGTTCATCATGGTGTAAAATGAAAAAATATTATATTAAGTTCTTATCTTGCATCCCTGGATAAGTTAATGAAATTTGAGAAATCTTACATTAAGCGTTTTTAAATGTACTGAACATGTAAGAAATGTACTTCTGAGATCTAGGAAAATTACAATGGCTATATTTTCGTTTCTTTCTTGAATTCACAAAAATGTCAACGTCACAAACTTTACCACCTAAACAGTATGACAAACTAGTACTTGGTACTTGTTGGTTATCCTATAACTTCTTAAAACCAAGCATCCACATTGTTATCATATCAAGGGTCAATCATACAATCTATTAACCATGAGGTCATAGAATGGAGGGGTGAAAGCGAAACTAGACTATCTGCATGTACACAGAGTAACAGAAACACTTGCTTCGCTTTAACCCCTCAAAATATTCTTAATCATATCTCTCAACAATAAACAAACATTTAAGTCTACAACATTTCTCATTTTGACTACCATTCACAAGAACTCGCTATCTAATACTTCATATCTGAGGTCAGATTCAACCTCAACATAAGCTAAAAAGCTGCACAGCTTAGGATTGCCATTTAAAAAATCAACACATATGAGGTGATAAAATCAAATATTAAAATCATAAAATCATTATCACAAAAAAGGCAAATACTGCTGTGTTAGGTGACATGCGTTACAACAAAGCAGCAAGTGAATTAATGTGACAATCTCTGAGATTTTTGGCCAAAATTCACTGAGCCTCGTTTCTGAGAAAAACTCAATAAAGATGACGTTATGTTTTCACTTTATCACTTTATGACTTCATATTTTCACAATTGCAGCTAGTTGAAACATTTCAGTACAAGATTTATGACTCAGCAGCGAGCAGAAGCAAAACAATTATCGGTAAACATTGAGACAGCCCCTTTTCTTAAGGATTAGAATAATATACATTTATTTGTAAAATATTAAATCTGAAAACAAATTTGCTGTAATTCCCTTTTACATTAATTTTTGTTTCGTCTACAAATATCCCTGCATTCAGAAATGTTAATAACTCAATTTCGGCCAGATATGTCATTTGGGCCAAAATTCTCAGAGAACGACACAATGACAAGCAAATTGAGCAGATTATGGACTCCGAACAAGTCACAGACCAGTTCAATAAAATGAAACAATTAAGTCACTTCATGGAAATAGTAAAACGTTGTTTGTTTGACAGTTCTACCACAAAGACAAGAACACAATGTTAGTGGTAAAATAATGGGAGGCAAAATATAATTTTACATGTTGTACAAACAATATGGACCTTTGTGTATGCACAACTTAAGTCTGAGCTGTAATGAACATAACAAGAGCACAGCAAGCGATGCAGACGTACATCGGCTGGTTACTTTATCAACGGAACTGAAATTCTCAGAAACTTTAATTGCAATATACAGTCAGACCTCGGTCATTCCAATTCATTGGGTCCAAAATTTTATTTTAAATAATACATGGTTTCGAAAAGCCCATTTCAATTTGACGTGCATAAGAAGATACCTCGGGACCTGATATTTATTTCAGATGATACTGAGTATTTGGATAGAAGGTTGTCAAATAAATGAGGTCCTACTGTATAAGACTTTAGTGGATGGTCACACAGATGCTGGCACAAAACAGCTACCAAGCTACAACAATAGCTATGCTTTCTTTCAAAACAAACTAGCTAAAACAGGAAATTATTCAGCATTGAACAACTCGGAAACAAAACACATAAGAGCTAATTATTTTCTCTCCATTGTGGTCCATAACTTAGAAAGGGTTCCCAAACAAGTAAACTAAGCATTGATGAGAGTGTAAAGTGGAAATTATTGGTGTTTCGTTCCATTGGGCTTGAACACCATTTCAATTACTATGTATTTCAGACATATATTGTATAAGATGAAAAAGTATAAATTACACTTCAAAAATCAGGTGGCAACTGAATGTCAAAATGAGCGCCTCTGTACTATTTCCAACCTCTTCTTTAAGTGACATTACCAGAAAACATCAAATGTGACATCATCATGTACTGACGGTACGCAATATTTACCTCATATGGAAATATGAAAATAAAGTAACCCTATGGAGTAAATATTGTTTCATGCTTGCAAATAGTGACATCACATGTTGCATTTTCTTGAAATGACGTCACTTACAGAGGAGGTTTTAAATCCCAGAGCAGCACTCAAATATTCATTTCGACTGTTGATTAAATATTGGAATACTAGAACTAGCATTTGTTGACATCCCCAAACCTAATCAGGTAACAACTCAAATTCAGAAATGAAAACAGCTACACACAAAACAACAGCAAGCTTCAACTTCCTTTAAAAATATACCCAGTAAAAATGAACAATACTATGGCACCTGATTACGAAAGATAAAATGAACAACAGCTATTGTTCATTGGAATAAATCTGTCGAAAACACAATACCAGCCAGTAATGAGTATTAACTATTTATAAATTTCGCATTACTAGTTTTAAGTTATCATGGAAATAATTAAAGAGGATTTGCGATTCATACATATTTAGAAGAACCAATATCGAATTCATCCAGTTCGAAAATTTAATTTGAATAGTGTATGGTTTTAGATAGCTCATTTCAATTTGACAAGCCTAGGAAGATACATCGGGACCTAATATTTATTTCAGATGATACTAAGTATTCGAATAAAAGGTGATCAAGGTACAGCAGTAATGCTAAATCTTTGTTACGCACAAACATCGACAAACATATGGTCGGGTTCTACCGATAAATTAATATTCAACAAAATCAGTAAATGAACGTATCATTCATGTACTTAGTATGCACAACAATTTCTATATACATGTTATATGGGTCAGATAAAATAATAACTAGTAAAAATAGGTCGGCGGGAATTAAGCAAAAATGTTTAAAATGTGGTCCTAATATATAACTTGTAGGCCATCAGCAAAGTTATACTATTGTTATTATACTTATGATAATAATAATACTATTAAACACTTTATGAATTTCAACAATAAAATTCATATACAACATGATTACATGTATCAGTATCTTTCACATTGATATCAACAGTAGATTTTCAATTAAAATACAATTAAACTATTAGCAAAAATCATAAAAAACATCACAAAATGTGCATGATAAAACATTTAACATTGGACCAATTTCAAAAGCCCTTTATTGAGTAGTTTAGTCAAACTTTTGTCTTAAGACTGGTTATTTTACATTTAGACCTGTCCAAGAGTATGCCAGTCACAATCAGTTCTAAAACTTAAAAGCTTCAGATAAGTCCTAGAGTACGACAGCCTCGGGCAAGACCTAAAGTATGACTGCCTTAGACCAAACTACAGAATGATTGTCCAAGACCAGTCCTAGAGAATGTCTACCTCCTCAGACCAGTCCTAGAGAATGACTGCCTCAGACCAGACTTAAGAGTTTGACTACCTCAGACCAGTCCTAGAGAATGTCTACCTCAGACCAGTCCTAGAGAATGTCTACCTCAGACCAGTCCTAGAGAATGTCTACCTCAGACCAGTCCTAGAGAATGTCTACCTCCTCAGACCAGTCCTGAACTACACATAAACATGCATATTACTTGTATATCACTTTTGAGTTCACCACTGTTTTCCAAGTATTTAATAAATACAAAGTAAAATCGAACCAACTAGCTTTCTTTGCCTTTTCAACTAGTACAATCATAACTAGTTCTTATTTGAGAAACTGATAAATTCCTGACATAAATCATAGAATATGAGTAAAATGATGCACAATGTCCAAGTTAACACTACGCTCCTCACTGTTGTCTGTGTTATAACTTATATTCAATACTGAATAAAAAGATGTGTTTATAGGACACTAATTCTCCCGCTATAGACTTTTCGCGCCTTATTGATGGGAAACCAATTGTTTAAGTTGATAAGGGCCGTAACTCCTCCAAACATGGTGGATTGTAACTAAATCAAGTATTTTATTATCCTATGCTTATGTGCCCAATATGAATTGAATCGATCCATCTTTACAAGATTTACTGATCAGAAACCACTTTTCATAGGACAGACGCACGGATGGGCAGACAGGGATAACACTTAATGCCCCTTAGCCTTCTTAGCCTTTCTTGAAAACTCCACAGAAAATGGTTAAAAACTATATATATAATTTCAGTAATGTATCCTTAATTTCTTGCTGGTGCATTTGCTAAGTAACAGATTCGGTCATATGAAAATAAACATGTTATCTTGCTTATTATAAAAATATGTGACAATAACATATCACAACAACTCTCATTGACGATCAAATTTACACAAAGTTTACACTTCTGTACACAAAGTCAATGCATTCAATATATTTACAGTACATAAATATGATCATAAAATTACTTAACACACTTGATTAAAACTTGGGAAAGCTTGTATTTTAAGAACTGATATTAAAACAAAATATCTGATTTAAAACAATTTGTAGAAATACTGATAAAAATGCCCCACAATGCAACCACTTCGGTTGTACTTTTATAATCAGCTTCAAAGAGTATTACCACCAAAAAGCCCTTTAGATCGTTCTGACCCCTAATTTGCTATGTTTTTGAGTGCAATGGAATGATAAATTTATGACTGAAGGGAGACTTGTAAGAAATTCCTGCATCAGAAAAAATCTTCTTTGGGAGTCCAAGATCACACAAGTACAACTGTGATGTCATGTCTATTTTAGCCAATGGGAGAACTGGATACAAACACCACTTCGGGGTAATATCAACAGTTTCTATTGGTGGATCAATAGCAAACACTGGTGCCCTGCTTTGGCTCACCCATCTGACATGAGCTTGGTACCATGGCTGGTCCTTTAGGAAAGAATTTTCGTGACTATCCATACAATTCACAATGATATCAATTGAAACAGTTGGAATATCTGAAACAAAGAGATAACAGAATAAGAAATGGGGGGGCAGTTGTGTTAGTCAACCCGTTTATGCGGAAGCATATTGCCGTCAGCAAATCCAGCTGAAATAAATTATCATTAACTAGGTACTAGTCTCTTCTGCTCAACTGTTACAGATCAATATCAATTCAAATTGTCCTTCATTCAGTTTTACTACCTTTTTATTATTTGTTATTTATCATAATTAAATAATGAATCATTCATGACCACTTCTAGAGAAAGCCTCCGCTGATGTGTAAACAAGCAGGCGTGATTGGGGTAACCTTCAAGGCCATTAAATCTCCCAACAATAATAAATTACCTATTATAGATTTATTTCAGTAAACACAGATTGTGAGTTCTGCCTGGGGAGGCACTGTCTTATGTATGTGGCGTTCCTGTAGCTACGTATTCTCTCTCTTGTACATGAAACATGGCTGAATGAATCATAACATACAGAAACATGGCTGAATGAATCATAACATACAGAAACATGACTGAATGAATCATAACATACAGAAACATGGCTGAATGAATCATAACATACAGAAACATGGCTGAATGAATCATAACATACAGAAACATGGCTGAATGAATCATAACATACAGAAACATGGCTGAATGAATCATAACATACAGAAACATATGCTTGTTCACACAGCAAAGTTAATGGCCATACCATATGAATCAATACCAAAGATGACATAAAAAATACATGGATATCCGCTAATTCCCCTGTGGCCCTTGGCACTGATGGTTTATTGAGAACAACTGTTAAGATTACTTTACAAATTATGGACCGCAATCAATACCGACCTTTTTCAAGACTGTATCTTTTTCCATCACACATTTCGTACATTTTCAATTCTTGTTCAACACATTGCACCATTCGTAAGAAATTTGGCAGGAACACGACGGTTCGCACACCATGATTGACTAGATGTCGAGCACAGTTGATACCCTGAGCACCTTGGCGATGGGGTCCACAAAGTATGAGAACTCTAGGTAACTGATGACCATTTTGTGGATTTAACCTGAAAAAATAACTTACTACGTTAATGGTCACATAATTTTTGTAGAGAGTGTACACTGAACAAATTATCTGAACGTCCATGTAATAAAATGCAAATTCGAGCAAATGGTTTTATATGCCCACTTAAAAATTTGGCATTTTAGTATTATACATAGTACTTTATTGATTTTCACAAAGAAAATACCGATTTATCGTCATGGTTGACCATGTAGGACGATATTTAACTTTTGGCACAAGGATCCCGTGTACAGTGCAGTAAGCGGTAAATTGCATTGCAATGCAATCCAGGTTGTATGTCCAACATAAAAAACAGAAAGATAGCGAGAATGACCACTGAAGAACGCGACAGGGCCGTCGGTATGATTGATGCTGGTACTCTGATTCGATAGGTATGACTAACTTTATAAATTAATTGATCAATTCAAATAGAATTTGGAAAATAATCATAAAAATATATTACGTTTGTATTATTGACCACTTTTTATTAATATTTGCCCGTCTGATCAATAGGCGCAAATGTGTACATTTGTTTCTGTTCTTATATTTCGATGAAATACCAAGTGAACGTTTAGAAATGTTGTTGAGTGTATACTCAGATCACAGTATTGTGTTATTAGCAAGTTTCCGTGTTTAAGACCTTGAAGCAACCTTCCACATTCTTTTGGAGTCTTAATATTAAAAAGTTGACCATCTACAATTAAATAAAAAGGTTCATAGGAGAAGTGACCTCAAGAAAACCTGCATCACGTCTTCAATTTCTGAATCATTTCTTTACACTGGAGGCATGGTATAACAATGTATTTACACAATGGAATTTCACAAGAAATGGATACCAAAACACAGAAAATATTTGTATGTGTAATATCAAGCATTGAGTGATGCCTACCTGCTACTTCCTCCCAGCAACTGGAGAATCATTTCCGATGATGAACGACCTATCATTTCTATTTTACGCTCTGCTGAGAAGCCACATAACTCTGACAGGTCAAACAGTTTGTCTCTGAGTGTATAATCAATAGTTGGCACCAACAAGCCAGAATCTGTACAAAAACGAATTATAAATCAACCAATTTTGATCTTTCTTTTGTTGTTCTTACATAAATTATGTAAAAAAATCATTAAGTAAACAATGCAACAAATTTAACACTTGACTCTTTATCTTGTATTCTGAATTGGTTCAGCAATTTTTCATATTTTCCAGAACTTAAGAGGCCCATGATGGCATCAGATCGCACACCAGGATTATACACAGGTATAAAAATGCATGTGAAAACTCACTCTGCCTGCTAGTGGCCATTCAGTTGTACATATCAACATGACCTCAAATGGAAAGAGCAGTTTATGACAATATACACAGTGTAAATAAGCAATATTAATGTTCTTTGACGAATCACTATCATTTAAACAGCTTTGATAGACGGATATTATAGAAACATGTGTGCGATATTATTATCAGATAACTTAACTGCAAAGTCAAAGAAGATTTTCAAAGATCACTGTATAGAATAAATAGAAAACTAGCCCCATTTGTGACAGTAAAATTTTTCACACATCAAAACAACTTCAACATTTTGGTAGTGGGTCACACAAGGAACATTCATTAGAAAATATTTAGAAATTGGTCGAGCCTAACAAGACCAGAATTTTACAAGGAAACTACAATCTCCGGTAGCTGTATGTTTTATGACAAAGGCAAATTCAGGTAATTGGCAAAATAGGAAAAACGTTTACAACCAAGGACTACAGGCACATGGTAAATCACAAAAGCTCACCAAGCTACCTTGAACTGAAAATTATGAAAACATTATGACCTGAGTCAGACCTCGTTCATTCTAATTCATTTTATTTCGAATAATACACGATTTCGAATAGCCCAATTCAATTCAACTTGCTTAAGAAGATACATCATGACCTGATATTTATTTCGGCTAATGCGAAGTATTTGGATGGAAGGTTGTCGCATAAACGAGGTCTGACTGCAGGATAAAAAAAACACGTACCTGTAACATATGATTGTCCATAATCTTTAGGCAGTTGTATTTGTTGATATACAGCAGGTTTAGATTGCAGCACATTTTCATCACATCTATACTTAGTCGGCCGTCTATCACTGATCTGAATCGCATCAGGATAATTACTCTCAATCTCTTCAAATACAGCTTTCTTATCAAACAAGGCAAGATTTTTCTCAAAATCAAACTCGTCCAACAAAGAATCTACAGGAGCACTAAAACAGTCTGGACGATTTGATGTCTTCTTTTTAAATTCAATCTTTCTTGGAACACTTGTCTTATGCTGGGGTTTACTCTCCGATGCTAAAAATATGTAAAACATTTTTTGCATAGTTTCGTTACAAAGTCTCGTCAGGCAATATCATTGAGATATCCATTCAATTTCATTCTATGAAATCGAAAACAGACAACAATACATTCGGCTGTTGGAGTGTAAGGATACGCTGTAGTTGATCTGATTGGATAGAAATTGCTACAGTCTATGCCAAATATTTGAAACTGTTTAGATGAGTGGAGGTGGAACACTATTTACAGGTCCTGATTGGATACTGTTTAGATGAGTGGAGGTGGAACACTATTTATAGGTCCTGATTGGATACTGTTTAGATGAGTGGAGGTGGAACACTATTTATAGGTCCTGATTGGATACTGTTTAGATGAGTGGAGGTGGAACAATATGTATAGGTCCTGATTGGATACTGTTTAGATGAGTGGAGGTGGAACACTATTTATAGGTCCTGATTGGATACTGTTTAGATGAGTGGAGGTGGAACAATATTTATAGGTCCTGATTGGATACTGTTTAGATGAGTGGAGGTGGAACACTATTTACAGGTCCTGATTGGATACTGTTTAGATGAGTGGAGGTGGAACACTATTTACAGGTCCTGATTGGATACTGTTTAGATGAGTGGAGGTGGAACACTATTTATAGGTCCTGATTGGATACTGTTTAGATGAGTGGAGGTGGAACACTATTTACAGGTCCTGATTGGATACTGTTTAGATGAGTGGAGGTGGAACAATATTTATAGGTCCTGATTGGATACTGTTTAGATGAGTGGAGGTGGAACACTATTTACAGGTCCTGATTGGATAATGTTTAGATGAGTGGAGGTGGAACAATATTTATAGGTCCTGATTGGATACTGTTTAGATGAGTGGAGGTGGAACAATATTTATAGGTCCTGATTGGATACTGTTTAGATGAGTGGAGGTGGAACACTATTTACAGGTCCTGATTGGATACTGTTTAGATGAGTGGAGGTGGAACACTATTTACAGGTCCTGATTGGATACTGTTTAGATGAGTGGAGGTGGAACAATATTTATAGGTCCTGATTGGATACTGTTTAGATGAGTGGAGGTGGAACAATATTTATAGGTCCTGATTGGATACTGTTTAGATGAGTGGAGGTGGAACACTATTTACAGGTCCTGATTGGATACTGTTTAGATGAGTGGAGGTGGAACAATATTTATAGGTCCTGATTGGATACTGTTTAGATGAGTGGAGGTGGAACAATATTTATAGGTCCTGATTGGATACTGTTTAGATGAGTGGAGGTGGAACAATATTTACAGGTCCTGATTGGATACTGTTCAGATGAGTGGAGGTGGAACACTATTTACAGGTCCTGATTGGATACTGTTTAGATGAGTGGAGGTGGAACAATATTTACAGGTCCTGATTGGATACTGTTTAGATGAGTGGAGGTGGAACACTATTTACAGGTCCTGATTGGATACTGTTTAGATGAGTGGAGGTGGAACAATATGTATAGGTCCTGATTGGATACTGTTTAGATGAGTGGAGGTGGAACACTATTTATAGGTCCTGATTGGATACTGTTTAGATGAGTGGAGGTGGAACACTATTTACAGGTCCTGATTGGATACTGTTTAGATGAGTGGAGGTGGAACAATATTTATAGGTCCTGATTGGATACTGTTTAGATGAGTGGAGGTGGAACACTATTTACAGGTCCTGATTGGATAATGTTTAGATGAGTGGAGGTGGAACACTATTTATAGGTCCTGATTGGATACTGTTTAGATGAGTGGAGGTGGAACAATATTTATAGGTCCTGATTGGATAATGTTTAGATGAGTGGAGGTGGAACACTATTTACAGGTCCTGATTGGATACTGTTTAGATGAGTGGAGGTGGAACAATATTTATAGGTCCTGATTGGATACTGTTTAGATGAGTGGAGGTGGAACAATAGTTATAGGTCCTGATTGGATACTGTTTAGATGAGTGGAGGTGGAACACTATTTACAGGTCCTGATTGGATACTGTTTAGATGAGTGGAGGTGGAACAATATTTATAGGTCCTGATTGGATACTGTTTAGATGAGTGGAGGTGGAACAATATTTATAGGTCCTGATTGGATACTGTGTAGATGAGTGGAGGTGGAACAATATTTACAGGTCCTGATTGGATACTGTTTAGATGAGTGGAGGTGGAACAATATTTATAGGTCCTGATTGGATACTGTTTAGATGAGTGGAGGTGGAACAATATTTATAGGTCCTGATTGGATACTGTTTAGATGAGTGGAGGTGGAACACTATTTATAGGTCCTGATTGGATACTGTTTAGATGAGTGGAGGTGGAACAATATTTACAGGTCCTGATTGGATACTGTTTAGATGAGTGGAGGTGGAACACTATTTACAGGTCCTGATTGGATACTGTTTAGATGAGTGGAGGTGGAACACTATTTATAGGTCCTGATTGGATACTGTTTAGATGAGTGGAGGTGGAACACTATTTACAGGTCCTGATTGGATACTGTTTAGATGAGTGGAGGTGGAACAATATTTATAGGTCCTGATTGGATACTGTTTAGATGAGTGGAGGTGGAACAATATTTACAGGTCCTGATTGGATACTGTTTAGATGAGTGGAGGTGGAACAATATTTATAGGTCCTGATTGGATACTGTTTAGATGAGTGGAGGTGGAACACTATTTATAGGTCCTGATTGGATACTGTTTAGATGAGTGGAGGTGGAACAATATGTATAGGTCCTGATTGGATACTGTTTAGATGAGTGGAGGTGGAACACTATTTACAGGTCCTGATTGGATACTGTCTAGATGAGTGGAGGTGGAACAATATTTATAGGTCCTGATTGGATACTGTTTAGATGAGTGGAGGTGGAACAATATTTATAGGTCCTGATTGGATACTGTTTAGATGAGTGGAGGTGGAACAATATTTATAGGTCCTGATTGGATACTGTTTAGATGAGTGGAGGTGGAACAATATTTATAGGTCCTGATTGGATACTGTTTAGATGAGTGGAGGTGGAACAATATTTATAGGTCCTGATTGGATACTGTTTAGATGAGTGGAGGTGGAACAATATTTACAGGTCCTGATTGGATACTGTTTAGATGAGTGGAGGTGGAACAATATTTATAGGTCCTGATTGGATACTGTTTAGATGAGTGGAGGTGGAACAATATTTACAGGTCCTGATTGGATACTGTTTAGATGAGTGGAGGTGGAACACTATTTACAGGTCCTGATTGGATACTGTTTAGATGAGTGGAGGTGGAACAATATTTATAGGTCCTGATTGGATACTGTTTAGATGAGTGGAGGTGGAACACTATTTACAGGTCCTGATTGGATACTGTTTAGATGAGTGGAGGTGGAACAATATTTATAGGTCCTGATTGGATACTGTTTAGATGAGTGGAGGTGGAACAATATTTATAGGTCCTGATTGGATACTGTTTAGATGAGTGGAGGTGGAACAATATTTATAGGTCCTGATTGGATACTGTTTAGATGAGTGGAGGTGGAACACTATTTACAGGTCCTGATTGGATACTGTTTAGATGAGTGGAGGTGGAACAATATTTATAGGTCCTGATTGGATACTGTTTAGATGAGTGGAGGTGGAACAATATTTACAGGTCCTGATTGGATACTGTTTAGATGAGTGGAGGTGGAACACTATTTACAGGTCCTGATTGGATACTGTTTAGATGAGTGGAGGTGGAACAATATTTATAGGTCCTGATTGGATACTGTTTAGATGAGTGGAGGTGGAACACTATTTATAGGTCCTGATTGGATACTGTTTAGATGAGTGGAGGTGGAACACTATTTACAGGTCCTGATTGGATACTGTCTAGATGAGTGGAGGTGGAACAATATTTATAGGTCCTGATTGGATACTGTTTAGATGAGTGGAGGTGGAACAATATTTATAGGTCCTGATTGGATACTGTCTAGATGAGTGGAGGTGGAACACTATTTGTAGGTCCTGATTTGATACTGTTTAGATGAGTGGAGGTGGAACAATATTTATAGGTCCTGATTGGATACTGTTTAGATGAGTGGAGGTGGAACAATATTTATAGGTCCTGATTGGATACTGTTTAGATGAGTGGAGGTGGAACGATATTTATAGGTCCTGATTGGATACTGTCTAGATGAGTGGAGGTGGAACAATATTTATAGGTCCTGATTGGATACTGTTTAGATGAGTGGAGGTGGAACGATATTTATAGGTCCTGATTGGATACTGTCTAGATGAGTGGAGGTGGAACAATATTTACAGGTCCTGATTGGATACTTAAAGGTTGATAGTCTTGTTTTTTGGTAAAAGATTTACTTAGTGACAGGGGTGACAATAAAATTCAGGAGCTGTGAAATTACCCAATATTTTGAGCATCATCACCTGGGTACTTTTCTTGTATGAATGATCATAACTAAGGGGCGTATCCCAAGACACTCGCCTATTTTTGGTGATTTGCCCCGGACTCCTACTTCAAGAATTCATGACACACCTGAGTCATATTTTTATAAAATGTAAGAAAATCATTGGTAATTGCCTTTATACAAACACGCTCTACAACAATACATTGTCACTTTTCTTACATGTTTCCCAAACCACAAATACACGAGTCTGATACAGATATTTCTTATCCTGACCTAAGCACCGAGTTGGCGCTAGCATATATGAAATATCTGTATCCAACTTATGTTAAATGTTACTTAGTTCCAGGAACCTTATAAGAAAAGTTATAATGCAATGTATTAAAGTAAACGCCATTTTCCTCACAATGGTATACCTTTAATACTCCAAAAACACATACAAAGAGAACCTAGTAAACACGTCATGACAAACAATCCATTACTCACCACAATAGTGTTTTTCAATTCCTCGTTTTGGCAGCAAAGAAACATGAACTATTAAAGGTGAATAACAATGATAAGTTTACTTGATTTGTTTAGCAATAAGAAACATATTAAATATTAACCTGAATTTCTCCTTGTTCTAAACTGCTCATAGTCATCTTTGGTTGGTGTCTGTCTATTACCATTTCTACAATTACTATTCAACTCTTCATATTGTGACCTTTAATAATAGAAAACATAAGTTTTAGGGAATTTTAACTAAGAATGTTTGGTCAAAATCTGTTTAAATATAGTCTGTTTGTACTAATTCACATGTAGACAATAAAAATGTCTAAATTTATGTTGAATGTGATGAAATCATTTACTGAACATTTAACAGATACTTTAAGACTCCCATTCTGACTTCATACTCTGTGGACAAAACATTTAGATTTACAAATCAAACCAAAGTGTTTGTCTCAATGATAACAAGAAGATATACCTTGATGATACAGAATAACTTCTACCTCCAATACCATTCTCTTTATCTTTTGTCGGCGTGTATCTGTGTGGATTGCCATTTCTCATACTTGAGTCATTTCCTAACCGATCTTTTGATGGTGCAATCTGATAGTCATTAGAATACTTATCTCTATTACTAGACACCGACTTAAAACTAACACCATTTGAACTGTTTCCATTTGTTTCTGTTTTGGGTTCCACGATTCTACCTGGGGAAGCCACACAATCAAGTTCTTCTTCTGTTTGCTTTGATAATTTTGATGGTGTTGCTTTCTTAGGTAACTCTTTAACTGCTTCAGCAGCTGTTTTGATAATTTTCAATTCTTTTATATCACAAGCACTAAAAATAAATATATAAAAGCTCAAAAAGGTTTGACTAGATTTTTCTGACACATCACAAACTTACATTAGAATACTGTCAATACATAGAAATGTTCTTTTAATTTTTACAATTATGTGTTTACAACCCTGTAATAATACCCACCACTTCATAGTTTAGCACAATAATTACAAAGATATTTGCTTCCAGTACCGTGCTGAAAAACTGTCGGGTCCGTAGGAAATAATTTAATTCTTTTTAAATTTCTTTTTTTCATGTATTTGTATTGGGAACGACATGTGTATAAAACATATAAATAATATTATATTGAAAAACCTCACATAAAGACCACCTCAATATTAAGAACACAATTTTTCAAAAGTCCATATTCACTGTTTTGCTCTTTATTTAACCTCAATATTAAGAACACAATTTTTCAAAAGTCCATATTCACTGTTTTGCTCTTTATTTAACTTCAATATTAAGACCTGTTTTGAGGAGACTCAATGGTAGTCTTATTATTTAGGTTTTTCTGTATGACTTGTAAGGATTTTTAGCAATAAAATTAGGACAGGGCAATTTATAACCAGCCCTTATGACAAATTTGGGGTCAATAATGGGCCCCATTCCCAAACGAAAAAATTATTTATTCCCCCCTCTACTTAGAAAGAAAATTCACCTTCAGTAAATCATTTAAAATTTAGCCTTATACATATTAAAATTTGGTGATTCATGATGCAAATTTCCCCTATCAAAAGGACTCACCATACTTCCTCAAAAACTGAAAAGAATGGCTGATAATTTTATGCCATACAAACCTTATTGTCACTTCGGGGACCTCACACAACACTCCATTCCTGAACGGATAGGAGATGGTTAATGACTGAGTAGCATTGTCTACTGTTCGTACTTGACCTTGATATGTTCCCAATATATCCCCACAATTTAGGGAAACCAAACATCCAATGTAACTCATTGTCTCTGCAAATAAGAAAGTGAGACTCAACATGTCCAGCATTTTATTACATCACAGACAGAAATTTATAATACATCACATTGCACTTCATATTAAGTCTTAATACATAGTTGATTAGTTCTCACATCAATAATATTTACCTCCCTTGTTCTGAATTGTCAGCCATTTTGATAGGCAAATTTCCTTAAAGTTTATGGGGAATATAATGTAAATGAAAAACTAATCCGATATAGAAAAAATAACTTATTCATTATGCTCATGTGGGCATTTAGCTCAGTAAGTTGAAGAAAAAGTGGTTGTCATATATGCAAATTCCTTTGGTATTTTCTCAATTATCACATATTTGGAAATTACTCCTATTCCTAAAAGGGCTTATAATATAATCAGTTTTGCCTATCAAAATGGCCTAGAGTTAAGAACAAGGGAGGTAAATATTGTAGATGTGGGAACTATGTATTTGACGTAATAAAACCATAAATACATGTGCGTATTTCTCCTGTGACATTTATAAATGGAAGACAATTACACATTGAATAGAGATTGAACAGTTCTAACTTCTACACATACACAGTCATGGCTCTGGGGTAAGTTGGTGAAAGTCATCAATGACGCCAGAAAAGGTTGTAGCAAAATAAATAATTGAGAAATATTTGACGGTAAATTGTGGAGAAAATAAAACAAGAGTGATGTAATAACACGAATTTTATGGAATTTTGCAAATATTGAACATGTAATAAACTAATATTATTACGTAAGACTAAGAATATAATCGATAATATTTAATACAGATTTAGTGTTTCAAGCATATTTTTATAGCTTTTGTATCAATTAACCATAATGCATTGCTGAACACAGGTTGCATACCAAGATAAAGTAAAGATCCTTTGTTAATTAAAATTTAAATCAACTGCCAATGCATCATCATCATGCAATGAATCAATGAATGTACATGCAATACCATCCAAGGTAAAGATCAAACCCTGTCTGGACTATATGTATACAGCACTGTTCAATGTAAATCTGTAAAATCGGATGTTGTCACTGAGAGTAAATAAGTCGCGATTTATTTAAATGGAAATTAAGAATGCTAACTCTCGCACAAGAAGCATGAGAGGTGAGCAGACTTACACGTATAATAGAGGAATCAGAAGATAAGTAAAAGCAAGGAATTCAGAATATAATAATTAATTCACTAATGTCCACAAATAATGTAATATTCAACAATTACAACTCACCAAAATATTGTTGGTGTTTGTTTTTACGATCTTGTGAAATAATTGTTCAATTGTCGCTTGTATCATTCGATATATGTATTCTTCTGGAATAAAATGCTGAATAATTTAAAACATTTGTTCAGCTTTAATGTATTCGCAATAAAATGCTTATTAATACATCAATAATGAATCCCACCATATTATATTTTAATTATTATTAATATGTAATTGTAAATGATGTAAGCCGTACAGGAAGATGTATTCGGCCAAAGTTATATCGTAACCAGAATTTCAACAACAACAACAACAACTACACGCGTATATTTTATAGAAATTAGATGATCAGTGGCATTTAGTGAATGAATATAACAAATAATCGAAACAGAGAAGCAGTATTTCTAAATAGTTACACCTGAAAAAGTACATGCCTGATGATGCCTATGATGAAAGAACTAAATAACAGGGCTTTGCTATGGTCAAAGGGAAACAACTCGAGTTATATCCCTTTGACCAAATTATGCTGATATGCGAAATACAGATAAACAAGAGGCATTTGAATCTAAGTACAACTTTTACAACCTCAACTCTATTTTTAAGATGGCGATAACATTCTTTAATACATTAATATAAATATAATACGATATATATGGTTTAAATGTCCGTGTTAATATAAATGATTAAAGGAGAGAGAATAAATTGCTTCAGGGACAGTGCCTCAACATAAAGTACTTCCAGGTTAATTCACATCCATGAACCTGCATGGGACCAGTACATACATGTGTTCCAGCATAAACACATACTTTTACTCAAGTTGAAAAACCCGATTTTAGAGTGATATGTGCATTTTCTTTGATACAGAAATCTACTTGAAGTTCAAATGAAATATATGTCTGTGGTAAAAGTAATCTTTTATAAATCCATTGTTGCAGGTATTTGGTCATATCAAAGATCTTTGGTAATATCTGGGACCAATAAATACATGTATATATTGGTCCCAGGTCATATGGTCAGAAAAGTCGTGGACTTTTTAAACAATAAAACGGAAATGAATGGTAGCAGACGATGTTGCGGCTCAGAAATATCGACATTTGCATGCGGGATGATAATGCGTTTCCATTCTGTGTGTATTTAATTCCGTGCCATCATGAGTGAATAAAAAATATCAACTAGTGGGAACGAAATGACCAGATTAGTGGCACGACTTGAGCAAGACGCTGATACGAAATGACTCAGTTTGGAAAGGTACGAAATGGTGAGGGTGCGAATTGACTAACTGAAATCCGGAATTTGTCCGAATGCAAATAAAAAGATGGAAAATGTGTTGTCTGCTCTTCGCGTATTCTTGATACTTTTTATACTTACCAGATCCAGAGTTCATAGTGAAACTGTTCCAACGGGTAAATATAAATATATATTTTCTTTATTGACTTTCAAGATGTCGACAATTTTAAAAGTGCAACTGTACTCGGATAGGCAGATTACCGTATATATGGCGTATGAGAACAAAAACATAATAAAGTAAATCAAGGGGGAAAAGTGCAAACACACGACCCCTAACACTAGTATGGCGCTCAACCGACTGAGCTAACCGGGCATCCGTCTAACCCCACACCACTACAATAATAAAGCGGTGGCTTCGTACGTCTCTCCTCAAATAGGGACATATAGAAATGTTAGATTGACTAATTGCACAACGCTTGTGTTGCCTACTTACAAATGGTATAAGTCTTGGTTTGTTATTATCTGCATGGCACACAGTGCTTGGAAGAAGTCGATAATCTTCAGTTAGTAGAAGATGGCCAGTTTCCGGAAGAAGACATACACAATGTATTCTGGGGCTTCATATTTCCTTGGTAGTTAGAATTCAGCTAGATGATATTTTGGTTTAACTCACTACTGTTAATAAATATTTTATCATTAATAATGATTAATTCGCCGTAGTGTTTACAATTTGTCCCTGCTTGTGTTGATAATTGAATTTGATTATCATTGAGCATTTAATTTTTTCACAAAGAGAGAATTATAAATAATGTTTTCATCAAGTGACACCATGGTTTTAAATGCGATTTGCCATATTCGTTTCGTAAAAACGTAATCAAGTTGACTACATGTAATAGTATTACTTCAGAGTTTTATGAATGTCCTACACATCTTCTGAATCAAATTAATGGGCACTGAAACATTTCCCGCGCTGTGCCTCATAATTGAGTCTGTTACAAGATTTGTTTATTTTATAGAGCATGGACTTGGGGCTGGCTTGTTCTTATAATAATTTGTTCTACTCATTTATTTTTGTGAGTATTGTGAGTTATACAATTAAACATTTTTCTGCGCAGCCATACTAACATGGTTTTGCTAATTACATATTCAGTGTTCTGTAAACCAATCAAATCTTACGTTAACCACCAAGGCAATTTCGCGCAATTTCTCTTCAATTTTAAAATAGTTGTAACCTTGAAGCAGATTGGTTAACATTTTCTATAGTGTATTTCAAGATTTATCCAGTAAGTAGCCTTGTTATTCATCACCACAGGGAATTCTCTGGTGTTGGAATTAAGAAGACTTTCTTGGTTTTATGTACCAGTCGCGAACATTTATATTCTTTTAATCAGATAAATTGCTATGTTACAAGTTCATTAACATGGATGTGTGAGTTCACGACTTACGCAATAAGTAATGTTGAACTATATTGAAACAGACTATACTGTGTCTATGATCACACTACAGAGTTATTTATTATGCCGTCTCATTCGGAGCACCTCGGCATTATTGTCTCTGCCGAATACCGCCAAGAAGTTACGATTGATGCAGTCTCAAACGCAGTGATTTCCCTTCACAGGTCTCGGAGTATTTGTAGTATATCATAATTGAATGACATATAGGCATTTTTTATGTTGTACAACAAAATTTAACCTAGAGAGTGCAACCAATTTGCAAACTTCAAGTTGCGCCGACCATCTTTTTTAAAGATATTTCTTGTTATCTTATGTCTTTAAAGTTGAATTAATCATGATCACTATTCTAGTGTTTGGAATGATTTTGTCATTCTCTATCAGTCTATGGGGTATCATGGTACATATTAATTCAGACATACTTATGTGCGTAAGTTTTTAACTCATGACAGTGAGAACATTGAGCTTTTAATTATGAATGTTCTAAATTTAATTTGTTATACATTGTAATTATATTGTACAATTACATGATTTGTATCAGGTATTACAAAATTGTGTCCAATGTTTGTTTTCAGATACCCCTGAGGAACATTCTTCGAGTGGCATAAGTCTTCCAGAGACAGTAGATAATACCACTGGTGCAGGGAATGTCTCACTTACCAATGTCACCAATATTTCTACCACAAACATTAACTCTACAACACCGCTACCAGTGACAACAGAGGTCGATATAACTTACCTGGATATATGTCCAGATAAAGTTAGTTGTAAAAATCTGGGAGCTGACTGCATAAGCTGCAAACTCAATTACTATTGTGTATATGGCGAAATAAAAGATGCCGATTGTACTGTCAAACAAAATATATCTTGCATTGTGAGTAATGGTTTTATCAGTCATAGAAAAAAAACATACATTATATAATATTCTGTAAGCTTGCAGAATGTGACTGTCAGAAAAATTAGGCTATAAATTATAATGCTTCTTTGGAGAAAATTTTGTCAGTGCATTTACTAGATATTTTCAAAACATATACATATTATTGTCGACTATTATATAGCAAACAGTACAATAAAATTTATTTTAGATATAAGGTTTTGAGTACAATATCTTGTAATGTATGCCATAAAAGGTTACTAAATGCAAATTACTTCTAAGTTTAATTGTTACAAAGAGCATCAGCTTAATTAATGGCAAACAATGGAGGAATTATTATGTGACCGTTGGACAGTATTGCTGGTTCATTTGTTGTGAAGTAATCTTTCCTAATATCAGTTTAGATTATGGATATTTTTATGCCCCCACTCTGAAAGGGGGGATATAGAGTTGCCCTTGTCCGTCTGTCCGTCCGGGCAAACATTTAGGGTTTATGAGCTTACTGACATTAGGGTTAGGGGCTTTTTGTTCTGTTTTCTATATGAAAAGATCATAATATCACCTGCTTATGGGCTTTTTTTTAAAGAAGGTAAAAGCTCAAACCATAAATTTTGGTACGTCCGTCCTTTCGTCCGTCACAAAGTCTTGTGTCACTCATATCTCCGAAAGAATATGAGCCAGAGTCATAAAACTTTACAGGAATGTTCACCAGCCTATGTAGTTTTGCACCTGGGGTTTCATGTTTGGATGTGTCCAGTAAGTGCAGAGTTATGGCCCTCGACTTAGTTAAAATATAGCCTACAGAGTATGCAATCTTGTGTCACCCTTATCTCCAATACAATATGAGCCAAATTCATAAAAACTTTACAGGAATGTTAACCAGCATGTGAAGTTGTGCACCTGGGGTTTCATGTTTGACTGTGCACAGGAAGTGCAGAGTTATGACCCTTGACTTAGTTAAAATATAGCCTACAGAATATGAAATCTTGTGTTGCGCATCTCCAATACAATATCAGCCAGAGTCATAAAACTTAATAGGAATGTTCACCAACCTGTATAGTTGTGTACCTGGGGTTTCGTGTATGGTTACACCCAGTAAGTGCAAAGTTATTGCCCTTGACTTATCACCATAATCAGTACAGTTGTTCACTTGGTAATTTTGATACTCATTCACAAACTATGAGCAGAATAATGGCATTTGCTTTTTGTGACAAAGGCTGCAAGTGGGGGCATCTGTGTCCTATGGACACATTTCTAGTTTTCTTATGTATTTCCAGGGCAACAGAGATTTCCAGCGACGTTACCATTGTAGATATGGTTATCAGCTTAGCAAAGAATATGCGTCTTGTGATATTGCTTCTATGACAACTAAATGTTCTATGAAAAAATCTCCTCCGGAATCATACCTGGCTCATTGTCATGTGAAAGATGATGTATTATGTTTAGGTAAGACTCTTAGAGTAATTTCATACTCCTGTCATGGTGGGACATATTATGACAGGAGGGCGGGCTGGTGGTGTCCATAGAAATATCCAGTCTCCAACTTGAATAGATTTTATTGGACCTTCTCCAAACTTAGTCATAATGCTCAGATTACTTATCTGATGAAAGACCAGTATGAAAATAGGAGATTCAAGTCTCTTTTATGTGTATCAGTCCTTTACATAGTATGTGACTGGCGTGGGTCTCTTAACTGGTGAATCAAGTTTATCCATTTACGTGTGTAAGTTATTTAATATGTCTTATTTATGTATTGTTTTAGTTATGTGTAATATATTTGAATTTATTACAGTGTTCATATTATGTAGCAATAAATCTATATGTCTATATTAATGGGCATATTATATATTTCATTCAAATTCTATACACAGCCATATTTCCCCTGGAAGCCAGTAGTAAAACTTTCTGGCCTGTATTTATTCAATTATCCCCGGATAAGGCCAATTTGTAGATACTTACAATGCATGCAGTCTATTTAGTCCAAGTGATGTATTTTTTAAAGACGTTTCGATGTTTATACAGTTAAACTTCGGTAACTCGAGGACGCTGGGGTCCGTCAGAAAAGCTCGAGTAAACCGGTGTTTCGAGTGACCCGGGGTTTCGATCATGTCCCATCAGTGTTTTTATGAAATGTTTATTTTCATAGTTTGTCACACGTGTACCAGTTATTTCATATTTTTTTCATAATTTCATATTTCTATTCGCTATCTTTCCTCATTAAAATAAAAGTAAAGACAAATTATTAATAAGAGTTGTACAGTTTACAGAATGTACTTGTAGTACTTATTGTTGTTTTACAGACGACATAAAGTTCATGAATATACGTGTTCAATCCGGATGTTTGCACCGTTATATTTATGCATCGTGAAAATCGCTCCTTAGTTGAAATGTTATTGTATTACACATGTACATGTGAAAATAAAAATAAAACAACTCTAAATCGTTTTATCGTGTTTTATTGTTTCATCTAAAATTAATACAGCTGATCATAGCAAATATACATTTGACAAGTGAGCACAATATGGTACAAAAAGCACATAATAGATTCCGATGTGTGTACGGTAAGGCCGGGTTTTAATCACGTGTTTTACTCTCTAAATTCTCGTAATTACAGTCTTATCATTATCGTCTAAATTGGCCTTTTTAATTGATATCTGTATGTTTTGTGAAAACTACGCTAATCGTTTTTGACACCTCAATACTTGTCCTTTTGACCGTGATTTTGCAAGTTTTACAACTCGTCGGGAAAATTTTAACACCTTTTCATTGTTTGTTTATTTAGAGCTCCCTTTTGAAAAATGTGTGAAAATGTGTCCTCGAGTTACCAGTTAGATATTGTGTATAGTTTGTGTTCTGGGGACCGGCATGTGTGCTGGAGCTCTCGACTTATTTCTGCTCGAGGTATCTGCGGTAAATTTATATGAAAATAGTAGAAAAAAGTCCGGGACTCTGCCATTTCCTCGAGAAATCCGGGGTTCTCGAGTTGTCGCCTGTTCGAAAAATCGAAGTTTAACTGTACTAATATTTATCAATGTTATTTGTACTTATAGGGAATAGAACATTTAACAAGAAGTATCCATGCAATTGGACAAGTGGATACAAATGGTCTACAGCATTAGCTTTGAGGTATAATGTTATTTTGATGCAAATATGTGTTTGTAGTGAAAGGACATATTCATTAAATAGGGAACCAAAATAAACATAATACAAATGTAGATTAATTGAATATTGTAAATTGATGTCAATGTAAGGTTTAGCTATGTGGTCCAATGTTTGCTCACGGATACTTGTAAATATTTATCTTATTATGTACAGAACAATTGTCAGTTTGTGAAGTTCAAATGGTCCTCAAACTAAGGAATAGATTATTTGAAAACAAATTTTTTTTTTCTATATGATATTGCATGCTAGAAAAATACAGGGCTACCTCATTTAGACTTATACTGTATACTGTTGCAACTTCGAAGCTAGTACAGTCGCTAAAACTTTACAAATATTTTTAAACAGCTGGGTATAGATTTATTTGCAATATCATTTTGACCCTTATGTTTCTTGCTCAAGGGTCAATTTTCTCAAGGTTATATGTAATTTGGCTATAAAATGGCAAAATCTGGTAAGAAATTATCAAAATGACCCTTGAGATTCAGCACCTAGTGGAACCCCTGAATATTGTTTAATTAGTAATATGTGACTACATTTTCAGTGTAACATTGGGCGGATTTGGAGTGGACAGATTTTATCTAGGATTATGGAGACAAGGGATGGGAAAACTGTTCAGTTTTGGAGGACTTGGTGTATGGACAATTGTTGATGTTATTTTGATAGCTGTGGGATATGTTGGACCCCATGATGGTTCTCTATACATATATCCCTGGGATTGAAGACTCTAGCTTTCTGACTTGAAAAGGGCATTGATTAGTAAGATTTGATGATTGTGTGATTTCAGTCACATAATTTAAGTTGTTAACAAGTTGTGGGGATGCTCTTCAGACTTACTAAATATGATTTAGTTATGTTGATACAAGCATATCCCTGGTTGTTTACAGCTGAAGTAGAAGGGAAGAAGTTACATACACTGTGGTCTGAAAGTTCGATCTATTGGTTTGATTGCAGTACAGTGAAACATCTCCGGAGCAACACCCTTTGGGTGACACATATTTGTGTTGTTGTTGTTGAGAGGTTGTTGCCCTAGAGAGATTAAAGTGATTGTAAATTCTTCCTACAGAACAAATGTAAAATGTTGTTGAGGAGAGGTTGTTTGCCCGTGAGAGAACTGCTTTGCAGAGGCTGTATTGTATATTCCAATTGTTCCCCTGTTCTTATTGAGGATATTTCATTCCTGATGTATGACTGAAAACCAAGGGCTGACACTTGCTCCATTATGTTTCAGTTTTTTGTTCCAAGCAGAAATGCTGTGATATTGAACACTTACATTGAATTCCAGGTTTTATAGGTACAATGTGTATGGGTTGCCTGGTGTTTCTACATTATTCCCGCATGATGTTGCATTTGATATCTTCACTATTATTGCAGATATTTCTGCGCAATTTGATGGTTAATTTTTGTTGTGCAACATAAAAAATGCCGAGATGTAATGATTGCTGGTCACTCTAGATCTAAAATGGTTTTTGGTGGATTTCGGTAAGGTAACGTACCCTTTATCGAAAGGTTCATGTCAAGGTTACAAATGTTGTTTGGTTGAAGAGAAATTGCCTTGGTGTTTAACGTAATATTTGATTGGTTTACACAACACTGATATGCAAATAGCAAAATCATGTTAGTACGGCTGCGCCAAAAATGCAGGAGGCTTTGACCACAAGTAGATTTTTGTTTGTAAATTGTGTGTTTGATAGATTGACTGTTCTGGATTATTGAAGTGCAATGTGACCTAAATCTCAGATATGTCTACATTTGTAATTTCTATTAAGAATGTTTTTGTATGTAATGTTGTATATTGTAAATGATAGTGAATAAAATGTTTGACTCCACATGTATAAAATTGTCAATAGATAGTTCCCATATTTACAATATTTACTTCCCTTGTTCTGAATAGTCGGCCATATTGATAGGCAAATTTCCTTAGTTTATAGGGAATAAAATGTAAAAAAATACTTAATAATTATGCTCATGTGGGCAGATTGCTCTGAAAATTGAAGAAGAAATGGTTGTCACATGCTAATTCTCTTGATATTTTCTCAATTATCACATATTTGGGAATTACTCCTATAAGTGCTTATCAGTTTTGCCTATCAAAATGGCTGATGATTAAGAACAAAGGAAGTAATTATTGTAGATGAGGGAACTATCTATATACCAGACAGTAACTGTTCTGAAATTTGCATATTTACTGTAAACAGTTTGCGACATGGAAATATTTGCAAGTTTCGCAGCAGTAACAGAAGTACAGAAATTGCTAAAAATATCAGCCAGCATAATTTCCCTCAATCTCAGAAGATAACTATATCATTAATGGACTCTTCAATTTAACAGTACTCATTTTTGTGAATAGAGAAAAATTTCTCCTCAGGAACCGTCTCAAATTGCTGATTCTTGAATGTTTTGCTTGTCGAAATATACGTTTGTGTAGTGAATAGTAATTTGGGATATGTCACCAACAGTCTGTACCCGATGAATTGACTGTATTATGTCACCAACAGTCTGTACCCGATGAATTGACTGTATTATGTCACCAACAGTCTGTACCCGATGAATTGACTGTATTATGTCACCAACAGTCTGTACCCGATGAATTGACTGTATTATGTCACCAACAGTCTGTACCCGATGAATTGACTGTATTATGTCACCAACAGTCTGTACCCGATGAATTGACTGTATTATGTCACCAACAGTCTGTACCCGATGAATTGACTGTATTATGTCACCAACAGTCTGTACCCGATGAATTGACTGTATTATGTCACCAACAGTCTGTACCCGATGAATTGACTGTATTATGTCACCAACAGTCTGTACCCGATGAATTGACTGTATTATGTCACCAACAGTCTGTACCCGATGAATTGACTGTATTATGTCACCAACAGTCTGTACCCGATGAATTGACTGTATTATGTCACCAACAGTCTGTACCCGATGAATTGACTGTATTATGTCACCAACAGTCTGTACCCGATGAATTGACTGTATTATGTCACCAACAGTCTGTACCCGATGAATTGACTGTATTTTGTCACCAACAGTCTGTACCCGATGAATTGACTGTATTATGTCACCAACAGTCTGTACCCGATGAATTGACTGTATTATGTCACCAACAGTCTGTACCTGATGAATTGACTGTATTATGTCACCAACAGTCTGTACCCGATGAATTGACTGTATTATGTCACCAACAGTCTGTACCCGATGAATTGACTGTATTATGTCACCAACAGTCTGTACCCGATGAATTGACTGTATTATGTCACCAACAGTCTGTACCTGATGAATTGACTGTATTATGTCACCAACAGTCTGTACCCGATGAATTGACTGTATTATGTCACCAACAGTCTGTACCTGATGAATTGACTGTATTATGTCACCAACAGTCTGTACCCGATGAATTGACTGTATTATGTCACCAACAGTCTGACTGTATTATGTCACCAACAGTCTGTACCCGATGAATTGACTGTATTATGTCACCAACAGTCTGTACACGATGAATTGATTGTATTATGTCACCAACAGTCTGTACCCGATGAATTGACTGTATTATGTCACCAACAGTCTGTACCCGATGAATTGACTGTATTATGTCACCAACAGTCTGTACCCGATGAATTGACTGTATTATGTCACCAACAGTCTGTACCCGATGAATTGACTGTATTATGTCACCAACAGTCTGTACCCGATGAATTGACTGTATTATGTCACCAACAGTCTGTACCCGATGAATTGACTGTATTATGTCACCAACAGTCTGTACCCGATGAATTGACTGTATTATGTCACCAACAGTCTGTACCTGATGAATTGACTGTATTATGTCACCAACAGTCTGTACCCGATGAATTGACTGTATTATGTCACCAACAGTCTGTACCCGATGAATTGACTGTATTATGTCACCAACAGTCTGTACCCGATGAATTGACTGTATTATGTCACCAACAGTCTGTACCTGATGAATTGACTGTATTATGTCACCAACAGTCTGTACCCGATGAATTGACTGTATTATGTCACCAACAGTCTGTACCTGATGAATTGACTGTATTATGTCACCAACAGTCTGTACCCGATGAATTGACTGTATTATGTCACCAACAGTCTGTACCCGATGAATTGACTGTATTATGTCACCAACAGTCTGTACCCGATGAATTGACTGTATTATGTCACCAACAGTCTGTACCCGATGAATTGACTGTATTATGTCACCAACAGTCTGTACCCGATGAATTGACTGTATTATGTCACCAACAGTCTGTACCCGATGAATTGACTGTATTATGTCACCAACAGTCTGTACCCGATGAATTGACTGTATTATGTCACCAACAGTCTGTACCCGATGAATTGACTGTATTATGTCACCAACAGTCTGTACCCGATGAATTGACTGTATTATGTCACCAACAGTCTGTACCCGATGAATTGACTGTATTATGTCACCAACAGTCTGTACCCGATGAATTGACTGTATTATGTCACCAACAGTCTGTACCCGATGAATTGACTGTATTATGTCACCAACAGTCTGTACCCGATGAATTGACTGTATTATGTCACCAACAGTCTGTACCCGATGAATTGACTGTATTATGTCACCAACAGTCTGTACCTGATGAATTGACTGTATTATGCATACATGTAAATTGAAATGTTGTTGTTTTAAGTAATTTTTAATTTTCATTCACATTTCATAATCTGACACTTTCTTTAACTTATCTGTATGCAAGTCTTGTACAAACTAAGATTTACTCACATTTGATTTGAACAGTATATAATGAACAAAACTTCAGCCTCTATTCTTGGCTGAACGAATGACTCCGTGTAAATTTTACGAGTTTGTGAGTTTGGTATGTTAAAACCTGTGTCAGTCATTCGTTATCTTGTATAAATCTACCTTATAATTTATAAATAAAGTTTTCTTTTAAGTACAGGAATCCTTCCTCTTTAATATGAATTCTTGATTTAACAAAGCAGACTAGGGCCCAAGAATATAACAGATAAGGGGATTTGTTTTTGTTGCTTATAGAACAAGGGCCTTATTCATAAACATACTGAGACTCGGACTTGGACTTTGATAAATTGTCAAATGTTCTTTTTGTTTATATACTTTGTAATTACTGTATATATTTTAATAAAAATTGGCAAAAAAAAGAGTTTGTAACAATTATTTAGACAAATTTCATATATTTTTTTAATTTAATGACAACAAAATGCTGGTATATATACCTTTTGCAAATTTTAATTTCTGTCTTTAAATTTTGGTGAATAAGGCCCAAGGTTAGCACTGGCTGGCAACCCTTGAACACTGCTGGTTACCCCTTGAACACTGCTGGCAACCCCTGAACACTGCTGGCAACCGTCGAACATTGCTGGCAACCCTCAAACACTGCTTGCAACTCTTGAACACTGCTGGCAACCCTTGAACACTGCTGGCAACCCCTTGAACACTGCTGGCAACCCTTGAACACTGCTGGCAACCCCTTGAACACTGCTGGCAACCCTTGAACACTGCTGGCAACCCCTTGAACACTGCTGGCAACCCTTGAACACTACTGGCAACCCCTTGAACACTGCTGGCAACCCTTGAACACTGCTGGCAACCCTTGAACACTGCTGGCAACCCTTGAACACTGCTGGCAACCCTTGAACACTGCTGGCAACCCTTGAACACTGCTGGCAACCCTCGAACACTGCTGGCAACCCTCAAACACTGCTGGCAACCCTTGAACACTGCTGGCAACCCTTGAACACTGCTGGCAACCCCTTGAACACTGCTGGCAACCCCTTGAACACTGCTGGCAACCCTTGAACACTGCTGGCAACCTCTTGAACACTGCTGGCAACCCTTGAACACTGCTGGTTACCCCTTGAACACTGCTGGCAACCCCTTGAACACTACTGGCAACCCTTGAACACTGCTGGCAACCCCTTGAACACTGCTGGCAACCCTTGAACACTGCTGGTTACCCATTGAACACTGCTGGCAACCCTTGAACACTGCTGGCAACCCTTGAACACTGCTGGCAACCCCTTGAACACTGCTGGTTACCCATTGAACACTGCTGGCAACCCCTTGAACACTGCTGGCAACCCTTGAACACTGCTGGCAACCCCTTGAACACTGCTGGCAACCCTTGAACACTACTGGCAACCCCTTGAACACTGCTGGCAACCCTTGAACACTGCTGGCAACCCTTGAACACTGCTGGCAACCCTTGAACACTGCTGGCAACCCTTGAACACTGCTGGCAATCCCTTGAACACTGCTGGCAACCCCTTGAACACTGCTGGCAACCCTTGAACACTGCTGGTTACCCATTGAACACTGCTGGCAACCCTTGAACACTACTGGCAACCCCTTGAACACTGCTGGCAACCCTTGAACACTGCTGGCAACCCTTGAACACTGCTGGCAACCCTTGAACACTGCTGGCAACCCTTGAACACTGCTGGCAACCCCTTGAACACTGCTGGCAACCCTTGAACACTGCTGGCAACCCTTGAACACTGCTGGTTACCCATTGAACACTGCTGGCAACCCTTGAACACTGCTGGCAACCCTTGAACACTGCTGGCAACCCCTTGAACACTGCTGGTTACCCATTGAACACTGCTGGCAACCCTTGAACACTGCTGGCAACCCTTGAACACTGCTGGCAACCCCTTGAACACTGCTGGTTACCCATTGAACACTGCTGGCAACCTTTGAACACTGCTGGCAACCCTTGAACACTGCTGGCAACCCCTTGAACACTGCTGGCAACCCTTGAACACTGCTGGCAACCCCTTGAACACTGCTGGCAACCCTTGAACACTGCTGGCAACCCCTTGAACACTGCTGGCAACCCTTGAACACTGCTGGTTACCCATTGAACACTGCTGGCAACCCTTGAACACTGCTGGCAACCCATTGAACACTGCTGGCAACCCCTTGAACACTGCTGGCAACTCCTTGAACACTGCTGGCAACCCCTTGAACACTGCTGGTAATCCTTGAACAACACTGCTGGCAACCCCTGAACACTGCTGGCAACCCTTTGAACACTGCTGGTAACCCCTTGAACACTGCTGGCAACCCCTTGAACACTGCTGGCAACCCCTTGAACACTGCTGGCAACCCTTGAACACTGCTGGCAACCTCTTGAACACTGCTGGCAACCCTTGAACACTGCTGGTTACCCCTTGAACACTGCTGGCAACCCCTTGAACACTACTGGCAACCCTTGAACACTGCTGGCAACCCCTTGAACACTGTTGGCAACCCTTGAACACTGCTGGCAACCCCTGAACACTGCTGGCAGCCCATTGAACACTGCTGGCAACCCCTGAACACTGCTGGCAACCCTCGAACACTGCTGGCAACCCTCAAACACTGCTGGCAACCCTCGAACACTGCTGGCAACCCTCGAACACTGCTGGCAACCCTCGAACACTGCTGGCAACTCTTGAACACTGCTGGCAACCATTGAACTCTGCTGGCAACCCTCGAACACTTGTTATGTCAACTCACTGACATGTATAATTAAAATACTGGTGAAGAATAGAATAACACTGCAACAAGCATATCCCCGCCAAAAGAAATACTGAGGAATCTTTAGTGTATGATCCAACAAATGGGAAAGTTTCATGCGATAACATGTTAAATAGCCAACAAACTAGAGATAAGAATTGCTTGTATTGCACCCCACTTGATTGCCATCTATTCATATTCTAAAACTGGGGTTGATCCTTTTATTAGAATGGTGTATGTCGTTGGGCGGGCGGGCGTCAAACTGGGTGGTTTCCGGCGAATAACTTGAGTTCTGTTTATCATATTGTAACCAAACTTGGTGTACAGTAAGAACATATGGAGTGCTCGCTTGGGATTGCTTTTGGGTTCGGTCCGACAAAGGTCAAGGTCACCGTTACTAAAAATAGAAATTTGGTTTCCGGCGAATAACTTGAGTTACTTTGATCATATTGACATCAGACTTGGTGCATAGTAAGAACATGTGGAGAGCTCGCTTGGGATTGCTTTTGGGTTCGGTCCGACAAAGGTCAAGGTCACCGTTACTAAAAATAGAAATTTGGTTTCCGGCGAATAACTTGAGTTACATTGATCATATTGACATCAAACTTGGTGTATAGTAAGAACATGTTGAGAGCTCGCTTGGGATTGCTTTTGGGTTCGGTCCGACAAAGGTCAAGGTCACCGTTACTAAAAATAGAAATTTGGTTTTCGGCGAATAACTTGAGTTACATTGATCATATTGACATCAAACTTGGTGTATAGTAAGAACATGTGGAGACCTCGCTTGGGATTGCTTTTGGGATCGGTCCAACGAAGGTCAAGGTCACCGTTACTAAAACTAGCAATTTGGTTTCCGGCGAATAACTTGAGTTTCGTTGAACATATTGACATCAAACTTGGTGTACAGTAACAACATGTGGAGAGCTCGCTTGGGATTACTTTTGGGTTCGGTCCATCAAAGGTCAAGGTCACCGTTACTAAAAATAGAAATTTGGTTTCCGGTGAATAACTTTTGTTTTGTTGATCATATTGACATCAAACTTGGTGTATAGTAAGAAAATGTGGAGAGCTTGCTTGGGGTTGCTTTTGGACTCGTTCCGCCAAAGGTCACCGTTACTTAAAGTAGCAATTTGGTTTCCGGCGAATAACTAGATTTGTTGGTCATATTGACATCAAACTTGTTGTATAGTAAGAACATGTGGAGAGCTTGCTTGGGATTGCTTTTTGAATCGTTTCGTCAAAGGTCAAGGTCACCTTTACTAAAAATTGCAATTTGCTCTCCGGCTAATAACTTTAGATTTGTTGGTCATATTGACATCAAACTTTGTGTATAGTAAGAGCATGTGAAGATCTCGCTTGGGATTGCTTTTGGGTTCGTTCTGTCCAAGGTCAAGGTCTCTTAAAATTTAAAAATCAGTTTCCACTTAATATCTTCGCTATTCGTGGGTGTATTGACATCAAAGTTGTTGTATAGTTGTTGCATATATATATAATATATCTAAGTGTGAGTGTTTGTATGCATGTATCACCTCTGGCACCTTTGCAGCATTTATGATCATCATGTATTCATTATTCAAATAGAGCCTTGGTTACAAATAATTAGGTTTAAAACCTGGTTTGTGGGCATTGCCCATTTCTTGTTTAATTTTAATTTATGCTCTGGACAAACAATTTTCAATGAAAATTATGTTTAAGGGAGATAATTTAAAAAGGAGCACAATAAAGTTATGGTTCTTGCGCATTGCTATCTGTATGTGAAGTTTGATGTTGATAACTCAAAGACTTTTCGAGTTATGCTCCACACAAAACTTGTGATGGACACAAACTGTATGATAAAGGGAGGTAATTCAAAGCCAAAACGAGCTAGAAATGCTTGCACTGCACTCCACTTTATATCCATCTATTCATATACTAAATCTCAGGTTGGTCCTTTGAGAAAGTTTTGATGTATCCTCCAGACAAGCATAATTCTCAAAGACAATTTTGTTGGAGTGAGATAGTTAAAAATTTGAGCACAGTAAAGTTATGGTTCATGCCATTTCACTGCCTTTCAATGTCCTCTATCGGAGTTATCAAATTATGGTAAACAAACCTTTTCCTTTTATGCTCGTGAGGTATGGAAAACATTTAAAAATAATTATAGGAACTACTTAATGCTTAAACAATGATATCAATAATATTTCATTATTGTATGTATGTGTCTTATGTGAGGTGTCTGTTGTTGTTGTTGTTTTATTTCAATTTTTATTTTCAGATCATCTTAACTTTTGTAGTTTTTAATAGTCTCATTTACATCCTGATGTTAAAACATGATGTTCATGTACAATGTATTGTGTGTGCGTGTGTGAATGCGTGTTTGATTGTGTGGATGTGCGTGCGTGTGCGTGTGTGAATTCTTGTTTGTTTGTGCGTGTTTATATTGTTAATAGAAGGCCATATTGAAAAAAAGATGTACAATTTATTGTTAACCTTAACTATGTAACCTTCTGAAAATAAAGAATTTATTATTATTATTATTGTCCGGACAAGAATTTTTAATACAGTGAAATAAAATACTAGGTAAGGTAGAGTTTTTGGGCTTTGACGCTGCACTTCCTTTCAATTTTCTCTATCATTATGTGGCGTTTCAATAAATTCCCTCATAAAATTTATGAGTAATGCTCCGGACAAAAAATAAATTCTAAAATGAACAAAGGGTAACAACTCTTAACATTTTAAGAGCAGAGTTAT
Source organism: Mactromeris polynyma (assembly GCA_032209605.1). Classification (NCBI taxonomy): domain Eukaryota; kingdom Metazoa; phylum Mollusca; class Bivalvia; order Venerida; family Mactridae; genus Mactromeris; species Mactromeris polynyma. The sequence continues at coordinate 3,503,673 of JASFXZ010000034.1, read as the reverse complement.
GGTCCTTGTGCACTGCACTGCAATAACATCAATCTGTCTGAGAAGTTTGAAGTCAATAACTCAAAGACTTTTCGAGTCCGAACAAAATATGACGCAGAACAGCAACTCTTAAACTATTAAAGGCAGCGTTATGGTTCTTGAACACTGTACTGCTCCTTAATGAGATCTCATTGCATGATAGTATTTGCAAGTCAAAGTTTTTGCTTCACAGTTGGATAGGAAAATCGTGTCTTTAATAAAGATATGTGAAGTGTTTTCCTTATTACATATAGTTTAATCTTTGTTATTGTTTATTCGTCGTGTTTTTGTTATTTAAAAGAAATATTTTAATTGCGTAGATCATACAACACACCGTTGTACCCATGAACCTCCGCCCGAAGGGGGGAACCAAGCACTAAGACCATATCAGGCCATCTGGATGCTTATCAAACTTGAACGATTATTTCAACGGGCAAAACCTTATTTCATTCAACACTATATAACAAACTGTAGTAAATGAGTTTGACAGTGGATAAGAGTCATTTCATGATAATTCATTTGGATAATTCAAGGGCCACAACTGAGTGCCTGGGGCGATTTGGCTTGTTATCAAACTTGAACGAGGTAATATGCTACTGAAATTGTGACTGCGTTTGGAGAAGATCCAATGCACTGTGTTGGAGTAAGAGAGCAGACATGGACGTCACTGCCCGCCCGTGATCGAGCAGATGTATGCTGACTTTATATCAGAACGACTGATACTGTGAACTATATTGCAATGAATAGACAGATAGTACAGATAATTTATTTAGGAAATAAGTCTTTATGCCCATGCTTTCACATGAACAAGTAAATATATACATTGATATGCATGTACATATACATAAATATTCACAAACACACATGCATGTAGACTTAAATTTGGAGTTAACTAATATGTCACTATAACAACGTACACAACGAACAGTTCAGAGATGTACACAACACAACAATGTGCTCTTTGAATATGACCGTCAAGATCGGAAAATCTCGTAGTCATAATCATCACGCTAATAGTATATTTTATAAAAATGATACAGTTTTCTATGGCAACGTCTAATTCAAGAAATGAGACATGTGTTTCAATGTAAAGCCTTAAAGAGTAACACAGAGTTGGAAAATATTCGTTATGAATATTCAAAATATTTAAATGATACGTGTCAAAGAAGGTACACTAAATATCAATTTGAGTTTCTTTGGATAAGGGTAACATAAAGATCCTTTTCATTTAAAATAAGGATATGTCGGGTGTGTGTTGAGCACGTTTTGTTCCCATCGGAATATCTACGTACTTGTTGCTGGTATACTGAGCGATCCAAATCACGGTCCAACAGTTATTAGATCCGTGTTAAAATGAATATAGGTATTTATCAGTAATATATTAAGAGCTTCACAGACGTCCTGATATATTGAAAAGTTAACGAGACTGTAATTCTTTAGAGTTGCTGATAAACTAGTTAACTTTTTTATCACCGAGGGCAAACATTAATCCACGTAATAGACTACGTGATTTAATGTTTGCTTTATGGTTTGACAGAAAAAATAACACCTACAGTAACGGTAATATTATTAATGCCGGCACGTACCCAACTACGTTTTACTCGCTGGCAGAAGCAATGTTGCTTTATCCGGCGATTATGGCAAACAAAGTTGTCGTAGAAATGACAAGTGTAAAGAAGAAGAACACGACACAAAGTTTGTCAAATGCCTTACTAACATCTTTCCAGTTGATCTTTTCATTATCACCTGTCTCGTTAACTTTGTTTTTGGAAAGCGACTGTTTCTCGGAATCAATTTTACCCATATTCTTTTCTATGTTCTCTGTTTCTGTTACATGTTTCAGCGGATGTACTTTATTTCCGTTGGAGAAGTTAGTGTCGTCTACCTCCCTGAGTTTCCTCTCCCCAAAACATTTGCATCCCATGGTCAACACCAAACATTGCCACAAACAGTTGATTGGCTTCGAGTCATCTGTGTAGTAAAGGGTTAAACTGAATATCGTTGCCATGGTGATACAGTTGCTGGTTATCAGCACAGCCAATAGATAGTAACTGAAAATCGACATAGGAAACGAAGTCTTCGGCAAAGTGTCGCTAATTATTGTGAGAAAAACAGCAACGGCAAGGAGAAGAGTAATGCAAAATCCAATTCTTTCACCACTGTCGGTAGGAATGAAAAATATGAGAAGATTCAGCAATGATAAACATATAAGAGGAACAACGACATTGATTATAACATATCGTGGTAATCTCCTAATGATAAGTTTGATGTCGTAAGAGGTGGTTATACCAGGAACTCGTATTACGCTGATTTCGGAATCAACAAATTCCCAGGCACCATTTGGAGAAAAATAACTTTGCTGTACTTTATCAGAGGTGTTGTAAAGACGGATTTCTTCTGGAATTTGTCCCCAGGGTGTGAAGGATAATACACATTCATGCTGGTCAAACGGGTAATACGTAATGTCCATGGTACAGGCAGTCGCGAAGAGTTCACCAGGATAGTAATAAGCAAATCCAGTGTAAATATAACGAATTCCCAACCAGGAGTCGCCAAATTTCTTAAGCTTCTCGTTAGAGGTGGTAAGAACTAATGTTGGAGTCCAGAATTGATTGCTTTCTGCAAACACTTGACTTAAATTACCGTACTTTGAGGGATCCCACTGCATAGAAACATCAACCCAGTTAAGAGCAAACACTCCGTTTATCGTCAACGTCTGTGTAACTTCATCTACATCACGGATAGACGTCAACTCAAATCCAACGTAAATAACTAATGGATCGGACTGCTTTTCAACGGGTCGCAGATTTTTGTTGTAAACATCTAAAATATCACTGAGCAGATCCTTTGAATTATGTAACGTTTGGCAATGACTGTAGTGAACATCGTATATAATACTGAAAACAAACAGGAACATGTTGACGGGGAGACTTCCAAACATGTTTGTCGAGCGTTTTCTCTATCTGCTTTGCGAAAATCATTAGAGGGTGATCTACAATAGAACGATGTGACATGAGAATTTTAACAGTAATTGAAGTAGTGATAATTATATAACATATGAATAAAATAATTTCAAAATGTTTTCCATTTCTCCACTCATTTTCATATTCTTAAAACAGATATCTTCGACTCTGTAGCAAGGTTAGAAATACACCCATATTAATTGGAAAGTCATGAATAATATGGAGATCCCCTACACCCCTACCGCCTCCAAACGGCACTGTGTGCCTCTTAAAACTCGAGGTCTTTTATTACTAAATAAACATATCCAATGGACAGAGGATCGAGTTCTAAAGGGTATACTACATAAAATTAAAAACCAGACAATCAAGCTCTAAAATTAATACAAAAGGGAAACTAAGCGGCTACAGGGAACGCCACATACGCAATATGTGTAAGCCACTCCACAGCGTAATTCTAAGATGATTAATCACAATATGAGCATCACTTCGTAAACTATTTTAATAGTTTTTACAGAAACTTCGGACCTTATGTCTTTTTAAGATGAAACATACACAAATTAAATGTTGAGACAATGGAGTTCTAGATTAAGTCAAGCTTATAATTAATTAAGCGAACAAAATGGAAATATAATTTCTACAAATAAGTTAGGTCCAATAAATAGCTCTAAAATAACTACAAACAAGTGTCGGAGCTATCGAGTTCTAGAGTGATACTAAAATAAAATGACTGATTAGACAATGAAATCCTAAAATGTACACAAATAAGTCATGTGGCTGGGCCATCTAAGTCCGGAAAATTATTCAACATATTGCATATATTCACTATTGTTAAAACACATTATTTGTGTGAATGTTATGAACAAAGGAGTGCGAAACGGGCATTTCCATGTACACATTGAATATATATGTATATAATTTATTTATATTTAATGCAAAACAAAATGAATTTGAAGATCTAACAATTTCAAACTTGAAACAATAAACTTCATAAAGTAACAAAACATTGTCAAGGTACACATTTACAAATTAAGTGCGTACTGATAGAGGCACCATACATGTACCCATTAAACATCCAACTTATTATAATTTGCAAAGCAAATGAATATTTACAGTATATACCGAATCCAGACAAAATAGTCCTCTATGTCGTCAATTCTCACACAGATGTGTTCATTGCGCTGATATGTTAAGTAATGTTCCGCGAGTGTAAATAAAATGGAGCTCGTACAGAAACTCGGCGGCGAACAATCGGTCCTTAGTTCACATGAATATATCCTTTCATTCGATCAAATACGATATACCAGCCGTCACATGGTAGTTCATAATGGAAATCAATGAAGTAAATTGTATTATTTTAGTTACGAAATCAACTAATTGTTTCGTTGATTATTTTGAAATACCCTCATGACGTTTATGATGTCGAAATATTTGATGAATCTAATGAAAACAAAAACATTATGCCCTAAAATGTTGTCAGCCAGGAGTACTCTCTTGGTATTGCTTATTTTAAGTTTAATTAATTTTCTGATTCATTCGATGGCTGGTCTTGCGAATACTGACAATTATGGTAGTTTTAACACTTGCTTTCACTATTCAATACGCAAACCATTCAATACGCAAAAGTGATTAAATTGTTTCAGGGAACGCTACATGCACAAGACAATGCCTCCCCACACAGAAACGGCAGTCTACAATACAGTAGGCACTGAAAAAATGCAAGGGTAAACATGAATGGAAATATGGGTGCAAGGGTAAAAATGTATGGCCGACTATAACGAACGAGGAAAATTGAGGGGGGAAACATATTTAATGGACGGAATACAACTCAAATCACAAAATGTACTCCTATTAGTCCGAAAGTTGGTTGAGAGTAGGAAATGCATAAACTATTACACGAATGCTGCCTATTCTATTTTGTCCATTTTCTTTGAGGCTTTAGAGTAATTATGAGATATTGGGGTAATTATTTCTATTCTCAAGTCACGTTTTCACATCCAAATCTCTAAGAAAGAAGGCTAAAACATTGTTCTGCACTCCGATAACATTACATGTATGATATTTCTCACACTTTGAATGATTTACTATTAGACCTTCTGTGGCAACATTTTCTCTCTCTTTCAAAACAGTGCATTTGGTGATTTTAGAGCTAATGGTAATGCACTTGTAGCATTGAAGCCTTATAGTGAGGCGTCTGTTTTCTGTAACAATTTAACACTAAAGATAATACTCCTCCTCTGATTCATGTGGGCGAAGTTTTCTGCTGCTTATTGTAGAACAAGGGCCTTATTCATAATCATAATTAGACTGTAACTCAGACTTGGACTTTGATAAATTGTCAAATGTTCTTTTTGTTTATACTTTGTTATAACTGTATATATTTTAATAAAAATTGGCAAAGGTATAGAGTTGGTAACAATTATTTAGACACATTTTATTTGTTTTCGTTTAATGATAATGAAATCCTGGTAAATTTACCTTTTACAAATTTGAAGTTTAAGTCAGAGTTTCCGTAGTAAAATGTTAATAAAGTCCAATGTTAGCACTGGTTGGCAACCATGACCATTACTGAAATGTTAGACAGTGTTTGATTCTTTCAACCAGCTCTCTGGACTATTTCTGACGTTCCACGACTGTTGTAGACACTTGCTTAGTCTGTTCCTCACCGTTTGACAGGGAAATAGTGTCTTTAATGAAGATATGTGTTTTTTACCCTTATTACATAGTAGGGAATGTGTGAAATAACAATATGTGTTAAGTACACGGTTTTTTACTGCTGGTTCACTCTGACAAAATGTCAATAGTTTGATATTTGTTATTGTAAGGGGCTCTTACCTCATACCTTGCCATTCGTCGTGTGATTGTTAAAGAACTATTCTAATTCCATAGATCAAACAACATATAGTTGTACCATATTCATGCATTCATAACAAATGACCCTACTATACATTAGGCCATCCTTTAAACAATATATAAGCTTGTATGCTGACCGTCATCAATAAATGCACCAGTTCCAAAATTTAGTTGTAATCGTTCGACATGGGGTAAGTTTGATATTTTTTTACTTTTTGATGTACGTTTCGAAATAACATCCATGCCCATTGCTAGAAAGTCGCGGAAAATATGAAAGTTATGATAAGTTTTCTTTTGAGCTTTTTTCTTTCTGTTTATCGTATAATTATTTTCGCATAAGTCAGATGTTGTTTTGGCAGTTTTCATTTGAAATTAAGAACATCCAACCACACATAGACGAGCGAGAAAAATGTGAAGTCATTGGCAGACATTTGCGTTGGTAGAGGTAAAATGGCGAACCCTTCTTGACACATGACAATAATGAAAACCGAAATAGTGATCGATAAAGATGAACTGAAATCGATTTAACATTTTGATCCAATCTCGAACTTAGCTGGTTTTAAATTCGGAAAAATATAATTTGACAAAATGATTGTACAGTTGTTCAAGAAAATTAATTATTTGAACCATAATTTAAATAATTAGTGTAGAGTACTCGTATTAAAAACTGAATGGAAATAATAAGGGTAGGGTACTCGTATCAGAGAACTGAACCTATTAATCTCGTATTATTGGATTAAGATGGAGTCACTGTATATTTCAATATTTGAATTCTTTGTCTGAATTTCAATAATGGATTTCATTATTATCAGATGTCACGCAAATATTAATTATTATTGTCGCTTAAATACCTTAATTGATTTGAAGCAAACCAACATCACCATTTATATTAATATATTTCTTCATACGAAAAAAATCTCAAATTCGTAATAGGTCTTATTTAAATAGTATTGTGAATAATTCATGTTCTAATATATTTTCTTTCAATTGATCACTCAACGAAATTGAAGTGAATTCAATTTTACACAGGAGTGTTTTAAAAAAATGAATGGTGGACGAAAACTTATTGAAAAAATCCAATAAACGCTTTGATCAGCCATCCCACATTCGTTTGTACTGTCATATTTCAATCCTTATCTAATGGACTTTATGTTCAGACAATAATGTATTTTTACACTCAATTTGAATAAACAACGAATTGACCGTAATATTTTGTAGTTCATGTATGAGATAAGCATTAATGGTGCGTTAAAACGTGTAGTAAACAGCGTATACACTACATACACTACAACCTCTCCAGAGCAGACCTATTGAGCAACCACCTCACAACAACAACAGTATCCATATTCCTGCAGTAAGAATTCACGATCAGTTTAACATCTCTTGAGCAATAACATCAATTCTGTCTCTTTTGAGCTAATACATTGTCACATTAATATTTTCACAAGATTACGAAAAACCACATGTATAGTTTGTACATTCTTCATATTTCATCAGAGCATAACAACACACGAGCACATTTGTTCCCTAAATCACGTTATCACATGTACACAGTTCAATAGACTTTTCAATAAGAATAGCTGATGAAATGAATACACTTTTGTCATCCTGTATGAATACATTCGTGTCGAATTCATTGAGAGGGAATATTTCCCTTATCTCCTTCGTTATGCGACATATCATACACAACCTTAGACAATACGGCGAACCAAATATAAACCTCTCACCTTTGTGCTAGATTTGTATTATTTATACTGTCATCCATGAAGGATTATGTTAGTAAAGGGAATGTCACATTCACAATGCTTCCACACATATCCGGAGTAACATCAGCACACTAGCAGTTGAGAAGGTGAAAAGGCAAACATCTATGCAGATGAAGCTCTATAGTGTCTGGGGCGATTTGGCTGGTTATCGAACTTTAACAAGACAATATGCCCATGAACATTGTCACTGAGTTTACAGTATATCCAATAAATTGTCTTTGAGTAGGAGAGCAGACATGGACGTCGCTGCACGCCTGTCGCAGGAGATCCCATAATACGGTCCGTCTTTGCTCACTGCTTAGATTTTATATCAGAATGCGTGAGATTCAACAAATCTATCGCATAAAAGATAGTATAGAAACATTAATTAGGTAGTTAGTCATTATGTTAATGTTTTCACATGAATAGGTAAATATATCTATTGAAATACATACACACACATATTCACATACATACATGCATGCATACACGCATGCATCCATGTTTTTAATTTAAATATTAGGAGAAGGTTGCGATTATTAAAGTCCTCTAGGTTAACTTTACAATGTACATACTGTACAGTTGAGGGATGTACACAACATTATAATGTGCACTTGGAATATGCCCGTGCAGTAATGGAATGTTTATAATCTCGAAGTCATAATCATCGCGTTTATCTTATTTATATAGTAACAATACTTTTTTCTATAGCAACATCAAGACAAGAGTGTTTCCAATGTATTAGCCGTAAAAAGGTTTCCAGAGATGGAAAATATTCATTTACAATATTTAATATATTCTCTATTTATATTAGGCGAAGTATAATTGAAGGCGTCAATTATATAGAGTAATAAGAGTTTATTTCATTTTCAGACCAGTAATCCATATGGTCCATGAGAAAAAAAAGATATGCACATATATACAAAACATACATCTATTAGGTGTAGAAGGAACACTATAACACAAATTCAAACTATTAAGGCTACAGTTGATAAATAAAATGACCATGGAAAACACATACATGTGATAAAGAACATTACAAAATAAGGATACGTCGAGTGTAAGTGGCGTCCATTTAGTCCTCATTTGTATGCCTACTTATTACTGGTATACTGAGCGAACAAAGGCACGGAACTGTTATTAGATCTGTGTCAAATTGAATATAGGTATTAACCAGTAACATATTAAGAGCTTCACGGACGTCCTGATATCAAAGGGGAACTTAAATTTAATTATTTAAAGTACACATACATAAGTAAATATTTTATGTCTGAGAGCAAGTGATACAGATGTTAGGCAAAATCATTGATCCGTAATAGATCCAAAAGCTTTAATGTTCGAAAGAAAAAATAACACCTATGGCAACGGTCATATCGTTAATGCCGTCACGTACCCAACTACGTTTTACTCGCTAGCGGAAGCGTTGCTGTTATATCCGGCGATTATTGCAAACAAAGTTGTCGTAGAAATGACAAGTGTAAAGAAGAAGAACACGACACAAAGTTTGTCAAATGCCTTACTAACATCTTTCCAGTTGATCTTTTCATTATCACCTGTCTCGTTATCTTTGTTTTTGGAAAGCGACTGTTTCTCGGAATCAATTTTCCCCATATTCTTTTCTATGTTCTCGGTTTCTGTTACATGTTTCAGCGGATGTACTTTATTTCCGTTGGAGAAGTAAGTGTCGTCTACCTCCCTGAGTTTCCTCTCCCCAAAACATTTGCATCCCATGGTCAACACCAAACATTGCCACAAACAGTTGATTGGCTTCGAGTCATCTGTGTAGTAAAGGGTTAAACTGAATATCGTTGCCATGGTGATACAGTTGCTGGTTATCAGCACAGCCAATAGATAGTAACTGAAAATCGACATAGGAAACGAAGTCTTCGGCAAAGTGTCGCTAATTATTGTGAGAAAAACAGCAACGGCAAGGAGAAGAGTGATACAAAATCCAATTCTTTCACCACTGTCGGTAGGAATGAAAAATATGAGAAGATTCAGCAATGATAAACATATAAGAGGAACAACGACATTGATTATAACATATCGTGGTAATCTCCTAATGATAAGTTTGATGTTGTAAGAGGTGGTTATACCAGGAACTCGTATTACGCTGATTTCGGAATCAACAAATTCCCAGGCACCATTTGGAGAAAAATAACTTTGCTGTACTTTATCAGAGGTGTTGTAAAGACGGATTTCTTCTGGAATTTGTCCCCAGGGTGTGAAGGATAATACACATTCATGCTGGTCAAACGGGTAATACGTAATGTCCATGGTACAGGCAGTCGCGAAGAGTTCACCAGGATAGTAATAAGCAAATCCAGTGTAAATATAACGAATTCCCAACCAGGAGTCGCCAAATTTCTTAAGCTTCTCGTTAGAGGTGGTGAGAACTAACGTGGGAGTCCAGAAGTGATTGTTTTCTGCAAACACTTGACCTAAATTACCGTACTTTGAGGGATCCCATTTCATGGAAACATCAACCCAGTTAAGAGCAAAAAATCCGTTTATCGTCAACGTCTGTGTAACTTCATCTACATCACGGATAGACGTTAACTCAAATCCAACGTATAGTACTAAAGGATAGGCTTGGTTTTCCACAGGTCGCAGGTTTTTGTTGTAACCATCTAACGCATCACTGAGCAGATCCTTTGAATTTTGTAAAGTTTGGCAATGACTGTCATGAACACTGTATATAATGCTTAAAACAATCAGGAACATGTTGATGGGGATACTTCCTAGCATGGTTGTCAAACGTTTTCTCTCACTGCTTTGCGTAAATCAATAATGCTCATTAGAGGGTGATCTGCAATAGAACGATGTGACATGAGAATTTTAACGTTAATTGAAACAATAATATCATATTTCAATTAAATAATTTAAAAAAGTCTTACATTTCTCCCCCGATTGTCATAGCCTAAAGAGAGATAATATCGTCTCTGTGGCAAAGTTAGCAACATCCCCTTCTTAATAGAAATAATATGGACGGAACGTAAATCATATTCAGGCAATTAACAGATTGTTTCCGAAGCCAACGGACTTTGGAATCAATAGACCTTTTATGTCTAAAACACCTTTGTCCTTCAGTTTTAAACACTGAATATGTCTCCTTAATTGAAAACACAAACTCTATTGAGAGTACCTTGAATAGTAACTATACTCAAACGCAAAAAAATTGTGCACTTTTGATATTTTGATTATTTTAATTCTACAAGGTATAACGTTGTCAAATTTAAAACATACGAATATCGGTCGTTATGGTTTATAGCAACAACGAAACATCAGTCAAACTATGAATAGTTATTACGTATTAGCCCGAATTGTCATTTTGCAGGATTTCCACGTGGAACATGTATACACAAGTACAAGTGGCCAAACTTTTTTTCTCTACATTCTTTCACACATTGTATAGTGTGAATATCCCTGTAGATTTAAACAAATTAAATAAAATTTAAAAACAGAGAATATGCCACGACTATCAGAACGTCAGTGTATTGACGCCTTAATGATGCTGGTCAGAGATGACTCAGTTGCTTCAGTTTCACGGGCAGTTAACTGCCATAGAAACACTATAATCAAGTTACGTGATAGGTTAATCCAAACGGGTACTGTTGCCGATCGTCCCCGATCCGGCAGACCACGCGTGACTGGCGTCAGACTGGACCGTTAAATTGAGTTGACGCACATGAGACGTCGGTACCAAACCGCCTCTGCTACAGATTTATTAGACGGAATGGCGGTCATACCAAATATTAATGCTACATTAGCATCATACCTTTAACGAAATTCAAAACAATAAAATAAACACATTGGTTTGAAGAGTAATTGAATAAGCTAAAAAACGATACCACACATGATACTATTCCATCATTGGATTATCAGAATATCAGAAAATAAAAAGTGCACACTTTCTTTTGCGTTTGAGTATAGTATTATTTTGTACGTTTTTGTCTCCTAATGGTATGAATGGATGAGCCGATAGAACTGTCGAGCGTAATTATTCCGGAAGTTTAAACTGCTCATTACCAAGTACAGTGTATCCATAATTTCATTGATCAAAGCCTGATGATCATTTGGTAAAATTGATTACGATATAAAAATAACCAGTGGTCAGAGAATCGAGTTCTAAAGGAATATGTAATGCACAAATAAAAAAACCTGGTTAATCAAGCTGTAAAAATAATAAAAATGAACTAAGCCACTCCACAATGTAATTCGAAGATAATTGATGAAATTATGAGTATCGCTTCATAAACTGTTTCAATATTCTGTAAATTATAGAAACTTTGGCGCTTAATGTCTTTTTTAAGAGGAAGCAATACTACGATATAACATGTCCATATTGTTTTTCTATGCCTCAATAATATTGTGCGTAAAATTAATTACAAAGAGGTAGTTTAATGTAACTTTTTTACAACATCGAACAAAAAACAGAAACGATGAAACAGAAATTATTTTTGAAGCTTAATGAAGAAACAAAATTCAACAAATACATTAACACCGTCAGCGATCCAATTTACTTCCATATTATTGCAAGCACATTGAAACAGCCATTCCGATAGCTACTGTATTTCCAAAATGATAGAAAAACTTATGTGAAGAATAATTTACACTGATTTACATACTATTCAAAAATGGAATCTAGACAACTCGTCCTTTATATTGTCAATATTCGAATAGATGTTATACGAGGAATGATATTGAAATGAATGCTTTGCAAATGTTTACTTACAACAAATCTATGAAGAAATCGACGGCGAACAATCGGCATTTAATTCGTTTGAATACATGCTTTCAAACTGTGTAAACACATGCATATCACCGTACTATAGTGCTTTTCATTGCATATACAATTTCATTACAATAACTCTGAGCTGGAGAATGAATGCTAAACTTGTTGAGTAATTAGCACAAATGTTATCAATCTGATTGCTCCAAGACAGAGAGGTAAATCTAAATTTCCACAAAACGTTCATGGTTAACAGCCAAGTTAGAAAGAAAGAAAGAAATATGACGTTGTGTACTAAGGTACCTCTGTGTTGTGGATCATGTATTATATTATTGTTTCCTCTCGATGATCTGAGATAGACTATACTTTAACAGTGCACCAAACTGGTTGTGTGCTAGCCAGCGTTTGGTTTTTAATTCCCCTAGTTGGTCGAGTTATGTTTGGTGGTCCATGGATAAATGTCAAAACCATAACAGATCTAGTGAAGCTGACTGAATAAGAAGAATGTAAACCCATGTTCTTGCAATTTAAGTGACAAATATGGATTACGTGTATTTGCTCAGATTTTAATAGATTAAATATTGTTTCGGGAGACAAATATTTAACTTCATTAACAGATCACATGTCATCAATGAATAAACGAAGATAATTGTTTTCAACCTCTCCAGTCGAGATATTATTTAAAATTCCCTTTGTCGCTTTAAATAACACTAACCTACACAATACCAAAACAGCTCTGTAATGTATTCCACCAAGTTCTTATTGAACCATTATCATTTAATAAGAGATAAAAAATAATTGAAACGGTGTATTTGGTAATTATGTCAAAATGTAATACGGACAAATTTACGTACAATGGTCACAAATGAGTTTTGACAAATATAATTGAGAAGTTTCTTCGGCTTTTCGTGATTCAAAACTGTCCACTCAATATGACAGGGTTACTTACATCTTTCATAAAAGATCATTTGATATTGTGAACCACATGAAGATGTGCCCTGTCCTGCATCTTATCGGTTTTTCATTTCACAATTATCTCGTTTTGCAGCAGCGTGTATATCACTGGATAACGTTAAAAAGCTCCCAAAATAAGGCTAAAAATACGATAAACGTCGTAAAACATCTTCGAACATGTCTGCGACAGGGTATTACACATACGGACTTCATTTGTAAGGTCCTTTGACATACGTATAGTAAATTGAGAGTACATTTTTGACTGGCTCTATCGTCATATATGTGTATGTTCACAAGCATTGTAAATGTTCGCCGTCATAGTAGTGCGTTGTCCAACGGGAGTTTTTATTTACAGTGTTTTTTTAGGTTATTGTAGGTTTAGCGTGAGGTTGGATTCGCTCTAAAACGAAATGTTTTTGCCACTGACTAATGACCGGTGCTTTAATCATCTCTAATAATTCGTGTTCGAGTCTCGTGTTCATTGTGCCTTTGTTCTTCTTTACTTGTACGCATGTACATGTATGTATTTTCATGACTCCTGGTATGTTTAGGTGGCTGTATATTTTGTATGAGGCATGTCCTGCTCAACCTCTTAGTTCATTTCATTATTGGTCATTACTTTTGATGTTTCTGTTTGTTAAAAAATTCTTGCAATCGAAAATCAGGCTGGAAAATTGAAATCTTCGAAATCAAAATGAAATACAGATTTTTGTTAATGTGTTTCTGTGAAATAACGAAGAAATTGAGAATAGGTAGTTATGAACACCACGCGTTTTATTATGTTCTGTACTTTTCTGCTTTACTCTTTTATTCTGTTTTTGACTGAGCTCATTAGCCTGAGTACCAAAGTTGAAGATAATATTGAACTGTTTTATTACAGTGTTATAAATTGTCATTCTGTTTGTATGACTTTTAAGTTAAATACGTCAATAATGAGCTTGTTTGTTGCGACATAATATTAGAACTCTATGACTTCTTTTTCTCAGGAATAGAGATTAAACTTTGTATTTTGAACATGTCTATTGCATGCATAACAATGTTACTGTTTTGTGGGTTTCAATCATTTAATTTTAATTTCTTGTTGACACTTGCTACAAATGTTTATATACAGTGTCTTTACCAACCAAATCTTACTGACATTAAAATTATAATATAAACAAGAATTATCATTAAAAAAGATGGTCGGCGCAATCTGAAGCATGCAAATCAGTTAAAATCTGAAGCTTAAGATTTATTGTTCAACATATTGCCGAGATGTTACGATTGTCGATCACTTGATTACGCTACACTACACTGTAAGGGGAGATCACTGGGTAGGAGATCATATAAAAATAACTCCGTAGTGATTTTAGTCATAGACAGTATAGTCTGTTTCAATATAGTTCACCAGTACTTATTGTATTAGTTGTGAAATCACACGTTCATGTTAATAAACTTGTTACATGCCGATTTATCTGATTAAAACAATATAAATGTTCGTGACTGGTACATAAAACCTTCTTAATTAATTCCAAACGCCGGGTAATTTCCAGAGGGGGAGACTAACAACACTAAACACTAGATAAATCTTGAAATATATTATAGATCTACTTTCAGACGCAGTTGTTAAGGCAAACAATATTATGTTCATCTGGTTTTCATACAACATTGTCATTTTTACAATATAAAGAAGAACGCCTCTATAGTGATCAAAATGTTTTCTTTGCAGACATAAAACCATGCTATAATTGTGTTAATACCTTGCTGCGGAAGAAACAACACATAGTAATAAACAAGTTTATTGTTTTAGGTTTGTTAAACAAATATATATACCTTAACGAAAAGTTAACCAATACGCGTCCATGTTACAAACGTTCTTCTTTTGAAGAGACTTTAGTTTAGTGGTTGACGAAAAATTTGATTGGTTTACACAACGCTGATATTCAAAAAGCAAAACCATGTTAGTAAGGCTGCGCCGAAAATAAGAATCAAGTAATAGAACTTTGTTTGTTTGGCTGACTGTAGTTGTTAATTTCTTTTTTAACAATTGCATGCATTTGGGGATTTTTACACCCTGCGATATTGCCAGTTATAAATGAATGTACGCACTGTTTTATCATTTAACATGTCTGTTAAGTTCAAGCATGTAACCAATACTATATCATTGATTGATTTTTACACAAAAGTAGCCAGTTGTGCGATATAAATAACGTCCTAAAATTTTGCCTTGGTATTAAAGAGACGTGTTTCTTCGTCAACTATGTTCATTGTATTGTACTTTTGCTCGGCCTGGGAAATGCACTTCTTTAATACTTACTTACACGTATGTTTGTAGTTAACCTGTTACTGTGCAAAATGACATTGGCCATATGTTGAACGGTTAAATACTTAATTTGTTTACGCTGTATTTTGTGCCTAAGCCAAAAGTAAATCAATGAAATGCTTCGATTCAAAATGATCTGTTGTTTGAAAATAAAAGCGTCTTGGATTTATTCCAACGGATTGGAGAAGTTTATATTAATCCTCGCCCATACCTCATTCGGTCCAACAATCAACTATTTTAAACAGTATAGACATATTTTTTACTTAAGTTACTATGGTGGCATATTACTGCCACCAGTTAGCATGATAGCGTTCGCGAATTAATTCGTGTTAACCACTTAATTATTACGATACTTATCTAGCTATCTAGTTAATATTCGTGATAAATTTTCGGTAAGATAAATATCATACAACTAGAAACAGGCTTGAAAGTGCCCAGAACTGCCACCTCTTACCTTTTTATGATGTATTACACTAGATTTAAGTGGCAACACGAATCTTCTCTAGATGACCACTTATTATGTTACTTAATAACTCAAATTCGCGAATTTCACTTAAGATTCGTGTTACCACTTATTTATAAATGCGTTTTTGGCTTCTACATGTAAGTGGTAACACGAATCTTATCTAGTTGACCACTTATTATGTTACTTAATAACTCAAATTCGCGAATTTCACTTAAGATTCGTGTTACCACTTATTCATAAATGCAATTTTGGCTTCTAGATGTAAGTGGTAACACGAATCTTATCTAGTTGACCACTTATTATGTTACTTACTAACTCAAATTCGCGAATTTCACTTAAGATTCGTGTTACCACTTATTCATTTATTCATTTTTGGCTTCTAGATGTAAGTGGTAACACGAATCTTATCTAGTTGACCACTTAATATGTTACTTACTAACTCAAATTCGCGAATTTCACTTAAGATTCGTGTTACCACTTATTCATTTTTGGCTTCTAGATGTAAGTGGTAACACGAATCTTATCTAGTTGACCACTTAATATGTTACTTACTAACTCAAATTCGCGAATTTCACTTAAGATTCGTGTTACCACTTATTCATTTTTGGCTTCTAGATGTAAGTGGTAACACGAATCTTATCTAGTTGACCACTTAATATGTTACTTACTAACTCAAATTCGCGAATTTCACTTAAGATTCGTGTTACCACTTATTCATTTTTGGCTTCTAGATGTAAGTGGTAACACGAATCTTATCTAGTTGACCACTTATTATGTTACTTAATAACTCAAATTCACGAATTTCACTTAAGATTCGTGTTACCACTTAGTAAGTGAAATGATAAGTGGTTAACTAGATAGGATTTCAGTTTTCAGATAATGACCATTCGGAAGACTTTGGACATATAGGTATCTGTTCGTGACGTGAAATGGCGGTAAGTTGGAGTTTTCTCTCGATCAACTTAAGTCTGATTTTGAACCTCATAGCCAGACGATGCAATATTTTTTACTGGATGAAATTTTAATTTTAAACATTTGCACTATGGTTACAGTAACTCTGTCATTTATTTTTCCGACAGAGCGACTTTTCCGAGTTAAGGGAATTTGATCATTTCGAACCCTCACCAATTCGTTCCCGTATAAGTTTCGTACCCTATCGAAAGTTATTTCATGGCCTTTTTCTAACTACATCTAAAGTCAGAATTATGGACTTAAATTAATTATATATGTTGGACCATAGTGAGACTGGTACCCAATACCTTGCTGCATACTAATAGTTGCGAGTTGACTAATTATTAAAATACAGATACTGTAATGATTTTCTTTTACTATTTTAGACAATGCCAATTGCAATGAAAGTGATTTCCTCGGACAGATCTGTAAGGAAGGGCATTGTTGCAGTATCATACCAGGATTTGTTGCAAAAATGTGAGTACCAAAAGTAAAGAAATAATATTAAATCTAGAGCTGAAGCTACGTATACGCCACTACGGTATTACTGGGAACACACTAGTCCAAAATGTTGGACGTTTACATACCCATTTAACCATTAACATTCATTATTTTGTTATTTTACTTTCGCTTTGTATGTAACCAGAAAATGTCAAAATGTGAAATATTATGTATGTATTACTGTACTTATGAGATCGCCCGTCACTGCGCACATTTTTTATAATGCACTTTATGGTATTTTGGTCGACCCGGTATGTCCCCCACACACCATAAATAGACTTTTTGAAACCAAAGGGGGAAATTTACCTGCCAGTAGAGCAGTATAGATCAAACAGACAATTTTTGAAGCCAAAGACGGTCACTGCACAGTGCCAATGAGACCTATCGTACAGTTACCGTTTTCCTGACACCTAACAAGTACTTTCCTGGAATCTACCCAGTACTTTCCTGGTTACATGCCAGTACTATGTTAGGTGGGAAACACTGAAAAGCATTTCTATTTTATCCGACGAGACGAGGGATCAAACCCACGACCTTCAGATTCGTAGTCAGCAGCATTAACCACTGAGCCACACGTGACAGGGCCACCTAAATGTGAAATAAGTTATGTAGTGTCTTATATGTATATAGGACTAGATTTAACCACCCTTATTGACAATACCTTCAAGTTCAAATAGTCAAGTACACTGTCTAAAGGTCAGCACTTGTTGATATATTGTGATCTATAAATCAAGTAAAGCCTGGAACAATGCAAAACTTCCAGTTTCAGGAAACATGTATGCAGTGATCAAAATTCGTAGCCCAAAAGTTAAATTGTAGAAAACTGTTCATGGGCTAGTAAATTTTTCTATAATTTATATAGTGTTGTGCTAGTATGAGCTTTTGTACTTTACATCAGAATATGGAAATTCAGGCTATTGCTTGAAAACCTGAATCTGTAATACTGTGAGAAAGAAATGTACATTTTAAGTAATTTCAGTGCACTTGGTAAATAGGAACTATGTGCCCTTTAGTACATTGGGTGTTGTACTTGGAATCATTATGTGTATCATTTAGATCAGCTTTGCTTTCAGGCAAGGAAAAGTTCCAGGTATCTGGAATAATTCGTGTCGTAACAGATGAAGATGGATTTGAAGTTGATGAAGATTTTTTTGAAAGTTTATCCCACATGACTCATTTAATGGTGCTAACGCCAAGTGAGATTTGGACAAAGAGAACAGGTAGGCCTGGAGCATTACAATTGTCTTAAGGCTAGTGTGTTTGTTGCTGTATTTCAGAGCGAAGTTTTTGTTACATTTGACCTTGAGGCTTGACAGCAATAACTATTTGAAATAACACACTAAGTATGAATTAAGTATATATTAAGAACTGTTATGACCGATGTTCAAAAAGTTAATAAAAAAGTGCTACAATTCTTTTTTAAATGTACACAAAACACAATTAAAATTTCCCTTTTTGTAGATAAGGATATATGGAATAATAACTCATTTTATTGCCATTCATGTATTTGTAAAAAAATGGCAGTCTCTATGGCAATGTCACTTGACGTAAACCTGTCAAATTTTGCAATTTGGTTTTGTTATTTGGGTTTAATGCGCTATCAACAGTTTTGGTACTTTTAAGGCTTTGTCAGTCTATACAGGTTCTACCTGGACTTCATAACCAGTGCCTTCCTCAGTTTCACTGCAAGTGACCGAATCAGCCGTGGAAGGCAAATGAACTTGGAAACAACCTTAGATCAAATCAACACAGTGACCGTAGACAACCTGACCCAGATCTGAACCCGCGACTTTCGGACCTTCTGTCAGGGCGATGTGCGCGGGTATAATCACATTCTTTGATAGCTCTAGTTTTATTTGTTTACTTTTTCAGGAACATCTGATATGTCTCGGGGAAGGAATGATATTTCAGGTTAGTAGTTACATTTATAAATTTTATACGTAACATTGTGCTGGCTGTTGTATACATTCACACACATTTTTATGATGATGCCCTTTGAAGGTCTCTCTAAAGATTTGTTAACTTTGTTGTATATTTGGTTTAAAGTTTAAATGGATGCAAATGGGTTATGAGTTTTAATTTATTTTATAACTCAGGGCCCTTAGTCAAAAATTCAGTTAAGATCAAATGATAAGTTTTCTGAAATTAATATATATTATGGCATAATGCATACAACAAGCACATTTAAGCCAAATTTATTTAGTACCAGGGTTGACAAGCAATTACCCAGGGATTTCAGTGGGCATAACTGGGTAATACTCAGTAATTAGGCCTAAATATTGTTTGTGTTTAGGAGAACCAGACCTCCCTAGCAAAACCCCCGACCCTAGAGGGTTGTTTTTTTAATTCTATTGAATTTTGTTCAATTTTGACGTTTTCGGCTGTTGACAGTGATAATTGACTTCTAAAAAAAAGAAATAAAAAAGATGGTCCAGACCTAGCCCCGCATACGTGTCTCTGTACTCCGACTTTTACACGCGTCTTTGTATCAGACATCTGTCAATCAAACATAACTCTGCCCACGGTGCGCCAGTAAACTATCTGCCAAGTACAAATTGGATTGATGACATTCGCGCTTCCACCAATTTAGCAAAGTAGCAATACAAGAAGGATTTTACGTTGAAACAACTTTTGATCGAATTCGTGATAGATATCACTTTGACAATTGGCTCAAGGAGGACCAAATAATAGCAATATCTACGGTGATCTGGGTAGGGTAATAACTAGGTGTGCACCGCCTCCATAGCAACTCTCCCATCTTCTTATTTAACAGGCGCTTGATTCACTATTTATTTTTTTACAAAACAAGTCGTATCCATGCAAATCTTGTGTTGAAAAGACAAATAAATCCAATGAAAAGCTACAATTTTCTGTCGTACAGTTTTTTATTGCTTGCAAAGCATTTATATGTTCACAAAAATAAGAGTAAATGCAGTAGAAAGACCGACGGTGTCCAACTTCCATATACTTTTGTGAATGGTTAAGCAGGATGTTGTACAGCGACAGTATAGAGATGTGACGTCCGTGGCTGGACTAGTCCAGACCCAACCTTGCACACTTAAAACTGTCCCCCTGAACATAGAACTTTTTTTCTAAGCCTAAGCACAAAATGGAAAATAAGTAAGACCTTAAAATAAATTTTAAGAAAAGCTTATATGAGCCTTGTCTGTGAAAACCCAACATCTTAGCTGACATCATAATTGCTGGTAAAGCGTCAAATTTTGGTGTCATACGTTCAAGTGTCTTCTGTCTATCTTTAAAAATGTTCTTTTATCATTTTTAAGGATTTTACAATCTGAGAAATGTTTTAAACATTGAAAATAAAGAAAAAACTTCGTAATTTATTATAACAGAAATGATTTATACAAGAAACAGTGCCATTTTAACATTATTGATGTCATATCCTAATTTTTTGGGTGTGTTCTTTTGGTTTTGAAATTGAACAACTTTTATTTGTCAAGGACTTTTTATAGTTTTATTTTGGAATAAGTAAAAATTGTATTTTATAGAAATACTATACAGTGGAAATGTGAATTTTGACCAAAATGTTGGTTTTCACAGGGTGAGGCTCATATATTGTTTCTTTATTTTGCATGAGACTTTAATAGGTAAAAAGCAAGATAAATATATAATGCAATTTCAAGAAACAAACAAGCTATTGTCTTGAAAATCTTCCAATAATTTTCAAATGTGTTCATTCAGCAAAAAAAAGTGTAAACTGCTTACTGTGTCATGAGACTATAATAAAGCACCTAATGCACTCGATATAATGACCACATTGTGAAGAGCTAAGGTTATAATACAGCTTTTTTTTCCAAACAGAGTCACTTTTGTTTATGTAATGGTTTTTTCTTCCTGTAGTTATTTTGTAAACAAAAAAAGAATTAATTTTAAAAAAAGCAACACAAGAAAATAGTTTTAAAGTTGCAATTGGATATGTTGTGGAAGAATAAACTCTTGACTTCTTTTCTTATTAACTTTTCTATTGATTCAAAAATGAAACCGGCCATAAAACTGTCAAATGTGTAAAAACAGCTTGTTTAATATAGTTTGATTTCATACAATTTCGCAGTAGAATGAATTTATTTTTTGCCTATTTCAGGAGACACTAAAAGTGACAGTAGTCCATCTCTTGTAGATCTTGTTGCCAAGATAAGAAACAAACAGACAAGCTTGGTAAATTTTATTGCTGTCCTTTGAATTTTAGATAATTCATTACTCTGATTGCATTTTATTAAGAATTTAACCACATATTTGATGTAGACCTTTGATGAGCATATTCCTTGCATGAATAAGGTAGAAATGAAATGCAAAGTTTTATATAATTAAGCTGATAATTACTGCTTCTTCAGTTTTCAAGTCATACAAATGAAACTTGGTACACATGATCCCTATAGGTTGAAACGGGCAAAACACATGTTTTCGTGAGGCCCAGTTAAGGGGTCACAGAGTCATGCCCCTTCTTTAAGTTCTTAATAAATTCTTATATGTCCTTAATCGCAAAAAATGACTTCATTATTTCCTGTGACAAAGCAGGGAGCAAGGATATTTCTAGAATTTAATAGCAATTATTACCATCTTTCATCATTATTTTGCATGTAGGCATTCATTTACAAATTATAAACCCCTTCTTTATGTAATATAACTCTTCAGAATAGCCAACTTTCTTCTTTTTTTCAGTACCAAAACGCTGTTAGTAGACCAAAAATGAAGTACAAGTTAAAGATGGGGTGGCTTCTTTGGAATGACACGAAGTACGTTCAAGTTA
Source organism: Mactromeris polynyma (assembly GCA_032209605.1). Classification (NCBI taxonomy): domain Eukaryota; kingdom Metazoa; phylum Mollusca; class Bivalvia; order Venerida; family Mactridae; genus Mactromeris; species Mactromeris polynyma. Next base: position 3,481,423 of record JASFXZ010000034.1, on the reverse strand, counting down.
GACTGAAGACGGGTGGTGGAGTGCGAGATGTGGATTTTCCTGGTGAGGCTGGGCATGTGGACCTTCTACAAAAAGGAAAGGAGTTGTTTTTTCCAGATGGTAAGTGTATTTAATTGTATTTAAATGTTGCTAACATAAAGCTTCAGAGGTCAGAAAAATGCACATAGTATATCTCATGCTGCTGCATTTATTTGAAAAGAGGTGACTTACAACTTCATCCTCCCTACATAATTACAGATAAGCCTTCAAAAAATCAAACACACCTTGATGCAATTAATTTGTATACAGGGTGTTAAAAAAGTTTGTTCACAAAGTTTATGTTTTAATATATTGTTCTTTATAACCCTTTTTAATCTGTTTGGCATTTAATGAATGATTCCTAGTATATGTTCAAATAAAATATTAGACCAAGTGTAGTGCAGCCAACGTCGCAATGATGTCATGGTTTTATAGGAACAGGATATTTGTAAATATCTGCATCCATAATTCTCCACAAATTTTCTATGGTATTAAAATGTCAGGTGAGTTCCCTTGCCATTCTTCTTTTACTATGAAATTTGGAACATTTTCTTATAACCATTGTTGTGTACACTTGGATGTGTGCTGAGGCACACCATCTTGAACAAAATGGTGATATGTCTATCTGTGAGACTGACGTTGATGCTTAAAAGCAGACTATTTATTTTATTTTTGAATATTATTCCACACTGTGGCATGACTCACATTGTTTCCTATCATTTTTCAATCATTTGAAACTTTTCTTGTATATTTACCACATTCATACTTCATTTTATTGATCATACGATTAACCCTCTTGCAAATGACTCTAGGACGTCCAGATCTCTTTGCATCATTGAAAGAACAGCTTAACCTTGATCTTGTCTTCCACTTCGAATTTCCCCAAAAACATCACCAACCTCTCCTTCTAAATAGCCAGCATAGAATAATGTTGCATCTTTTAACCTCGACTGCGAATTTGAAAGGTTTTCTAAACCTATCCCTTTCACAAGTACAGACGAGAAATGATTTGTTTACTGTGTTGCTATAGTTACGCACAGTGTCCCTTCGAGGCAGAAGTCCTAAGAACAGTAACTCATGATTAGATTATAGATTCTAAAAGGCTGTAGTAACCAGTGTGTGAAATTAGAATTATGTACCAAGCTTAGATAAAATTTAATATCAATGTAAACTTTGTGAACATACTTTTTGAACACCATGGATATTCTGTAATTTTAAAAAAATCTGAAATATTTAAAAAAAATCTGAAATATTTTCTGCAATTGTGTCGTATTTTACATTGCAACTTCATTATAACTTCATTCTGTATGGTATTTTGCCTTGCAACTTCAGTATAATACATAATTGATATGTGTGGTTTTGCATAATATACCATGTTTTTTTCCTCATGTTATGCTAAAAATTACTAGTTGTAGCTCTAATGTCAGAAACTTTAAAAACTTCCAAAAAAATTCATGAACAACTACTAGCTTCTTAAACTATTAAACATATTTTTCCTCTATCGGTGTGTATGACGAGGCTTGTTTAAGCTCTATAATTTCTTAGCCAACTTGAATTATGTGACTAAGGTGAGTGATATACTAGTATAGGGTCATCTTGGCCCTCCTGTAAAATGTGGTTGTAATTATATATTTTTTCATTTAAGTTTCAAAATGTCTTTTAGGTCAAAACTCGTTTAGGGGGTACTTTGATGACTATCACCAATCCATTGGGGATTTTCGGCAGACTATATTGCCAGAGAATATTTGTGATGGAATATGTGACCAAAAATAGCCTTTCCAACAGGCCAAGGATATATTTGATGTCAAAACAGAAGTCACAGGTATGGAGTAATTTACTGTTTAAATCTATCACTTAAGCTGGGATTGACCTATTGTAACCAAACATGATACATAAAACACTTACAATGAGACCTACTATTAGAATGTATTTAGAGTGGCTCAGGTCAAGATCATTGTTACCAACATATACAAAATAGTTTACAGGGCCTCTTGAAGAAAGGTGACATTGAAAATCTGTTTTGTCGCATTGCAGCAATACTTGTCATTGGAATGAAAGTATGGTGACCTTGTGATTTTTTAGCATTATCGTTGTTTTTTTCGTCCATCCGTCACACCTTTTCTTGTCCAGACTACTCCTCAGTAACCAATAACAGAAATTAAATAAAAAAATATTGGCAGCTACACTACCAAGAGAAGATGCGCATATTATCAGATCCTTCCTTTGGACACATTTCTAGTTTTAAGAAAGGTTGCCTACAAGTATAACATGAAGATTTTAACTAATCAAGTAAGTGAGGTCTTCCAATAAGAGTCTTGTCTGGTTGTATGATCATACTTTCGAGAGCATCCATCGGTTTCACCAATATCCTTGTTTCCATGTAGGAAGAAAATTTGGAGCTTGCAGATCTTGACTTCCCTGTAAATGTTGACATGCTTAGTTCCTTTATGGATGAAAATCTGCCTATGACTCTTGCTGTAAGTATCCTTTTTGAAAGATTCTATAAGCTTAATTTTATCAACCTTTATATGCCCCCACTCTGAAAGGGGGATATAGATTTGCCCTTGTCCGTCCGTCTGTCCTTCCTTCTTTCTGTCGATCACAAAATCTTGTGTCACTCATATCTCCAAAAGTATATGAGCCAGAGTCATAAAACTTTCCAGGAATGTTCACCAGCATGTGTTGGTGTGCACCTGGGGTTTCATGTTTGATTATGCCCATTAAGTGCAAAGTTATGGCCCTTGACTTATCACCATAATCAGTACAGTTGTTCACTTAGTAATTTTGATACCCATTCAAAAACAATGAGCAGAATAATAGCATTTGCTTTTGTGACAAAGGCTGCAAGTGGGGGCATCTGTGTCCTATGCACACATTTCTAGTTATGCATAGTGATTTTGTTTTCTAAAGTAAATATTCAATAAATAAATATGAACCTTTTTTTGTCAGTGACTGTAAGATTTACAGTGTGTGGTTGGTGCGCCTCAACCGGTTTAAACCCCCACTTGCTCAGAGGCTTGAGGATGTGCCCGTTCCAAGGTGGAGCCCCTTTGGTGCCCTTTCACAAGTTGTGTCAACTTTTTTACACATGTTGATAAACATTAATATTTGTTATAGCCGTTGTCGTTTATTGCCATGTACTCTTTGTTGACACCTAGGTTTTGATTTTTTTATATTTCATGTCCAATTTTTTTTCTACAAACTTTCGATTACAATTGATAAACATCTATAGTGATTATTAGCACGCTTTCATATCTGACTCTCAGAAAAGTCATTTGTATAATGTATTGCTTGACTCTTTCAGAATACAAGCCCTACTAGCTCCTCAAATACTGCTATAGCTCAAACTGCAACCAATTTAAACTTGGAGCAAGATGACCTAAGCAGTACAGCTCATCAGTCGACCAGCTCTTGTGTAAGACTATAATTGATAACTTCTTGATAACTCCATGGATTTGATTATGTCTCTACAGTTGTCTTGCCATGCATTCAAACAACCCAGTTATATAACTTGAATGGAATTTAATGCTAATTAAAGACCCATTTTAATTGACAAATTTGATTAAAGGTTTGTGTGCAATTTCCTATCTCTGTAATCACTCCCATGTATTGGATAATAACCTTACACAAGCTTTCCCAGGCATCCAAACTCACAAGTTCGACAACTCTGGATTGAATTTAATGCAAATTATGGACTTAAGATTAGGTTTTCCCTGCAAGTATATGTACTATCATGGCTATATCTCAATGACAGTGCTTGGTAATGGTCAAGGACGCTGTGTTATGTACAGCTATTGTTATTTTTACATTTTCAGGACACAGACACTTTAATCACCTCGTATGTTCCACTACCACATGCTACTACCCAAACTGTAACCAACTTAAACTTTGAGCAAGCTGAGCAAAGCAGAACAGCTCAACAGGTCAGGATTTGTGTGAACTTTTGTAATGGATTGATTATGATTAGTATACTACAGTATCCAACATTCAATGGTTCATGGTCAAAATGTCAGATATATCAGGTTGTCAGATAAACAGCTTTTCTGTAGTGTTGGCAATGGAAAGTTATGAGAGCCATATTTTGATAACCAAAGAAAATACCTGTATATATGACAACACTAAGAAACTTTGATTCATGAAAATTGTGACATTATTACGTTCAATATATAATGTATAGGACATATAGACTCTTCCTGCACACCAGTTGTGAGTAGGGTCTTGTACGTTATTTCCAACGTTGAAATTTAAGACAATTCATACAAACAGATATGTGTCAGAACTATTTTTTTTGTTTCAAATCGACAACCATGACAATTATTAAAGTATGTTTGTGACTATTTGATTAATCTTCCTAAAAGTTTGAGAGTAAAACAATCATTGCCCCTTTGAAGTGGCAGATAAAAAGGTGTTTAATATAATGCAGAGCAGGCTCAATACATAATTCAGACTGCAGTTAAAGCTGTCCCAAAGAAAGTGTTTCTGGTGTCAAAACGTCATGTCATCTCATGTCCTCATACACAACTGGATGGGTTCCAATTGATATGTAACATGAGTTATATTATTGAGTCATAAATAATAAACATAGGTGTATATTGTCAGAATTAAAATGAATTTCGATGTGGCATATCTACCTACCACACCAACGCCATTGCGCCTTTGATAAGCTTCACGAGAATTAGTGGAGTTGCGAGAATAAATTGTCACTGACTTCAACAATCCATTTGACTCCAATCACTGCAGAAACTGCAGCCGATAGATATGGATTGGGGAAAACGTAAAACAACCATCTAATGTATATAATTATGTTTTCAGGGTACGGGCACTATCTCTTTGAATCAAACTACCACGCAAACAGTAACCAACTTGAACATGGAGCAAGATGAGCATATCAGCACTGCTGATATTGAAATCAGCTGTCCGGCCCCACACAATGAAGCTAGACCAGGTTAGTTATTTTTGATATAGTCGCCGCTTCCGTCCCACTTTTCTTGTCCGGACTACTTCTCAGAAACCACTGACTGGAATTCAACAAAACTTCATGGGAAGCTTCATTAACAAGAGGAAATGCTCATATTATCACTTGGTTTTGGTTGGAATATTTCTCCACGGAGTTATGGTCCTTTGATTATGCAACATAGTACATATGGTACCATTCTTGTCCAGACTACTTCTCAGAAACTACTGTATAGCATTTATAAAATATCATATAGGTATGAAATTTATACAGACTTTGTATAATACAATATCACATAGAAAAATTTAAAAAAGTCATTTTTAACAAAAATGGTAGTTAGTACAGTCTTGCGCTAAACCCTCGATATGAAAGTCCAGTTTTTTAAGTGGTTGTTTAATAGATTCTTGGAAAATTCTGGTTTCATACTCTCATAAACAAAGTTTAACAATGATATATGGGAGTTATCTTGGATCTGTTTTTCCATCATAACCATATCTGCTCAATAACTGAAAAATCCTTGACAAAGGATCTTCAAACTTAGTAGGAACACTGGCCATGGGTAGTTGATGATAATGACTGATTTTATTGTTGCTTTCTCTTTTATTTTTAGAGAACAGATGTCTTCGTCTTGGTAGAAGAAGAGCTGCATTAAGATGCAGACAGTTCATGGCTAATTCACTCCAGGTAACTTTTGTTGAAGATTTTTATGTTCCCCGTTCCCGAAGGGGGGGGGGGGGGGAGGAAGCATGTAGTCGTCGCTTCGTCTGTCCTTCTGTCCGTCCCACTTTTCTTGTCCGGACTACTTCTCAGAAACTACTGATTGGAATTCAACAAAACCTCATGGGTAGCCTCAATATCAAGAGGAGATGCGGATATTATCACACTGTTTTGGTTGGACTATTTTTCACGGAGTTATGGCCCTTTGATTATGCAACATATAGTATATATGGTATCATTCTTGTCTGGACTTCTTCTCAGAAACCACTGACTGGAATTCAGCAAAACTTTTATGGGAAGCTTCACTATTAATAGGAAATGCTGATATTATCACACAGTTTTGGTCAGACTATTTTTCACAGAGTTATGGCCCTTTGATTATGCAACATAGTACATATGGTACTATTCTTGTTTGGACTTATTCTACTTTATTACAAAGAGGAGAAGCGCATATGTTTTGTGGGACTGTTTTTCATACATTTATGGCCCTCTGATTATGCAACATATAGATTAAGTATTTTCAGCCATGCAAGATAATCATTATTTTTCAAGTAAGTTTTTATTGTAGGTAAATGTTTGTCTACGTAGTATTAATAATATATACATGTATATATTTGATTTCAAATATATTTACTTGTTTTATGGCACCTTTCAAGATCACCATGTCAGACCTCAAACAATAAACTTTGTTTTCTTTTTTAACTTATGATAAAAAGTATTCAACAAAAAGAACATTCAGTCACTGGTCCATCTGTCAACACCATACTTCTCTGATCATCAGCTGATTTGGATTTGTATCAACCTACAGTCTTTGTTGTAAAGGTACACATTGCATTGACATGGGCACTTGAATTAATTGTGAATAAAGGCTTCGTAGCAAGATTCCTTTTTTTCAGGTTTTTTTCAGCTAGCAGGATTATCCTAGCCCAGCATGTAATTAAATTGTTCACTATCTCAATTTCATTGTACATTTTTGTATACCTATTTTCTTGGGAGATCCAGGACATTTCCAGTGCTGCATTGAACATTATGTGCTAGTACCTTAAGAGATTTGTCCCCATAACTGTCAGTTGATTTCTAAGAACAATCTTCATGGTGTTTACCTAAAATCTATAAGGCCTAGAATTATGAAAAGTTTAATCATTAGTTTGAATTGTCATACCACAAAGGTATAGCAATTGATAGAGTGAATATTGTTCTGTCACAAATGGGAAGTTGGAAGCATACAGATTTTGTCTAGTCCAAATGTCACTTTCTTGTAAATATTTACTGAAAATATAGCATACACAGAGTGCAATATTCTGTCGGGCATATCTCCAACAGTGTATCAGCTTCACTCACAAAACTGTACAGGAATGTTCACCAGCATGTGTAGTTGTGCACCTGGGGTTTCATGTATGATCACGTCTAGTAAGTGCAAAGTAATGGCCCTTGACTTATCACTATAATCAGTACAATTCAGAATAATAGCATTTGCTTTAGTTACAAAGGCTGCCCATATGGATGATTGGGTATTTCCAAATTTGTATCCTTGTTAAATAATGTCATTATTAATGTTATTATTATTTCACTATTTTTAACAGAGACCCATGCCAAGAAGTACATTAGCAATGAATAGTAGCAGGTACAATTGTTCATTCAGTGGTTCAAAATAGTTTTTGTTAATTTTTCAGTTCTTTTGTTACTGTTCCTTCAAAGCAGCTGTTCTTTTGTTACTGTTCCTTCAAAGCAGCTGTATTTATTGTTTTATGTGCACCAGAGGACTTTATGGAGCTCTGTGTGAGCTGTTGTGATCACTCACTTGTGTCTGTCGCTTGTCTGTATATAGATCTGTCAACATTTTTCTTTGAGCAATGCCTCGACTTCACTGTTCACAGACATGAACTCAAGTACCTTTCACACTCTGAACATTTCTATATCATTCATATATATACTATACATGTATAATGAAAACTTCCAAATTTTTCATATCATCAACCAATCCTCTGAATTTTAAAGTATTCTGTTCAAAGGATATTGGTGTGATACTCTATTTATCATATTATTCACATTAAAAAGTACAGCCTGGACAGGGTGTGTTCATTTTCACTATAAATGCTTGTATGTATTAATTATACCCCCTTCCCCTGCACTAAGTTGTAATGGAGGGTATACTGGAATAAGCTTGTCCGTCAGTACGTCTGTCTGTCTGTCTGTAAACACAATCTTGTGAGCCCAGCTCCTCCTACAGTTTTGTATGGATTTCTTTCAAATCTGGCATAGTTATTATACCTGATGTGAAGATTAATAATTCTTGTATTGTTTTGACCGGAGTAGCATTCATTGTTTTGTGTGAAGTAGCATTCATGAATTTGTAAGAACTTACTCTATAAGCACTGTAAAACTATAAATGGAGTGTTATATTATTTTTTCATTTATCATATTGTAGTAGTTTCGAAACAATAGAGATTGTCGATTCCGAAGATGAAGAATTACAGAGAGCCTTGTTTGAATCCATTGAATCGGAACAGAGGGCAAACACCAGGTTAGTTCTATATATTGGCTATTTACTTGCAATATGTATCATAAAGCCATTATAAATTATGGTTTATAAGGCTCACTTATTTATTTCTGCCATAGATCTGTTAATAGCATGGTATATTTATAGCAGGAAATGATAAAAATTGAAGAGCACAAAAACATACCACTGCCTCAAGTTATTTGCGAACTTCTTATCTGTAAACTACCTCTGTCCTCAATATATGAGTAATTAAAAGCAGCTTTAATCGACCGAGAGCATCATATGTAATTTGTGTTATCTGTCATGTGATCCCGTACCATTTAAAATAATACCTGATTAAGCACCTACAATTTAGCAGTCTGTGACCCACTTCCATGCGAGCGTCTAAGTGATTGTAATGATCAAAGCGCCAATCTAAAATCAAGTCTGATAAAAATCTCGACTCCAGGTTTTTTTTATTGTTTTAAAGTGTAATATGTTATGAACTATACACTTGTGTAGTTACAAATTATCCATTGAACTTCGTCTGTTAAATTTGTTTTTTCATTGTAAGTATGGTTTGTCTGATTTTTTGGGAAGATGGGGAGCTGAAGTTTCAATTTTGGTTTTAAAACTTGTACAAAATGTTAAATGTTATTTGTTAGACAATTTCAAATATTTGGTATGATAAAATCAATGTCATGTGGCAGTGAAGGTGATATGAATATTGTTAACATTCGCCTTGTATGACATTCGGTTTCTCGGGTTGACAATATTCATGTCGTCCTCACTGCCCTGTGATATTTATCTATTGCTTTATATTATTCAAAGGTCAGAGGAACCTGCAGTGCAGCTGTCCATTCTACTTAAAGAGTTTCAAAGAAAAGTCAACCGAGATAGCAAACAAGAAATAATAATATCCAGAAAACATGTACTTGAGAGTACATTTAGAGCTTTGAGTAGAAAATTTGATGCTGGTTGTAACATATATGTTAAGTTTAGTGGAGAGATGGGACTTGACCATGGTGGACCCAGGAGGGAATTTTTTAGGTACTTCAAAAAACTAGACTCTTATTTTTATCTGAAAAAGTGTTTTTGTATTTCTTTAGATTACTTTTCCAATTAAGATACAAACCATGCACAAATTTCCATACTTGGGTTCATATATTTATACAAAAGCACTGGGCCCGTATTATAGAGCATTTTCACTTAAGTTCAAAACAAATGGATGTAATTCCGAAACGGCATTAAAACTGTTAGGCTTTTTAATGGTAATGACAACAACGTATTAATACTATTCATATATCACTCTTGATTTGATAATAGCCTGTATGTTAAATAAACAAGTTAAGGAAAATGAATTTTAAGGATAAGGATACGATTTTACCTAAGATGTTTCTGTAATATTGCCCCTCATTATGATGGTTTAAGTTGTTGTTTAGTCATTAACATGAGTTAGGTATGTTTCTAGCTTGTTGTTTTTTTATATGCCCATTATATAATTGGGCAAATTATGGTATCAGGTTATGTCACAGACTGAATTGATAAATAGAGAACCGTTTCAGCTAACAATAAATTAATTTTGACTTGCACTAAAACTATGTTTGTGGGCTTATTTTCATAGTCAGAAAGCATTGTTAACATATATAATTGAAATTACCATTAATTTTCAGGCTTGTTATGCAAGAACTTAGTATTTCATCATTGTTTGAGGGTCATGATTTTGCTAAGCTATTCAGTCATGACATAAAGAAATTGGAGAGAAAAGAATATTATATGGCTGGTAAAATTGCTGCTATGTCAGTGTTACATGAGGGACCTGGCATTAACTTTCTTAACGAACATTTATGTCGACTTATGCTGGACATGGAGCCAGAACTGGAATCATTTAACCTCGATTTTCTTCCAGATGTAGAAGAGAGAGATATTCTTAACCAGGTAAACTAATAACATATTATTTTTTATTATTTTAGTTTTACAGAAGTAAAATTATGATAAAATGTGCAGCGTATCCAGTCATATTGATTTTTTGTGTTCTTTAATTGAGGGACTTACAAGATATTGATTGTCACCATGATCCTATTTGATTATTTAAATCAGTAAAGTTGATCATGCAGAGAATGATGACTTATAATGAGCTTAAGGAATCTATATGGGATAAGTATAGGTTATAGCTCATAAATTGGAATTATAAGCAAATTAAGTGCAAGGGAGCGTCAGCGACCGCAGCACTTATTTTGTTTATAATTCTAATATGTTAGTTATAACCGGCTTATAGTTAACTCCATATTGATCACTTACCAGATTTACTTAATGAATATCATAATAAATCGATAAGTTGGGCAAAAATTTGAAAAATTCTGCTTGATCATTGGATGTAAGACACAGGAAGAGAAGGAGTGAACTATAACATTTATTAATTTCCAGATTCCTAGAACAATTGTGTCACCAGTACTGATTCTCCTGGCTACTGGAGGTTACTAATGTTGATCTTTTGATCATTTAAACTGCTTAATATTTCTCTATAAAAATTGAAATATATTGTAATATGGAAATAATTGCAATACTTCCTTCTATATTCCATCAACCTTTCACAAAAAACGGACTGGAGTAACATTTTGACTTCGAATAGAGCGAAATGTTTTTGGGCATGATATTGGTATTGCTTACAATACTCCAGTCACCCAATTTCATTTGGTGTATTTTATTATGCCCCCCTTCGAAGAAGAGAGGGCATTTTGTTTTGCACATGTAGGTCGGTCGGTATGTCGGTCGGTATGTCCATAACCTTTTCGTTTCTGTTCAATAACTGAAGAACCCCTTGACCTATCTTACTCAAACTTGGTCCATACATTCATCCTGGGAGGCAGAGGAACCCTATTGATTTTGTGTTCACAGGTCAAGGTCACAGGGGGCATAATGTTTTACAAACATCTCTTGTTAATTCATAATTTTCTGTTTCTTCCAGTTAAAAAAAGCAGACACTGAAATAAAAAAAGACCAGTTCATTTCGACACATGGAGACTGGCTTATAAACCAGGGGTATAAAAATGCATGGTCGCTTCATGTACAAGAACGTCAAACAGTTGTCCAAAATATGATCCAACAGTTCATATTTTATAGGTAATATTATATCACTTAATGTGGCAAGATTTTTGTCCATTTAAAAGTTATACATGTATGTGTTATATGTTATTAAAGGAAATGTGAGACTTTGAAACAAAGATCACATATTAGATAGAAAATACCAGACTTGATTTGATTCTGTTAATGATCGGCAATGGGAAAGCAAGTCACATTCATTAATGTTTAAACATTGTTTTAATTTCAAGTTGATTAATAAAAAAATGGTACCATCTTTACACATACCCTTAATCATTTATCAATAAGTCTAATCATTCTTTGTTACAATATATATAATTATAAGATATTATGGTCCATGTCACGCCGAAGTTCTGGAGTTAGATGCCCTTGTTTTGTTAATAGTAGTTTTTCAACAAGTGTGTATTTTCAATAGTTTTGTCTTACATTAAGATGATAAAATTCCATTTTACATTGTATTGGTTGTTTTAGAAATGTTCGAGCCAGTGTAGGATCAATCCTGGATAGAAATTGTTAAAAAAACTTTGCATCGAAATTTATCAATATATCTTTAGCCAATACTTTTTTAGTCATAAAAATTTGGTTAAAGTTTCACGAGAATTAGTGGAGTTGCGAGAATAAATTGTCACTGACTTCAACAATCCATTTGACTCCAATCACTGCAGAAACTGCAGCCGATAGATATGGATTGGGGAAAACGTAAAACAACCATCTAATGTATATAATTATGTTTTCAGGGTACGGGCACTATCTCTTTGAATCAAACTACCACGCAAACAGTAACCAACTTGAACATGGAGCAAGATGAGCATATCAGCACTGCTGATATTGAAATCAGCTGTCCGGCCCCACACAATGAAGCTAGACCAGGTTAGTTATTTTTGATATAGTCGCCGCTTCCGTCCCACTTTTCTTGTCCGGACTACTTCTCAGAAACCACTGACTGGAATTCAACAAAACTTCATGGGAAGCTTCATTAACAAGAGGAAATGCTCATATTATCACTTGGTTTTGGTTGGAATATTTCTCCACGGAGTTATGGTCCTTTGATTATGCAACATAGTACATATGGTACCATTCTTGTCCAGACTACTTCTCAGAAACTACTGTATAGCATTTATAAAATATCATATAGGTATGAAATTTATACAGACTTTGTATAATACAATATCACATAGAAAAATTTAAAAAAGTCATTTTTAACAAAAATGGTAGTTAGTACAGTCTTGCGCTAAACCCTCGATATGAAAGTCCAGTTTTTTAAGTGGTTGTTTAATAGATTCTTGGAAAATTCTGGTTTCATACTCTCATAAACAAAGTTTAACAATGATATATGGGAGTTATCTTGGATCTGTTTTTCCATCATAACCATATCTGCTCAATAACTGAAAAATCCTTGACAAAGGATCTTCAAACTTAGTAGGAACACTGGCCATGGGTAGTTGATGATAATGACTGATTTTATTGTTGCTTTCTCTTTTATTTTTAGAGAACAGATGTCTTCGTCTTGGTAGAAGAAGAGCTGCATTAAGATGCAGACAGTTCATGGCTAATTCACTCCAGGTAACTTTTGTTGAAGATTTTTATGTTCCCCGTTCCCGAAAGGGGGGGGGGGGGGAGGAAGCATGTAGTCGTCGCTTCGTCTGTCCTTCTGTCCGTCCCACTTTTCTTGTCCGGACTACTTCTCAGAAACTACTGATTGGAATTCAACAAAACCTCATGGGTAGCCTCAATATCAAGAGGAGATGCGGATATTATCACACTGTTTTGGTTGGACTATTTTTCACGGAGTTATGGCCCTTTGATTATGCAACATATAGTATATATGGTATCATTCTTGTCTGGACTTCTTCTCAGAAACCACTGACTGGAATTCAGCAAAACTTTTATGGGAAGCTTCACTATTAATAGGAAATGCTGATATTATCACACAGTTTTGGTCAGACTATTTTTCACAGAGTTATGGCCCTTTGATTATGCAACATAGTACATATGGTACTATTCTTGTTTGGACTTATTCTACTTTATTACAAAGAGGAGAAGCGCATATGTTTTGTGGGACTGTTTTTCATACATTTATGGCCCTCTGATTATGCAACATATAGATTAAGTATTTTCAGCCATGCAAGATAATCATTATTTTTCAAGTAAGTTTTTATTGTAGGTAAATGTTTGTCTACGTAGTATTAATAATATATACATGTATATATTTGATTTCAAATATATTTACTTGTTTTATGGCACCTTTCAAGATCACCATGTCAGACCTCAAACAATAAACTTTGTTTTCTTTTTTAACTTATGATAAAAAGTATTCAACAAAAAGAACATTCAGTCACTGGTCCATCTGTCAACACCATACTTCTCTGATCATCAGCTGATTTGGATTTGTATCAACCTACAGTCTTTGTTGTAAAGGTACACATTGCATTGACATGGGCACTTGAATTAATTGTGAATAAAGGCTTCGTAGCAAGATTCCTTTTTTTCAGGTTTTTTTCAGCTAGCAGGATTATCCTAGCCCAGCATGTAATTAAATTGTTCACTATCTCAATTTCATTGTACATTTTTGTATACCTATTTTCTTGGGAGATCCAGGACATTTCCAGTGCTGCATTGAACATTATGTGCTAGTACCTTAAGAGATTTGTCCCCATAACTGTCAGTTGATTTCTAAGAACAATCTTCATGGTGTTTACCTAAAATCTATAAGGCCTAGAATTATGAAAAGTTTAATCATTAGTTTGAATTGTCATACCACAAAGGTATAGCAATTGATAGAGTGAATATTGTTCTGTCACAAATGGGAAGTTGGAAGCATACAGATTTTGTCTAGTCCAAATGTCACTTTCTTGTAAATATTTACTGAAAATATAGCATACACAGAGTGCAATATTCTGTCGGGCATATCTCCAACAGTGTATCAGCTTCACTCACAAAACTGTACAGGAATGTTCACCAGCATGTGTAGTTGTGCACCTGGGGTTTCATGTATGATCACGTCTAGTAAGTGCAAAGTAATGGCCCTTGACTTATCACTATAATCAGTACAATTCAGAATAATAGCATTTGCTTTAGTTACAAAGGCTGCCCATATGGATGATTGGGTATTTCCAAATTTGTATCCTTGTTAAATAATGTCATTATTAATGTTATTATTATTTCACTATTTTTAACAGAGACCCATGCCAAGAAGTACATTAGCAATGAATAGTAGCAGGTACAATTGTTCATTCAGTGGTTCAAAATAGTTTTTGTTAATTTTTCAGTTCTTTTGTTACTGTTCCTTCAAAGCAGCTGTTCTTTTGTTACTGTTCCTTCAAAGCAGCTGTATTTATTGTTTTATGTGCACCAGAGGACTTTATGGAGCTCTGTGTGAGCTGTTGTGATCACTCACTTGTGTCTGTCGCTTGTCTGTATATAGATCTGTCAACATTTTTCTTTGAGCAATGCCTCGACTTCACTGTTCACAGACATGAACTCAAGTACCTTTCACACTCTGAACATTTCTATATCATTCATATATATACTATACATGTATAATGAAAACTTCCAAATTTTTCATATCATCAACCAATCCTCTGAATTTTAAAGTATTCTGTTCAAAGGATATTGGTGTGATACTCTATTTATCATATTATTCACATTAAAAAGTACAGCCTGGACAGGGTGTGTTCATTTTCACTATAAATGCTTGTATGTATTAATTATACCCCCTTCCCCTGCACTAAGTTGTAATGGAGGGTATACTGGAATAAGCTTGTCCGTCAGTACGTCTGTCTGTCTGTCTGTAAACACAATCTTGTGAGCCCAGCTCCTCCTACAGTTTTGTATGGATTTCTTTCAAATCTGGCATAGTTATTATACCTGATGTGAAGATTAATAATTCTTGTATTGTTTTGACCGGAGTAGCATTCATTGTTTTGTGTGAAGTAGCATTCATGAATTTGTAAGAACTTACTCTATAAGCACTGTAAAACTATAAATGGAGTGTTATATTATTTTTTCATTTATCATATTGTAGTAGTTTCGAAACAATAGAGATTGTCGATTCCGAAGATGAAGAATTACAGAGAGCCTTGTTTGAATCCATTGAATCGGAACAGAGGGCAAACACCAGGTTAGTTCTATATATTGGCTATTTACTTGCAATATGTATCATAAAGCCATTATAAATTATGGTTTATAAGGCTCACTTATTTATTTCTGCCATAGATCTGTTAATAGCATGGTATATTTATAGCAGGAAATGATAAAAATTGAAGAGCACAAAAACATACCACTGCCTCAAGTTATTTGCGAACTTCTTATCTGTAAACTACCTCTGTCCTCAATATATGAGTAATTAAAAGCAGCTTTAATCGACCGAGAGCATCATATGTAATTTGTGTTATCTGTCATGTGATCCCGTACCATTTAAAATAATACCTGATTAAGCACCTACAATTTAGCAGTCTGTGACCCACTTCCATGCGAGCGTCTAAGTGATTGTAATGATCAAAGCGCCAATCTAAAATCAAGTCTGATAAAAATCTCGACTCCAGGTTTTTTTTATTGTTTTAAAGTGTAATATGTTATGAACTATACACTTGTGTAGTTACAAATTATCCATTGAACTTCGTCTGTTAAATTTGTTTTTTCATTGTAAGTATGGTTTGTCTGATTTTTTGGGAAGATGGGGAGCTGAAGTTTCAATTTTGGTTTTAAAACTTGTACAAAATGTTAAATGTTATTTGTTAGACAATTTCAAATATTTGGTATGATAAAATCAATGTCATGTGGCAGTGAAGGTGATATGAATATTGTTAACATTCGCCTTGTATGACATTCGGTTTCTCGGGTTGACAATATTCATGTCGTCCTCACTGCCCTGTGATATTTATCTATTGCTTTATATTATTCAAAGGTCAGAGGAACCTGCAGTGCAGCTGTCCATTCTACTTAAAGAGTTTCAAAGAAAAGTCAACCGAGATAGCAAACAAGAAATAATAATATCCAGAAAACATGTACTTGAGAGTACATTTAGAGCTTTGAGTAGAAAATTTGATGCTGGTTGTAACATATATGTTAAGTTTAGTGGAGAGATGGGACTTGACCATGGTGGACCCAGGAGGGAATTTTTTAGGTACTTCAAAAAACTAGACTCTTATTTTTATCTGAAAAAGTGTTTTTGTATTTCTTTAGATTACTTTTCCAATTAAGATACAAACCATGCACAAATTTCCATACTTGGGTTCATATATTTATACAAAAGCACTGGGCCCGTATTATAGAGCATTTTCACTTAAGTTCAAAACAAATGGATGTAATTCCGAAACGGCATTAAAACTGTTAGGCTTTTTAATGGTAATGACAACAACGTATTAATACTATTCATATATCACTCTTGATTTGATAATAGCCTGTATGTTAAATAAACAAGTTAAGGAAAATGAATTTTAAGGATAAGGATACGATTTTACCTAAGATGTTTCTGTAATATTGCCCCTCATTATGATGGTTTAAGTTGTTGTTTAGTCATTAACATGAGTTAGGTATGTTTCTAGCTTGTTGTTTTTTTATATGCCCATTATATAATTGGGCAAATTATGGTATCAGGTTATGTCACAGACTGAATTGATAAATAGAGAACCGTTTCAGCTAACAATAAATTAATTTTGACTTGCACTAAAACTATGTTTGTGGGCTTATTTTCATAGTCAGAAAGCATTGTTAACATATATAATTGAAATTACCATTAATTTTCAGGCTTGTTATGCAAGAACTTAGTATTTCATCATTGTTTGAGGGTCATGATTTTGCTAAGCTATTCAGTCATGACATAAAGAAATTGGAGAGAAAAGAATATTATATGGCTGGTAAAATTGCTGCTATGTCAGTGTTACATGAGGGACCTGGCATTAACTTTCTTAACGAACATTTATGTCGACTTATGCTGGACATGGAGCCAGAACTGGAATCATTTAACCTCGATTTTCTTCCAGATGTAGAAGAGAGAGATATTCTTAACCAGGTAAACTAATAACATATTATTTTTTATTATTTTAGTTTTACAGAAGTAAAATTATGATAAAATGTGCAGCGTATCCAGTCATATTGATTTTTTGTGTTCTTTAATTGAGGGACTTACAAGATATTGATTGTCACCATGATCCTATTTGATTATTTAAATCAGTAAAGTTGATCATGCAGAGAATGATGACTTATAATGAGCTTAAGGAATCTATATGGGATAAGTATAGGTTATAGCTCATAAATTGGAATTATAAGCAAATTAAGTGCAAGGGAGCGTCAGCGACCGCAGCACTTATTTTGTTTATAATTCTAATATGTTAGTTATAACCGGCTTATAGTTAACTCCATATTGATCACTTACCAGATTTACTTAATGAATATCATAATAAATCGATAAGTTGGGCAAAAATTTGAAAAATTCTGCTTGATCATTGGATGTAAGACACAGGAAGAGAAGGAGTGAACTATAACATTTATTAATTTCCAGATTCCTAGAACAATTGTGTCACCAGTACTGATTCTCCTGGCTACTGGAGGTTACTAATGTTGATCTTTTGATCATTTAAACTGCTTAATATTTCTCTATAAAAATTGAAATATATTGTAATATGGAAATAATTGCAATACTTCCTTCTATATTCCATCAACCTTTCACAAAAAACGGACTGGAGTAACATTTTGACTTCGAATAGAGCGAAATGTTTTTGGGCATGATATTGGTATTGCTTACAATACTCCAGTCACCCAATTTCATTTGGTGTATTTTATTATGCCCCCCTTCGAAGAAGAGAGGGCATTTTGTTTTGCACATGTAGGTCGGTCGGTATGTCGGTCGGTATGTCCATAACCTTTTCGTTTCTGTTCAATAACTGAAGAACCCCTTGACCTATCTTACTCAAACTTGGTCCATACATTCATCCTGGGAGGCAGAGGAACCCTATTGATTTTGTGTTCACAGGTCAAGGTCACAGGGGGCATAATGTTTTACAAACATCTCTTGTTAATTCATAATTTTCTGTTTCTTCCAGTTAAAAAAAGCAGACACTGAAATAAAAAAAGACCAGTTCATTTCGACACATGGAGACTGGCTTATAAACCAGGGGTATAAAAATGCATGGTCGCTTCATGTACAAGAACGTCAAACAGTTGTCCAAAATATGATCCAACAGTTCATATTTTATAGGTAATATTATATCACTTAATGTGGCAAGATTTTTGTCCATTTAAAAGTTATACATGTATGTGTTATATGTTATTAAAGGAAATGTGAGACTTTGAAACAAAGATCACATATTAGATAGAAAATACCAGACTTGATTTGATTCTGTTAATGATCGGCAATGGGAAAGCAAGTCACATTCATTAATGTTTAAACATTGTTTTAATTTCAAGTTGATTAATAAAAAAATGGTACCATCTTTACACATACCCTTAATCATTTATCAATAAGTCTAATCATTCTTTGTTACAATATATATAATTATAAGATATTATGGTCCATGTCACGCCGAAGTTCTGGAGTTAGATGCCCTTGTTTTGTTAATAGTAGTTTTTCAACAAGTGTGTATTTTCAATAGTTTTGTCTTACATTAAGATGATAAAATTCCATTTTACATTGTATTGGTTGTTTTAGAAATGTTCGAGCCAGTGTAGGATCAATCCTGGATAGAAATTGTTAAAAAAACTTTGCATCGAAATTTATCAATATATCTTTAGCCAATACTTTTTTAGTCATAAAAATTTGGTTAAAGTTTTGAATGCAGGCTACTGTTTTGCACACACCTCCGTAATTGCATTTTATACTATGGAATTGAGGAGCGTCTTATTTCCATAACACTTTTTATTGGATATTGTCAGTTAAAACTTAACCAATTGTTCATTATATGCACCTGAAGTTTAAATGAATTTTAATTAGAATATAAAACATTAACATTCAAATGTTTTGATTATTATAGAATTGTACCTGACGTTGGCAGGCATAATCTTGTTTGTATAACAATTTTATTTTATGTGACAAATCGTAAAGGGCATTAAATATTAAGAAAGATTAATAAAACAATAAAATTCAATGAAACTTGATGACACATTTCAGTATTCTTTTAATATAATACAATATTTTTTATAAGCGTTTGTTATAAATATACTACTTAAGTGGCATATGTCGCTTACAATTGAAAATTTTGTTCCACAGAACTTTACCAGAAATTAATCAATTCACAAGAGGCATGGATGACGTGTTGGATTTCTGGCAAGTCTTAAAATCAAATCCAGTAACATCTCTCTCTTTGCTGTGTCATAAGCCATCTCCATTTACAAAAGATCAATTCATGAATTTATTCAAGACAAATTGGAGTGAAGAAGCCAGCAACAGAAGAAGTTTAGAAGAAGATACCATCTTTTCATGGGAAATCTTCCTACAGGACATTCAAGGTAATCATAAGACTTATACAAAGTGTTAATTTTCAAAGCGTTCAGAAAAAATTATGTTTTTAAAAATCCAGCTGGAGAATTTTCTTAGAATTAAAAACATAGAACATAAAATCATATATTTAGGAAAAATCAGTCAATGGCGCCACCAGGAAAACAATGCGTCAGGATGTAATAGCAAATGACTCTGATGCTTGTTTAGAATATTTTCTATTATTTTATAGTATATCTTACAAGTTATTTCTTAAAATGATCCTTGGGGGTCCTCTTTCAAAGTTTCTTTCCAGTCTGTTGCATAAGTAGGTCACAGGAGCTAAAATATATTTCAAAAGTGAACATTTTAACTTTTTATGCCACCCTTCGAAGAAGAGAGGGCATATTGGTTTGCACATGTCGATCAGTCTGTCCGTCCATCAGTTCACCAGTCTGTAACCTTTTAGCTCTGATCAATAACTAAAGAACTCCTTCACCTATCATCTTCAAACTTGGTCACACATTCATCTTTGGTAGCAGAGGTGAAGGGTCAAGATCATAGGTCAATTGTATTAAAAACATCTCCCATTATTTGGAAAATTGTGGACTTCTATTGCACATGACTATCTATATAAATTCAAGTTCAGTTCATTGCATACATGAGATGAGCTCTTTCATTACCTACAGTTTACAAATAACCTGATTATGCATCCACGAAACCCGTTTTTTAAACAGGTTTTCAAAGAAAACTTGGTGTATAGTTGTTTCATATGTATATAAAACATCTAAGTGTAAGTGTGTGTATGCATGTATATCACATATTGCACCTTTGCAGCATTGATGATCATCGTGTATTTATTATACAAATAGAGCCTTGGTTACAAATAACTAGGTTGAAAACCTGGTTTGTGGGCATTGCCCATTTCTTGTTACCATTTTTTCCACAAAACATTTCCAGCATATCTATTTTAGCAGCATACTTTGAACTTGCTTATGCAATTTGACAAAATATAACTCTGACAAAAACCATAAGGGGCATAATAATTTACAAACATCTATTGTTATTGAACCAATACCTCTTTATTGGCACATTAGTCTAATTTAGTCAGAATAGCAGTGTACTCAGGTGAGCGATATAGGGCCATCATGGCCCTCTTGTTAATATGAACCTTCTTGTCTATTTTTCAGACAAGGTTGTTGATGTTACTTATGAAGATGTGTTAGTGTTTGTGAGTGGAGCTGACAAGGTACCTCCATGTGGATTTCCATCAGATGTTATCATTGATTTTTATACTTATGAAGAGAGCTCCAAGCGATTACCATTTGCATCAACTTGTTCATTAACATTGTCTCTTCCAAGAGGAGTTGTCAACCCAGATGAATTTAAACGCATTATGATTAAATCACTGAAAGAGTCCTACGGATTTGGAAAGATGTAGATGATCTGGTATTAAAGTTACTATTGTTTTTGCCTTCAGTGTCTGTCTATCCGTCTGTCTGATTAATAAGCGTCAAGTGTAGTTGTGCTTCCTTGTCGTTTCGATATGCTCAGATAATTTTTCACAGTTATGGCTCTTTGATATTTTTATACATATCAGGGCTAGTACATACCGGGTTATGAATCGGACTATATAACGCTATCTCTTATCGATTTATCCTGCCTCGGCTCGCGATTTTAGCTATGCGTAGATTTCACGATATGGTAGATAACACACTCTAAGCAGACGACGTGTTTATGTGTAAATATTTATATATACTGACAATTAATTACTATATTTTATATAACAAAGAAATGATGATTGAGGAAAAATATCATCTTAAGTAAGACAGTTTAATGTTATTTAAATTCTCACATGTTAATGGCATTCACGGGTATCAAATCCCAATTGACAACTTTCAAAAGAAAAAATATCAGTTTTCAGACAAATAAAAAAGCACTTAAAAGTACTATTACACGATTTCCTTTACCTGCAGAGCACCAAACTGTCTTTATTTTGCATAAAGACACTAAAATCTTATGTGATTCAAGGCGTATTAGACTGCTATTCTTCACATAATCATGGACGTAATTTTCAAATTGGAAGTCATTTTTTTCGCAATGCGCAAAATTGGCCAAATTCACTGTTTCTTTTAAATATCTGGACAATTTGAGCACTTATGACCTAGTGCAAAACACAAAATTAAATATGATATTTGTGTTTTCTAGTAATTGAACAGTTTTAATTGCTTAATTATACCATAATAACACTTACAAAATACTACATTTCACAAGTCTTGTCGCTCACATTCGAATCGTTAATTAGGAATTAATCACGCATAGCGAGGTATTAAATATATACATATCAACGAAGCAATACATATCTCATCCAGAAAAATCAATAAAGTTGCAAAAGAATGTGTTTTAATTAGTTCATTTTCCGTTTTGTCTTCGCTATACCAAAAAATTAATTTGCAAATGGCACCCGATGTGTAGTGAGTCCCATGATCATCCCAGGCATGATGTCTGATTCATAACCCGGTATGTACTAGCCCTGTACATATACAGTGCATGGTGAACTGATCAAAGACTATCTTTCTTGTTTGCTTGATATTTTATTCTAACATCTTGTATCAGTATTACAATTACTGACAAACTGCCATCTGGGAGACATATGTTTTTTATTAAAAAACAACCATCGCTATATGTCTCATTTTTGCTCATTTAGCATTTTATGTTCAAACTACTATATTAAGTATATTGATTATTACCTTTGTTGAACACTCTGTGTCAAAAAAGACTTGAGAATAGAATAGTCAAACTTTAGTCTTCCAGTGGACTCTTTTTGTTTATGTTGTTTTTGTAAGTCAATTACAGACAAGACAGTCAAGTTGTGTAATAGAATCAAATATTTTGTGTATTTGGAAAGGATGGTTAAAATCATTGAATGAACATAGAAAATGAACAATTGGTGTAGTCCAATAATGTATTCATTGAGTAGAACCTTTGTGATTATGTTGCTTAAAATGTTTTTAAGGTTAACAATGTACATTATTATTGTTCAGTGTAGTGCTCAAAGTGGGTATGATTGATAATGATTAGTTCACTATAAAGATATTCTGTATAGTTTATAGTTCACTGTTGGTACCTAGATTGGATGATCAATCTAATATCTTTGTCTATAGTTTTGATCTGTCCAGGCTTTACACACTTCCTACATGTTCACAACTGCTATTTTGTCCTCAAAGAATGGTGAAGGGACATAAAGTGTTGCCCCTGTCCGTCCGTCTTTCCATCCCTCGGTCTGTGCAAAAATTGGTTTCCGGTCAATAACTCTTGAAAGGATGGGTGGATTCAATTCATATTGGGCACATAAGTATACAGTAATAAGATACAGGTCAAGTTTGATATCCTGTACAATTCAACAATTTTTGCAGGAGATATGGCCCTATTTTGACACCAAAACATGGTTTCTGATCAATAACTCTGGAAAGGGTGGGTGGATTCAATTTATATTAGGCACACAAGTATATAAAAAAATGCTGGTCCAGTTTGATTTTGGTTACATTCAGCCATTTTAGAATAGTTTGGCTCTTTTTGTACATAAACGATTGTTTTTTCAATTAATTTTTCTTTAGAATTATTTGGCCTTAATAAACGAAGCATTCTACTGAAAAGCCCATAGCCTATGGACGCATCTAGTTGGTTTAGACTTGGTTCAATATTACCAATTGTTGTTTGTTCTATGGGTATTTTTACCAAAGGAAGGTACATGTATTAGTAATAATATGGGCAATTTTGCATGAATAGTATGCTTGATTGAATGAATAAAGAATAATTGATTTGTCTCTTTTGTTCATTTGTTTTCATTCTTTTGTTTAACATACATAGTCATGTCATCATAATTGAGATGTGCTTTATTGTATATATTTTGAATATAAAAGTACTAACATTTTGGTAAATGTCTTTAAATCCTGCAGTACAACATGCTTGAAAAAAAAGTTGTTTAAATTTCAATATGGTTTCAAAATATACTATATTATGTTAAATACACTTTTCAAGACATCATCAAATTTAAGCAATGACCTCCATATACTTTATACAGTCCAAAATCACACTAGGTTTGAAAATTTTTGAAAGATATTTTATCCATCAACTATAGATTGCCAAGATAAGAATGTTTGAAATGGTAATAGAAACCGGAATAACTTTCTTTTCAAGCTGTTACAAAATACAGGTGTGATTTGTAGATATTCAAACCTTTGATTAGTGTTGCAAACTTTTTATCTGGCAGTATATAAAACTTTCAAGTTACATAGCTTAATTTTAAATAAATCATAAAGCAATCTTCAAGTGCTCTTCTTTTGAATCACTTCATACTTTGGATTTATCTATCAGTTGCATATTGCTGGCAATGGCATGGAAAGTGATAATGAAAACAAACCACTGGCATCAACTAGTTGACTACTGGACACTTCTTTTCTGTGTAAACTATTATTTTTAACAGAATAACTAATGCCAGAATTTAAAAGATTTATTTTTAAACTTTAGTGGTAGAATTCATGATTTCAAACAGATGTGAAACTTTACCATAAAGTACCAGCCAGTGCGTTCTGAGGAGAACAGGTCAAAAGAGTTATTCATCTGTAACGTTTTGGACTATTGGCAGAGCATATGATAATGTGAACTTCGTTTTTAATAAACTTACAAATGGTGAATTCCTGTCTATTGGTTCCAACACAGTCTATTAAATCATGATCAGAACATTAATATTCAACCTTTCAGAGAGGTCAGAATTTTACCTTGAATAACAATATTCCTATTTTGATGAGCAGTACTTAGAAAGTAGATAAAACAAAGTGACACTTTGGTAGTATGTATTCATATATTTTCATGTCTTTCGATTTAATAATGTTATTCTGGAATAGACCATGTTTCTGACATAATACAAACCAGATGTAATGAAATAAGATCTGCAAAAAGTAATTATGAAAGCTAATACTTAAATCAATAAAGCAAATATGGCAGTTTATAGCATTTGAAGACAGAAAATTAACATTAATTGAAGAAATAAAACAATCATATTTAGAATTTAAGATTGCAGACAGATTTAATTTTCAATTGACATCCTTCAATAAATATGTTTTCTATTTGCACCTGACACCAGTATGTAACTTTTGTAACCAGTTACAATTTATAAAATGGTTGAACATCTTTTCAAACATGATCATTATTCCATCAAATTTGTGTACACCTCCTGTGTCTACAGCCCCTACTTTGTACCTGCCCTAAAGATTGTTACTATGAGGTCTATTTTGACGTTTTGTCCCCAATTAATCCATGTAGGTGAAATATGGGTAAAAATGTCAATACACACGTCCTCTGCACCTCGATATTCTATATAGAAAGTGAGATCAAATATTTTGAAAAATATTTTTTAATAAATGTTGATGAAAACCATACTCACAGGTAGCATCTCAAAAATGCATTTAATTAAGATTTTGAGATTTAAATTTGCAAACAATACTAGCATGCTTGATGTAAAGTTGTTTGATACAATACAATGACAATCAATGATAATTAAGCATAACTTTGTCCGTAATTATAATCTAAGTTTAATTATATACATGAACATGCATTAATGTATCTGTACCATACAGGGTAATTAACCTTCATGTTTATCAACAATATACCACAAAGCCTTCACTTTTACTAAGATAAATATTACTTAACAATTACTGTAGTGCCTTTGGATAGTAACTACTGCAAATTATTAATAAACGAAATTATTTCGACGAAAATTGCTGCAGCTCCGCCACGGTTTACTGGTGGATAACGCAATTGTTTCTCATTCAAGATATGTTGTGCCAGCGCATTGAATTCGGTTGATACACCGTTAACCGGTGGCGATGTACAGAATACTTGTTGAATTTCGGCGATATCATTAGGTACGGGCAGTTTGTAATCCCTGCCAGCAGACAGTTCCGGTTGAAAATACAGCACATTTGGTTTTCCAGCTGGACACTCGGCATGGCGTGTCGGTCTCACCCGATGTTGGTTCCACAAAGTACTGACTTTGAGCAAGTCGCAATTAATCAGGTCAAGGAAACAGAATCGGACACATTCTAAGTGGATGTTGTCAGATGTGTCCAATATCCCATGGTCACATAAGTCTTTGAAATAGTTGATCCACGTATTTCCGCACATCTCACGAAGATTCCTCCAGAATCGTTCAATCCTCACATTTCTGTTTGAAGATACATACACAAAGCTTAATTGTCCTGCAAACTGATCTCGATCATTCCAGCGTAAAGCATACTGAATATCACGCACGATTGCATTCTCTGTACCTCGATCTCCATACACACGGACAGGAACACAATTTCCGTTTCTTATGAAATCAACATAAAAATTTGCGATGTACTCGGGCTTTTTATTTGAACAACAACCATGCAACCATAAAATGCGCCTCGAATACCCATCAATAGCTCCATGTACGGAAACTCCAAACGGCTTCAGCTTGTCCCATCCATCTATGTGAATAGCGAAATTAGGCCCTTTGTTTGTATAAATCCTCCTCCGCAGCCTGCGTGATCTTCTTGTTTCCACACCAATAGGGTCAAGAACACTTAATATTATCCTTACAAGTTCTGATGTTGCTGTTAACTGATGAATTAGAAGAAGTCTCTGACGCATTTGACGATAACCAGCATTTTCACCAGAGTTGGAAAGTTCTTGCAGAACTGCCACAATAATTTCCTCCAACGGAGACTGATTATTGTTTCTATATAAACTCATACTCCTCAGAATACGATGAACATGCCGTTCGCTGAGTGCAATATCATGTCGCAATGCTAAAAATCCAACGATTTCTCTAACTGTGTAGCCACAATGGTAATACGCTGCTATAGCGTCATTTCTTGATAGTGTCCCCAAATTTTGTAGCAAATCTGGTACGTATTGCGACATTGTTTGCTGCAATAACACGTAAAGCAAAGCGAATTATATACTGTAGTACATTTATGTGAAGTCTGGTAACTCAAAATATTAGACAGAGGGACGGACACAAATACACATTAGCTAGAGGCATAAAGACCCGAAATACTATTTACAGTTATAAAGAATAAATATAACATGTATCTATTTCAATCCTGCAGAAGACTACATCGATATAAAAATACATGATACATATAATAATCTTACAAAAAAATAGCGAAACTGTACCTATTATCATTTAGAAGGCTACATCGATAAGAAAATTGCATGATATATTCTCCTTACAATAGAAAATAGGTAAAACTTTACCTGAGCTTTCAGATAGCACTCGACGACAGTCCATCAGCTATGAAAGTTACAAGTTCATCAAGGAAAAATGCGAAGCTCCTCCGATTGAATAAAGTGTTTCTATTTATAGATAACTGGCAACACGAATATTATCTAGTTGACCACTTATTATGTTACTTAATAACTCAAATTCGCGAATTTCACTTAAGATTCGTGTTACCACTTATATATTAATACATTTTTTGGCTTCTATATGTAAGTGGTAACACGAATCTTAAGTGAAATTCGCGAATTTGAGTTATTAAGTAACATAATAAGTAGTCAACTAGATAAGATTCGTGTTTCCACTTACATGTAGAAGCCAAAAATGAAGAAGTGGTAACACGAATCTTAAGTGAAATTCGCGAATTTGAGTTAGTAAGTAACATATTAAGTGGTCAACTAGATAAGATTCGTGTTACCACTTACATCTAGAAGCCAAAAATGAATAAATGAATAAGTGGTAACACGAATCTTAAGTGAAATTCGCGAATTTGAGTTAGTAAGTAACATAATAAGTGGTCAACTAGATAAGATTCGTGTTACCACTTATATCTAGAAGCCAAAATTGCATTTATGAATAAGTGGTAACACGAATCTTAAGTGAAATTCGCGAATTTGAGTTATTAAGTAACATAATAAGTGGTCAACTAGATAATATTCGTGTTACCACTTACATACAGAAGCCAAAATTGCATTTATAAATAAGTGGTAACACGAATCTTAAGTGAAATTCGCGAATTTGAGTTATTAAGTAACATAATAAGTGGTCAACTAGATAAGATTCGTGTTACCACTTATATATAGAAGCCAAAATTGCATTTATGAATAAGTGGTAACACGAATCTTAAGAGAAATTCGCGAATTTGAGTTACTAAGTAACATAATAAGTGGACAACTAGATAAGATTCGTGTTACCACTTAAATCTAGTGTCATACATCATAAAAAGGTAAGAGGTGGCAGTTCTGGGCACTTTCAGGCCTGTTTCTAGTTGTATGATATTTATCTTACCGAAAATTTATCACGAATATTAACTAGATAGCTAGATAATTATCGTAATAATTAAGTGGTTAACACGAATTAATTCGCGAACGCTATCATGCTAACTAGTGGCAGTATTATGCCACCATAAGTTACCTTTATGTTTTTTACCATATAAAGGTAATTGGTTTAAATTATGCTATTATAATCTATTCGGCTCATATGTACCTTTGTTTGTGCCAGTTCATTTTAGCCAACACTTTCAATAAATCATTGACTTGTCAAAAGGTTTGAAGGGGTTACTAGGCCGTACATACTTCTATGTAGAGGACTATGATATAAGATTTGTATTATTTTATGCTCGCTAGGTTTCTAATACACATTCTACAAACGAACATTAATTGATATTTTAATGACGAAACTTTGTAGGCATATATAATGATAACAAAATCTGTCTTTGGTGTTAGCAATGCTATTGACTGTCATACAGCAAAGGAAGACCAGCGAGTATAACAGAAATGAAGCGTTGAGTTGGACTAAATGAAACAATATAGGAAGAGGGGATTTATTCCATCACATTTATTTGCATACGGACGATACCTTTATCACAATTCGATTTATTGATTTTGCAAGTATTTCCCCTCTACTTCTACTAGAAGAGTTTTAGTTCACTGTGAAAGGAAGGCTCGTTATGTCAAATATCATTAACACTTGAGAACATAGACATACGTTCTTGTTGAATTTTTCATAAATTATCACTCGTGTACGTAACCAAACGTGGTCAAATCAGCCTTTATTATACAAACTAGAAAGCACAAGCTTAAACATGCAGCGAACAATGGCAAGGTCAACTGACAGTGAACAATGACAAGGTCAACTGACAGTGAACAATGACAAGGTCAACTAACAGTGAACAATGACAAGGTCAACTAACAGTGAACAATGGCAAGGTCAACTGGCAGTGAACAATGGCAAGGTCAACTGGCAGTGGACAATGACAAGGTCAACTAACAGTGAACAATGGCAAGGTCAACTGGCAGTGAACAATGGCAAGGTCAACTGGCAGTGAACAATGGCAAGGTCAACTGGCAGAGAACAATGGCAAGGTCAACTGGCAGTGAACAATGGCAAGGTCAACTGACAGCGAACAATGGCAAGGTCAACTGGCAGTGAACGATGGCAAGGTCAACTGACAGCGAACAATGGCAAGGTCAACTGGCAGTGAACAATGGCAAGATCAACTGGCAGTGAACAATGGCAAGGTCAACTGGCAGTGAACAATGGCAAGGTCAACTGGCAGTGAACAATGGCAAGGTCAACTGGCAGTGAACAATGGCAAGGTCAACTGGCAGTGAACAATGGCAAGGTCAACTGGCAGTGAACAATGGCAAGGTCAATTGACAGCGAACAATGGCAAGGTCAACTGCCAGTGAAAATGACAAGGTCAACTAACAGTGAACAATTATAGATATTTTTAATTGTGTTCTAATAAGGTATAGATCTGTCGATCCACCGCAGAATTGAGTTGAATATGATTACATTTCGATAAAGAACATCATCCATTGGTCCTTCACGGATACTAGATCAACTTTTCTTCGAATTACCACAATAAAATCGTATGTTGAAGAGTATGGAAATTGCATTCACTGAGTTATGAGTGTTCATGTCTTCTTGAAGACAATAACAGCAGTACAATTATTTTTATGGGTCGTATAAAGTCTTTGTTTTATCAAGGTGCGCCACCATTTTACACAATTCGAGTTCAAGACCAATTCATGTTATGATCACGGGTTGACGATTCCATTGCAGTTTAGCATACACTTTTAAGAGGTTTCAAGAAGTTTCCAGAATGAGATATGGGTATTGACGTTAGTAAAACTGACGTTAACAACATATCGTCTCTGTTTTCGTCTACGGATAGAGTTTACGCGGGTAGATCATTGCAATAACCATTTGTTCAGTAATGGTCATTTAAATATTATAATATTTCAGATGTAAATGAAAATACATTGGATGAGTAATTTCCGTAAATCTCGCCTGTCACCTTGTAAAATCTGACAATTTTCTGGTTGTACTATTATCGTAAGAAAACAAACATTGTCAATATTGTATAAGATGAGTGTGTGATGTGACGCATTTTGAAACCAGGCTTACTTTCATCTATACTGTTTGTTTGTGTTTTGTTTCTTTTTGGATTGTCTATTCCAAGGCAGTACTACAATTGTCAACTATCATATATGTGTTTGAAACTTGTCTACGTGTTGCCCTAGAAAATGTTTACGAATATTTACATAGTTTTATGTCTCCTTGTGATTCGGAGATAGCTGCGCGCCATGTAACATGTCTTACTTGTCTTCCATACTGGGTTATAGTTTTACAAGTTAAAGTAAACTAGACTAGTGTCTGACTTAGTGTCGGTTTGTGCAGAGTATTTGATATTTTGTTTCTTGAATTGATAATTCGATATCTATGTAAAATATTTGAAGATTATGTCTTCATCCATTTAGGAAGTTTTAAATAAAATTAGCGACTATGATACGACTGTTATGCTTATTACATTTCCCGGTTAGTAAATAACTACAATATATATATAAATACAATTTACTAAATTGCCTCGTGCTTGTCATTAAGGTTTCAGATACGTTTCACTCTGTTCTTTCTAATTTGTAGTTTAAATATTTCTAATCGTCCTTGTACACTTGATCTACTTATTTGTTTATGTTATTCGTGTAAAAACTAGAGAACAGACAGACGATTGGCGTAATAAGGAAACGTTTTGTATTAGCATAGAATTCAATTGTTTAGCCTTTCCAATTGTAGTGGGGACAAATGATTATTGTTGTAAGCACATTGGCCAGGGAAGTATTTTATACATTCTCTGTTGAGTGGTGTTTATACAACGGGTTAAACAAAATTAATCATTGATTACTGATCAATGTGTGCTTACACATAGCTATAAAGGTGATAAGCCATTAATAAGCTTAACCACCTGCGTCACAAGCTGGGTAAACGAATTAAACAACATGTTAACAATAACAAATATACGACGATATATATGCAAGGAACTCATTTAGGTCAATAAAGATCTGAACATATTGTACTTACTGACGAATTAGAAGCATTTAATTTTAGCGAAGTATGCACTGAAAAACGATTTAAAGTGTACTTATTTATTTTAATGGAGAATAGAAAATCAATGCGTAATCATATACATAGGCATCTGAATAAATTTGCTCAACTGGGATGATTAGCAAATATTTATACAAAACTTTGAGAAATTATACAAACTAATTAGTTAAAGATCAATTGTGTGTTGTTAAATAATACTTAAAACGGGTTTTGCGCATTCATACGTTAGACCTAATGTGACAGCAATGGTAGGCCTTAATAAAGATGTTTTACACACGATATTTCCGAAATAAATACTTGCTCGCGATCTGTAAGAAACATGTCATAGAATGTCGCTTAAATGTGAATCAAGCCTATTATTATTTATTGTAGTTAAGATCAATTGTTAGAAGTTTGTATCTGCAATACCATATGTTTTATAACTTCTGAAAATGTGTACATGAAGATCCATATACATGAACATGGACGTTTAAGCAAGCAATGAATGATGAAGACGAGCAGAATATGTCAAATACAAAGGGCACAGCCTACCCAGAAGATGTCACATACAAAGGGCACAGCCTACCCAGAAGATGTCACATACAAAGGGCACAGCCTACCCAGAAGATGTCACATACAAAGGGCACAGCCTACCCAGAAGATGTCACATACAAAGGGCACAGCCTACCCAGAAGATGTCACATACAAAGGGCACAGCCTACCCAGAAGATGTCACATACAAAGGGCACAGCCTACCCAGAAGATGTCACATACAAAGGGCACAGCCTACCCAGAAGATGTCACATACAAAGGGCACAGCCTACCCAGAAGTACAAGTCAATGTTTTGAAAGAAAAAGTAACACTAAAGTCCGTTTACATTTACTTTAGAACGGTTGTAAACTAACTTAGAGATGAAAGATAGATATATAGTTAATTTCAAAATCCAATAAGCCTCGCTGCCCATGAGGACGACATTTTTACAAATACATGTATACGTATACAGGATAATTCAAACATATAAAATTGCGGAGAAGATACTTTTACATTAAATTAAACATATGTGTTGACCTAAACTGACTTAACAAAAGTTACAATAACACAGAAATAAAACAAAACAAAGACACCCAAGCTTGTTTCCTGTCGAAAACCTTGAGAACAAGTGACCATAAACAGTGTTGTACACAATCACGACATTCTCATATTATTGTGAATCAATAGTATGTTTTATATTATTGCAACAGTCACAAAACCAACGACTTCTTACCCAGTATTATTGTCCGGCAATTATGGAAAACAATGTGATTGTGGCAACAGCTAGTGTAAAGAAGAAGAACACGAAACAAAGTCTGTCGAATGCGGTACTAACGTCTTTCCATGTTATTTCGGTTTCATCATCTGGCGGAGTGTTTTCATGTAAAACTTTAGAAAGCCATTGACTGTCTGAATCGGTCTTTTCGTTACCGTTTTCATTCGTTTTGACTTGAATCACAGATGTTAGCGGCAGCACTTTACTTTTATCGCTTGAGTCAGTGTCGTCGGGTTTTTTTAGTTTCCGCTGAAAACATTTACATCTCATAACAAACACAATTTTCTTCCAGAAACAGTTGACTGGCTTTGAGTCGTCTGTGTGAAAAAGTGTCAAACCAAATATTGTCGCCAACGTGATACAGTTACTCATTATCAGCACAGTCAGTAGATAGTAACTAAAGATTGACATTGGAAACGAAGTCTTCGGCAAAGTGTCGCTGATAATTGTGAGAAATACAGCAACGGCAAGGAGAAGGGTGATGCAAAATCCAATTCTTTCACCACTGTCGGTAGGAATGAAAAATATGAGAAGATTCAGCAATGATAAACATATAAGAGGAACAATGACATTGATAATAACATATCGTGGTAATCTCCTAATGATAAGTTTGATGTCGTAAGAGGTGGTTATACCAGGAACTCGTATTACGCTGATTTCGGAATCAACAAACTCCCACGCACCGTTTGGAGAAAAATAACTTTGCTGTACTTTATCAGAGGTGTTGTAAAGACGGATTTCTTCTGGAATTTGTCCCCAGGGTGTGAAGGATAATACACATTCATGCTGGTCAAACGGGTAATACGTAATGTCCATGGTACAGGCAGTCGCGAAGAGTTCACCAGGATAGTAATAAGCCACTCCAGTGTACAGATAACGAATTCCCACCCAGGAGTCGCCAAATTTCTTCAATTTTTCAGTAGAGGTGGTGAGCACTAATGTTGGAGTCCAAAATTGCTTGTTTTCTGCAAATACTTGATATAAGCCACCGTACTTTGATGGATCCCACATCATGGAAACATCAACCCAGTTAAGAGCAAAAACTCCGATTATCGTTACCGTCTGTGTAATTTCATCCACATCGCTGATTGATATCAACTCAAATCCAACGTATAGCACTAATGGATCGGCTTGGTTTTCCACAGGTCGCAGGTTTTTGTTGTAACCGTCTAAAGCATCACTGAGCAGATCTTTTGAATTCTGTAACGTTTGGCAATGACTGTAGTGAACACCATATAAAATACTTAAAACAATCAGGAACGTGTTGACGGGGAGACTTCCGAACATGATTGTCGAGCGTTGTCTCTCTCTGCTTTGCATTTGTCAGCAATGAATGAAACAACTAATCTGCAACATAGAAATTGTAAGTGAATATAAGTACATGTATATTCATTGTAATTATAAAAAAATACTTGCCATAATTCCTGTAAATATCGTTTAATTAAATGGGCAGTTTCTTTGTATTCTCTCTATATCTAGCAATTTACAACAAAACGGTGTGTATTCCTGTCTTCCAAAATTATTACGTATTCCAGTATGAAATTTATAATTTAAAGAAACTATTTAATATGTCGTATATTTTGTTACTGTTTCCTGCATTTATTAAAATTATGGTTCCTGTGGCAAAAAGTAATGATGTCAACAAAATATCCTGTCCAGTTTTCGCGTCGTACAAGGCGGTGCATTTGCGATTGTTTAAAAGTGTACTCTAAAATGTAATACTCTTCATTAAGTTTTTTATAAAAATATTATTTGGATTGATTGACCAATTGATGTGAAGAACCACTTTCAAGCGGTAATGAAATATGTTTTGTAAATATGAAAATTCCTTTCACATAGCCTAATGATGGTGTGAAAAATAATGCCATAACAAAAACATAATCGTTTTAACGACCACAAAAACAATCCTTATTTATTCAGGTATAATAGAATATCAAAGTTTCATTATTAAACCTAGATTTGTATGTTTGCAATTCTGAATGTTCGTAAATAGTTGTACGAACATACATCATTGACCGAAACGCACGATTTGTAAATATCTTGATTATATACCTGTAATTTCATGTAAGTGATAAATAAAAAGAGCATTAAAATAGAAAATATACATATTGAAGGCATGGTTAGTGGAAAAATTGTCAATGGAAAAAATATTTTGACGTCAAATCTTAGTCAACGTTTTAACACAAAAAGTGACCGTAAATTAACACGCCAATGATCGATATTGCCCGCGATATAAACACAATAATATTTCGTGGACATGTAAACAAAATCCCGACATGGTATTTGCTCCAATATTTCCTGATCTGTACATTTTTGGAGATAAGTACTTCAGAGTTTTTGTTCTAATCAAACAATGTGTACTAAAATTAGGGTTACAATAATTGTGCTAATTGGTTTGAACGCATTTAACCGAATACTTCTTTATTGACTAAATAAATTAGGCGACCAGAAAATCAAGGTATATTCATGCATAAATATTTTATCAAAATATGAGCTCTTCTTATTAAAACACTTTATTATAGAAAATGTCATAGTATTGCGAAAAATCAAATGAGATTTCCCATGTCCGCAATGAACATATATAAACAGTAACATTCCAAGGAAGACAAAGGAAATTAGAAAGGACGGTGGAAGTTCACACTTTTCAAAATATTAAATTTTATTAAAATAACAAAATTTACAGATATTCAATTTACTTGATTACCTTCGGAGACAATATTTGTATTAATACTTTCGAAATCACTTACATTTTTACACAAATATTCCACAAAGATATTGTAAATCCAAAATATATATAAAACTTAATAATGTACAATTATTAATAAAAGAAATCGAGAGTAAATCGTCCCCGATATTGCCAATGACTAAATAAATTTTAAGCTAGCGCGAATTTAATATTACATGTGTAGTGTTGTTATACAGATATCATTCTACAGTAAAACGACGGCTAACAATCGGGTGATAATTCACACGAGTACATACTTATAGTAGTACGAATACCAATATGCGATCGCCTGATAGTATCAATGGGTTAATATTTTGCAATATATTGTCACCACTCATTCGTTTTTGAATACTCCTTTTTAGGTTTAAAAAACTATTTCGAAATTTTAACTGAAGAATAACAACTAATTTATGTACTTGATTAGACATCTTTTGTAGAACGACACTGCACATCCTACTAAGTAACTTGATGCTCACGACAATGTCGGTACAGCAGAATGATAAAATTGTCAGTTTTGGGGACTTTCCGTACATTTTAATTGATATATGAGATACTGTCCCCTCTTGAAGTAACTTTAGAACAAATATGGATAGTTTTGGAATTAAAAAAGCTTGATTATTACCCTTTGTCGAACTATTCATTAAAATATTAGTGCCGCTGTATGATTTCCAACTGACGTCACCATGTACTGACAGTAAACAATATTTGCCCTATATGTCAATATGAAAAAGAAGTGATCATATGGATTTAATATTGTTTCCTGCTTGCAAATAGTGACATCACATGTTGCGTTTTCTCAAAATTACGTCACTTACAGAAGAGATTGTAAATCCCATAGCACCGCTTATATATTAAGTGCTTATAAATCTAATGTGATAAACCTTGCATCTATAAGAAACCTGCATATATTGGTTACTTGACCGAGCATTTTAAGCATAACACGTACTACCTCAGCAAAGTCTGTCGTGCAATTGTCAGCATTGTTAGTCCCAATAGCAGACTTCGTTATTGTAGATTCATTGCTGAAAGAGAGATTAAGTTGTTACTGGGAACGCTACATAATAAAGACAATGCCTCCCCACACAGATCCCCGGAAAAATGATAGTCTACAAAACATAAGCAACTGATGAATTACAAGGGTGAACATGCATGGGCACAGGGGCGCAAGGAATGAACTGGTCAACTTGAGTCCTCAGTCTCAGTTGTCGCATAATTGCCTGCTTGGTCTAGATAACAGTCTCAGTCTTAGTTGCTGTAGATTGTCTGCTTGGTCCAGATAGCAGTCTTAGTTGTTGTAGATTGTCTGCTTGGTCCAGATAACAGTCTTAGTTGTTGTAGATTGTCTGCTTGGTCCAGATAACAGTCTCAGTTGTTGTAGATTGTCTGCTTGGTCCAGATAACAGTCTTAGTTGTTGTAGATTGTCTGCTTGGTCAAGATAATAGTCTTAGTTGTTGTAGATTGTCTGTTTGGTCCAGATAACAGTCTTAGTTGTTGTAGATTGTCTGATTGGTCCAGATAACAGTCTTAGTTGTTGTAGATTGTCTGCTTGGTCCGAATAATAGCATTAGTCTTAGTTGTTGTAGATTGTCTGCTTGGTCCAGATAACAGTCTCAGTATTAGTTGTTGTAGATTGTCTGCTTGGTCCAGATAACAGTCTAAGTTGTTGTAGATTGCCTGCTTGGTCCGAATAATAGCATTAGTCTTAGTTGTTGTAGATTGTCTGCTTGGTCCAGATAACAGTCTCAGTCTTAGTTGTTGTAGATTGTCTGCTTGGTCCAGATAACAGTCTAAGTTGTTGTAGATTGCCTGCTTGGTCCGAATAATAGCATTAGTCTTAGTTGTTGTAGATTGTCTGCTTGGTCCGAATAACAGTCTCAGTCTTAGTTGTTGTAAATTGCCTGCTTGGTCCGAATAACCGTCTTAGTTGTTGTAGATTGTCTGCTTGGTCCGAATAACAGTCTCAGTCTTAGTTGTTGTAGATTGCCTGCTTGGTCCGAATAACAGTCTCAGTCTTAGTTGTTGTAGATTGTCTGCTTGGTCCGGATAACAGTCTTAGTTGTTGTAGATTGCCTGCTTGGTCCGGATGACAGTCTCAGTCTTAGTTGTTGTAGATTGCCTGCTTGGTCCAGATAACATTCTTAGTTGCTGTAGATTGCCTGCTTGGTCCGGATGACAGTCTCAGTCTTAGTTGTTGTAGATTGTCTGCTTGGTCCAGATAACAGTCTCAGTCTTAGTTGTTGTAGATTGCCTGCTTGGTCCAGATAACAGTCTCAGTCTTAGTTGTTGTAGATTGCCTGCTTGGTCCAGATAACAGTCTTAGTCTTAGTTGTTGTAGATTGCCTGCTTGGTCCGGATAACAGTCTCAGTCTTAGTTGTTGTAGATTGCATGCTTGGTCCGGATGACAGTCTCAGTCTTAGTTGCTGTAGATTGCCTGCTTGGTCCAGATAACAGTCTCAGTTGTTGTAGATTGTCTGCTTGGTCCAGATA
This sequence comes from Mactromeris polynyma, assembly GCA_032209605.1. Lineage (NCBI taxonomy): Eukaryota > Metazoa > Mollusca > Bivalvia > Venerida > Mactridae > Mactromeris > Mactromeris polynyma. Next base: position 3,443,827 of record JASFXZ010000034.1, on the reverse strand, counting down.
ACAGTCTTAGTTGTTGTAGATTGTCTGCTTGGTCGAGATAACAGTCTTAGTTGTTGTAGATTGTCTGCTTGGTCCAGATAACAGTCTCAGTCTTAGTTGCTGTAGATTGTCTGCTTGGTCCAGATAACAATCTCAGTCTTAGTTGCTGTAGATTGTCTGCTTGGTCCAGATAACAGTCTCAGTCTTAGTTGTTGTAGATTGTCTGCTTGGTCCAGATAACAGTCTCAGTCTTAGTTGCTGTAGATTGTCTGCTTGGTCCAGATAACAATCTCAGTCTTAGTTGCTGTAGATTGCCTGCTTGGTCCGGATAACAGTCTCATTCTTAGTTGTTGTAGATTGCCTGCTTGGTCCAGATAACAGTCTCATTCTTAGTTGTTGTAGATTGTCTGCTTGGTCCAGATAACAGTCTCAGTCTTAGTTGCTGTAGATTGCCTGCTTGGTCCAGATAACAATCTCAGTCTTAGTTGCTGTAGATTGCCTGCTTGGTCCAGATAACAGTCTCAGTCTTAGTTGCTGTAGATTGCCTGCTTGGTCCAGATAACAGTCTCAGTCTTAGTTGCTGTAGATTGTCTGCTTGGTCCAGATAACAATCTCAGTCTTAGTTGCTGTAGATTGTCTGCTTGGTCCAGATAACAATCTCAGTCTTAGTTGCTGTAGATTGTCTGCTTGGTCCAGATAACAGTCTCAGTCTTAGTTGTTGTAGTTTGCCTGCTTGGTCCAGATAACAGTCTTAGTTGTTGTAGATTGCCTGCTTGGTCCAGATAACAGTCTTAGTTGTTGTAGATTGCCTGCTTGGTCCAGATAACAGTCTCAGTCTTAGTTGTTGTAGATTGCCTGCTTGGTCCAGATAACAATCTCAGTCTTAGTTGTTGTAGTTTGCTTGCTTAGTCCAGATAACAGTCTCAGTCTTAGTTGTTGTAGATTGTCTGCTTGGTCCAGATAACAGTCTCAGTCTTAGTTGTTGTAGATTGCCTGCTTGGTCCGGATAACAATCTCAGTTGTTGTAGATTGCCTGCTTGGTCCGGATAACAGTCTCATTCTTAGTTGTTGTAGATTGCCTGCTCGGTCCAGATAACAGTCTTAGTTGTTGTAGATTGTCTGCTTGGTCCAGATAACAATCTCAGTCTTAGTTGTTGTAGATTGCCTGCTTGGTCCAGATAACAGTCTCAGTCTTAGTTGTTGTAGATTGTCTGCTTGGTCCAGATAACAGTCTCAGTCTTAGTTGTTGTAGATTGCCTGCTTGTTCCAGATAACAGTCTTAGTTGTTGTAGATTGTCTGATTGGTCCAGATAACAGTCTTAGTTGTTGTAGATTGTCTGCTTGGTCCAGATAACAGTCTTAGTTGTTGTAGATTGTCTGCTTGGTCCGGATAACAGTCTCAGTCTTAGTTGTTGTAGATTGTCTGCTTGGTCCGGATAACAGTCTCAGTCTTAGTTGTTGTAGATTGCCTGCTTGGTCCGAATAATAGCCTTAGTCTCATTTGTGTTAGATTGTCTGCTTCGTCCGATAAATCGCCTCAGTCTCCGTTGTTGTAGATTGCCTGCATGGTTCGAATAATCGCCTCAGTCTCCGTTGTTGTAGATTGTCTGAATCATTCATCAAGTGCTCTTTATATCTCTGTATAGTATCTTTGTAGTTTTGTTTTCTTCACCTTTCTTTTGTGATGACGATATCCCAGGTAACTATATATGCATAAATAATATTGGTTATAAAAGGGTTTGAAAAAAGATTGCGCTTATACATGGCTAAGAAACGTTTGTGTAATATATATTGTATTGGGGTACTATTATTTATTACTGGAAGGTAAAATACAAACTTAGATATGGTACTTTTCCTTATAGAAATTTCATTATATGGCTAGTTTGTCACGAAACGTTGGAAGTATGTTCCTAAAATCACACGTAAGTTATTCATTGAAATACAGCTCATACATTGTTAAATTGAAATTTCTGAACTTAAGATTTGACTGTATAGTCCAGCGTGGGGTGCATTTTACTTAGCCCTTAGCTTGGTTGGTGGTACTCTCCTTTAGCATCGGGCGCTTATTCCGATACCTTCATATTCACACTCTGCTTTATGATGACTCCCGTTTACTGCGTGTGAATGTAACGGTAGTGGAATCAAAGCGCTGTGTGGGAGCGTAGGTTGGTGGTTGTTTCCCTATATCCCTTCTTCCCTCCTAGATAAGAAGTGATAGACCTTGTCAGTTGTTTTGTGTAGTCTTCTTTACGCAGTTGTATCTGCTTTTCTCTAATAGAAACAACAAACTGTACGGTGCGTGTACCTGGTCGCACGATCATGATATGCTCATTGTATGTTTTCCCCACGACTGTAGCATTAATGAAATATGAATAAATTATCTTCAATTCAATTAAAATTGCTTTAAATTCATCACATTAGTAAATACATGTAGGTTCTTAAATATCAAATTTTGTGTGTACGGAAATTCCCGAAAACGCACGAGGACAAACCAAAGTTTGTTATGAATTAAAGTACTGTGGTGCTAACACAAATTGTGTAGAATCAAAGAAATAGGAGCCCCATTATGAATAATTGTTTGATATTCGAATTGATCTTGCATTGAAATGTTATGACATTTACTTACTAGCCCGGGAGGTTTCTGAGAAGCCATGTAATGATCATTGTGTTGACTTCGCTGAACCACATTGCTAAGGAGTACTGGTTGGTTGATTTGATAGTTAAGGGGATAAGATAGACATTGCAATATACAAACTAAAATGAACAGTGGATATGTAAGGCAATCCCCGCTGTTCAACTCTCCAACGTATGAGACCATTATCTTAATATTAACTAACTAAACAATTCGTAACACAGATTTAGTCAAATCAATATTTGTTTTCCTTACTAACATATTTGTTTTGCGACTTTATAGAATACGTGCATTCTTAAAACTGATCATTTTACTTCTAGACCAGGTAGAATGTATGGCCATACCAAATTATATGTACGTTAAGCGCCAGGTCCATTGTTCAAAACCTACCTACCAGTCAGCAAAAGGCAAACAAAGTGTCGAAAATATATATACACTCAATGGCCAAAATTGAGTTCCCAAAACTTAAGATTTTGTGGAACGTTCTAAAGTATCAGTATGTATGAGAGTAGATAATTCTGTCAATATATGTTCGATTGTAATGATACTTCGTAAGATTAACGAGTCGAGTATGCATGGTAACTGACGCTATGTAGGTAAAAGAAGCGATTGTAAGGCTAGACAAGAGGGGTATTCACACGAAAGAAAATAGCTAAATAACTAGGCGAACAATTTAAGTTCTTTTTAAACGAACAGAAATCCAACGATAAGTTAAGAGATCAGGTTCCTAACTGGATGGAAGGAAAAACGACAATTCTGAACAAGGGAGGTAAATATGGTAGATGTGAGAATATATGTATTGAATGTAACGGTGTATGAAATAGAACGTGTTTTGATGTATATGTACGCTAAATGACGCGAATGTCATTCATTGATCGTAATCAAAACGAAATATTGCAAAGAATTATGCTTCATCATTTAGTTTGGACGGTCCAGTGCATGCAAGCACTTATTATGGTACAAGATAAAATGTTCCGATTGCTGGCAACTGCGTTACCTTAGAGCTACGGACGCGGATCTTATTCGCGATACATCGTCTCTTCATGGTGAAATTTGAAATTTCCTTATACAGGACAGTGTATTATTCCGGATAAGATCTGTTTTCGGCGCAGCCGAACTAATATGGCTTTACTATTTGCATATCAGTGTTGTTCAAACCAATTACATCTTACCACTAAGCCAATTGCACACCGTTTGTAATCTTGACACGGATTGGTTAATATTTCGATAAAGGGTACGTTATATTACCGAAATCCACTGAATTACGGTAAAATTACGGAAATTTTCTGAAAGTAGTTCTATAGAATATTTCAAGATTTATCTAGTGAGTAGTGTTGTTAGTCAACCCTTCGGAAAATGCCCGGTGTTAGGAATTAAGAAGATTCTACTTTTATATACCTGCAACGAATATTTGTAAATGTTTAATCTGATAAATCGGTATGTAACAAGTTTATTGACATGAATGTGTGAGTTCACGACTGATACAATAAGTACTGATAAACTATATTGAAACACACTATGATTTATAGGAGTAATTGTTATCCTACCTCCTACGAAGTCATCTCCGCTTACAGGAATCGGAGTTACTATTGCGTATTATAATCGAGTGGCCAGCAATCATTACAGCATTTTTATGTTGCACAACAATCTTAACCTTCAGATTGCAACTAATTTGCTTGTTTCAGTTTGTACCGACCTTTTTTCAAGATAGTGCTTGTTTTGTTTGACCTCTTAGTGTGACCTTGACATATGAGATTTGGACACGTGCCTTACAGTCAACACACCAGGTCTACAAATGTTTTAGACTCACTTTTGATGTTTGAATTTATGACAGGAATAAGAAACTTTAACGCAATATTTCCTAAGAGTCGACATAGTGACATAGTTGTTGACCCGAGAAGACCCATATTCAAAATGTTCTAAGATATCATGCAGACATATATCCAGACCAGGTTTCATGAAGATATGAGAACTAGATACCCACAGTTTGGATAAAAACTGTTGAAGTTACGACAGGGGTAAAAACTTTAACTCAAGCTTGTTAAAGATATATGGCCTCCAGCCCGGTTTTCGCCAATCTATAAGTTAATTTTTATTATTGTAACAAGTTTGCCTTGCAATGAGAAACTTCATTAACTTAACAATTACATTACATGAGCATCCCAGTTAGCATCCGGGAAAGTTTTTTGTTATAAAAACAAAAGCTGGACCAAACCGGAATGAGACATTCCAATAAACATTTTGATCGGCCACCCGATATATGACAGACCATTAACATTTCTATGCGTATATCAATAACAAACTAAATGTACTTTATGATCAAATAATTTTATTTATCTGTATTGACAACATTATATTACACTGATGAAACAACTGTTCGTTGTCATATGCCAATACTAAGTACTAAACGTGATATTTATCGAGTCTCCCATGTCCAAAATACAATGAATGGTACTCAGATGGCTTCCTGTGTGACAGTACATATTGTCAACAGATATTACATGATTATAGTATGTTCTCGAATGTTGACAATATGTACTGTCATCTGGGAAGCCATCTGATATATATATATAGTATTACGTCGAACAAAATGTAAATGAAAACATTTCAACACTACAAACTGTTTGTGTACAGTTGTCGTCATTTTGTCGTTTGGAATAGTTGCAAGCACCGGAAGTTACTGATTTACAACGCATTTTAATAAGCGTCTACCATTATGAACTTGGGAAACCAGAATTGTCCATGTTTAGCCATGTGATAGTATACTTTCACCCGGTAAAAAACGTACTTTCAGGGTAATAGTACGGAACGACTTTTTAATGAGTAAATTGTATATGGAAATTTAACAAGGCAAAGTCACGTGAGGTATATTAACGTAAAATAACATATCTAAACTCAAACCAAATATAGATTGTACAGCAAGAAAAAATGTTTGATGATTACTGTTTGTACAATAAATAAAACATCTGTTCAATAACAATTTACCGAAATTATTTACATTTCTCCAAAATATGTTTCCACAACTAACAAATGTCATCCAACACATAGACATACATGTATTAAACAAGTCAATGAATATCGACAAGAATGATATCATTTATAATAGCGTGTGTTTTTGTCATTCAGTAAAAATATGAGACATATACAGGATGAAAGTAAATAATTATAAATGTATAATACGCTTTGCTTTCATTTATTGCTATCAATAGATGACAAATGAGGAAGAAACTTCATTTCATTTATTTATATTCTATGGCAAGGTCAAATGTATACTTTAACTTTAAAATGTGCATGACTATACACAAACGCAATTGAATGTAATTATATTACTGTGACCGCCACTCAACCAAACTTTACTCGCTCGTGGAACCTTTGCTGCTCTGTCCAAAAATTATGCCAAACAAAGTTGCAGTTGAAACAACAAGCGCCAAGAAGAAGAACAGGAAACAAAGTCTATCGAACGCGATACTAACGTCTTTCCAGCTTATTTTGGGAGCATCGTTTTGCAATGCGTTTTCATATGTAATTAACGTGTTCTTATTGGGATTCAAGTGCTTTCTGGAACTGATATTTCCCTTGTTTTTCTGAAGCATTTCATCTTCAATCACAGACAGAGGGTATACTTTGTTTTTACCAAATGGGTCAGTGTCAGCTACCTTTCTAATGTTCCTCCGACGAAAACACTGACATCTCATAACATACACTAAGCATTTCCAGAAACAGTTGATTGGCTTGGAGTCGTCTGCGTAGTGAATGGTTAGACTGAAAATTGTTGCCAATGTGATGCAGTTACTAATTATCAGCACAGCCAATAGATAGTAACTGAAGATTGACATCGGAAACGACGTCTTCGGCAAATTGTCGCTGATTATTGTGAGAAAAACAGCAATAGCGAGGAGAATAGTGATACAAAATGAAATTCTTTCACCACTGTCAGTTGGGATAAAAAATGCGACAATATTTAAAAACGATAGGAATATTAAAGGGACAACGACATTCATTACAACGTATCGTGGTAATCTCCTGATGATAAGTTTAACGTTATAACTAGTGAGCACTGAGGCAACTCGAATTACGCTGATTTCTGAATCAACGAATTCCCAGGCACCACTTGGAGAAAAATAACTTTGCTGGACCTTATCAGACGTGTTGTATATGTATATTTCTTCCGGAGTTTGTCCCCAGGGTGTGAAGGATAAAACACATTCATGCTGGTCAAACGGGTAATACGTAATGTCCATGGTACAGGCAGTCGCGAAGAGTTCACCAGGATAGTAATAAGCCACTCCAGTGTACAGATAACGAATTCCCACCCAGGAGTCGCCAGATTTCTTCAGTTTTTCAGCAGAGGTGGTGAGCACTAATGTTGGAGTCCAAAATTGATTGTTTTCTGCAAACACTTGATATAAGCCACCGTACTTTGATGGATCCCACATCATGGAAACATCAACCCAGTTAAGAGTAAACAGTCCGATTATCGTTACCGTCTGTGTAATTTCATCCACATCGCTGATTGATATCAACTCAAATCCAACGTATATCACTAAAGGATCGGCTTGGTTTTCCACAGGTCGCAGGTTTTTGTTGTATTCGTCTAACGCATCACTGAGCAGATCTTTTGCATTTTGTAAAGTTTGGCAATGACTTTTGTGAACACAGTATAAAACACTTAAAACAACCAAGGTGATGACGAGGAGACGTCCAATCATGACTGCCGAAAGTTTTTTCTCTATGATTTGTAAAAAATCAGCAGTGATGGCAACAGGGTGATCTGAAATAGAATCTAATGACATGAGAATTGTAACAGTATATAGTTATACTACAATATATATTAAAAAATCATCGGACATTTTTCTTGTTCCAGTAACTGAAAATCTAATAGAAGGCTTAGGCTGCAAGAAAATTGTGGAATCGGCATGAACAAATGTGCTGACAGGATGACGTATTTTTGTGTGAACGACTCAACTAGCGTTTGAATCCAATTAATGAACGGCAGATTGCCCACCTGTACTAAAAGCATTGTAATATTTCCCCCTTTTCATAAACAAGTTTTGAAAGAATCTGTCGTGGATTTAGATTATAATTAAGGTTCCATGTCACAATAAAAATTAAATAGTATGTATGTATACATCTCCACGTCTCCTTTTGCCTTTTGGGGAGGCTGTGTAGACTTTGTATGTGATAGTTTCTGCTTTCCACGAGCAGAAAATGGCACAACTACCTCAAAAGCGCAATGAGATATGAAAAAATATACATACATGTAAATAATTACAAAAGCAAATAGAACACGAGGCAACATGTAGAAAATCAGGATATACAGCGTACATCTACAGCGTATTTTGTTGTAAAAGCAGATGCATATGCACATTTATGGTATTGCATATACTATTTTATTAAATTACAATTTGGAGTAATGATTACATTTTAATTTGATAACAAATTTATGCAGTAAAGAAAATATTTTGGAAAACATTTTTATTTTGTTTTACTCATTTTTGTTTCAGTAAATGATTATTTAATATTTTTTAGGAATTTGAAAATCAGTCTGATTATTGTGTGGTGAAAAATAACTTCACTTAACATAAATATTTAGCGGGATGAGACAACGGAGTACAAGATGAATCCATACACATATATTAAGCGATCAAAAATGGACTTCAAAATATATTTCATACAAATAAGTTAAAGGACTAAAACAGTGCTAAAATAACTACATGTACAAACAAGTGTTGAGACAATGGAGTTTTAACGTAATAATAAAAATAAAATAAATGATTAGACAATGAAATTCTAAAATGTACACAAACAAATCATGTGACTAGACCATCTAGTTCTAAATTGTTCCTCAACATGTGCATATAATTATTCACTATTATTAAAACACATAAACATTTTTGTGAATGTAATGACATTGGCAAAAGTTTGACCAGAAAACCGAGTGAGAAACGGGCATTTCTATGTATATATTGAAAAGATTATGAATATCTAAAGCAAAAACTAATTTAAAGATGTAATAATTTAAAACTTGAAGCAGTAAAACGTAAATTGCAGGCTTCATAAAGAAACCAAACATTATCAAGGCACATATTTACAATATACTTGCGTACCGAAAGAGGGACCATTCGTGTATTTTAAAACCGTCGGAGACACATTAAAATCCAACAGGTATTGTAAATATAAACTTAATATAATTTGAATACTTACAATTATAATGGAATCGAATTCAGACAAAATAGTCCTCGGTGTCGTCAATAATCATATAGACCCTGACGTGTTCACTGCGCTCATATAATGTAGCGATTGTGAAGAAAAATAAACTCGTATAGAAAATCGGCGGCGAACAATCTGCCGTTAGTTGTCACGAATATATCCTCTCAGCCGTGCACATTTGATATATCGGCCGTCACATGATATAGTTCATAATGGAACCCAATGAAGTGTTTCTTTAGTTTCGAAATCAATCGTTTTGTTTGTTTATTATTTTGCAATATCCTCGTTAGGTTTTTGATGTCGAAATGTTTAATGACTCCATTTAGAATAATCAATACCTCTAAATGGCTGTCCACCAGGAGATTATTCCACGTGTTCTCTTCTGGTACTGTTTACGTTAAGTCTAAATAAACTCTTTGATGGCTGGCCTTGAGAATACTGACACTTATGATAGTTTTAATTTATAATATTAAGATATAGGTCACTCATTTTATTAGTAATGACAACCGGGTTAAAACGATATTTCAAGTTTCCTTTGGGCGTATGTAGGATAAGGCTATACCAATTTCTACGTTTAGCAGGAAACAATGTCACTTTGCGGCACTCTCTTCAGCAACAACCTCTTTAAAAATAGTATAATTTCTTCCGGTTTACTATCAATTTAACCCCTCTCGAACAATAACCTGTTATCAACAGCCACAATTGTCGTCTTACGGAGTCTGTCGCACGTATATGTGTTAGAACCTTTTAATACAATTGCATAAATTTATATATTGTTAGATACATGACAGGAAGTTTGGACTTTTATTACGAGTGTAAAATCAGTCTGAGCAAGCACCATACCAGAATCATCTGTGTGTCATGCAATCATGATTGAGATACGTGTATAAACGTTTCTGAGACGTAATTTAAAGCCAAAGCAGAACTTTAAAACAGCAGAACAAAATAGAAATGCAGTATGGTGTTTCGGGGCATACACGGTTGATATAACTTTACTATCGAATTTGGTCGTTTGCAAATATCAGGTCATAGCGGTCAAACCGTTTCACTTGCTTCAAGTTGGAATTCCACTGGACCGCTGATTTATGAGAAAGTAAAACTAAACATTACAGGAAACTGTATGAATCAAAATTAATTGCCATTAACTAAATATCTAATTTTTGTAACCACGTTTCCGTTGCGTTCTTTTTATACTTCATTAAACATATTCAATAGAAAGTAACGTCTCTAACAGATAAATCAATGTTTTAATTTAGAAAAAAGTATTCACCGTCACTAACGGATGAGTAATAAAATTCGATCACATGACGCTGATTAATAAACGATGATTAATAAATCTATGGTTAATTGTTTGATGTTTCAATTACGAATTCACTAAAGTATCCCATATCTTTTCAGTGTATCCATTAATTAAAATACCCTTTGTCTTGTTAATTATCACTTAATATCTCAAAACACAAATAACCCATTAATTTCACAATGTCCATTTAGTCCATCGGGCCAGAATGTTTGTAGGCCTACAAATTGCATATTTAATTGTATGCTTCGGCAAATATTTGAAAGACAATCGTTAAAAAACACCGTAGACATAGTGAGAGTGCGTAGTAACATGGTTCGTTTGAGAAATCCACACTGGATTGGTACTTCAGCTCTCTATGTTTTCTGTAGGAGTTAATAAACCCTTAAACATTATTTTCCAGTCTGTGTTTGTCCTTTAACCCATAACCGGGGTCCTGTTGACGTAAGAACTAAGGAAGACTGCAACCTTCATCGGTGTATGACGGTATAGCCGAGAAAAGAATACGGCAATACGGCAATACAGCAACGTACATTGACCCCATTCGAGTTTCAATTGTCTTTAGTTAACAAGTGTGGACTAATAGTTTTCTAAAATCCAAAACTGAGACACTTTTGAAAGGGAAAGTTTCGATCGAATAAATTGAATGATGGCGCTTGATTAATATGGTTAGATCTACATTAATTAATGAGAAGAAACCAGGTGGTAATAACAACACATTTTACCAAGAGCTGGTGTTTTCTTTTAGCTAATCTCCTTTCCGTTGCTTTGATCCGCTTTGCTTTTATATTATGCTCTTACGTTCTTTTCTTCTATTCTCCCTTATCTACAATATTATCCTTTTTGTAGTCACTGCCTGCTCCGTTACTCTGTTGTGATCTATTTATCTTTCCCTGCATTAAGATACTATTCTCTTGTCAGTTGGTCACCTCTGTGTTTTTTTCTGTGCTATATCACACATATTCCTCAACTCTGAAGTGCTATATAACACATATTCCTCAACTCTGAAGTGCTATATAACACATAGTTCTCAACTCCGAAGTGCTATATAACACATAGTCCTCAACTCTGAAGTGCTATATAACACATAGTCCTCAACTCTGAAGTGCTATATTACACATAGTCCTCAACTATGAAGTGCTATATAACACATAGTCCTCAACTCTGAAGTGCTATATAACACATAGTCCTCAACTCTGAAGTGCTATATAACACATAGTCCTCAACTCTGAAGTGCTATATAACACATAGTCCCCAACCCTGAAGTGCTATATAACACATAGTCCTCAACTCTGAAGTGCTATATTACACATAGTCCTCAACTCTGAAGTGCTATATAACGCATAGTCCTCAACTCTGAAGTGCTATATAACACATAGTCCTCAACTCTGAAGTGCTATATAACACATAGTCCCCAACCCTGAAGTGCTATATAACACATAGTCCTCAACTCTGAAGTGCTATATAACACATAGTCCTCAACTCTGAAGTGCTATATAACACATAGTCCTCAACTCTGAAGTGCTATATAACACATAGTCCTCAACTCTGAAGTGCTATATAACACATAGTCCTCAACTCTGAAGTGCTGTTCTAATGTCCTGTTCGGCTCTTTGTTGTAACATTCTCTTTTGTTCATTAGCTCAGCTCTGCACTTCGTTATACTGATTTGTTAAGTGCAGTTCTGTTCTGTCGGATCTACTTAAACTCTTCTCTACTGCTATACTCCTTAGATCTCGTCATCTTTGCATTTCCGTTCTACCATGTCCACTGTTTACCTCTGACACATGTCGTCTACAAAGACTACGACTGACATGAAATTAGTTCAAGGATTTCATCATAAAACCTTCAGCATGCAACACCATAGGATAATTGCTGTAATTATTAAAATCTGATTACTTCTTCTTACGCATTAAAATACTTGTTACGGTTGTTACAATATATTGCGAAAAATTAGGGATGATAATTTCATGGACAGACAATGCAAGTCACAGAATTAATGAATTTACGGAGGTCAGAGGGATCACGAATTTATCAATGTTAGAGATCATTTCAAATATTAGAAAATATTGATCAGATTTACAACAAACAGTGCATGTTTAACTCGCCAAAATATGCGCAAATGCCTACATTATGGTTCATCAACTTGGGAAAAAAAGTGTTTTGCGATCAGGAATTGTACTGGAAGGGTGTGCTTTTTAATAACTAGTATCTCGTTCAGTACAGACTTAGCGAAGAACACATTTTGATAAGAGAGTCAGAAAGGCGCTCGCAGAAATTGGGTGTATGTCTTCTAATAACCATGACGATGCTTGGGATGAAATGTAAGGGCTGGTACATAAAAGGAAGAAAAATATTACAATACGGAGTTGAATTAGTCACATTTCTTAAAGTCTATTTGATTGTTAAATGGACGTTTTATATTTCAGAATAATGACATTAAAATATACATTGTATACAGAACAACGAAATTGTAATTATTTATGTTTGATCCACCGTAACTTTCATACAAGATTACCTTATCATTTCAATGATCACACAACCCAACTTAACAAATACTCTTGTTTTCGTTCCATGCTCAATAGCACTAATACAATAACACTATGTAATATTATCCTTTCAATTAATTAATAATACACAATTAAGCAAACGGAATGTCGCCAACGTTGAATAAAGTATGGGGCAATATGCAATTGTGTATTATGTGTTATTTACGGTAATCAATTCAATTAACTAGTTATCTACTTGTACAGGGTCACACTATGTTAATTGCACGCACAATAAGGTCTCCACTCCTTATGTATCTGATATCTTACTCATACTTGATAGTGTCCTGAAAATAATTAACCTGAAGAATGTTTCAATTAAATATAAAATAAACCACAGAACTTAATTACAAAACATCCCATTAAGTCCTATATTATGTTCAGAAAATCCGTATCCTTTCATTGATTCTCAAAGACGTCTACAGGTTTTTAATTATATTTAACATGATTCATTTCCTAGATTATGCAAGAACATATTTAACAGCTGAAAACCATATAGACAGTGTTAGTGAGACAATTTAATGTTAAAAAATAAATCCTGATATAACTTCTACTATAATTTTCGGAGAAAATCAGACGAGAGAGGTTGTTGCTGAGGAGACAGCAGAGTTCGGAGACATAATAAATACGTACGTTATGATACCTTTCAAATGAGTCCGAAGTTGTATATGGCTAGTGTCATAGGAAACCAATACATCATCATTAATAAAATTCGACATTTGCCATTTGTCTCAAAAACTATTGTACTCAATATAAATATGGATTCAATAACTCATCAATTCTAGATTGTTATATATGTATATATCAATAATTAGGTGATAAAATTTGTAATATATTAAAAAGCATCAATAAGTTTTCATTAAGAATGATATGTACATGAATTAGATAACAAAGATTGTACTTATTTTAACAAAATTTGTCGAGATAACATCAGACGAAGACAAGCGTACATGTTCTTTCTTATCTCATTCGTCGCATAGTAAAACTTGAAGTTCAAGATGAAACTACTTTACACATACTTGGCTATACTTCACATATTAATTCTAGGTAAGCTTTGAATGTTCAATTTATATTTAAAACGAAGTCTGTCGGCCAGTCTGTAGGTCGTGCTGTTGGTTTTTTCGTCGATCCGCATCATCTCAGAAACCACCATTTAGATTTCGACCAAACTTTTCCTGAAACATCCGTATGATGTCTAGTTGTGAATTTTTTCGTTGCGTTCATGTTTGACAATTTGTCGGAGCTGCGACTTCTGGAATACCAGAAATTATCCGCTTCATCACCCCTAACCATTCGATTGCTCAATGTTTTATCTGATCTCTAGGTTCGACTAGAACTCTAGTCGGATGTCACCATAGATGTAAACAAAGCAACCTATTTAAACTGCTCCTTGATTTACATGCCGTTTCGTTTTCATTTCTCAAAATAAGGCCATACCAAATTATATCTATGAATAGCGCCAGGTTGATTTTTCGAAACCTACCTACCAGACAGGAAAATCAAACGAAGTGTCGATAAAAACTAAATTTATCTTTTGTATGTACAGTCAAACCTGTCTGTAAAGACCACCCATGGGAACAGCAAAATGTGGTCTTTGTTTACAGGTGGTCTCTATTAACAGATTAAATATCATTGAAAATGGTCTGATGGGATATAAAATTGGTGGTCTTTGCAGACAGGTTTTGCAATAGTGGTCTTTGTTCGCAGGTGGTCTTTAACACAGGTTTGACTGTACTGCGTCTTTCTTCCCACAAACAACGACAGTATACATCAAGACATAAAATACAAACTACACAGTACAAATGTACCAAGTAAATTACTAGATTCAATCAGTTTTAGCTTTGAACATGGGCATCGGTTACCCGACACATTGTTATTGGTTTTTTTTATCAGCTTGCTGAGAACCTACCCGCCTGAGGACGCTAACATAGAACCATATTGGTTGGGCCTTATATACTTGTAAGAATGCAGGTGCAAAGTCGAATTATTCCATTTTTCATGTTTCAGACGAAGTAAATTGTAACTGTCTAGATGGCTGGATGTATTATCAAAACTCATGCTACTTGTTTGGTCATCATGATCTGGATTTCATCGAAGCCGAGGTTTACTTTTGTTCAAATATTAAGTGTCATAACGTCGCGCTTTTATTGTGGCCACCATTTATCTTTAATACTGAGCATGTCCACATGAACACATATTTACTTAGTTAAGCGATTATTCATCTTTTGAATATCCATTGAAGTAATCTCTAGAGTGTGCTTTGATATCAGTCGTCCATTAACCCTTCATAACGGACGATGTAGACATTTGGTAAGGTGTGCTGACAGAACTGTCGATGTTTGAAAATACACATTTGAAATTATAAGAGGCCATACAAGTATTGAGCACTTTTAACTAAGTGTGTGTAAAATTGGCTAGTACTTTCATGCGATGATTCTAATTGTCTGGATTACCTGCCCCTTCTAAGTCGTTATTATTGAATATAAAGTACACAGGGAACCAGACTATGATACTGACTACAGTTACAGACGAATAGTAGTCGGGAGTAGAGCACCTATCTCCAGATCATGAGTTGAGATCCCGCCATTGTTGATGTTTAAACTGAACTTCACATTCCCCGAATTTGTCATGAGTACAGGTTAGTTACCCCCTGTATCAGTCAAGGAGATAGATCAATATAAGCTGTATAGTGAACAATACGCAAGCTTACTGTAACTCTCCAGTGACGCTTGTCTGAATCAGTCAATCATTGTGTTTACATATATTTCAGAGATTCTGCAACCACTATCACGCCAAATTGATTGAGATCGAAACAGATCGCGAAAATACGTTTATGAAGAGCTTTTTAAATGATCTTAAAGGTAATATTGAATAAAGTTAAACATTTTGAACGCCTTTAAGTCTGTAATACCGTGTATAGCATCTCCTCCTCTTTTCATTTAGTTAACATCAGATATTATAGGATAATCACTGAAATTCGTATTTTCTTCACCTTTGATACATGTGGATCGCCCCCCCCCCATAAATTCCACAACCTTAAATATATGTCTCGAGTATAAATACGAATATATACAGAGATCTTTATTATAAGATTTTCAAATAAGTGTATGTTCATTATCTTACAATAAAGAATAAAACCGTCATTGCCGTATTATTAGGCTTGAGCAAAACCAAAAAATGACCAATTAGGTCAAATCCATAAAAATGATAGTGGCTCCAAATATAGTATAGAATATAATTTTATACCTTAGATCCCAATCACTGGATTGGCTTGGTGGATGAAGTAGTTGAAGGCGAGTGGAGATGGCACACAGACGACTCCATTGCCAATTTTACCGACTGGTATACTAACCAACCCAATGGAGGAAAAGTTTCAAATTGTGTCGTTGTCGAGCAACGATTTGGCTTAAAATGGGTTGACACACCTTGCACATCCAGCTTCAAGCCATTATGCGAAAAACCGTAATTATACATTTATGAGTATTAAATAAAAGGTCTCTTTAGAAATGAAGAAACGGTTTTACACTTTAGAAGCAGTATGTTTCAGTAAGTTCCTCAGCGCAATTAAGTCCATAAGGATTTACAAAATACAAAATTACCGACACTAACTTCCGTAACCTCACAATGGTCGAATGTTGTGGAGAGCGTTTTAATGCGAGGTTTATATTATGTCTCCTCTATTGTGATAGAGTAATCTGGCGAGCGCAATAAACATGTAATCATGAATATCCATAGATCACGGCAATATCGAAGTTACCTGATCAACATACATTTAAAACACACTGCAAGTTTTCTATTTGCATTTACATATAGGGAACAAGAAAAGGACTTTATCCGATGTCATTTCAAGTTTATGTTACTTGTACGCGTAATTTAACCACAATCAACGAGTATTTGTATATAAAAACAATATCAAAACACAATAAGATGACGCTTTTAAAAGTTAACAAGAGTATCTCAGATCAAAACTGAGTGTTTTTAATTAAACCCTGAATGATACTGTACGTATTTTGTGGTTGGTAATCATGTCAAATTATGCAATTATTTTTTATTTCAGATTCAATGGTAATGTAGAGATAATCGTTGGTTAAAATCAAAGTTAAAGGCAATATCAAGAATGCTGTGTAAAAGTGATCGTACAATAAACACGATACCGTTAATGCCTGTGTTTTATACTTCTGAAAAAACTTCACAAACAAACATGTAAAAAACTTGTCACAGTTAATGAAACCACATGGGCTCAACTGGAAAGACCGAACATAAATATGTTTGAACTGACAGAACTTCAAGAAATCTCGAGTATCAGGGTTCATGCACAATACATGTATATCCGATGAAATAGAAATAAAATGCGGTACTGTTTATTCACGCTCTCCAAACACGCTTTTTCGGCGCAGCCAACCTAACATGGTTAACCTTGACGCGGATTGGTTGACCTTTCGATGAGGGGTACGTTACCTTACCGAAATCCATCAAATTTCGGTGAATTTACCGAAATCCAATTTGGATCTGGAATGACCAGCAATCGTAACATCTCTGCATATTTTATGTTGCACAACAAATCTTAACCTTCAAATTGCGCCGACCATCTTTTTTCAAAATATTTCTTGTTTATTAATCGTTTTTCAAAAATCGGGATATGAAGTACCATTTTTCAATGCTTGTTTTTGATGCAGAACCCAGTCTCACTTTGTAAATTGTTTCCTGGGCTAGAACTTTTACAACTATCGCAGGTCGATCAGTGCCAGAAATTTAGAAATGTCACATTCGGTGCATATATTATAAAATTCCTAAAATATAGCCAAAAATACGGTGCCTTTAACTCAAGTTATATATGTCCTACGTCGGTACTGTTTCACTCATTTTGTTAGTACGTCAGTAAGAGAAATGAGTTTTGCTCAAATTAGCTCGAGGGCAGAACTCCCAAGTTCACAGTACCGTGCAGTAACGAGCCTAAAACCTCTGAAATGGACATAATTCAACTGTTATTGTAATGTTCAAACTACACAACAAAGACTGTAAAGGTGGTTGTCGTCATTGTAGCACCAATGTATAAAAAGAAAAGTACACTAGATAAAGCCAATTACAGACCCGTTAGCCTTTTACCTGTTATGTCAAAGGTGTTTGAGAGAGTCATCCACACTCAACTTATGACTCTAGTTGAAAACATTTTTAACCCATTGTTAAGTGCGTTTAGACCAGGATATGGATGTAACACCACTCTATTGAAAATTGTTGAAGATTGGAAGGCTTCCCTAGATAAAAATCATTATGTAGCTGCTATTTTGATGGATCTCTCAATGGACTAGATTATAAGTATGTCTCTTTGATTGATAGCTACCTTTCAAGTAGAAAAACAATGTTTTAAGATTGGGGAAGTTCCTCAGGGGTCGATCTTATAGGCCCCGTAAGTTATTTAACATATTTATCAATGACATCTTTGAATTTGTATCAGACTCCAACCTGTACAACTTTGCAGATGATAACACTCTTTCTTACAGTAGTACCTCACACGAAGACCATGTTTCAGTTCTTGAAAATGACAACTTAATTAAGTCTAATTAACTGGTTCTATGATAACAAAATACAAGCTAACCCTGAGAAGTTCCAGGCAATATCTCTTGGAAAGAAGACCCACGACCTTAATATTTGTTTTAATTTTAATGATGTAAACATACACTGTGAAAACGAAGTTGTTCTGCTTGGTGTGACCTGAGATTTTATGCTCAATTTTATTTCCCAGGTAACAAACATATGTAGAAAATCATCAAGACAATTAAATGTAATGAAAAGGATAGGCCATAATTTAAATAGACTGTAAACTCACTATGTATCAATCTTTCATACTATATCCAACTTTAACTATTGCCCACTTGCATGGCATTTTACCAGTGAAACTAACACTAAGAAAATTGACAAAAATACAGGAAAGAGCATTGAGATTTATCTATGATGATTTTGTTTCAGACTATGACACTATTCTCGCCATGTCAGGTTTCCCATCCCTTAAAATCAGACGCTTGAGATTTATAGCCCAATATTTTTTTAAATCTTCAATAAAAGTGGATTTACTTATTTACATGAGTTGGTTGATCTTAAACAACATTCTTACAACTTTAGGTATTCTAATACAGCTAAGCTACCCAAACCAAGAACAAAGATGTATGGTATAAACTCTTTCAGAGTCTCAGCCGCAAAACTTTGGTATAACTTACCAAACCATTTTCGTCAAATGTCATCCTTGAATACTTTTAAATCCCTTCTAAATTATTGGAATGGAACAGTCTGCTCCTGTCCGTCATGTGCAGTTTCTTAAATGTGCGTTCTGAGTCTCTGGAAGAGCTTTATAGGTTTATGGGTTATGTTGCAATATGTAGCTTTTCCATGTGCTTGCTTTGATGAAATTGTTTGTTCTGCTTTTGTTTTCTGTATATGTGAAATGAGCTTTTTATGTTCTTACTATGCGTTGTCATGTATACCATGTCAGAACTGTTCTTGTGTTTCATATTATTTCCTGTATACAACTATTATATATGTAAAATTCTGCTTTGCTCCAATCTTAAATAGTTTTACAATAACATTTGTATTTACAATACTCACTTGTGTGTGTATTGCTATAGAGCATCCTTTAGTAAACATGTATACATCATAATGCTTATATAATAACTCTTATTCAACAATACCTCTCCAGTTTTAATAGAATGTTAACATGTAACTGAACTTACTCTTAACTATTGTAAGTAGATGCCTCACTAAAATTTGACATATATGTATGTCTTACTTGATTGTATCTTTTAAATATATCTGCCTGTGATATTTATATTTTAGGCATAACCTTTATTTTTATGTAGTTGTATTGCTGCTTGTTTCATGCCTTGCTTGCCTAACTCACGTGTATTTATGCATGCTACCTTGTTTTATGTAAATGTACCTGTTAGGTTAAATGTGTTGTAATCTGTTTTAATGTTTCTTTATAATAGACGGGACAAAAGCTCAGTAGAGCTTGTGTTTATCATGTTGTTAAAACCGACTTCTAAATAAAGTTTACTTGACTTGACATGTTCAATGTACACAACAAAGACCGTAGGTGGTTGTCTTCATTGTAATGTTCAATGTACACAACACAGATCGTAGGTGGTTGTCTTCATTGTAATGTTCAATGTACACAACACAGATCGTAGGTGGTTGTCGTCATTGTAATGTTCAATGTACACAACAAAGACCGTAGGTGGTTGTCTTCATTGTAATGTTCAATGTACACAACAAAGACCGTAGGTGGTTGTCTTCATTGTAATGTTCAATGTACACAACAAAGACCGTAGGTGGTTGTCTTCATTGTAATGTTCAATGTACACAACAAAGATCGTAGGTGGATGTCGTCATTGTAATGTTCAATGTACACAACAAAGACCGTAGGTGTTTGTCGTCATTGTAATGTTCAATGTACACAACAAAGATCGTAGGTGGTTGTCGTCATTGTAATGTTCAATGTTCACAACAAAGACCGTAGGTGGTTGTCGTCATTGTAATGTTCAATGTACACAACAAAGATCGTAGGTGGTTGTCGTCATTGTAATGTTCAATGTACACAACAAAGACCGTAGGTGGTTGTCTTCATTGTAATGTTCAATGTACACAACAAAGACCGTAGGTGGTTGTCTTCATTGTAATGTTCAATGTACACAACAAAGACCGTAGGTGGTTGTCTTCATTGTAATGTTCAATGTACACAACAAAGATCGTAGGTGGATGTCGTCATTGTAATGTTCAATGTACACAACAAAGACCGTAGGTGTTTGTCGTCATTGTAATGTTCAATGTACACAACAAAGATCGTAGGTGGTTGTCTTCATTGTATTGTTCAATGTACACAACACAGACCGTATGTGGTTGTCTTCATTGTAATGTTCAATGCACTAAACACAGATCGTAGGTGGTTGTCTTCATTGTATTGTTCAATGTACACAACAAAGACCGTAGGTGGTTGTCGTCATTGTAATGTTCAATGTACACAACAAAGACCGTAGGTGGATGTCGTCATTGTAATGTTCAATGTACACAACAAAGATCGTAGGTGGATGTCGTCATTGTAATGTTCAATGTACACAACAAAGACCGTAGGTGGTTGTCGTCATTGTAATGTTCAATGTACACAACAAAGATCGTAGGTGGATGTCGTCATTGTAATGTTCAATGTACACAACAAAGACCGTAGGTGGATGTCGTCATTGTATTGTTCAATGTACACAACACAGATCGTAGGTGGTTGTCTTCATTGTAATGTTCAATGTACACAACAAAGACCGTAGGTGGTTGTCTTCATTGTAATGTTCAATGCACTAAACACAGATCGTAGGTGGTTGTCGTCATTGTAATGTTCAATGCACTAAACACAGATCGTAGGTGGATGTCGTCATTGTAATGTTCAATGCACTAAACACAGATCGTAGGTGGTTGTCGTCATTGTAATGTTCAATGTACATGTACTTAACAAAGATAGTAGGCGGTTGTCTTCATTGTAATATACACAACACAGATCGTAGGTGGATGTCGTCATTGTAATGTTCAATGTACATGTACTTAACAAAGATCGTAGGCGGTTGTCTTCATTGTAATATACACAACACAGATCGTAGGTGGATGTCGTCATTGTAATGTTCAATGTACATGTACTTAACAAAGATCGTAGGCGGTTGTCGTTATTCATCAATGTCAACAAGTGGCTCATAGTGTGCCGAGCAATATAGTAGAGAAACAGAATTATTATTTTTTTGATAGATTTTTATATATGACTACACCACATTTCAAACAATTGAATTTATGACTTGACGCTTGCAGTGAGATCAATGAAAGACTGTAAAACGTTACTTTTGTTTCCCAATAGATTTAAAATGTGGATGCATTTGAGTAATCAAAGGACTACACTAATGGAATGTCAAGAAAAAAATTTGAATCCTAAAAATCAATTAATATCGGCAATGACGTCTGTACATAGTCAATTATGTAGTTATAGAGCTACTGGATTTTCCCATTCATCAATACACACTTGGGATAAACAATTTGAAAGACATTTAGAAGCGAATTCATCTAAGCGGACCATAATTACAAATTAATAGAACTAAACAAATTAATGGCGTGTTGAATGATATACCTTATGAACTACCAATTTTAATAGAAACTGTTAACTTGCCTTTTAATAATACATTAAACGAATCAATAAATCACTTATGATTTTGTATTATGTAAAACAACTATCGGGTACAAATAGATCTTTAATGAGGCAAAGTTCAGATCAAACAGAATACAAAATCTTAAGGGCTGTGGGAAAAAGGTCAATTTAAAGTTGACATCATCCAGCATGCTACCATTCTAACTGCGATTGCATAAAAAATACACACTAACTGTATACAATTCATTTAAAGCATCTCAGTCAATGTTGTAAATCAAACCTTGGATGCATATCGAGTATAAATTGACAATTTGTTAATTGTCCACTGAAAACTATTCACATGAAATCTTTACTCAGCTTACGTAATACTGGAGTTCAGTTGCAATTTGAGAGAACATATAAATGTGATTATGTTATCATTTAGTAAAAAATTTTTCCAGTAAAAGCCAGGATTTAAAAATTGACCAAGGGCAATAACTGTTTATAACCGAGATGTCAATTGATGACATTAGATGATCATATTGTATTTACACAAATGCTAGATGAAGCACAGTAAGGTATCCTAATAGCCTAACCTTGCACACTTATAGCACTGTGTTCAGGTCGGGTAAAAGCACGATAAAACAGCATTTATTTACAATATTTCTAATACGGCATGTATTTTTTTTGGCTAGAAAACAGTTGAACAAACTCCTGAAAAATATAATAAAAAACATAATCAAACATAAGACTCAAACATTGTAACAGTAAGACAGTATATTTAAAAAACCTCATCTTCAACGTCAATGTCCATGATTAGCAGAACTTCTACCATAAAAAGTGTGTTGTTAGCTCTTTATTGTCTTGGCACCAAAACTCTAAAGCAAAACGATTTTATTTTTCATCATTTTCTGTTGATCCACTATCCAAGTTAGTTGGCCTAGATTCGACTATATTTGGGGTTACATACTCATAAGAAGACGTCATCGCTCACTTCTAAAGACAGATTTTCATCATATGTGCTTGGATTTATATCTGGTATCAATCCCATCAGATATGGCGACATCCCACAAGATGAAAATCTTAACTGATTTCCGTTATCCCCACCTACCATTGGAACGGAGTTCATATTATTAAACCTGACATAATCAGTCAATCCAGCTGTCATGCTGCCAGTAAGAGGAAGCATAGGGGTGTTGATATATGGATTATACGGTTCACAGTAAGGTTTAGGAGTTGTTAAAGACTGTATTCTATCCTCAGCATTGTCTTGGCTCTGTTGCAAGTTGCGTTGAAAAGCATTTGCATTAAGCATAGGAAATGAAACAACTTTTGGCTTGCCAGGACAACCATCCAATTGTATTGGAATGATATCGGACTGATCCGAAAAATCATCCAAACAATGAAATTCATCAGAATAAGAACTCGCCTCGTCAGAAATATCCGAAAGACTAGATTTATCATCTAATCTTAAAAATGATTCAATGCCTGTATCTCCTCCACTAGCAACTTTTATGTCAGAATTTTTCACCACAGTGGCTTCAATTTCCTTTGCAAAATAATCAGAACTGTTCGGCTCTATACATTCCTGCTTCAAAACCAAACCAGGTTTCAATTTAAGAAGTTCTCCAAGCAAGTTACCACTATTTTGCGGATTCAGCTTTATCTGAACTTGATCTGATCCATTGCTGGTTTTTGTTTCAATAATTAAGAAAGTTTGCTTTGCACTGTTGATGCAGTCTTTTGGTGCTTCCTCCGTACATTCTGAACTAGTACTATGTATGGATTGATATTTCTCTTCCCATTTCCCCAGATGGGAATCCTTTTTCAGAGGTTTGGTTCTGGGGTTGTTCAATCTTTTATCTGTTACACTATCAGCTAATTGGGTTTCAGCAACAGATCTGATCAAATCAAAATTTGGTTCATTTGCTTTTATACTGTCCCTTATCATTCTTCTCTGTTCTGTTTCTACATGCATTTTGTCGGTTATAGAGACGGTAGGATGATTAACAAAGTCAGTTGGGAAATCAAGGACAGTTGAACATCCATTTGACAGATGAATCTGTTGTCGATATGGAAATGATTTTGGACCCATTGGTCCGTAACAAATTGTATTACAAACAGAATTAGTATACTTAGCACTTTCTGGAAGTTTGTTTGAATTGCATGCA
This sequence comes from Mactromeris polynyma, assembly GCA_032209605.1. Taxonomy (NCBI): domain Eukaryota; kingdom Metazoa; phylum Mollusca; class Bivalvia; order Venerida; family Mactridae; genus Mactromeris; species Mactromeris polynyma. The sequence goes on along the minus strand of JASFXZ010000034.1, from coordinate 3,419,844 downwards.
TAATTATCTGATGAACTTGGAACAATCATGGATCGACTTGGTCCTTGATATGCGGATGATGAACTCTTGGAACTTTCTGCATTTATTCTCTTTTTAGTTGGATAAGACAAGTAGTACTCTTTGGCCATTGTGCATGTGGTTGTTTGGCCTTTGCCAACAGGCATCAATAACGAATGTTGGGAAATCAACTTGCTAATAGTAGTCCGAGATTCTGACAATGATGTTGTTGCATTTTCCCTCTCTTGCCAAGATGAGCACATGTAATTTCTGATTTCACTGTTCTTTTCATTAAATCTATTCTCCTGTCCAGAATCACTAATTTGATTGCTCTGAATGGGCAATTTAGACAATAAATCATCATATCCAAGAGATACTTTTTGCCTACTATCCCTTGAACTGTCTCCAGTTTTTGACAAATCCATTGACTTAGAGTTATCAAACATGTCTTGAAAACATTTGAGACGGTCTGAATTTCTAGATACACTATCCCCGATTGAGTTAGAAACTTGTTGATCTGCAGATTTAGATAATTTTCTCATTTTGTGCACAGGCTCCTCATCCAAGGGTGTAGACGCACATCTTTTTGCATCACTGGAAACCTTTACAACATTATTTCCTGCACCAGAGAGCCCCACCATGACATTTTTCTCAGCAGAATTGCTAGATTTTCTCAATACTTCAATCTGAGTGTTGAAACAATTACTACTTTCTGATTGATGCACTGTAGTTACAGTTGATTTAGAATTAGGATTATAACCCAATGTACGCTGGTAATCAGATTCATTTATCTCACCAGGTATCTGGTGCTGACAGTATGATGTCTTAAAGTCAGCATTACCATGTTTGATATTCAACTGAGATGAATTTGTAGCATTTGGTATTGACACCAAACCATGACTTGCAACATGTACAGGGAGTACAAGTTTAGGTCTTATAGCTTTCAAAGAATCTTTCTGCTTGGAATCCATCTTGTTTGATGTTGCCGAGACCAACTGATTTGATGAACCAGACAAGGACACAGACATTTTCTGTACCTCTGTCATTGGTTTCTTGGTTGAAACCGATGTCCTAATACAAATGTTATCTTTAATTTTTGGCGCAGGACTTCCATCACTACCAGTACAGGCCTTTCGACTTCCCTTCTGAAATAGTTGAAAACTACTTATTGGATTTTTAATACACATTTGTATGGACATGGCGAGTAGTGCGATGTATGGCCAGATGAGCCTTCAACTAGGCTCTAACAGCATCAAATAACATGGGGTTCCAACAGGTGCATAAAGACGAATACTCATTTTCAATTTAATTAACATCGAAAAAGTTCGAAAAGAAAACAAGTTTGTCAATTACAAACAGATGAACCAAGTTTAAAACAACAATTTTGCTTACCATTTTTACACCTTTGTGTGGCTGACTGTCAAGTACTTTAATGCCATTTTGACGCTTACAACTGTGGTTGACAGGCAATTCTATGGGGTACAGTGCTACTGGGCGTGGTACTCTAGGAATTGTTAGAGTCTTGTCCTCCGTCACATCATTGGAATCGTCCGAGTCTCTTCGTCCTAACATTTATTCAACAAAATATACATTAAGTACAAAGAGAAACAAAATGTACAAGACATATACAATGGATGACCAAAAGGTTTGACACACCGTTCATAACATGAATATTTAACTTATTTCAGCCATAGAAGTTACAAATAATGTATACAAAAAACATTTTTATCATTTCGAAGACTTTGTTTGATATTTAACATTACCTTGGTTTTATTTCACTGAAGTTCAAAATACATCACTGCACGTCAAAATGCCATAATGTTAGTCCAGGTTAAAATTCCATAGACATACTATTATGTATAGACAGAAATAGCGCAGACAAAAAATTCATACATAAATCATCAGAGGGCTAGATCTAGATATAATATGCACATCTCCTTATGGTAGTGAGGCTTCCCATGAAATGCAAGACAATTCAAATTCCAAACACAAAAGTAGCTGCCAAGAACACAAACAAGAATGGAAACGATGGTCTTACAAACGAATGGACTGAGGAAGCAGCGACTATATGCTTCCCATTAGTGGCCTTCAGAAAAAAGTTCATGTGAAAAGCATAAGATTAATTTTGTTTCTTATATGAATCGTTCATACCTGACACAATGATAGTTATGCTTTTATTTGGACCTTCAGAAATCTCTAGTTCTTTGGCATTTTGGGCTTGCTGACTTAGCCATATTCCTGTTCTTCCCTCAGAACTGCTGCATTGCCTGCATTTTGATTGATGTTAAAATTGCATAAATGGTTAAACAGACGATTTCACAATTGTATACTTCCTGAATATGTTAAATTTTAACTAATAGTGTTTTTAGGGCTTACTTGAAAAGATTGCACAGAATGTACTGACCTTTACATGCATACGAAAAAGCACACATAAAATTATCGAGTCAAAGTATGGATATCTTGGAATCATTCATGTGAAATTCAATTAGGAAACACACTTGGTAATTTCACAAATCCATTCAATGAAGATAAGGGGTGTCAACTGTACTATTTCAATGAAACTAAAAAATATTGGCAATCAGTCATGGACAGTTCAAGGGTTTTAAAACATAATCAAACCATCAGTTACAGTATGGAAAAGATTATCAACAAACACAAAATCTACAAAACTACACTGAGGATAATAGCACCTTAGAAATAAATCTGTTCAAGTACATGAATAATAAATCATTGCATGGAAGGACTTTATGAAGACCAAATCACATACATACTTGAGTAAAATGCTTTGTTTTAATGGAAGGGTATCAGTCTTCTGTTCCAACTGCAATCTCTCTTGATTACCTGATAAAAACACATAATACATCAAAGTACATGTAGTTTGCAATAGTCTGGCAGCAATAAACACAGCAATGCTCTTTAATACCAGCCAATGAAATTATATTTTTCTAAACCTATGTGCTTGCTTTTTTCCAATTCATGGTTCATACAGAACTTTCCAAAAAAATTCAAGTACTTTTCAAGGACTTTTCAAGTACCTTTTCCCCATTTTCATGGACTAAAAATGTAGAAATTTTTGTTAAAGAGAAAGAGGGATCCAGTGTATTTCAAGTTCAAGTTTATTCCCCCAATGACCACTGCAGCATGAATAACATTACACAGGGTGAGGATTACTTTAAGAGGGCATAAAATGTGTTGATTACCGTACCATACTGTATTACCATACTATCGCCTACTTGGCCAATAGGCCCTGTCGAAAATAGGTCCATCATTTTTCACATTTTTCATCATTGTTCATGTTTGTTTCTTTTTGTCATTTTTTCTATTCGCAGCAGAAGAATTAAAGGGTAATTTCCCATAATTATTAGTTTTTTTATCAAAATTCAAGTAGTTTTCAAGGAGTTTTTGTGTGTTACAAATTCAAGTAGTTTTCAAGGAGTATGCATCAAATTCAAGGACATTTCAAGACTATGCGAACCTTGCAATTATACAAATTCACTTTCAATCATTCAGTCTGCCAAAAGCAAACATTGGTCAAGGAATTCAAACTTCACCTCTTGATTAAGGGAGGTAACTCAGGTACATATTTATTGCAAACTATAAAACATAACCATAATGGTATCAAGCAAGTATGTATGCTTTTTAATTTAGTGTTTCCTGTAGAATTTATGAAATAGATTTAATTTTTTTTAGATGTTAGTCAGGAATTCTGGGGAAGCACAGTAGTCGAGGGGCAGAGCGGCCGACTCCTGATCCGTACAGTAAAACCTCGATAATAAGACTACCCTTTGAACCCTTGAAAACTTATTATTGAAGTGATCTTATTTGGAGGTTGAATAAAGAGCGAAACATTGAAAATAGACTTGAAAATTGTGTTCTTAATATCATGGTGGACTTATTATATTGAGGTGGTCTTTAAGTGAGGTTTTACTGTAGGTTGATTTATTCTCACGATTTGTCTGGAATCAGATGTCATTCACACAATACATTTCTAAACAAGTCCAGATAGTTACTTATGTACTAAAGGTTAAAACGTCATACCTTGTGGAAGTGACACTATGATACAGTTGGCAAGCAATTTGTCTGAAATCAACAGTTGAATGTATTGACTTGTCTGCAAAATCAAAAAAATCATATCAGTACTTTTCTATTATGTTATACCTTTAACAACAAAACTTGTTAATACACAAAGTCACAGTAGGTGAAGGGTACAGCGTCTGAATGCAAATCCAAAGGTCTCGAGTTGGAATCTGACCTTAGCAAGACTGAACAACAAACTCAATAATCCTTAAATAAGGCGCAATAATGGGTTAGTAATCAAGTAGCAGTCATGCTAGTGTAAACTTGTTTCACAATGAATCAATGTTAAAACTATTCATAAAGAAAGATGCACATCATACCAAGTGCCATCTGTTTCATTCCAAATACATTTAAATTACAATCCACTCAGTTATCCTTCTCTTTATAAGAAACAAGAAAGGGCAAGCCTAATATCGCAGAGAAAGATATCAAATTAAAATCCACTAAATTTTGTAGAAAATGACTATATACCTTGCGCTTGCTTTCAGGTTTATTTGGATCAAAGTCACACAGCACGGCCAATAATGTTCGATAAATATCTGGACAGCACGAAAAATTTACTTTCAGCATATTAATAAGAGAGACCTGAGCCACTACATCCAGACATCTCAGATCTTCAGATTCCATGTTGCTTGTAGATGTCTGTCTTCTAGATGCAACGATAAAAATAACATTTAATAAAAAAAAAATAGATTTTAACAAATAAAACTAATAGCTTCATTCAGGGCACATGTTTGGTCATTTTTAGGGCTGTTTTATGAGTAATGTTATGGGTTTATCATTACCAACTAAAAGTAGTAAGATATCACCGCTTACATTTCACTCCAAGTCACCTGGTGCCAATATACACAATTTTGGTCCAAGCTGTCACAACAATGAATAAAAAATTCTAATAGGATCAGAGTTACATCCCTTTTATCTATTATGACAAAAGTTGTCCTATTTGATTTAAAATGTTAAAAATTAGTGAGAAAGTGATAGCACTAGAAATGACTCACATTTCGTATTTTTATTTTTAAAAGAGCCTCCGAGAGATTTAGTTATTACAGGAAGACCACATGCATAAGAAAATGCCTCCCCACACAGACCCCAGGGAAACAACAGTCTACAAAATAATAATTAGGGACTGAGGAGGTGCAAGGGTAAACATGTACGGGAATGGGGGAGCAAGGATTGACTCATTATTATATTGTAAAATGTTGCATAGGGTAGGGTTAAACGGCTGCCTGATTAGTTCTGTCCGTAGATCACTGTACTATTGTTTAGGGGGTTGTGGGTTCGAGCCTCACATGGGCACACCTTTTCCCCTTGATTTAATTTAATGGTGGCAGCAGTGTGTGAAGGCCCATGGTGGTCGAGTCTCAAATGCCTGAGGGGAGGAGTGTCATGGTGTGGAGTTAGACGCTTGTCTGGTTAGTTCAGTGGATAGAACAAACATTGTACTAGTGTTAAGCCCAATAAGGTGGTCGTGGGTTAATTGGAGCGACACGTCGAACGCACTTACCCCTTGATTCGACCGACCTTATAACTTCACTCTAGGTTCAATCAATTAAAGACAAATTACAAATACTTTGTTAATGAGTCAACTCAATAATGCTGTTAAGAGTCATTAAAACTAAATTATACATGGATATGAATACATAAACTTGATAATCACTGTGATTTTGAGTGTGATAACTGATATTGTAATGAAAGTTGAAACTGATCGTGAAACAATGTATTACTATTAGGACACCACACGATAAACTGGTCAATCTCTCACTTGTTGAGAATTTTACCTATTAACCATTGATATTCTACATAACAATTGTCTTTTCCGTCAAACAAATGATTTAACCTCTCTGCAACATTGACGCCAGAAACACATCCACGTCGTCTGCACGTTGAAAATGCCGGTCTGCAAATTAAGCACCAGAATGCGTCTACTGCCGTGCTAAAATTGTAAACCAGTCAAAGCGATATATTGTCCGAGAGTTCTCTCCCTTGGTGTTGCCACTTCCGTTTCGAATGACGCCTGTACAAAACGGTGAAATATTTGTTTCTACCTATAAGTTAGTATATCATATCCAGGTTTACTTAGTTGAGGATCAAATTTCGCGTGGTTTATAATTACGGTTTAAGTAATGGCGGACTCTGGTGGAATAATGAGGGATGAAGGGATTTCTGATGTGTTGTCGAAAAATGGACCGGAGCCGGAGGGTCAAGGTTTGGGGGAAAAGAGACCTTCGGTTGATATTGAGGTTATGGAGTACCATGATGACGCTCGAAATCGAAAGAACAGTTCAACTGACAGAAATGAACACAGAAGTCCCTCTGCTGACAGAAACCCTTCCCAAGAAAAAACTTTGGATTTGTCTGATCCAGATAGTGTTATTCATATGCTGGAAACCTGTGATTTGACAGAAGAAGATACAGAGGACTTATTACAGGAAGCCTATAATATGAATAGAAAACTGAAAGAAATGTTACGTCGGAATGAAATGGATTCCGAGCCTTCAAAGTCAAAGGCTAGATCTCCCAACAAACCCAGGGGTGGCGCTAATCATAGTAATGGAACACAACCAGGGTCTGACGCAAGCTCAAGACAAGGCTCGTCATTTGGTATAAGAAAAGTTTTACCACCAATACATCATGGTGGTGGAAAAGAAACGAGTGTATACGCTATTCAAATGAGACGGTCAAAGACAACTTTTCAAGAACCAAAGTCTCAATTTGGTGGTGCAGTGCCCCGGTCTAAGTCTTCAAAAGATGAAGTTCGAAAGGTAACTTTAAAATTAATTAATTCTATTCTTTCATAAGATTAGCTTTATATTTTCCATTTAAAGTGTAGTTCTTACTGTAATATTATGGTAGTTAATATCACAGAGTGAAAACTAACATGACCCCACCTTGGATTGAAACCGTATCCTCTTTACGCATGAAAGCGACACTCCGAATCATGTCACTAAAGAGCTAGCTCATCATCAAGGCTGTTTGAAGTTGCCGAAATCGCCACAATATATTTGGTGTTTTCCTGTTCAGTCAATAAAATGGATATCTGATTAAACTAATACATATGGTATGCTGTTCTCTATACATGTGCTACCTTTTGCAGTCTTCAGTGTAACCCATTTGCTGGAAGCCACAAGTGAAATCAATTTAAAACTTGCTCTCAATGTTTAGGCTCCAAAACAATACATGTCATCCTGATTAGGATTTATATGGAAACATTTTAAGGCAGGTTATTAAACTATACACACTTTTTACTGTAGAACAATCAATTGTCTAAATACTGACCAAGTATTCAGAGTTCTAAGTTTCACTTCCATTATATATTATATACTACATGTATTGATTTTTCTTAAATAGCGTTTGTAACCAATATAGATCTAATATCACTATCCCACTGTTCTGTATTTGTGAAAAGTAGATAAGATCAATAGCAGCCTGTTTTGTTTTGGATAAATTTACATAATGTAATTGAAATGTTTTGTATTCTAATTAAATGTATCAATTTAAGATACCTGAGTACATGTAGTGGTCATATCTTTAATTCAAAATAGTTTGACTTATGTTGATCAACAGTTTGTTCAACTCTGAGGGCTGACATGTTCAACTCTGAGGGCTGACATGTTCAACTCTGAGGGCTGACATGTTCAACTCTGAGGGCTGACATGTTCCACTCTGAGGGCTGACATGTTCAACTCTGAGGGCTGACATGTTCAACTCTGAGGGCTGACATGTTCAACTCTGAGGGCTGACATGTTCCACTCGGAGGGCTGACATGTTCAACTCTGAGGGCTGACATGTTCCACTCTGAGGGCTGACATGTCATTCTCAAATGTTCTCCTGCACTTGATATTCAAACTTGGCTGTGAAAATAATAGTACGGTAACACAATAAAACTTGAATACAACAAAGATCAAGTGTGATACACAGATAACTTTGATATTTCTTCATAAAGTTCTCTAGAGTATAAAGCATGCTTTGTGGTTTCTTGACAAAGTTTCCAGCTCTGTTTGTCTGCCAAATAATGGACACACAGACAGGAATTTTGCTTTTAAGTTTATCTACTTGCTGTGTTTGGCCAGGGGCTTTACTCTAAGGCCTTATTATCTATGCTACATTATGGATGCATTTTACAAATTCATTCCTAATGAATTTAGGAGAACTTACTCCTGTTGTTTATTTTTACTCATAAAAGTCTGTCAAAAGACTTAAACAAAGAAATCACATAAATCAGTTCTCCAGATAAGAATTGACTGAATTGGGTGAAGAAAACTCATAAAAATAAAAATAATTGAGTGAAATCGTATGATTGATCAATAAATTGAGTGATTTTCACTCAGTTAGTTTGCAATAATTGAGTGAAACATTGAAAATGGTCAAATTAAAGTAATTCTAATGCCTTACCTTGATTTTTATTTGAACAACTCTTGATTTGCACTATTATGACAGAGTGATGAAAATGAATATGAATATTATGTTATTATTTTAATGAACTTGGAAAATAAGTAGTTTTAGCAATATAGAATTTTAGAGTCTTTATTAATAAGATTAATGCAGTTAATTATCTATATCATGGAAGCATACTACATTGTAATTAGTTAAGTCTGGTCTGATAAGAATTAGTAATCATATGGTCAGAACACATTTGCATAATGTATCCATACAGTATTCAGTCTGTCATGTGAATGTTAGGTAAACATCAAAGCATATCAAGTAGGTGTGAGAGACCTTTGATGTATATAATGTAAGTGTCCCAGCCATCTTTGATAATCCTTTTATAATTAAGATAGACAGTAAATGAAATTGAAATACATAGCTTTGATTGGATGTGAGAGTGAGGCTTGAATGAATGTGGGTGTGGTTAGAAGGTGGAGGGATGTTTGAGACAGAGAGTTAGGGGTTCTAGGGGAGTCTGAGGTTGAATGTGGAAGTCGGAGGTTGAAGGTGAGAGTCTTAAGTTGGAAGTTTTTGAGTGTTAGGTTTAGGAATATTAAGTTAGGTGTGGAAGTTATGGAATACATGTTGATAAGTTGTTTCATTAGAATTCTCACATTAGTCGTGATAGAAGATTGATCAGGATTGAATAAACTATGTTAATTAATGAAGAGACGTTGTAGTTATATATAATCAAACTTGCGAGTTCCCTTGGAGACATAGATATAGAGAAGGACACCCGGTCACACTATCAGTATTTATTATATGTTGCTGCCTGCAACTCTTAAGTGAACTAATTACATACATGTAGTAATGGACAGTGTATGGTTTTCACAATTAATCATGATTAATACTACTGACTGTTTATTGTAAAATGTCTTTCCACGACGCGTAAGTGTTCTCGCCAAAGCGGAAAGCAGAAATAGCTTTTTGAATACACACATACCGTACTAACTATGTTTTGAGTAAAAGGGAAATTATTTGCGTTTCATGTACGCTTAAAAACAAAATTATTTTGAGTTTTCATTGTTTTTATTTGAGTGAAATACGCATTTACGCAGCTTATCTGGAGCACTGCATGAATACATGTACTGTTTTTTTTATTTATGTGTTTATTATTTGCTTGAAACTTTCAGTGAGTTCTAGGTAAAGCTCGAAAAATTAACCTTATCTTGACCTTTATGCATAAATATATTACACAGAATATATTAATGTCCGCTAGCGAATCATGTCTTATTTGTCCTTTTTGTTGTTTACAGTATATGTAACCATGTTCATTTTTGTAATACTTAACATCTAGATAGCCAAAGGTAAATATAGACAAGTAGTCAACTGTGAAATTATGCTTATAGAGGTTGAGAGGATCAGGTTAATTTTCACAAGCTATACAATTTTTATTTTATTTCAGGATCCACCATCCCCTGTCAGACGAAAGAAGACTGAAATTAAGCCAGGCTGGAACAATAGATTTAATTACTCATAAACTTGTGCTACTGCTTTGTGTATGCAATAATCTGTTATATATCGGTGTATTCTAGTGGTATTTATTTGAAGTATAAAGATATGAAGAGGTCACAGAGGACATATGAGTTTCATTTATAATTAGAGTGAGATAAAATTCTGCAGTTGTTTATATTTCTGCATAATGTTGTATGCTAGATACACAACATAGATGCCTGTATGCATATTAGCTCACTACTACTGGTCACAGAATATTTCCACGAGTTCTCTCCCTTTATCCCTTCTGTAGTATGTGTATCTATATATAGTACTATATTCTCTCCCAGAGAACTCTTAGAAAGGATAAAGGGAGAGAACTCATGACAATCTCCTGTGGTGTAATCACAAACTGTGATCCTGAAAGGATTGGAGATTCCTGTCTACTTAGTGCGTGTAAGACAAATAATGCATTACATAATCTCAAGTTTTCAGTTAATTCAGAGCTTGGGTCTATCTACATGTTCTAATTGTTTATGATTAAGTGTGCTGTATTTATAAACTTAATACCTTTTTTGTATAATATGTTTAAATATGTGTGTTAATCACTTTTAAAATGGAAATGTGTTAATCCATTTAGTGTCTTTTGTGAGCTTTTGATACAACTGTATGTCGATATTTGTGATTTTGCTTTACAAGCGCTGCCTTGTTTTTGCCTGATCTGTTAACTGGCACAGTGCATCAATAAATGTGTTTGCAATAATAATATGAAATAATAATACGAAAACTTCCTTTGAAATGAGATTCAAGGGTTGTTCAAGTAATGATAATTATTACAAAATGCATGTACAAGTAAATATTAAAACACCAGGTGTCCATAGTATATTATTAAATAGTGCACATTGTCATCAATTTCTTAACATTTTTAAAGTATACAAACTCATTGTCATTTTATTTATTCAGTTGCATAAATTTATTTATCTTATTTATTTTAAATTGTCTTGGGATCTTGTCAAAGCAGAATAATTTGTTTCATTTGGTTATGGATTATTAAACTGGAATATTTGATCAAAATATATGTTAAATAATGTTTGTTTAGGAGAAATGGAATGAATACCAAGAACAATTTTATTAAACTGTACTGGTCATAATGTTTTGATGTCTTACATTTTTGCTTTTTTCATATTGTTACAAATTGACTTTTTAACAAGCTCAGATATAACTGTAGAGTCAAAGTCTGGATTTCGTTACGATATATGTCTATGTATTAGTACCTACGTTTCTTGTCATGTATAAGTATCCCATGCTTGTAAAATCTTTTTATAAATTTGGCCAAACAAAATGTAAATTCATTTATGCAGACAATGTAAGGTTAACTGTTTCATATATTTGAATTGCCTATACCGTTTTCATTACTTTTGATTACTTAAGTGAATCAAGTCAACTGTGGGTTTGGGGCAATTTTTAAATTAAAAAAAAATATAACAGTATAAACTTAACATCGGAGTTGGATAAAATGAAAAACAGCATTTTGATATTGGCCTTTTTACTTTTTGGTGCTTGATTACGCTTGCATTGTTTATTTTGTGAGTGCTCAGTTACTGTTAGATTGTAATCTACAATTGTATCAACTGCTGTAATTAGTTAGTTTTTAATTATCTGAAATAACAGTTAATATTCATGGCTGTATAATATTTGTGTAGTGATGTAACTTGTTTAGTGATCTTAAGCAGAAATAAATCTGTCCAAGTGTCTGCATTGATTAAATATGGCAGTACAGTTAAAGTTCACTTAAAGACCACCTTAAAATTAAGACCACTTCATTAATATGACTTTATTTTCATAGACCAGATTTTCGTTCTTCCGTAATTATTTTAATTCAATACATGTATTCACATCAACTCACAACTATGACTGACTTTCTTCATTTCATTTCACTGTTCAACACACCATAGCCATACAATTTTTTATACATTGTGTTCATGACTTGAAAGTTATTTGACAATAAATTGTTATTCAATTTTACCTGACCTTCATATATTATTTGTTCCATAAAATATTTTTTCATATCAAGAAGTGCATGTGAATGCGTCTCCAGTACACTTGTCTGTTGCGATGTAGAATTGGTAAGGGTGAAGCTATTCTTCTGGCTTGCCAATAGCTGATGGATATGCCCAGAAATAATGCTAGGTCATCAAGGGTCTCAGGACCTTTGTTTCCATGTAATTGGGGTCAATATTCAGCCCCATTCCAACCACGAAAATAGAATCTTTTCCCCCATTCAAATTAAATTTTCTCCTTAGTATTAGACTGTTAAAAGTGTGTAACTGGGTGAGGTCACTAGGGCAAGCTTCCTTTCTGTGACCTTCATGGTGAACAGTGCATACCGATGAACATCAATACCATTGAATGGAGTATTAAGGCTTTGTTAGGTTCATCAACATTTGTAAACATATAAGACAGCAGCAATATACACAGTAGTCATCTTTCCACGGACAATATACACAGTAGTCATCTTTCCACGGACAATATACACAGTAGTCATCTTTCCACGGACAATGTACACTAGGAAGGGGTACATGGTGTGTGAATAGTAAACACACAACTTTAGATGTAAACAAACTGATTATTGTGTGCCGCAAAAATTATTATCTTAATATTTATAATCTGTGACTTTTTCCAGAACATTTCTCCAAACACTCATAATGAAGTTGCATTTTATCAAGGAATATTCCTTACAATTGTAATGAAAAGAAATTATGCTGACTGACGGTATATTCACGTTAATACAAACTCTGTCATACCGAGTTATAGAGACAAAGACAAAAATAGTACTGACGGCTGCTCTTCTCACAAAGTTATAAAGACAATTGCAGAATACAAGTTCTGGTGGTAGGAGATCAGTGGTAATGTGCTTGACTAGTAATCCAGGGTTCGCAGGTTCGATCCCCCGCTCCACCACCAACAGTACTTACAGCTTTCGGGTGAGATAAAAACTGAGGTCCCGTGTACGATGCTTTACATTGGGCACATAAAAGAACCAGGAGTGTTTCTGGAACTGGGGCATCTTCTGTATTAGGCACTGTCCTCCAAAAATATCTAAAATGACTAACACTCTTCTGGAGGCATCACCCATATGGGAAACCGGTGGCGACGGTAAATAAAAGCCAATACACAATTTCTGGTAGTTCAATGTTTAACACACACACAAAACAAATCATAGTGCATGCTTTTATTACTTTTTGAAAATTAATTTACAACGAATATCCTGGCGAATAAAATGACTCCAAAGTTACATAAAGAATGTACAAAAATATAACAATATTTGTTCATTTAAACAAAATCTATAAAAAAAATATAACAATTTGCATGAATAGTGTAAACACAGAATCACATTGGATGTAACCTACCTGATAAATTTCAGGGTGAATGTACATATGTGTATTTACATGACATTATGTGATAAACGGTCGGTATGCAGTGTCATGTCTGGCTATAATTATACAACCACAGGTTTATGACAGTAATGATATAATCATACAGTATACAGTAAAATCTCAGTTACAGACCACCTCATAATTAAGAACACAATTTTCAAGCTATACCAAAATGGAAGTCAGACTTTGCAAGAATTTAAATGCTTAACATTGATAAGTTGATAAATGGAAGATGGACAATTTTACATGAATTCCAAATTTAATTTGATGGTTGTTTTTTGAAACAAAAACATGTCTCCCCCTTGGCAGTTTGTCAGTAAGTCTCCCCTATGGCAGTTTGTCAGTAAGTCCCCTTGGCAGTTTGTCAGTAAGTCTCCCCCATGGCAGTTTGTCAGTAAGTCTCCCCATGGTGGTTTGTCAGTAAGTCTCCCCCATGGCAGTAAGTCTCCCCATGGCAGTTTGTCAGTAAGTCTCCCCATGGCAATTTGTCAGTAAGTCTCCCCCATGGCAGTTTGTCAGTAAGGCTCCCGATGGCAGTTTGTCAGTAAGTCTCCCCCATGGCAGTTTGTCAGTAAGTCTCCCCATGGCAGTTTGTCATTAAGACTCCCACATGGCAGTTTGTCAGTAAGTCTCCCCATGGCAATTTGTCAGTAAGTCTCCCACATGGCAGTTTGTCAGTAAGTCTACCCATGACAGTTTGTCATTAAGACTCCCCCATGGCAGTTTGTCAGTAAGTCTCTCCATGGCAGTTTGTCAGTAAGTCTCCCCTAGGTAGTTCATCAGTAAGTCTCCCCCATAGCAGTTTGTCAGTAAGTCTCCCCCATGGCAGTTTGTCAGTAAGTGGAATACTGATACAGGATGTTTGAATAAAATATAGCAGTATGACCTTTGATCTGTAAGTGTGACCTTGACATTGAAACAAGCTGGTTGAAACATGTGCCCTGCTCATCATCTCAATATCATGAACATTTGTGCCAAGCCATTTCAAATCCTTCAATGGGTTCAAGTGATATGGAGTGGACCTCTAAGTGTGACCATGGCCCTCAAATTGCGTTCTGCACACCCACTCAATATGGTGAACATTTGTGGCATATTGAGAACATTTTAGTCAAGTTATTTCAAAATTCTTCTCGCGCTTCAAAAGTTATGGAGCAGACACAATTTGTGGCAGACAGACAGACGGACAACCAAAGCAATAACATAATGTCACCCTCCATTATATGGGGGAGACATAATGATGTTGAGTTTACTCTACAAAATTTGGATGACAAGAAATGAGGACAAAGTATTCTTACACAAGTAAATAATATATAAAACTTAGTTACAATATAATAGACAAACATAAAGAAAAATGATAAAGTACGTTTGAGTGAATACATTTATAAAGAATTGCACATTATGACTTGTCTTCGATATAAAGGATTTCATATGAAAACAGTTACAATGCCCTGATTGGAATTCTATAAGGATGAAGTAAAAATGGTAAAAATTAAAGCAATATCATGCTCATTTTTATCAGTTATTACTTAAAGAAAACATGAAAATAGTTTCATACAGTTAAAACATCAATAATTATGTAGTAACAAGGAATACACTTATAATGTATTTCTCTGTATTTGTTGAAAAAAGAATTTGATACATCATTAAATAGGTACAATGATGTTTAAGACATAGCCTATTGACAGCGTGCCATAGCCTCAGCGTGCCAGTTTCCAGTTATGTTTTAAGTGAATTTACGTTGTTTCAGGCATGTGTTTATTACTCTTTAGTATCAATTTTTAAAAATGTGTATCGATTACCGATTGGCAGAATCATATCAATGATACATCAATATAACGAGGTACGACTGTACTCAGCTGATTGTGACTTGTTTTAATTAATGAACTGATAAAGAGGTTTTTAGTACTTATTCAATGCAACTGGTCAGTTTAAAAAAATATTAAACAATGAATTTGAATGCTAATACATTTTACAGGCTGTTCAGTCACCTATTTCGAAAAAGTATGGGAAGATAGGAATATTTTTTTCAAAAAAGTAGAGCAAAAGTATTGATTTTATTGCTTAAAAGTAGGACTTGTAGGTAATATATTGTGTGTTAACGCCTCAAATTTGTAGGGTTAGTAGGGCATTTCCGAGGAAAAGTAGGGAACAAGTCAAAAAGTAGGAAAAAGTAGGGTAAGCTTGACAGCCTGTTTTCATAACATAGAAGCATCTCAATTATAAGGAACTTCAAATAATACTGCAAGCACCTAATACACACAGATTGATAATTAATCAATATTACAGAATATTATAAAACAAATGGCAGACAGCAGTGTGTCAAAGCTTCCATCAAAAAATATCTGATGGAAGTGTTTCAAAATTCACCAACATTATGAACACCTTGAATTTCAAGTTGACTGGCACGTGCAAGATCTTTTTCTATCATCATTATGTCTGAAAAGTATTTGTCAATTCTTTCTATGTCTGCCATGCCATATCCTTCCCAGAATGCAATAGCAATTTCAGACGCAGACACATCATTCAGTACATAACCAGCAGCTACATATTTTCCGGTGTTCACTAATTTCACGGCCCCCACTGACTTGGGTTCACGTTTATTCTTCTTCACATCATATAGATCAGCTATAACTTTTCCAACATTCTCATTTGAATCGCGAGAAATACTGACCACAGAAATATCACCACAGCTTCTTCCCACCCACAGCGTGTCTTTCACAATAATCATGGAAGTCAAAATCACAGCATAATCCTGGTTTCTGCGCATATTCGGGAGAGAAAATGAAATGTTTCTATCTAATGGTGGGGGTTGCCTCTGGCTTAAAGCCCCAATAGTATGAACCTTTGGGGGACGAGGAGGGGCAGTCTCACTAACGGAAGAAGCAAATGTCATTGGTCGGTTTGGCTTTGGCGGAAGCGGGGGTGATCTTACTACCGACTCAATAAACGAGTTGGTACATAGGTCATCGTGTATACCGAGAACTCTCTGAGCTTTCCTTGATAATGATGGTTTACTGTCCAGAACTGGAGGTGGTTTATCTTTCCTTGGCGGAACTTTAGGTGGATTCTCCTCACTATCATTCAGTTCCGTGTCACTGCCAGAATAGTCACTATTCATAGAATCTTTTCTGTCATGCATAAAATCTGCTGTGGTTACTCCTAGATAAGCTTCATGATCAGATTCAGTAAAGTTCATCTCCTTGGCAACGACCTTCGAATATACCTTCTTTACATCCAAGGTCAACACAGCTTTGCACATATAACTCTTGGTGTTAAATTCTAGAATATATGGCGAGTTTTCAAGCAAACAAAACATCTGAGAGCCATAATTTACCATATGTGATATATGGAACTGCGTATACAGCTTGCACATTCTTAGCAAAATGGTCATATTAATCCTATGATCTGAATTGACCTTGAAATCTCTACAGCTAACAATGTCTATATGACCTTCACAACCAATCCATAATTTCTCTGTAGACTTAGCATAAGCCATACAGAACAAATCTTTAGTTCTTAAAACAATATTGCTAGGGTGGGAATATCCATCAATTCTTTTTACTGATTTCCGCATAGTACAAGCTTCATCAGCTTTTGTATCTTTTAGTGTCTGGAACTGCAAGAGCATGCCGTGGTTTAAGGCAATAAACACCTTGTAGCTATTTACTCGACCATGAGCCTGTAAAATAAAACAAAGTAATATTAAAATGTCAGATTCTCTACATCTAGTAAGTTTATACTACAAAATTAATAATGATTATTCTGTACATTCGGAGAGAATTAAACAGCCTTTTAACTGTTGGAAATACAAAATGTACATCAAAGGGGAGAGCTAAACAAGTCAATGATCTTGTTCATTTATAAACTAGTTTTGCTTTCACCTTTCAAAAGGACTAATTATATTTTGCTATGAGATAATAAATTTTACGAGCTTGAATTTTCATTATTTAAATCATTGTTAATTTCAATATACAAGTTATACCTCCGTATTCAAAATGGAGAGTATCTGGACTGGTTCGCCTTCTAGATGATAACTTCCAATCTCATCCAAAATGCCAGCGCCTGGACTATATACCATAGCACCAGTCTGAAATTATAAACAATATTCATTCTATTTATACTCAGTTTCAGCAGCCATGATGCAAAAAATCTGAATTCTGGACCACAAAACCAGGCAAGATACGCTAACTGTCTGTAACAGTGACCTTGACCTTTGGCGGAATTAGTCCAAAAGCATTCCCAAGCGAGCTCTCCACAT
Source organism: Mactromeris polynyma (assembly GCA_032209605.1). Classification (NCBI taxonomy): domain Eukaryota; kingdom Metazoa; phylum Mollusca; class Bivalvia; order Venerida; family Mactridae; genus Mactromeris; species Mactromeris polynyma. The sequence goes on along the minus strand of JASFXZ010000034.1, from coordinate 3,402,216 downwards.
GTTCTTACTATACAACGAGTTTGGTTACAATATGATCAACTGAACTCAAGTTATTTACCGGAAACCAAATTGTTATTTTTAGTAACGGTGACCTTGACCTGTGACGGAATGAGTCCAAAAGCAATCCCAATCGAGCTCTCCATATGTTCTTACTATACACCCAGTTTGGTTACAATATGATTAACGGAACTCAAATGATTCGCCGGTGACCTTGACTTTTGGCGGAATGAACCCAAAGGCAATTCCAAGGGAGCTCTCCACATGTTCTTACTAAACACAAAGGTTGGTTACAATATGATTTGCCAGAAACCCCCAGTTTGACGCCCCGCTGACTGCAAGCCCAACGACAAACATCATTCTAATAACCTGGTTTTCTTTGAAAATCTGGTCAAAAAAATTGCTTTTGTAGTTGGCAGTACCAGTGTATGAAAGACAATTTCAAATGTTACTCTAAATACTTTATAGAAGCCTCACAAGTAATACAAAGGAAATCTTACCAAAACTACAAGCAGACATAAGTATAAATGTTGATACTAAATGGCAGTATTCAACATTTTTGTCAAAGCATACTGATATCTAAATAGAAGCTCACCGAATGCCCGACCCAGATATGTTTTCCTGCAGTCGCCATACATATAACAGGTGGACAATCATGTTGCGCTCTTTTCACTGGGGTTGTAAGCCATTCAGGATCAAGTATTGTTAGACTGCTCACCGTGTCCAGTTTGTCCCACACACATAAAACAGGCTTACCGCCGGACTCCTTAAAATAAGAAACATGAAATATATATGAACCATTATTTCATTACTTAACTGAAAATCCAGCAATCAAGTACAACTATCCATTTTTCTATATTATTTTTTTATCAAAAATAGTATTTGACTGTGAAGCACTGTTTGTAATTACATGCCTCTTGATGTCAAATCTCATTATCCTTGAAGGAGCCCACGGGAACTAAAGGATTCATTTATCTAAACATCCAAAATCGCCAATTCACCAACTTTATGACTCAATGAAAATATCCACAACAGTAAAACCTCAATAATATGACCACCACTGGAACCGTTGAACTTATTATTGAGTTTGAATAAAGTTCAAAACAGTGAAAATGGACTTGAAAATTGTGTTCTTAATTCTGAGGTGGTCTTATTATTGAGGTGGTCTTTAAATGAGGTTTTACTGTAATTGATGTACTAGTATCTCCTTTATCCATTTACTCATTCATGCTAATCAACAATATACAGTCGGTCCGTGTTTTTTCGAAAACCTTTTATCCAAATAGTTGGTATCATCCGAATTAAATATCAAGTGCCCATGTATTTTCTTAGGCACGTTGAATTGAAATGGGCTATTTGAAACCATGTTTTATTCAAAATAAAATTTCTGACCCAATGAATTCGAAACTGAATGAAACTGGATAACATCAACTTCAGAAGTAATTCATCTACATTTGTCAATATGTTTTTATCAGCCTTATAATAGGACACATAATTGGTTGACATATTAAATGCAATCATCAACATCAAAATGACAACAAGGACAGTTTGTATATCCCTGCATTCTTGAGGTAGAGAAAAAAGTTATAGAATTATCGTAAGTTACCCCTCCCGCAAGACAGACACAAAAACATGACCACATAGATAGAAACAAAAAATACTAGGGATGTCAACAAATATTCGGATATTCGAATATTCGTTTGTACGTCCAAATATTCGAATACTGTTTCAGCATTCAAATATTCGTTCGGAAGGTTGACCGAATATTCGAATACCAAAATTGCCATTCATTGACATCCCTAGAAAATACTAACTGTTGTGCCCAGTACACAACTGGAGCCAAATGGCTCGTTCCCAGGATTCTCCACAGCCCATGTTTGAGCCAGGAACTGGACATTCTGCATCATGTGTCTTGACGCTATGATTTTGGCTGCAGGACGTGAGGAGGCCATGTTTTCCCAACACAACGACATCATACTTTCCAAGTAGGTGAACTTTGTAAGTATTCTAATATCCTGAAAAATAATATATTCAATGTTTGAAATACAATGCTAGCTTGACCATGACCCACTGCAAGTGGAGGCCTATGCTGGTCTGTGGGTTACAATAGCATAGCTGGTCTGTGGGTTACACTATCATAGCTGGTCTGTGGGTTACACTATCATAGCTGGTCTGTGGGTTACACTATCATAGCTGGTCTGTGTGTTACAATAGCATAGCTGGTCTGTGGGTTACACTATCATAGCTGGTCTGTGGGTTACACTATCATAGCTGGTCTGTGGGTTACACTATCATAGCTGGTCTGTGGGTTACACTATCATAGCTGGTCTGTGGGTTACACTATCATAGCTGGTCTGTGGGTTACACTATCATAGCTGGTCTGTGGGTTACACTATCATAGCTGGTCTGTGGGTTACAATAGCATAGCTGGTCTGTGGGTTACACTATCATAGCTGGTCTGTGGGTTACACTATCAAAGCTGGTCTGTGGGTTACACTATCATAGCTGGTCTGTGGGTTACACTATCATAGCTGGTCTGTGGGTTACAATAGCATTGCTGGTCTGTGGGTTACACTATCATAGCTGGTCTGTGGGTTACACTATCATAGCTGGTCTGTGGGTTACACTATCATAGCTGGTCTGTGGGTTACACTATCATAGCTGGTCTGTGGGTTACACTATCATAGCTGGTCTGTGGGTTACAATATCATAGCTGGTCTGTGGGTTACACTATCATAGCTGGTCTGTGGGTTACAATATCATAGCTGGTCTGTGGGTTACAATATCATAGCTGGTCTGTGGGTTACACTATCATAGGGACTTGTACTCTCTCAGAAAGAAAACCTAAGCTAAACATTATATTTGACATTTTCTGTGAATGTTGATGCTGACGCAAACATCAATGACTAGCAAAAACAATAGCTCTTTGCTTTCTCAAACAGACAAGCTAAAAATGATTATTTAAATAAGGCAATATCATCATTTGTAGCCTACTTTTGCATCTTGTTCTCAATATTAGAAATGCTATAAAAAGAACGTAGACATCTGATTTTAATTCTTTTGGTATTTAATGAAAGTTGAAAAAAACAAATATATCTGTTAGAAAATGTTTGGTCCCTTACACAGGTTTGTCACGCCACAGCTCATATACTTATCTCTTAATCAGTAAAAATTAGAATGGTTTACTACAACAGACACGTAAATGCTAAACAGTGTAGACAAGTCTTAGTATATGGGTTATTATAGCACTAGGAAGATTTCTATGGAATTTTATGACCAGACATTTAAAGCAGCACTTTCAGCACATGCGCCTTATGGAAACCTAGCGTAGTTACCTACCTTTATACTCGGTCTACTTCCTTCTGTTTTCATTGCTTTAGTAATCTGAGCCAGATTCTCACATTCAGCATATGGTCTTCTCCCCGTCCATATCTCATATATCACCATAGATAATGAAAATATGTCAACCTTAAAATAAATATATACATGTATAACGGTTATGGTACATGACAAATATGCCATCCTCGTAAGACCGTGTGAAATATTTTTTGTCACCGTGTCCAGCTGTTCATTTAAGAGCAGAAATTGTGTATAGGGGCACAGGAGTTTGCCAAGAGTTCTTTCTCTTTATCCCATCTAGAGTTCTCTCCCTTTATCCCTTCTACATAAAGGGAGAGAACTCATAACAATCTCCAGTGGTTACAACTCGTCAAAGAGAAATACATCAAGTCAGTGGTGAATAGCGTATTCAAACTGGCTTAGGTTTTTCTTATTTCTTTACTATGAAAATAAACTGCAAATAGTCAATCTTTACAAGCAATGTTTTATTAACCTTCTCATCATACGGTTTGCCATCGAGAATTTCGGGAGCCTGATATCCTGGTGTGCCGACTAATCCAACGGATCGACCGGCCCAGCTGAACTTAGAAATACCATAGTCTGACAACTTGAGATTGATGGGAGCGTTCAAGTCCTTGGATATGGTGAGAATGTTGTCTGATTTGAGATCCTTGTAGATAATGCCATTTGAATGTAGGTATTCCAAACCTTTAGCAATCTATAAAACAAAACATAGCATAACAGAGTAAAAAAATAAAAAAATAAAAATTTTGATTAATTTCTGTAACTTGTTTCAAAGATCTTGTTTGAGATAGGTTATGAATTATAAATATCTTGTTCTTTATTTTACAACATTTAATTATATTCTGTGCTTTCATAGGATTTACAAAACAGAACAAAATCAACAGTTCTTGACCAAAGCATAATGTCAAACTGATACAATTTATATGAGGTATAAAGAATGTCCAATTTAATGGTGTTAACAAATAGCCACAAACAATTCAAAATTCAGTTGTTAACAGAAATATCAACTGTAAATATTTGCTATATATATAAGTGCAGTTTTGTGTAAATAAGGCCATCCTTAAAAAATTGTTTGTTTGCAGTTATGCAACCAACTCATGAAAAATGCTGTGACGCAATTGATTTTTTCTGGTCCATCAATGAAAACAATTTTTTCAGTCTTTTAGCCATTACAGTACTAAACTTAACAAATCCTATCTACCTACTGTTAGAATTGCAGGTCGGGTAACTGCAAACAAACACTTCTTTCAGGATGGCCTAACCATAGACAAAATTTATAATAATGTTTGAAAATAAAAAAATGAAAATACCAAAAGAAACAACTGACCTGGTATACAAATTTAAAAATAATTTCTTTTTCGAACAATGGTGGAAACAATTCATCTTTGTTCTTGTATCTGTTAAATACAGGACGGCCTTGTAACTCTTTATCCAAAATATCACGTAAACTACCAAGGGGAGCTAACTCCAGAGCCATCATAAGTTTCGGTCTAAAATGAAAACAATTACGTACATGTACATTTAATCAGCATTTTAAATGATTAAATACAAATTTGATTATATCTCTCAAGGCATGGCTTCTTTCAACTTTCATCAAAACTAGAAAAATATTCAAATTTAACATAAAAAAATGCATACAACCTTAATAATATTGAAAATTCAGCCATGACAGCAAAGTTTATTACAGAAGTAGTGTAAAATTTTAAATCAGCAAGATCAGTCATTTTTATGGTCAGGCATCATTCTGAACCAAACTTTTACCAGAATTATGACTTTACAAGTTTATCCATTTATAAATGATAGCAAAAATAAAACTCTCTAGAATTATAACTGACTTATAATATAAAATGGTATTTATACAGTTCATATAATATTCCTAGAAATTGAATTCATTTACACTTCAGAGATTATCTACTCTAATTTTCTGTATACAATACATGTATTGTTATTATGTAAATGTAATCAAATGAAAGAACAAGCTCATAAATAAGATTCAATTTTTACAGTAATAATTCTATTTAACGCCCATGTTCTAATAAATGCCCATCCCTGGGAGAAAAAAAATTCAGTCAAAATTTGAAAATTTAATGGCCTCTAATAAGCGCACATCCCATAAAGCAAACAAATAATAATCCTACCTTTCACACTGTCAGTTTCATAATAACCCTTTTAATATATGATTGCATTTCACTTTGTTGTGTTTAATTCCATATACCCGGTAGTAATATCACGGTGCGCAACTATCGTAAATTCACTGTTGTACACTTTTACAAGAATGGACGACTTGACCTGAATGTGTCACCCATCCCCGACTTTTGAGCTGATCGTGATTGTAATAAGCGCCCAGGCGTTAAATAGACATATTATGGTATTTATCATAAACTAGTTGTTACAGAACACTCACCTGAAAGCTAGTCCAATAAGAGAGATAATGCAGGGATGTTGTAGTCTGCTCGTTATACTGACTTCCTGTCTCATCTCCTTGATGGCTCGCAGCGCCTGAAGTAAATACACAATATAATTACGAAACAGAATGAACTAGAGCTATCACTGAAGGTGATTAATACCCCCACAATACTGCTTTGTCAGACATATGTTTGACAAAATTTAATACAGACGCCAGTCGGCGATCTTTATGATAGAAACAAATTATGTCACACACTACAACTCATCATGTATATTATTTGTCCGAAGTTTCATGAAAATCCTCCAAAATCTGTTAAAGCAGTTTGCTCCACAAGTCTACGAAAACATTCATTTTTTTTTTAACAGACCAACAAACCAACCTACAGACCAGATTAACCAACCAACAGAGTGACACCAGTGCACCCCCCCCCCCCCCCCTTCAAACTTAGTATAAGGCTGTTTAAAAATACAGCACAAAATGTCATTTCATTAAACAATGCTAATAATTGTTACTGCAAACATAGAGATTTATGTGAAAACAATGTCGTGTACTTTTCATAACCTTGACAAATTCAAAGCCGCTATAATTCATGGAATGGCATCGACCATAGTACATCAAATCCAGAAGGTTTACTTTTCACCGTGAAAAATGATGACTTATAAAAAACATGCGGTAGGTGTAAACATAACAAATTTACACTCTAAGATAATGATAATAATGGTAATCATTCTTATGTCTGGATTTTTATCTTGCGTAAACTGGTTATATACATATGAATCAATCAGATTTGTCTGTGAATCCAGAAAAAGTATAACCTTAATGCTCTCAGCTTCATCCAGGCATCTCATTCTCTTAGCATCAGACAAATTCTGGTAAATTTGCCCATCATCAACTGCAGAACAAATCAAATAAATGAGAAACAGAACACAAAACAAGACCAATAGTGGAGCAATGGATGCTCCCTGACACAGCTTTTCCAATAGATCAATAATGTATTAATATAGGAGTTCCGATAGTCTTGCACTGAACCCACACAATGCAACATCCTGTGATACAACTATAGTCTAGGGTTCTGTGATTTCCTTAAGTCATAGTATATATCGACTCCTAGTTCATATGAAGTTCCTGCAGAACTCTGCAATATACACCCTGCATAAGCTTTAACTGAACTTCCATAAAAATGCACAGGGGAAGTCACTCAGCATTAACTCAAGGACATATTATTGTTCTTCAGAACTTGAGGAATTATGTTTAAGGAGATTGAGAGACAAATGCACAGCATATCCAAGTTCAATAGAAATCCCTTTATTACTTTTGTAGTTATGCTTCCTGCCCACGAAGTAAGACGACTGGTTGACAGTCAAAATGGTGGCCATACACTTTCCTTTGACTTTCCTTTGAGGATGCATCACATGATGCAAATACAAATAAGATAAATAAACATTTATTAGACACTTTTTTCTGAACTGATACACTTTCTTATTCATCCTGATATTCTATTTGACACTTCGAAATTACAGTGCACTCTTGCTGGCTCAAACTCTTTGGGACTGACGAAATTGGATCAACAAAGTATAGTTCTAGTCAACCGATGTTAGGTTCAATATGTGTTTATTAAAATGCAGACCAATTAAGCTAAGTCAATTATGAGGCGATAAAATATATCGACCTGAAGGTGAAAATTAAAGAGCATTTAATGTCGAGGGGAGCAAATAATTGGGTAGAGAGTTTGAGGCTGGACCATTTCAACCAACAGGAGTCAAACAACATAGATCATAGATTACATATAATAGTTTATTGGGACTCGTAATCATCTTGAGTCATCCAGGGCAATCGAGGCAACAGAGTTCTAGTCAACGAGAGTCTACTGTATAATATAAAATTATGGTTAAAAGGAACAATTGTATGGAACCAATGTTCACAGCTGTATTCATGCTCAAAATATTACATTGCAAGTAAACATACCCATAGACCCCTGAGTTGACAGAGTTGCTGTTCCACTATCGCTGTTGTTCCTGTCCACAGACGGCCTCATTCTTGTGGCATTGCGGATATCACTACGATATATTTTAATAGCAACAGGTACGCCATCATAGGTCGCTAAATGCAATAAAAATCATTTATAACATATGCATTATACAAATAGAGCAGGAAATGTATAACTAGAATATACAGTCAACTCTCATTATAACAATCATGTTAGTTCTCTAATTTTATGTTGTTGTACTACTGTATATGTAGAAATGTTTACAAAATGGAAATGTAATTGCAAAATGTCATGAAAATATCGGCCAGCCTACTTTTCCTTGATCATAGGAGTTCATTTTTCTATGTTTTACTATTGAGCAATAACAATACTCCGTCTGGCGATTTGCATACATTTCAGCTCATGACACGTCTGAAAACAGGGATTTTACCAACTGTTAGACTTGTGGAAATAGAAATCTGCACATATAATGCATGCATAGATGAAGAGGGGGTGGAGAGGTGCGGAATTTGCACATGTGATGTATCTACAATACAATGTATACCTTTGAACACAGAACCAGTCACACCGAAACCAAGACAATTTTCTTTGGATTCATCATAGGATAATTTGTTGATATCCATAAAGAATCGGGCAGGTATCTCCTTCAATAGTAAATCAGGTACTAAATCTCTCAATTCCAGTTTAACACCCTGTAATAAATAATACAAAAATAAATAAACGAGTTGAGCAAGAAATGCAACAAACAGTAGAACCCCTCAAAACTGGCCCCTCTCCAAACAGGATACCCTCCAAACCAGACAAAAGGTCCCAAGCTTGTCCAGTATATAGGGGTTCTACCGTACAAACTACACAGCCACCCCAAAAAGGACAAGGAGAAACGTATAAATCTAGGAAATAATGCTTGACTTATGACTGCATTACAATGTTAGTAGAATTATAAAACACTTTTTGTTGTGATGATTTTAGAGAAACTGTTTTTAAAAATAGAAATGTGTTCAAAGGACACGGATGACTCCTCTTAGTATAATTTAAGCCAAAATATTTCAATGCCCAATATGGACAATAAAGGTCAATCCTGCACCATGACCTTTAAGCTATGGGCAAAGGTTATTGCATGCATCAAATCATCATGTTGTTGTGATCATTTGTGAAAAGTTATTTCAAAATACCACATAAGACAATAAAGTTCTGGTCTGGACATGTATAACCATATTCTCCGTAGCTTTCATTGGAAATGAAGTTAAAACCTACACCGTAACCTTTTAGACACGGAGACTATTTCTGCATGTAACACATCATTTTAAAATGGTGATCATTTTTGGCAAGTTATTTTAAAATCCTATATTAGACAAATTTCTGGGCCAGACACAATTTTATTACAGACTGATGGATGAACACAAGGACGAAAGTAACACTTTATCTTGCAATTTGGAAGAGTTCTTTAAAGAATACCAGAATAACTCTGTCCATCAAAGCAACAAGAACTTACCACAGGGCAGGTAACACTTTCTTCACTGACGAGCATTCTAGCGCAATATTCCATAGTAAAATGAGTGATGTTGTTAGGCAATGGTAGTCCTTGATAGCATGTGGAACATAATGCATATCTCTCCATATGATACCCCATAGTGTCGGAGTCCAACTCCAGTAAACCTGCATAAAAGTTACGAGGTCATTAGCCAAAATTTAAATCATGTTTAGTCACTGAATCATGACCACGTATTTGTGACATTTTCGCTAAAAAAATTAATTTGATGCGTAAAAAATTGCCTAGGTGCGAGACCTGTCACAGTTGTAAATATATGGGTACAAACATTGGAAATGGGTGCAATCATCATGATAAGTGTATGTTACACAGCAAGAAGTAACAAAGGCACATGAGTTGTTTGCAGCGTATCTACCAATGAACTTATTAGTTACGTACATAGCGCATGGATAAAATAGCATTACCTGTAAAATAAAAACATGGATAATTCTGATTTTCGGTCAAAATCCTTCGTCTGCCTAGGGTGCAATGAATTGTATCACAATAGAATAGAACAATAACAAAACTAGTTTATTACTGTAATCCCAACCCTCAATATCTACAGAATATTCATCAGTACAAAAGTAGAGTAACTTGTTGCTAAACAGTCGGTCCTTCGAGTTTAATTTCAAAAACTGACACTAGTAGTCTTGCTTAATGTAAATTAATAACAATCAATAAGCATGTCCATGTAAATAAAATTTAAAAATAATTTTGTAGCAAATAATTTTTTGTCTCCATTTCTTAAAAATTGCCTGCACTTTTTGAAGTTGACGAGACATTTGCTACCAGCCTTTCTCGAAAGCTTGGCAGAACACTGCACAGGTCATCAGTGTATTTTATATGGCCTATACCTGGATAGAAATCTTGCACAATATCTTCTATTTCATCTACAATAACTCCCATCATAGCAAAGAGGCGAGTTCTGCTCTCTTCTGTAATCAAGACACCTTTCTGTAAATCTCCGGCTAAAGTTGTAGAAACAATGAACAAGTTTCGTTAATCAACATTTGTGATAATCCACATATAGTCAAGAAATAATATTTGATGCGGGAGACACCATGGTCAAGGGGTAGAGTGCCTGACTCCTGATCCGAAGGTTATGAGTTCGAGTCCTGCGACAAGTGGGCTTTGATCATGAACTTCACAATTCCTAAACTTGGCACCAGTACTGGTTGGTAGCCAGGATGCAGTTATCGCGAGTGATTAGTATAAGTTGTAATCACTTGTTTCACAATCAATGTAAAATAAATAAGTTTAAACTAATAATATTTAATCAGAACAATAGCAATATCTCATAGAGCATTAAAAATTCTCTCAGGACTTTATTAGCAACATCTCTCACAGTTTCATCAGCAATATCTGTGTCAGAATCTTAAGACATATCTTTAAACACATCCATTATATAGTGCACAAACTATGCAACAAAGCGACAGTACTTTGATCTTCAATAGCAACAATTTTTAAGCCTCATATCAAGTTGTATTATGAATTTCAATAGCAAAATCTCCTGGATTTAAAGAACGCTATTGCATGGAATTTCAATAGCAACACAGCTCAGAATTTCAATGGCTACATCATTTAAATAGCAATAGTAACATCACTTATAATGATAAAATAATATAGCTTAAAACAACAAATATTATGAATACAATATATATAACAGCAAAATATCCAAGAATTTCAGCTGCAATACCTCTTACAATATCAATAGCAGCATGTTTTGGAATTTCAATAGCAATATTTATATGAATTTAAAATAACAACATCACATAGACCTATCTTATTTTCCATTATTGAATATAAAGATAAATATATAATGTACCTGAAAATAAAACGGGTTCAACACAGAAGCTTCCATCGTCATGACTGACATGTATCATTTCACGAGAATACGTCTGCTTTGGTTTGTTCAGTTGCAATCCATGACTAAAACATCAACATTCAATTATTTACAGTGATCTTCACACAATATATAGTTCCAACATCTACAATATTTACCTCCCTTGTTCTTAATCATCAGCCATTTTGATAGGCAAAACTGATAAGGCCTTATAGGAGTAATTTCCGAATACATGTAATAATCGAGATAATTCGCAAAATTGAGATAATTCGCATGTGACATCCACTTTTTCTTCAACTTACTGAGCCATCTGCCCACATGACCATGATGAATAAGTAATTTGTTTATATATGTTTATCATTGTTTACATTATATTCCTATAAAATTGACAATTCAGAACAAGGGAGGTAAATAATGTAAATGTGGGAACTATCTATAAACAAGAGATGTTTGTAAAACATTATGCCCCCTCATGTTTTTTTGTCAGAGTTATATTTTGTACAATTGCATAAGCAAGTCCAAAGTATGCTGCACAAATGTACATGCTGGAAATGTTTTGTATTACCTTGACCCTTCACCCCATGACCCCAAAATAATTAGATTTCCTCAGCTACCAAAACTGAATGTGTGGACTACGTTTGAGGATGATAGGTCAAGGGGTTCTCGAGTTATTGATCTGAAACTGTTTATGTTCAATTGACCCCTGTGGCCTTGGCCTTTGACCCCATGACCCCAAAATCAATAGGGTTCATCTGCTACCAAGATGATTGTGTGGACTAAGTTTGAGGATGATAGGTTAAGGGGTTCTTGAGTTATTGTTTGGAAACGGTTTGAGAACAATTGTCCCAGAACAAGGGAGGTAAATAATGTAAATGTGGGAACTATCTATAAACAAGAGATGTTTGTAAAACATTATGCCCCCTCATGGTTTTTTGTCAAAGTTATATTTTGTACAATTGCATAAGCAAGTCCAAAGTATGCTGCACAAATGTACAGGCTGGAAATGTTTTGTATTACCTTGACCCTTCACCCCATGACCCCAAAATAATTAGATTTCCTCAGCTACCAAAACTGCATGTGTGGACTACGTTTGAGGATGATAGGTCAAGGGGTTCTCGAGTTATTGATCTGAAACTGTTTATGTTCAATTGACCCCTGTGGCCTTGGCCTTTGACCCCATGACCCCAAAATCAATAGGGTTCATCTGCTACCAAGATGATTGTGTGGACTAAGTTTGAGGATGATAGGTTAAGGGGTTCTTGAGTTATTGTTTAGAAACGGTTTGAGAACAATTGTCCCGTGTGACCTTGAACTTTGAACCTGTGACCCCAAAATCATTAGGGTTCATCTGTTACCTAAGATGATTGTGTGGACCAAGTTTGAGGATGATAGGTCAAGGGGTTCTCGAGATATTGATCGGAAACGGTTTGAGAACAATTGACAACTGTGACCTTGACGATGATAGGTTAAGGGGTTCTTGAGTTATTGATTGGAAACCAAAAGGTTACGGACCGATGGACCAACCGACGGACATACCGACATGTGCAAACCAATATGCCCTTCGAAGGGGGGCATAAAAAGATGACCTCTACCTTATTATCCAAAGCTTTATTCAGAATTTATATTGCTTATTGACAGCCTTATGAATATTAGTGAAGCCAGCATAAAATGATTGTTTTGATGACTGGCAACACTGACAGAACTCACAAAATGAAGTGATTTAGTTTTCATAAAATTATAAACTTCTGGTTAATGAATACTTGTACACACTTTATATTCACAAAGTTATACAGGAGTTTAAAAAAAGTATCTTAACTTTTACATAATGATCAGAACAAAACAATGTACCATTTTTATAAAATGTTAGTTATTGAAAACAACAGCAAACAGAGCAATTGAAATAAATGTTATTGAATTCTGAATTGAATCGAAAAAAATTCACACGTAACGAACGTAAGATGTCTTACAAGCTGCCATGTTTGTTAAAGCTCCCAGATCTTTGGATTCCACGACGAATGGTCATCAGACGCATCGACTGAGAAAATGATGGTTTAAAATGCCAGTTCGTCTTTTCAAACTGTTCCACCCGCATCATCATGCGTGTGATTAACCTCATCCAGAATCCACTCGGACATTCCGACATCTTGTACAACCTTCGAACAATTACCGTACCATTTTCATCGTTTGCTGTTTCTATTATTGGAGGATCAATAGGTAGCTGGCATGGGAAAAACAACCTGAAACATGATTGAACACATCACTGAACTCTTGCATATCATAACAATTTTCCAAAGAGCCTCTCCAAAACAACAAAGTCACCTTCATGTTTTTATCATGGTTGTTCATAACTTACATAGTAAAGTACGATTTCTAATGTTTTGAGAAATATTTTCAAGTTTTTGCACTAAGTAAGGAGTTTATGTTATAAAAGTACAATATTTTGTACAACTTTTTTCATATTTATTACAGAGACAAGGTTGTAACCAGACATGTTTGCAAAATTGCGAAGTAAAGATTCTGACCAAAATATCAATTTGCATCATTTTTCACCTTCACAGAAATACATTTTTATATACCCTTTACAACAAAAAAATAAAAATTCTCACTTCTGGGATTCGCAATATTTTTGCTCACCAAACATCCAAAAATAACGATCTGCGAACGTTCTGACTCAGGAAAATTCAGTCATATGCAGACAGACAAATTTCACTTCCCCCCTGTATAATTAACACACAAATATGTATAGATGACATTACACAGCAGAATTCTACAAATATGTTCACAAGGCACAATGTCTAACTCAAATCAAAGTTAGTCTTTACAAATAATGTATCGCACATACTTATCAGTCTGCGAAATACAGGTAGCTATTTCAAATCTCTCCAGAAGTTCTATATACTGTTTGACAAACTCTGATGGAAACTGATCCGCACTTTCATACAGTTTTTCCACAGCAGAATGTTTTATCTTACCACGTTCTTGTTTCAGCAGCTTCTTTCCTTCAGGACACTGGATATATAAACAGAGAATTAAAACATGTTTCATAGAATTATTCCCTCCATAACCTGTTTCATTTTCGTTGTTGCCAGAATTTACTAAAATGCAGACGTCAAGCAAAACTGATGAATATAATGGCAATATTTGGGCAATTTTTTACATTTCTTTGTGGTCTTCAATAAAACTCAGATTAAACAAAAACGAAAGACATACTTTTCAGTTTATTTAATCATGAAGTTTTAACAACTTATATAAGGTAGCTTAAAGCAGACGACATAAATATCACAGTAAAATAATGGTTAAAAAAGCCACAATCGTGAATATAATTCATGCTTTAGGTAAAACATCAGCAAGCTAAGGACTAGATGTTGAAGAAATTCACTTAAATGTTTGAGAAATTACTTAAAACTATTAAAAAGCATTGAATTAACAGGTATATGAATTACAACTCACGATGAGAATGTGAACAAGTATATCACACAACCAAGCTGGGTCAAGGAAGTACAACGTATCAAGAGCTCCCAGCTGATCTGCGAAATGCAGTATGGCCCCTATTTCTTCTAGAAATTTGGTAACTAGAAGAATAATAAAAAGAAACAATTTATTCCCACAAAATTTAGACGAAATATGATGTTCATTTGGACAAAATCAAAAGTGTGACCTTGACCTTTAAGCTATGGGCAGATCTCATTAGTCATGGCAAACATTTGTACCAAGTAATTAAAAAATTCCCTTCTAACAGAAGGCATATTATTCCGGACAAGATGTTTAAGATCCATTTTTTGTTGTTTGACCTCTGAATATGTCCTTGACCTTTGGGCTACGGACACAAGAGGAGTTTTTGTGCATACCATCTCATGATGAACATATGTGTCAAGTAATTTGAAAATCCCTGGAAAAATGACAGAGTTATGGTCCAGACAAAATCAAATCCTAACGGATACACAGATGCACACACACTGAACTGCCATTGTGGTGACTTAAGTCGAGCTCACCAAACGAATACAGCCAACATAGAGTTGGATTATTCTAAAGGAAATGAAGAGCAAAACGTTCTGCTGAACCTGAATGTGTTATGAGTGAAGAATCGACAATACCTGCGGCTGTTTCCTCGGCTGACTGAAGATCATTTTCTTTGTCAGGTATACTCTCAATGACTTCCATAAATTGACTCTGTGTCAGATACAATGGTTTATTTTCATCTTCAAGTCGCTTCTGTTCCTCTTCTATTCTTTTTTCCATCAGTTTGTAACTCTTCGGAACTTTTCGTCCAATCAGAGGAGGCTTACCCCTAACTGTCAACTTCATACTCAAAGCTGTTTCATAAAGGGTCACCTTAAGGGCATCAATACCTAGGAGAAAAAACAGGTGTAAATATTTCATTAAATATAGTACAAAAAAAGTTGTTGTTCACTGTAAATTGACTGTGTCTATTATATATATATGCATAAGTATATGCTGAGTTCCATCTCAATAGTATTCTTATATCCGATGTAGTACTTAGCAAATACTTAAGTAACATTAAATAACTCCTAAAACTACCTTGAAAAATGTATACTAAAATAACATGAGAACAGAATCACACTGCCAACATGAGAACACAATCACACTGCCAACATGAGAACAGAATCACACTGCCAACATGAGAACAGAATCACACTGCCAACATGAGAACACAATCACACTGCCAACATGAGAACACAATCACACTGCCAACATGAGAACACAATCACACTGCCTATTAATTCCTAAACAGTCTCTCAAATGTATTGTCTAACAAATCTTAGTATCTCTTGGTATTTTCTCAATTATTTCATATTTGGGAATTACTCCTATAAGTGCTTATCAGTTTTGCCTATCCAAATGGCTAATAAATAAGAACAAGGGAGGTAAATATTGTACATGTGGGAACTATCTATACCTGTTTATAAAATGTATGTGAAAGTTATGTAATACCATCATTATTTATGCAGGAAACAGGACACAATGTTGGAGCATGTTCATTTCCAAACTTTGCCACAAGTTTCTCATTCACGATATCAACTGTCTCCGATTTCAAAGAACCCAATTTATCAATAAATGTACCCACTAACACAACCTTGTTACTTGTTGACTTTGCCTGAAAATAACAAAACACATGAATAAATTTAAGTTTCATTTCAACCATACGAAAGGCTGAACACACAAAATATTTTTCAATGTAACATTAATTGAGATAAAAAGCTTGAAAATGCATAATTCCAATGAATGTTGCTGCAATTACTGGCAAAATGTTGGATGTTCAACATAAACATGCCCAGCTCTAGCGAGTTTACAAGTTTGGCAAATAAGCAAGCATGCACAATACATTAATACCAATAAAATTACAACCTGAATTAACATGGTATGTCCCCAGCACACCATAAAGGGACTTTTTGACAACGAATGGGGAAATTTACCTGCCAGTAGAGCAGTATAGGTCAAACAGACAATTTTGAACCCATAGATGGGTCACTGCATAGTGCCAAGGAGACTCATCATAGTTACCATTATCCTGGCATCCAACCAGTTTTTTCCTGGAGTCAAACCAGTACTTTCCTGGTTACATACCAGTACTATGTTAGGTGAGAAACACTTTTACCAGTCTGAACGAAGGATTGAACCCACACATTCTGATTCGTAGTCAGCAGCTTTAACCACTGAGCCAGTGGGCCATTTTTATTCCTTATCACTTTGTCATACTATGTTGTATAGATCAGAGAACATTGCATTCTGGGTGCCTGACCTTTCAACTAGCCAATCAAAAAGTAGCTTTCAACATTAAGGGAGACATTTGTTTGATAAATTAATCTGAGATCGATTCAGAATTTTGTTATCACAATTGTGAATAATTGCAGATTTCTGAACTACAAAATATATTCCTGAACAATAAAACCTCATATAAAGACCATCAAATTAATATTTCATACACCATTTTTCAATTTTTGTCCATACGTTAACTTGCATTCCAAACCAGGTTTCACTGTATACATACCTGAATATTGTTGATCCATTTGGCAATTTTGTCTAATTCTTCCGTAATTGACCAGAAATCCCAGACTAGTATATACAACGTGAGAGGTGTGAACACGCAATGATGAATCTGTGTATAAGCATCATCACCAGCAATATCCCAGACATTCAGTTTGATCTCTGTATCCTTCCATACCTATCCAACAAATACAAACATTTCTATAGCATAGCAACAGAACCTTTACCTGATTGTTGTTGCTATGGTAGCATAATGATTACAAATTTTAAAGAATTGATGTTTTCATTTCATTTTCAATAGTATTCATAGTGAGCACAGAACAAATCCGCTCCCAAACAAAAGCCTACAGAACATTTTTTGCTGAGGTGGACAAAATCCTGGACTGGTACGACAAAACTCCTCCCAAAATATAAACTGGTACGACTAAACTCCTCCCAAAATATAAACTGGTACGACTAAACTCCTCCCAAAATATAAACTGGTACGACTAAACTCCTCCCAAAATATAAACTGGTACAACTAAACTCCTCCCAAAATATAAACTAGTATGACAAAACTCCTTCCAAAATATTGACAAGTAGGACAAAACTCCTCCCATAACATAAACAGGTAAGACTGGTACTAACACATCATTCAGGGATTGTAAAGTTTATAATCAAAGCCCACTTAACATTGGGCTTAACTCATGACCTTTGGACCAGGAGTCAGACGCTCTACCCCTAATCACTAAGCCTCCAATAAATCTTATATTACTTGTTCATGTACTTACAGCAAATGTCTTCTTCGTCAATGAAATCTCTTTTCTCACAATACTCTTCATTTCCAGTTTCTGTGCTTTTTTTCCGGCAAGAATATTCACAAGAGTTGTCTTTCCTTTATCCTGAGCGACAAAAATAACTCTAATAACAAAATATAATCCTGTTTTTCATGTGGGTGGGGGGAGAGAATATTTTCACATTCAGTTTCCTGAAAATTGATAACTACAGGTACGTCTCCGATAGTAAGCTCAGACGGCCCTTTTTGCTTTGTTTTAAAGTAAACCGACACTTAAAAATATCGGGGCAGCATGATAATAAGGGAAAGATGAGGGAGATATAAAAATACAGAAAAAACCTCAATAATTAGACCACCCTTGGGACCCTTGAAAACTGACCTTTTTATTTATATGATATTAATATTAAGGATGAATAAATAGCAAAGCAGTGAAAATGGACTTGAAAATTTTGTTCTTTAACAAAACAGGTAAACAAATGAACAAAACAATGAATATAATATTACTTTAAAATAGGAAATAAACTACGATCAAACATTAATAACCTTTTTTCCAAGCACCACAGCCTTAATTTTATTGTACGGTTTACAATCTCGAAGATTTTCCAACAATTCTGATATAATCCCCTTAGTTTTGCTTCCATTTTCTGGAAATAAACATAAACTCATAAAATATTTCAAAGACAAAATGAATGAATCAAAGAAAAGCCAAGTATAAACTATAAACCACACTGGTACACACAGTTGTACCAACCATACTTCTTTAAATTTCATTTATAACTTTGAAACTCATTTTATATGAAAATACTTGTAGATTGTCATGAACTTTAGAATACATGTTGCGTACACATGCAATAATATCGTGTCAAATTCTTTTCTTGTATCCTAAAAGTCAGTCAATGAAAATTTAGAAATCCCATACTGTGCGTTATCAAATGTAATGAGTATATAATATAAGTGAAGATATATATTTACATAACATTACTAGAAGACAGAACATATAATTAGAGGCTTAATGCTACTTGAAATAATATTTTACAGAATATTAGTTTTTGTTTAAATATGAACTCACAAAATATTAATGGGGAGAAATAGTGGTATGGGTGCAGAGCGTTGAACTGCTTGTCTGAAGGTTAGGGGTTTGAATCCCGCTTTGCGCAAGGTTATAACACAGTCTTTACAATTCTTGAATAAATGCATTTATAAATGTTTTGCCCCAAGGGTAAGAGGGACGGCAGGCATATATGGGACTTAAGAGAGAGGACGATTCCCAACAGGTGAGAATTTGACACACCAAATGATTCCAAGTCCCGGGAAATAGACTTTGGCCAGATTTTTAAACAATAGATTCCCAAAGTGGGGGAAGTAGCATCTTCCACTGCAGGACTTTAGATGAAATTCTTGGCTCTAGGGAAGTATTAGACCCCATAAAAGCAAAAATGTAAACTATTACAATAATATTAATCAACATGGAAACCAAGTAACAATTTTTACCTAGCAATAGGCCTGACGATATGTTGGTGGGTGCAACTCCCTTCAGTTTCAACATGCCCAAATTCCTCAAATATCCCAGCTCTCGGGGCAATACCTTTATCAAAGGATTGCTGCAAAATAAAAAAGCATCAGAAAATATTTAAGGTCATAACAATTTGATAGGCAAAATCAAAACTATTCTATCTGTGTATCAATAAAAAGCACATAATCCTGTTTCGCTTTTACCACTCAAATTATTCAATTAATTTCTACTTTCATGATTGTTTCCACTTTCAAATGGCATGGGATAAAAGCAATACAGTAAATCCTCAATAATAAGACCGGCCTTGGGACTCTTGAAAACTGGTCTTAATATCGAGGAGTTCTTAACATAGTGGTTAGCATAACAGACTGGTAATCTGTAGACCCTGGTTCGATTCCCGGTAGTGCCATTGACCGATTTTTCATGTACCTAAAAACATGACTTGATTTTAATATTGAGGTTGAATAAAGAGCAAAACAGTGAAAATGGACTTGAAAACTGTGTTCTTACTTTCGAGGTAGTCTTATTATTGAGGGGGTCTTTAGGTGAGGTTTAGGTGAGGTTTTACTGTTCATGCATCGTCATTCCAGCAATTAAAACCTTGACTAACAAGCCTTGCATGTTCTCATGGCAGGTAAAACGGGTTTAAAATCAACACCCAATGACCGTCAGAATATGTCATATAAGTCAGAACATTTCAGGCTTTTAAGCGATTCTGTTAGTCTGAATGTAACATTTTCAAGGGCACAGTATGCGAGATTTGTTAAATTCAAAGTTTTTCAAACAGCCAGCAGTGCACTGGACAGAAAGAGTAAAAGAAACAATGCATGTAATTATGCAACACTTTATGCAATCTTGTAAGAGGACCACTAGACAATGCTACACACCAAATATCAAAGCTCTAGACCTTATGGTTTTGGACAAGAAGAATTTCAAAGTTTACACTTTTAAAATCTACTTTTAGCTCCTGTGACCTAATTATGCAGCGGACTGGAACGATTTATGAAAGAGGCCCACCCAAGGATCATTCCTGTGAAATTTGGACAAAATCCATTCAGTGGTGTAGGAGGAGATGTTGTTTAAAGAAAATATTGACACACACACACAATTCACCACGACAGACATTCATGGATCCTAGAAACTCACCCTGAGCACTATTCAGGTGAGCTAAAAAGGAAGAGAAATTGTTCAAAATCGTCTGTTTTCCGTGATTTGCTGTCTGCTCTTTCACAAAATCACGTGCTGTTAACGAATCACGACCGCGGCTCAGCAAGATTTCTTAAATTGAATATACGCAGCCATAAGTGTAGTGAGATATCCAATTAGGATAACCATCAATATTTACACAAATGTCACCTTCTAATGTTTGCCAACACATTCCACAAACATCAACGTAATTTGACCTTGGATTGTGCTTGGTATTTCCTTCTCTAAGGTTAATATGTCTTGAGATTTATAACGCAGTCGGATTCTAACGCGATCGTGAGTCTTGGACCCCCCGAGCGCGTTATAATGGAGTTGCAGTGTAATTAATGACAACTTTTATCCAAGTTATCTTAAATCAAATCATTAGACAAAAATATGTCTTTTCTATGCTATAAACCAAAGGAGATTGTCACAAATTTTCTCCCTTTATCCCTTCTAGAGTTCTCTCCCTTCAAAGTATATGAATATGGATAAAGGGAGAGAACTCATGACAATCTACTGTGGTTCAATCTATCTACAGATATGGCTAAAGTAGATTTTTTTATTCTGAATACTGAATAAGTACAAACTTGGACAAGTCCAAAATTTCCAATCCAGTGAGAGAGCACACAGACTGAGGTACACAGTCTAAGTTATTGTCTGCTAGTCTCAACTCCTTCAAGCAATGGGCCAACGATGCAGGAAACTGCAGAAGCCGAGAGTCTTCAGTGCTGCTCGAATGTTTCCGTAAATACATCAATTTGGACCTAAAAAAAGAAAATCCACATCACTAGTAAGCAACCCAGAGCTAAAAGTGTGCCTTGTTTTCATTGGTTTTTTAAAAAGAATTTAAATAGGCCATGTCGTTTTATATTTTTGTTAAGCGTCCAGGTTTTCAGTTCTTTGAGACAAAAACATTTTCGTAAGTTTAAAAAATCGCCAATGGGAGTAACCGTTGTGTCGTATTTACATAATTATGTTTTGTTATTATTTTGTTACACACTAGTCAGTTTTTCTATTAGAAGTCTAATGTTTTATGTTTTGTTATCTTTTTATACCTCATTAAATTATGTGAAATTTTTAAATTGTCTATAATATGGCTTTGCATTTTTTTGATACAACATTGAATTTTTTTGCAAATTGGTACCTAGATATCACAAACCAAGGTGGACGCTTCAACAGAAATCTAAAGCAGTATGGCCTTATGTGAACAACTAAGGTTTAGGGTATACTTTAATACAGAATTATTTTAAATAATACAGATGTATTGACACAAAACTTGTATTTACAACCATTATTTGAACTTTCAATGTACATACTTTTTTGTAGGTGTGTCTGCAATAACACCAAGTTTGTTATGTTTCAAGTTGAGATTATGTAAGTGGCCACACTCCCAAGTCTCGGGTCCAGGCAACCTTTCAATCTTGTTGTTACACGCTATCAAATCACACAGGATACCTAGAAACACAAGCATTCCTGTCTAATGACATTTCATAGATAGATAGATACTGATTCAGCATAAGGCCTGATGTCCAACCGTTTTATGATTTAACCTGTTCATCGTCTTCTAACAATATTGAAAGTACATTACAATACTGCTAAATTTTGGAAAAGGTCTCTCATTAAATCACACTTATCATTTGAACGCCACTGTACTATTTCCAACCTCTTCTTTAAGTGACGTCATTTCCAGAAAACGTCACCATGTACTGACAGTAAGCAATATTTGCCCCATATGACAATATGAAAACCAAGTGACCATATTGAGTAAATATCGTTTCCTGCTTGCAAATAGTGACATCACATGTTGCATTTTCTTGAAACGATGTCACTTACAGAAGAGGTTGTAGCAGCACTCAAAATTTTATTTTCCGCCTCATTTTTCACGTTCAACTGTGCAACCCAACTTACTCAGTTTTACGATTCCCTCATTGATTTCATGTAGAAGATTATCACTGATGTCGAGATACCGCAAGCTTCCGCTCCAGAAAAGCTCCGTACTCACAGGAAATCGTTCCAGCTGGTTATTACTCAAATCCATATTTTCCTACAAGATGATACGAAAACAACATTAATTTCCCATTGGCTTCCATTTTAAACAAAAAATAACAGAAGATAATCTCTTAATTTATGAATTATGACCGAAATATGTGGTTAAAAAAAAAGAAGGGGGAAATGTGGACATTAAAGCGTCCACCCGCCCAATTTTCGCCAAAAACTGAGACTATTAACATGAAAAAGTAGGATTTAATAGATTACTGAAAATGCATTAGTTTCAACAAATATTATTGTTTACCTGCTTTTAAAAAATTGGAATATTCCGATTGAAAATTAAGGGAAATAATATATTATAATAAACTGCTAAATATAGAACTTGAATACACACCAACGGACAACTCCAAGGTTGAGGAAATGTGGTGAGCCGATTGTGACTGGCGTTAATATATATAAGTTCCGTACACGCCTGTATTTCCACAGGCAACATAACAAGAGAATTGTACGACACATCTAATCTACGCAGCTTGGAACAGCACCAATGTCTTTCGTGAATAATTGCTGAAATAATAATAAAAAATTTAAAACTTGCTTGACAGTCAAAGATCATACGAGATAAACATGGAGGATTCACAGTAATAGTATTGAAATAGAAATGCTAATTAATTCAGATAACCTTGAACTTAAAGGGTCTTCGTCATAACCCAGTGAACAAATAAATTTGTTTGAAGTAATGAAAATGTATCAGACATAAACAAATGTTTTTAAGCTCACATGTTCCTATATTTATATAGGGATGACCACAAGCACAGGTCTGATTTAGTCATCCTCGGTACTCGGGCTATTCATAACATATATGATACCCTGGGCAAATTGGAAAGCAAAACTTAGTAATGCATGAATATTCAGCATTTAGCATTTCTCGACCAATGAAATGGACAATAACAAAAGAGAAGGAATCTCTTTTGTGAAGAGCTGTTGATGTCCTGCCTAACACGATTGAAAGCCACGATCTCATTTGATCACTCAGAACTGTGATTTCATCCATAAGTCCTCAGCATTTTCCATATCGCATGAGGTGTGTGTCATGCGGCCAATCAATCGGCTTGATTTAACCTCATTAATTATTCATGAGTATGAGATTTTTACAGTCAGTTTGCCCAGGGTATCATATATGTTACAAATAACCTGGGTATCCAGGATGGATTAAGTGTGATACTTACATCTTCTTTTCAACATATAATCAGGGTCAATCTCCGGATCTGTCTGATGTAGCAAGGATTTACTCAGATGCATCAATTTGTTGTGGGATAGATTCAGACTCCCCAATGACTTAATTTCAAACAATTCTCGACAAACTCTCTCTAAGTTGTTATATGATAAGTTAATCTCTTCCAGGCTGAAATAGAAGCAGACAAGATAAAACAGATCTCAAAATACAGTAAAACCTCAATAATACGACCACCCTAGGGACTGTTGAAAACTGCTCTTATTATTGAGGTGGTCTTAATATTGAGGTTGGATAAAGAGCAAAATAGGGGAAATGGACTTGAAATATTGAGGTTGTCTTAAAAGTGAGGTTTTATAGTATTTATTAATACTTATGTTATCACATATTTAAACTCAAACATTTACTTATTTTGCTATAACATACAATATTATCATATTTACCTCAAACTAGCAAAACTTCCTTCATTGCAAAAATCGAAGCTCTTGATGTTATTTCTTGAAGCATTCAACACCTTCAAATTTTGTAATTTCCAAGGGAGACAACTCGGCAACTCTGTGAGGACATTGTGACTCAAATGCAGTTCAACCAGTGTAACATAGTGTGCAGATAGCCAGGAGTTGTCGATGACTTGCAGATTTTTATTCTGGAAGTTTCCAATACTCATCTAGGCAAAATAAATCAATGTGTCATTATTTTGAGATATTTGTGTGTTTTTTTAGATAAAATTATGGCAAGAAGTCGACCCAACCAATCTTCCTGGGTTACCAACCAATACTAAAATACTTTTTCTCTCAAGCAAATGACAGATTCTATACATGAATCATTTTTGAAGGAGTAAAAATGTTTCACTGAAAGGTTGAAGCTAAACTACTGCAACTTAGTTGTGGTAACAAGATATTGTCACACAATTCTCTCCCTTTATCTCTACTAGAGTTCTCTCCCTTTATCTCTTCTATAGTACTGTATATACAGACACAAAAGGGATAAAGGGAGATAACTCGTGACAATCTCCTGTGCAATAAACTTACACAACATTAAGTGTATTACTCCAAGAAATGCACCTAACATCTCACACTGCGAAGGACTTGCTCTCAGTCTCAAAGGTTAATACTTCCTATAATTATGACCTTTGACCTCAACTTATAATCTTGACCTTGAATAGATATTGTGGCTGTCTGAAAGGTAATTAGTGGATACCATGTTGAAATGAGCCAAGGAACATGGATGCCAAACAACACGTTCTTCCAAGAACACGGTGAAGAGTAACAAGAAGAGATACAATATGGCTCCCCTGGGAGGATTCATACCAGAATTTCTTTGTATAATAGTCTGTATTTTGCACCATAATTGATGTTTAAACCATTCACCCTTATTACAGAGATAAAATACTTATAAAATGTAGAACCGATCTTACCATAAAGAGGTCTTCATCTTTTGTGTCAGATGGAGCAGGAACAATGCATTTTTTCATCACCTCACCAATGACTTCTGGGTAAGCATTACATGCACTTGATGTAAACAGAAGATTATCATAATTGTCCCTTAAAAACTCAATCAGGTCAACATGACCACCTGAAATATAAGAAATTGATACGAGCATGATTAGGTAAAGCAACAGAAGACTGTCTTGAGTTTTTTCCCTTTATCCCACCTAGAGTTCTCTCCCCTTGCCACTTCTATAAATATATGTATGTGACTGTCTCCTGTGGGTTAGACCATCTATAAATAATAAGGGTGCATTTGATTAACAAGCATGTCATATTTATTCTATTTGACACACCTGACACATTACAAATATAATCCATCAGGAACAATTAATATGCAGTGAATTTTGTGCATCTGATGAATATTAATATTTACCATACATGGATCCAGAGATTTTGGCAAAATAGGGTTTTGCCTATATTTAATCCTAGATCAAGAGGGAGTCCAAAATTCAAGGGTCTCACTGTTTTTGTCCAAAATTAGCATATTACATTAAAAACAATGCACTGTATTGCACAAATCTAGGGGCTCCAAAGGATGACTAAGAGTTGCTGCCTAACCAGGAGCTGAAACCCCCCCCCTCCATCTGACATAAACAAAAATTCAGTAGGGGTCATTTTCATAGGTAGGATGGTTTATGCCATACAAACAATTTTTTTAATAATGGCCCTACAAATTTGAGCTTACCAGAACAAGCTGCATGTAGAGGTGTGAGTTTTTCACAATCAGTCAGATTCTTCACAAGTTGTAAAGGATGGTTTATATCTATACAGGGAGATAGCCACATTTTTACAGTTTGTATATCGCCACTTAAACACGCCGCATACAACAAACATTGTCGAACCTTGTCATCCTTTATCAGAGCTGAAAATCACGAAAATATGTCAAAATGATAAAATAGTGATATTATCAATAACTAACAAGAGTGGCAAACTGTCCCAAATACGCCCTTCCTAAGTCAGAGCTTGGTAATATTCTATAATTAAAGGGCGATAACTCCTGATTGATTTGAGTGATATGACTGGACGCCGCCCGCATCCCGGCCAGATCGCCCATACACTAGACACTACAATACGTACCGTTCTATGAACTTACTGGACGCCGCCCGCATCCCGGCCAGCTCGCCCATACACTAGAAACTACAATATGTACCGTTCTATGAACTTACTGGACGCCACCCGCATCCCGATCAGCTCGCCCATACACTAGAAACTACAATACGTACCGTTCTATGAACTTACTGGACGCCGCCCGCATCCCGGCCAGCTCGCCCATACACTAGAAACTACAATACGTACCGTTCTATGAACTTACAGGACGCCGCCCGCATCCGGCCAGCTCGCCCATACACTAGAAACTACAATACGTACCGTTCTATGAGCTTACTGGACGCCGCCCGCATCGCGGCCAGCTCGCCCATACACTAGAACTATAATACGTACCGTTCTATGAACTTACAGGACGCCGCCCGCATCCCGGCCAGCTCGCCCATACACTAGAAACTACAATACGTACCGTTCTATGAGCTTACTGGACGCCGCCCGCATCGCGGCCAGCTCGCCCATACACTAGAACTATAATACGTACCGTTCTATGAATTGCTTGGTTAATAGAGCCAGGCTTTACTAGACTGAAACAATATTTCTTAAGTGAAAAACTTCTGGATTTTTACCACATCAAATAAATTCTTACCCGACATGTCGGGAGGTTGGACACATCTGACAAACTGTGCAATCACGGAAAGAGAATAATAAACAAGTCAGTATGAGACATGTTTCAAGCAAGTTGTTGGAAATAGCCAAATCACAATATTATGCTACACATGAGGGCAAATCAATATATTCACACTGATAACATTATCAAAAACTTCTCAATAACAAATTGACAGATATAATAATAATTATATCCATAAATGTTCATTTTAAATAAACTTATTGACTTAATCACCATAGCAACCAACTATGTTGTATAATAGAAAGGCAGCAGTTCATAAACCAATGTGCTATATATTCTTATAATGTTTTGGCACAATTTTGCAAGTCAGTCTATGTTCTCTCAAATATCAGTGTTTTCCATAGCATTGAAAAAAAGTCCAGCATAATGTGAAACATTACCAATGTAAAATGTTTTCACTGGGAATGCCATATAAGTAAGGCAATGTCTGCCCACACAAACCACATTCTACAAAACATTAGGCACTAAGGAGGTGCAAGGGTAAACATGTATGGGAATAGGGGAGCAAGGGTAAACATGTATGGGAATAGGGGAGCAAGGGTAAACATGTATGGGAATAGGGGAGCAAGGGTAAACATGTATGGGAATAGGGGAGCAAGGGTAAACATGTATGGGAATAGGGGAGCAAGGGTAAACATGTATGGGAATAGGGGAGCAAGGGTAAACATGTATGGGAATAGGGGAGCAAGGGTAAACATGTATGGGAATAGGGGAGCAAGGGTAAACATGTATGGGAATAGGGGAGCAAGGGTAAACATGTATGGGAATAGGGGAGCAAGGGTAAACATGTATGGGAATAGGGGAGCAAGGGTAAACATGTATGGGAATAGGGGAGCAAGGGTAAACATGTATGGGAATAGGGGAGCAAGGGTAAACATGTATGGGAATAGGGGAGCAAGGGTAAACATGTATGGGAATAGGGGAGCAAGGGTAAACATGTATGGGAATAGGGGAGCAAGGGTAAACATGTATGGGAATAGGGGAGCAAGGGTAAACATGTATGGGAATAGGGGAGCAAGGGTAAACATGTATGGGAATAGGGGAGCAAGGGTAAACATGTATGGGAATAGGGGAGCAAGGGTAAACATGTATGGGAATAGGGGAGCAAGGGTAAACATGTATGGGAATAGGGGAGCAAGGGTAAACATGTATGGGAATAGGGGAGCAAGGGTAAACATGTATGGGAATAGAGGTGCAAGGGTAAACATGTATGGGAATAGGGGAGCAAGGGTAAACATGTATGGGAATAGGGGAGCAAGGGTAAACATGTATGGGAATAGGGGAGCAAGGGTAAACATGTATGGGAATAGAGGTGCAAGGGTAAACATGTATGGGAATAGGGGAGCAAGGGTAAACATGTATGGGAATAGGAGGTGCAAGGGTAAACATGTATGGGAATAGGAGGTGCAAGGGTAAACATGTATGGGAATGGGAGGTGCAAGGGTAAACATGTATGGGAATAGGAGGTGCATGGGTAAACATGTATGGGAATAGGGCAGCAAGGGTAAACATGTATGGGAATAGGGGAGCAAGGGTAAACATGTATGGGAATAGGGGAGCAAGGGTAAACATGTATGGGAATAGGAGGTGCAAGGGTAAACATGTATGGGAATAAGAGGTGCAAGGGTAAACATGTATGGGAATAGGGGAGCAAGGGTAAACATGTATGGGAATAGGAGGTGCAAGGGTAAACATGTATGGGAATAGGAGGTGCAAGGGTAAACATGTATGGGAATGGGAGGTGCAAGGGTAAACATGTATGGGAATAGGAGGTGCAAGGGTAAACATGTATGGGAATAGGGGAGCAAGGGTAAACATGTATGGGAATAGGGGAGCAAGGGTAAACATGTATGGGAATAGGGGAGCAAGGGTAAACATGTATGGGAATAGGAGGTGCAAGGGTAAACATGTATGGGAATAGGAGGTGCAAGGGTAAACATGTATGGGAATGGGAGGTGCAAGGGTAAACATGTATGGGAATAGGAGGTGCAAGGGTAAACATGTATGGGAATGGGAGGTGCAAGGGTAAACATGTATGGGAATGGGAGGTGCAAGGGTAAACATGTATGGGAATAGGAGGTGCAAGGGTAAACATGTATGGGATTGGGAGGTGCAAGGGTAAACATGTATGGGAATGGGAGGTGCAAGGGTAAACATGTATGGGAATAGGAGGTGCAAGGGTAAACATGTATGGGATTGGGAGGTGCAAGGGTAAACATGTATGGGAATAGGAGGTGCAAGGGTAAACATGTATGGGAATAGGGGAGCAAGGGTAAACATGTATGGGAATAGGGGAGCAAGGAATGGTCTGGTCGACAATCGAAAACAACCATGGAGAATTTAGGAGGACAACTAGGACGAAAAGTTGAATGGATGAAATACACCACAGAGCAAACCAAAAAAGTCAGTAATCATAGGCTGAAAATGGGGAGACAAAATCATGAATATATGTTATAAATTAAAGGAACTGCACATTGGGAACTTAACATACATCTAAAAACATAAATACAAACAATAACCACATAGCGATTTTCTATGCTCACCACTATGAGATTTCCCGGTGGCTATGATAAACAAATGCATAGCGATTTACAGCCTTGGAACTGTCAGTAAATGTACTAGGTACTTACAGCCTTGGAACTGTCAGTAAATGTACTAGGTACTTACAGCCTTGGGACTGTCAGTAAATGTACTAGGTACTTACAGCCTTGGGACTGTCAGTAAATGTACTAGGTACTTACAGCCTTGGGACTGTCAGTAAATGTACTAGGTACTTACAGCCTTGGGACTGTCAGTAAATGCACTAGGTACTTACAGCCTTGGGACTGTCAGTAAATGTACTAGGTACTTACAGCCTTGGGACTGTCAGTAAAAGTACTAGGTACTTACAGCCTTGGGACTGTCAGTAAATGTACTAGGTACTTACAGCCTTGGGACTGTCAGTAAATGTACTAGGTACTTACAGCCTTGGGACTGTCAGTAAATGTACTAGGTACTTACAGCCTTGGGACTGTCAGTAAATGTACTAGGTACTTACAGCCAAATTTAGATGGAGTAATATGTAAAAATACAATAACATCCAAGGACCTAGAAAATGACTGATAAACAATGTTAATTAGGGATGAAAGAAACACATTCACCCGGAACTTAAAATCAAGGTCGAAAGATAACACGAAAAATTTGTTTATATCAATGATTGGGTTGATATACAGATATACGAATAATATATGTTATCTGTGCTGACATAACTCGTTCTATTATACTTCCTAGCTGCATACTTGAAAACAAGAAAAGAAATTTATTACAATATATTTATATGATAAGCATGTGACCGGCCTACGTAATGTATATCCCAAAAAATCCAATATCCATAAAAGATCAAATGTTTACGTCAAACTAAATTTTTTAAACAACGTAAAACTGAAGATAAGATTTATTTATTTCTTATTAGAATTTTAACATTTGTTTTCTGTGGTTTGTTACATTGTAAATGTATCATTCAGCAGAATTAAAGAATTTGTTTTATGAAGCTATGACCTTGTTTTACATATGTGTCCATTATGGATTTATCGTACCTGTTCTGACATTTCCTCAAAACACATGAGTTTGACCACATCAAAAGCAAATAAAGCAAACGTGCTCAGTTTTTATAATGTGTGTATTAATAAAAATGATTGGGGAAAAATGTAAAAATAAGACTTATAAGATGTAAATATAAGAATTCAAAATGCAAATATAAGAATTCAAAATGCAAATATAAGAATTCAAAATGCAAATATAAGAATTTAAAAATGCAAATATAAGAATAAATTAAGACTTAAAAAATATAAATATAAGAATTAACAAGAGGGCCATGGTGAACCTATATGGCTCACCTGAGTATATTGCCATGCTGACTTCAAGACAGACCTAGTGACCTACTTTTTAACCCAACATGACCCAGTACCACACCAGACTTGCTTTTCATTAAGACATTCTGATCAAGTTTTATGTAGTTCCGGTAGAAAATGCAGCCTCCAGAGACCTGTGACCTAGTTTTTGACCTCAGATGACCCAGTTTCAATCTAGACCTAGCTTTCATTGTGGCAAACATTCTGACCATGTCTGATATAAATAAAGTCAAAAATGTGACCTCTGGAGCGTGAATAAGGTTCTACTATAATTGTACCTAGTGACCTAGTTTTTGACCCCCGATGACCCAATATGACCCAGATGACGAACGACAACCCAATAGCTCACCTTGAGCACTTCATGCTCAGGTGAGCTAAAAATTGTAAATATAAGAATTAAAAAATGTAAATATAAGAATGAATCTGCATATCTTGATGCTTTATTGGTGTATACATGTACACTGAAAAAACATGAACATATGAAGTATTATCTATAAATCTAACAGACGTCATTTGACATTCATATCTCACAATAACAATTCATGGTGTCCATAATATACAAGTTGTGGACAAATGCAAAAAACAACCAATGTAAGTTTTGTAACAGTAAGGCAATCAATTAAAAAGCATCATTTCAAAGTTGTAACAGATATACTTCACGACTTAACTTCCCTGAACATGATCAGCGGTTACAAAGAAACTTGTAGTTTCTATGTCATGTAACATAATCTATCTTTTAAGGGCAAATCATGATTCAAGTAAACTCATTTCATCGAAGCAATGTCATTAGTGGGTCATCTAAAAAGTTGATAAGTAATAATGAGTGTGGGCTTCATATCCATAAATTTATAAGCCTGCCGTTTGGTTAAACATTTTGATATACACTGTACATTTACGGTTTTTAAATCTTACATTTACACTGTAATCACTTAGTCATAACTCAAAGGTGGACACTACTGAAAGGCACACATAACTCAAAGGTGGACACTACTGAAAGGCACACATAACTCAAAGGTGGACACTACTGAAAGGCACACATAACTCAAAGGTGGACACTACTGAAAGGCACACATAACTCAAAGGTGGACACTACTGAAAGGCACACATAACTCAAAGGTGAACACTACTGAAAGGCACACATAACTCAAAGGTGGACACTACTGAAAGGCAAACATAACTCAAAGGTGGACACTACTGAAAGGCACACATAACTCAAAGGTGGACACTACTGAAAGGCACACATAACTCAAAGGTGGACACTACTGAAAGGCACACATAACTCAAAGGTGGACACTACTGAAAGGCACACATAACTCAAAGGTGGACACTACTGAAAGGCAAACATAACTCAAAGGTGAACACTACTGAAAGGCACACATAACTCAAAGGTGGACACTACTGAAAGGCACACATAACTCAAAGGTGGACACTACTGAAAGCCAGACATAACTCAAAGGTGGACACTATTGAAAGGCAAACATAATTCAAAGGTGAACACTACTGAAAGGCAGACATAACTCAAAGGTGGACACTATTGAAAGGCAAACATAATTCAAAGGTGGACACTACTCAAAGGTGGACACTTCTCAATGGTGGCCACTATTCAAAGGCAAATACTACTCAAAGGTGGACACTTCTCAATGGTGGCCACTATTCAAAGGTGGATAATACTCAAAGGTGGACACTTCTCAGTGGTGGACACTACTCAAAGGTGGACACTTTTCAATGGTTGATACTGCTCAAAGATGGATACTACTAAAAGGTGGATACTACACAAAGGTGGACACTACCTAAAGGGAATACTACTCAATGGTGGACACTATTCAAAGGTGGACACTTCTTAATAGTGGCCACTATTCAAAGTTGGACACTACTCAATGGTGGATACTACTCAATGGTGGCTATTAGTCAAAGTTGGATACTACTCAAAGGTGGACACTACCTAAAGGGAATACTACTCAATGGTGGACACTATTCAAAGATGGACACTTCTTAATAGTGGCCACTATTCAAAGTTGGACACTACTCAATGGTGGATACTACTCAATGGTGGCCACTATTCAAAGGTGGATACTACTCAAAGGTGGATACTACTCAAAGGTCGACACTACTCAAATGGGATACTACTCAATGGTGGACACTACTCAAGTGGGATACTACTCAAAGGTGGACACTACTCAAGTGGGATACTACTCAAAGGTGGATACTACTCAAAGGTCGACACTACTCAAATGGGATACTACTCAATGGTGGACACTACTCAAATGGGATACTACTCAAAGGTGGATACTACTCAAAGGTTGACACTACTCAAATGGGATACTACTCAATGGTGGACACTACTCAAAGGAGGATACTACTCAATGGTGGACACTACTCAAAAGTGGACACTACTCAAATGGGATACTACTCACTGGTGGACACTACTCAAAGGGGTAACTACTCAAAGGTGGACACTACTCAAATGGGATACTACTCAATGGTGGACACTACTCAAAGCTGGACATTACTCAAATGTGAACACTACTCAATGGTGGACACTTCTCGAAGGTGGACTCTACTCAAAGGTGGACATTACTCAAAGGTGGACACTTCTAAATGGTGGACACTTCTCAATGGTGGACTTTACTCAAAGGTGGACACTTCTCAATGGTGGACTTTACTCAAAGGTGGACTTTACTCAAAGGTGGACTTTACTCAATGGTGGACACTTCTCAATGGTGGACTTTACTCAATGTTGGACTTTACTCAAAGGTAGACTTTACTCAATGGTGGACACTTCTAAATGGTGGACTTTACCCAATGGTGGACTTTACTCAATGGTGGACACTTCTCAATGGTGGACTTTACTCAAAGGTGGACTTTACTCAATGGTGGACACTTCTCAATGGTGGACTTTACTCAATGGTGGACTTTACTCAAAGGTAGACTTTACTCAATGGTGGACACTTCTAAATGGTGGACTTTACCCAATGGTGGACTTTACTCAATGGTGGACACTACTCAAAGGTGGACACTACTCAAAGGTGGACATTAAACAAAGGTGGACATAACCTGAGGGTGGACATTATTTAAAGTTAGTTATTATTTAGAGTTTGGATAAGACGGTACAAAACTAACTGTGAGCAAGGTTTCTTGAAAAATAAATATGAATCCAATATTTAAACCTAACATTTATTGTCCCTTTCAATAGCAAAGGTATGGTACAATAGTATGTTAACTTATACATTTCATGAGCTTTTACTCTTTATATTTTCTGGACATAGGAAAGGCATGTAAATTGCTCTTAAGAAAGTTTACACAACATGAAAGTGTTGAATTGTTTGCACATAAGAATTACATTAGCATCCAGGAAGAGTAGCACTGATTGTTCAATGAGTGAACACAATCACGATCACCCAGTAAGACTGAATAGTTATAATACTTCCCTTGAAACACTGTTAACACTTACATGGGTCACCTCCAATCAACTTCTGCACAATACCATGACAACCATTTTTTGATGCAATGTAGAACGGCGATTCTTCCTCCCACGGTTTCACGCGACCAGGAAGTATCGGTACACCTCTCTCTAGATACCATTCCACTACGGCTTCCTGTTTATATTCACACGCTACTTGCAATGGACTTTCCTGTTTACAAAATAAAAATATAGAATTAATCAATAGACAAAATTCGGAATTCCCTTAAAGTGGGTTTTTACCTAAAACACCTTTATATTGTGCCCAAGCAGGGGGGGGGGGCAGTGGGCTAACCAAGGTGAATGAGACAATTTGTCTTTTTTTGGGGTCTAATTCCTCACCCTAGAGCCAAGCATTTTGTCTAAATCCCCACACAGGGAAATGTCAATTCCCCTTTCAGGATCTATTAAAAAATCCACAGTGCAAGTCTATTTTCCCCCCGGGACTCAGAATCATTCGGCATGTCAAATTCCTGCATGTCCAGAATCGTCTTCTGTCTAAAGTACTGTGATACATTTGTTCATAAACCTAATAATTTGTTAGTAATCAAAAATCAAGGAAATGCAATTTCATTCATTCCCAGTCCAGTGTTTACAACATGCAGATTCAATCAAACTACATGTATTGTCCAGTTCACAAATGCAGTTCTGTAGTCCCAAATTTGCTTTGTCATTCAACTTTAGATTTGACTTTCGCAAGCTTTTTTACTTTTCCCAAAATGGACAGAAAAAGGCCTGTCAGTAGTAAAAGCCACCACAATAAAGCCACATAGAAAACTCTATCATCCAAATTGTGAGGTTTTGTGTTAGAATATTGAACCATCAAATTAGGTCAAGTGATAACAAGTGAAGGTTGAAGAGCAATTAATGTGGGAGAACAAATTATCCATTGTTTATAGAAAATCAAGCCAGTGTGTTGTATTGTATAATTTGGCCAAACAAAAAATTGTGTGGTTAGGGTTACATCTGTTCCAAAAACAGGTAGGTGGGTAGGATTTTTTTATTTGATTAAGCTTTTTGTTGGAATGTTATCATCCGCATAAAGTTATATTAAGTAGAAAGCTTTTTAAACTACATACTAAACCACATAATTATTTTTCCCCAACTACTGCACTAATAATTTCCTATCTGTGGTGATAGGTGGCTTTCAAAGTTTCCTTTTATATTTACTGCCTGTTTGTATAAGTTTATTAGTGTGTCTGTCAGGCTGTTCCAATCAGATTGGAGTTTCTATTTACCATTTTAACAAAGCATAAAAACATTGGACTCTATAAATATTCCTTAATATACAAATTTTAAATTGGTTTGAGGTATTGATAGCTCTTTTGCACTATAGCAAATGTAGAAGACAGCTTAGAATTATTTCAAACGAATGTATTTGTATTTTTCTTGAGCCAATTTTGGAACCGGTTGGTTTCAGTCATTTGCGGGCTATATAACAGCGTGCAATCGACAAATATTTAGTGCAGTTTGTCCCTTCAATTCCCAATATTCTATAGCATAGGACATTGTTATTTCACTGTAATCCTTTTTAGTGTTTCTTTGAAATTGCTTTGGGCTACAAATCATTTCTTATAGAGCTTGTAGGATGATTCACTGTAGCACTGTTATTTTATTTCTCGTTTATCTTATTCTTGTTATTAAAGTTTAAACAAATCATCTCCATATCAATTATTAAAATTGAAAGACGAGGAGAATGTATACTCCAAAACACAAGTCTGAATCACATGCAAGAAGCAACATATGTTTAAACAGTCAGCTGAACATAAAAACTAGGCCACAAATGAAACATAAAGAACTAAACAATCAGTGAGGTAAATGATATGTGAATAGTCAGAACACAGACTATGAGACATAAATCATCAGTATAAATTATACAGGCAAAAATAATAGTAATCGGAATTTACTCGTAAAATACGGAGCGGATGGCATTATGGACCGTACAGTACAGATCTTATCATATACTCGACGAAAGTGATTGCATGGTTATTCGCGTGAAAATACAAGGCATAAACGTGTATTTTGAATTTTCCTAGTTGATGTCTTGCTATGCTGGAGTAAATCGTTATGGAATTAAACGTGGGATGCAAACAGCTTTAAAAATGCGCTCAACGGGCCCGTGGTCGCATTTTCCCTTAATCAACGTATCAACCGACATGTCCGAAAATGTGACATGGTTAAGAAGCGCTTAATTAATTTCTTAAGAGTAAAAAGAGTCTGCAACATCGGAACCGTCACCTGCCGATATTAACGAAAAGAAGCACAACGAGCAAAAAGAGGTGCAAAGAACAAATGTTTTTTTTATTGTTTTTTTTTAACAAACAGACTTCTAAAAAACGGTAGGGTCATGGCCTATTTCGTAGGTAGGGTCGGGTAACCCGAACCAAAAGTATTAATTGTTTAAGCCTTTAATTGACCTGTTAAAATTTGCATATCTTCATGGTCTTTCGATAAAGACGTATTTATCATGTGCATTGACCATGAAGACAGGTCAATAAAATTATACAATAAGTCTGATGAAACCTGAATAAGTCACAATAATCTCTATAGTCATTTGACTAAGTTAGAACTGCATGGTCTATTTTGGCTATTACCATACCCTTCAAATTGGGAATTTTTGCGCGTTAAACTTAGAAATTGGGGGGAAATCTAGAAATTACAACAAAATCTTAGGAATGCAAGTGAAAGATTTAGTGATAACTGCCTGTGAGAGAAAAGCCTCTAACTTTGTAAATTTTTTGCTAAATTGAACTAAATCTTTTTCTTCAGACTTATTGAGAAATTTAACATTTCAATTGGGAAAAATATATACTTTTTGGCATTGGGAATATAGCTGAATAACGGCTTTAAAAACAACTGAAAAAACCCTGAACTGTGAAACCTATTTACCAATGATGTTTGAGTCTAAATAAAGAACTGGTTATTTCACAGGTTAATACCCCAGTCACAATTAGCTTGCGATGGGTTTGCGATGGGTTTGCGAGTAGTTTGCGATTGATGTATAGGCATTTTCGGCCGGGGCCCCACGGGACTCCTTGCGGCTGCCGGGTCATTTTTGGGAATCGGGCGGGCATCAAGTTACTTTTAACTCGGACTTCAAACGCCGACCAGGTACCGGCCGATGTCTGGCTGATGTCCGGCGGTGCACATTCGGCGGGTGCCAGGTCAAATTTTGGACAATCCAACCAATCCATATATCGGTCAGACGCCGCCTAGACCTGGCGGCGCCTGGACGGAAATCAGCCAGACATATCGGCCGGTACCTGGTCGGCGTCTGGACGAAACCCCACTGGGACTCGCACAGACGTAGACAGGGCATCAGACGAGAGCCTTTGGGATACCTACCCGTTAAACAGGCCAAAATTTCTACCCCATTTTCTATAAGGTCGGCTGATGGCACAGGCATATCCAGTATATACAGGTAGATACAGTTCCACAAACCTTTAAATATGAGATTTTCAATTGTGAACCAAACAAGAATTATCTTGAAAAAAGGTCAGCGCAATCTGAAGCAAGCAAATTAGTTGTAATCAGAAGGTTAAGATTTGTTGTGCAACATAAAAATTTGTGTAACGGAGAATGGATTTCGGTAAATTCACCGTAATTCAGTGGATTTTGTTAAGGTACCATACCCCCCCATCGAAAGGTTAACTAATTAGCGTCAAGGTTACAAACATTGTTCGGTTGAAGAGAAGTAGGTTTAGTTAACCTAAGAATTTTTTGGTAAAATACACAACAATGCAAATAGCAAAGCCACGTTAGTACAGCTGCACCAAAAATAGTCTTCCTCTGTTATATAAACAAAGGTTGAAACATAATCATTTGGGAACATCCAGTTTTTTACTAATCATCTCTCATGTGAAATGGTAGTGATGAAATTTACCATTTTCGAACATTTTTTGGGGGGTTTCCATTTACAAACTTAATTTAAAAGGCTTAATGAATGTTTGTGAAATGACACTTCACTGGTATGCATATAAGATTTGGAATGTGATGATGATCAATTTTTTTGCAAGATTAAATTTCATGTAAGGAAAGAAAACAATCATTCTCAATATGTATTATATATCCAGCGCGGTATTAGGTACTGTACCATGCACTGCACGTAAACAGGTTGGTCAG
This sequence comes from Mactromeris polynyma, assembly GCA_032209605.1. NCBI lineage: Eukaryota > Metazoa > Mollusca > Bivalvia > Venerida > Mactridae > Mactromeris > Mactromeris polynyma. The sequence goes on along the minus strand of JASFXZ010000034.1, from coordinate 3,363,695 downwards.
GTGTAGTCTCAGCTATATCAATATATCGACAATACAACAATGTATCAGGTATCATTCACTAAAATACCATTTACATGCTTGCAGTTCATGATTTCATGTATTTTCTCTTCTTGTTACAGTAAAACCTCAATACTACGACCACATTTTGGACTCCTGAAAACTGGTCTCATTATTGAGGTTGAATAAAGCGCAAAATATTGAAAATGAACTTGAAAATAGTGTTTTTAATTTGGAGGTGGTCTTTATATTAAGGTTGTTTTTAAGTGAGGTTTTACTGTACTTACTCTTCTTGTTAAGTCTATAACACACTTGTATTACTTTCATCATCTTTTTTCCACACCATAATTATGTATTATGAAGCATATGTATCTTTTGCAAAATGAATATAAAAAAAAGAATAGTCTTCATACATTTAGTTTTCCTTACACATTTGATAGGCACGGCGAAGTTTTAAAAAATAACCTTTTGAACAGCTTACATCTTTGTCTTGTTATTTATTATTCATATGTATCAATTTATGTATCATTGATATTGTTTCTAACGATGACAGCTCTGGCGATGAATGTAATATTAATCTATTTGCATGTTTATAAAATATCAGACAGACCAACCCTGCCACCCTTGAATATTTAAACAAACTTGAACAGACAATATTTCCATGGATACGTCATTCAATTTCGTTTGAAACACTTTGATCCTGTGTACTGTGGATTTCTCATACTGTATCAAGTATGGTTTATTTGTATTGTCCACTAACATGGTATTTCAGAATGTCAATTTTATACCTCAACATTTCTGTCAACAAACGTTACAGATAAGCCTGTGTTCAAGGCCTCAGCGGTTGAACAGTAGCATGATTTTGAAGATATGATATGATGCTTTGAAAACCCGTGACCAAGGTGTGAAGGGTTAAAACAAAATTATTATACAACAGTAAAACCTCAACAATACGACCACCCTTGGGACCTTTGAAAACTGGTCGTATTATTGAGGTGGTCCTAATATTGAGGTTGATTACAGAATAAAACAGTGAAAATGGACTTGAAAATTGTGTTCTTAATTTTGAGGTGGTCTTATTATTGAGGTGATCTTAAAGTGAGGATTGTACTCTATTATTAGTATCTACTATAGTGGATTCAATAGTAGTTGAGAATACAGTTATTTGTATATGATGAAAAATAAAGATTACTAATTTCTGAACTGCAGTCAAGTACTTATATCTCTACATCTCATGTGACATCTATTTTTACTACACGAACACGACTAATATTATATCTGTACTGTAGTAAAGACCATACCAATGTATCTAGCTGACATGCACATTTTTTCTTTTACTACCGGGTACAGAATTATATATCACTCATTATTTTTTTTACCACCTATCTGATTATGTTATCCAACTATAATCAGTATTATGTATTATCTAGATGCTATCACACTAATTACACGTCTGTATAGACTTCTAACTGATCATTTATCTTGTAAACATGATAAAAATAGATAAAGTTTATCCCCAATTCAATTTCACGACCATTCACATGACGGATGAAGGAAGGGAGTCACAAAATGCAGTAAAACAAGTACAGGCCCTTTTCTGTCCATTTTGGGGAAAAGACCCTAGATAACTTGGGAAAATTTGCATCATAATTATTAATTATCATGGTTAAAATAACAGTTTTTTCATATCTAAATTCAATTCTAATCTACATTTCTTATAATTATCAACTATCAAAAAGACACACAGAATGTCCACAACATGCTCAGCTCTAGAGTGGAGAACCCAGTAAGACAAATGTACTTATTCCCCTGCAATGAGGGACATAGCTTTATATATACAACTTGCCGGATGTTTGGACATATTGTTTATGGTAAAATATAAGGGGAGTCAAAACTATTTTTCGGCCAAATGACCTAGTTAAAGAATACAATACCTCGGTCCCAGTTTCTGTGAAAACGATTCCAGCGTAACTTAAAAATTCCAAGACTTCCGTGTAACCTTTCTGACAAGACGCTAACACAATTGGTCCACTTTCTTCATTCAGTTTGTGAGTAGCGTCTGGAATATTCTGCAAGCGTTGCAGCACTGACAATACTGCGCTACGATCGTCTTCAGCAAAGGCAGTAAGAAGTTCATCATTCCAATTACTCATGGTGTCTTATTTAACGGTGACCTGCAAAGATATAGTGCATTACATTTGTAATACAGCCAGGCTTTCAGGTTAACTACATATTTACTCTCAGGGTCTTGCAAATTAATCAGAAAATTGAGAAAAAAATCCTTTTTCAGAAAACGTTAAAATCTCACTGTTTTATCATTTACAGAAACCTTGTTACGATCAATTGAATTCTTTAATTCATGACAACTCATATAATGTCCTGTATGTGTGTATGAAACATGTTTAAAGTGAGTAACAATGTAAGGCTAGTAATGGGGGCATGGAGTACTTACGGAGGTAACCTGCTAAGGAAACTTGGTGTATCCATAAAATCAAAATTAATAATATATTTATGTGTTATTAGTATTAGTAGGGGTATGACGATTACTTGAATCATCGCAGCATCACAATGCAAGCTCTCTTGAAGACTTGATACATGTACCGATAGGTTTTGAGAAAAATCAATGTATTGATCTGCCATTTTTATTCATTGATTGAAACGAAAAATGTTACGCTCGTCCACGTTCTTGTGGAAACTTGCCTGAGAACTCATAAATACATAGCAAATATCGAAACCAAAAACACAACTGTCACGCATATAGCAACAAACGAACGAAAACGAAAACCTTATATGGAGATTTGTTACGATTTTACTGGTTAAAATTTGCAGTGCTTGAAACCATTATAATTCTAAATACTTTAGTCATGTTTAGTCATTTGTGTTTTGTTCTTAACAGGAAACAAGTATTGAGAAGTAAATATTCTAAATTTATGCCATTCGTTAATATATCCTTACCATTAATGCTAGCAAGTGTGGCGTTTGGAGCATTTAAGTTATTCTTTATGATATATTGTGATACATACCCTATCGTGAGAGGTATATCTTGGTATGTATCATATCGCGTTACGTCCGTATCGTCTCACCCCTAGCTATTAGAGCTGTCATTTATTCAGCATAATGCATATCAATGATATTGATATATCGGATGAGAAATATCGACAATACATCGATATATATCAAGTATCGTTTACTACAATACCATTTACATATTTGCAGTTCATAATATCAATACTGAATATATATTCACTTCTAGTTATGTCTTTTACATGTTATACATGTGTTACTTTGACCATTTTGTTTTCTCACTTTTATGAAGTGTGTTTTTTGCAAATTAAATAAAGAAAGATATGTTATAGTGTGTTCCAGATTAGCATAACTGTCGTACATGTACACTTCCAAGATTTAAGTTGAATTGTAATTTAAATTCAGTGATGTAAATAGACTGATTATTGTATACAATGTGTATTTTATTAGTCTAACTCCAATTCTCATAATCTATCCAACATAAGATATCTCCTGGTATGGGATTCACATTCTCCAACAGACTCTATGTCTACTTCTAGCTGTACACATTCATACCCCTTGCAACTGCCTTGCTGTTGTATAATATCCAATCTTCTCAATTGAAGTCTCTAACACGTTCAGTGCCAACTGTTTACATTGTTCCAAAGTCTTTACCTTGATCCTCTTCGGAGTATCTTGAGCCAATCTGGCTCGTAGACTCTGCCAACACTTTATCTTAACATACTAACACTCCAACATTTGTCCAGTTTGGTTTTTAAACTAAGCACTGTCTCACAACACAGTATATCTTCACTTAAGTTATTCCAACTGTCAATAACAGGGAAAGCATTAGCTCTTGTAGATTTATTGGTTCTTGGCTTCAGTATTTTGTAAATGTGACCTCTTGTTCTATTGTCAATTAAAGTCGAAAAACTTATATGGATCAATGTCATCAACACCATTTATAATTTTGAAAATCTGTATTAGGTCAAACTGTTCTCTTCTATACTTTAAAGTGGGAAGATTTTATCTGCTCAAGTCTCTGAGGATAGTTCAATTCTCTCAATTCATGTACCATTCATGTAGCTCTACGTTGAATATTTTCATTTAACTGAATATTTTTCTTTGTTTGAAGGATACCACACTAAGATTCCATAGTCAACTATTGGATGAATAAATGTCTTATACAAAAGTGACTTGTTCATGTTTCTAAATGTTTTGATTAATGCAGTAAGCCTTTTGTATCTATTTACCACCAAAGACCTAAATGGTATTTAGGTCGTTGTTACCACATTGATGATTCATTACATCATACATGAGCATTGAATTTCAGTGGGTTTTCAAATGTGAAGTCCATAACAGTTTTGTTGTTTCCAAGTAATTTAAATTAAATGCACAATGTTGAAATATGAAGTCAAAAAAATATATAACGATGTACGAGTTAAATTGCATGAACTTAAAATCTAGCAGTAACAAAACTTACCCTTAGCAAAATATTCGCTTAGATTTCCTTCATTTCCTGTCTTTCGCCATTGACTGAACAACCACTTTCCTTTTCAAGAATTAAGCACAGAACTGCTGTCATTTGATGACAAAATACACAAAATATGATTAAACTCTACATTTAATGTTTTCCGTCCGCTGTAAATAGATATCCACATTAGAACGAGATAAGTTTTATCTGCCCCCAGTATCGAAACTGAAAGTACTTCCTAGTATAGACCACGTGATCATCTTTGTTTAAACAGCATACCGAAAATGTCATTCTGCGGTCCCACTCAGAGGTTTGATTGAAAGTTAAATTCGATCTTCGTTTGTGTTTTATATAGTATTAACGTTGATATAAAATGTACACTAATAAGTAAGACAATAAAGTCTAAGAATAAGCAATGACGTGCTGATGTTCATCTTTGACCTGCTCAAAACTTAAACAGCATAATTATGACGGTTATCCCCCCCCCCCCCGTTAAATGAACATGCTATTCTAAAGACTATAGTCTGTTTAAATTACATGACATCTCCCTCGTTTCAATAAAACAAAAAATACAAAATACAAGTAAAACTGTAATTATAATAATTTAGTATAAACAAGACAAAAATCAATTACGTACAGCTTGTTAACTATAGTTATCAGTATTGCATACATGCCATATTTTCAGATGGTCAATAAGTGAGATTTTCCTCAGCAGGGCTGTTTTTAAGTGAGATTTGGGAAAAATAAGTGAGACTGTAAATCGAGATTTTTTGGGGCGCTTAATACACCAACACTAAATAAAATTTCCCCACCCAACTGTTTTCATGCGTAATTACAGTGTTACTTTGTCGCGTAAATTCCTTCATCAATTAGCATTAAACAGGGTTTCCCTTGAATTATCTTTTAGGGGCCACAGTGGGCTTCATTTGGGGGTCATGTGTAAAATTTGGGGGTCATTTATACAAGTGACCAGATATGATACTCAAAGGCAAGTCATACTGGTATGCAAATATTGTATACATTATAACATCTACCGAATATTTTGAGAGGAGTGGGTGTTTAAGAAAAGTAGAAAAATCACATATTTTTTAAGTCTTAATGTGCATCTATTAGAATAAGTACGGTATCCAATAGCAGTCTTCTAACCTTTGATCAAAGCCAATGTGTTGAAACTTCCACTCGCCAGCCTAAAATATCTTCCAAACTAAACCCTTTGATCTGCCCGACGGTTTTACGTCACATAGAGTACAGTATTACGTCACAGCTAGCAGTATTGCCTGTCTTACATGTGCCTACGTGACCTTTATCATTTGCCTCAGTTCACCGAGTTTTGAAGTTTTTAATACCAATAAATTTAATATTCTATAGTAACAGTTATGCTTTTATTGTGTGAACATTGCTTTTTTGATTCTTTGATTCATGGGATATACACGTGATGGATATACATGTAGGCTAAATTACGGATCAAAGTAAGATTTTTTCAGGTTTTTTATTTAGCCAAAAAGTACGTCAAAACGCATAAATTTGTGCGTCAGGTTAAACCCTGCATTAAAACAAGCAGATTAACACCTTTCCTGTCAATAAGATGATTAAAGTTAAATCACCGCTTTAACAAACAATTAATTGAGGTGATTAAAAACACGCAAATCAACAACTGATCAAAGCCAATCAACAAAGTGTCACCTTTAATCGGCGTTTTCGGGTAGTATCGAAGAATCATAGCATGTCCGAGATACAAAATTTCGCACGATCAGTGATATTTTATTTTTTTCTTGGAGGTTCAAATTTACGTGAGGTTTTAATCTAACGGCGTTAGACCGTGAGGAGGCATGAAAATACGTGAGGAAAGGTCTCACGGCGTGAGATATGGCATGTATGGTATTGCCTATCCAAAAATTATATGGCTGATGATTCAGAACAAATGGTATTTTGGTATTTTGGTCCTTGTTAAGAACAAGGGAGATAACTATTGTAGATGTGGGAACTAGATCTATCTGAATATTAAGGAATAATATGAAATCATAATACTATGGCGGCAAACCTTTGCCGCCTGTTAACTGGATCATTAACTAGAAAGTTATTACCTTAATCTTTCTTATTCAAATTGTGTTAAGTTACCTAGATATTTATCGCATTGACCACTTACAAGTTGGTTAGAAAGGCATGTTGTCAACCAGAACAGTAGGTCCATATTGCCAACATTTTACGCTCTGCGTTAGCGTAATTTTATTCAGTCGGAGAGAGTGTTTCATTTGGACGCATAGGAAACCGGTTGATCAGCCTTTTAACTGCTGCACAAACACCATATTTAGAAGCACTGCATTCTAAAACTACACGTTTATTGTGATCAAACAAACCAAGCACTGGACTCAAGTTCTGTTGTAATTGCTTCATTTTTTCAAAGACTGTCTGTGAATGGTCCTGAATTTAAATGCCCTTTTTTTCAATCATGACCTTATGTCAGCCAGATTTGGGGAATCATGTTTAAGCTAGTTGACCATACCAAGTATACCACGGTGGTATATAGGTCCGTGACCATACCAAGTAATTTGTCGAGCTCAGTTCTGTTTTCAGTGATACCCAGATTCGATAACACATCGTTTTTTAAGGATGAGGTTTCAGTCCTTTCGATGTTATCAAATGTCCAATCCGAAACAGGAACTTCTGTGACACCTATTATACCAATCTCATACGCAGTGATCTCCCCTTACAGATATTGTAGTGTAAAACTGGTGGAGTTCGCTTTTCTTTGAATCGTATACATGCGCCTCTGTAATGACATTCCATGCTACACGAATGTTAAAAAAATCTGCCCCTTTTCCCAATTTAATATGCATGTATGCCACTTTTTCTTCCTCACCTTTTTCTACCAAAGGGCTGGCAAATATTGATTCCACATGTCACCTGAATGCAGACCACTGTTCTGAAAGATTAGTGTCTGACCAGTTCATTGACGGTAGTGTAATTCCACGTGTCACCGGAATGCAGACCACTGTTCTGGAAGATTAGTGTCTGACCAGTTCATTGACGGTAGTGTAATTCCACGTGTCACCTGAATTCAGACCACAGTTCTGAAAGATTAGTGTCTGACCAGTTCATTGACGGTAGTGTAATTCCTGATGTATCCATCAACAACTTTCTTTAACACATTAAATTGATTAAAACATATTTACTGTTAGTCGCGTAGCTACCTGTACGCAAATCACGCCATTGCGTATGTAATGTTTCTTGAAGTTATTGGTGAGTATCTATTAAATGCAGACATTATATATAACTCAAATGAGGAATAACAAACCCTTGGCTATCAAACACGGATAGAAAAAATAAAAACACGAAGAATTCAATAATCAACAGTTGAGCGTTTGTATACATGCACTTTGGGATATAATTATTCTGAAAATAAAACGCTTCAAACTTTACTTGATTGCTTATGAAGATGTCACCAGATTGAGATTGCACCACAAACGCTCGGGAAAACGGTGACCTCTAGATTGGTGGCGTACACACCCTATCAGTTCTGACTACGCCCCTGACCGTTGGTTCTTACACCATGAAATGTTTTATTTTGAATTAACGTTGATATGAACTGTACTCTTATGAGTAAGACATTGTATTCTAAGAATAAGAAAGAACGGTTTTCAGTAATGAAAAGCACCGTGAACAGATAGTATGAACAAGGTGACTGAGATTCAACTCGTAGCCCTATGTCATTTATTTCTATAAAATGAAGAGACAACTTTGTGCTGTAAGTAATAGATAAAACATATACAAAATGCATGTAAGTAAGTAACTAACAATGCCATAAAATTACGCATTTTTCCCGAGACAACAAAGCACAATAATTAACATGTTAAATTGCCTGTATCTCCTACTAGTGAGAGAACCACAGGATATAGAATGGACGAAGGGAGAGAACTTGTGAAAATGTCCTTGTAAAGTAATAATTTAAAAGTTATAAAAGCTATTGTTCCTAAAACATTGAGGTAAAACAGCTCCAGTTCCTGCTGCCAGATCATCTTTCCGTGGATCAGTTCAAAATTTGCAAAATCTTTTCATTTTAGTCATTTCTGTCATGCAGACTTTTCAATGCTTGAAGTACTGGGGTGTTAGGCCACCTTTCTAGTTCTTACTTACTTACTTATTTAGTCCTCTTTGTCCCATCTGGAACATAGGGCCTTAACTACAGCCTTCCATCATCTACGGTCCTGTGCTTTGTGCTTGGCCTCGCCCCAGGAGATTCCATATGTGCGAAGCTCAGTGTCTAGGGTTCTTCTCCTTTCTAGTTCAGTAGGGTTTTATGCTATAAAACTTGAAATTGATCACCAAACCCCAATCTCATTCATGGGTTTAGATTGTTCGCATGTTAATTAAGCTAATTAAGCTAATATAATGAAACTGAGCTTGTAGTATTCTCTATGTGACATAATAAGAATATTAACCAATCCAAAAGTATAGCCCAATTATTGGTGGCCTGTCGCTGGTGGATTAGTTGGTATTTGTTAATAAACTCCCCACAGCAATTACCTCCCTTTACATTATACTGTATTAAAGTGCAGGTGCTAGACTCATTTTATCCCTTCCAGGAGTTTGTTTTGTAATTCGGTCATGTTCATATCCAAGTAGGTTATTTCATGGCTGAACTCACCGAAAAGTAACATTTTTATAAATGCATATAATTTTGCCAAATTTATGAAACATATTTACGAGTGTACATAGCTGGTCCCTGACATAACTGGTCCCTGACATAGCTGGTCCCTGACATAGCTCGATAGGCACAATTTCATGTAAACCTAAATCCTACTATAATAGTCAATAGTTAAGTTAATACTGCTCCCGCTATCTATTTGAAGTCATTCAATGAATTTTCAATGTCAAAGTATCCACTATAGGTCGAAAAAATCAAGACTATATATCACAGGAGATGTCATGATTTCTTTCCCTACAACTATCGAGAGTTGAAAACTTTGTAAGGAGTGTTTATGAATAAATATATCTTTAAGTTTACAGTAAACACGTAATAGACTATCAAGGACTAGAACATAATGCTTATTACTAGTATTCTATGATAAAGTGAATAACATGTTTTCCTTTGGAAATGCCCAAATAGTGTGCAATATGTAATATACAGACACAGGATTAAACAATAACAATGTCGTGGTGAAAGTTTTCCAGATTATACCGGATTTCCTGATTTTGAGACTTTGCTCAGGCCATTTTTCCACATCATGGAAATATGTTGAGAACATCTTGGGGTGGGGGCTACTGTTTCATGCACGGCAGTGAGATTGCAAATATATCAACAACTTCTCGAAACAAACACAAACACAGTTTCGTTTTTTGTATTTATTAATTATAACAGATAGCATTTATTTTTCAGACAATTTATCAACAAAGATCTGAATCATCTGTAAAATTTCACTCATAAAACAATATATACAACGTCATATATACACAGCTTATATAGTGTAAACATAAGTTACAAAAATACATTACAATCAGCAAGAATTGAAATATTCTAAGTACCAATAACGTTCTTGTACGAGTATCATACATCCAGCATGTTTCGGTGACAATTCACTTTTAACTACTTAGCACACACAGTTGAACTTAACACGCAAGTCATAAATATATTAACTAGCCACCCTAATGTATTTATGTCAAATATGTGACACAAACCCCGTTAGGAAAGAAAATTCATTTAGACCAAGCAAACGTTCTTCCAACATTATATAGCACTGAACATAGTGTAATGTAAGTTCAATTTATTTGACATCTCAATCAAGCAAGAATTGTAATAACTTCCTAGCAATTGTGATAATATTTCAGGTTACATACATTTGTACATGCCTAAATATGCCTTTGAAAGAGAAAAATATCATGAAGTTTCTAAGACTCAAACTTACTTAATTGATTACAATTCTGAATCTAAATTGCCATGGAAACAACCATGTATGTTACATCATTTTTATTTACTAAGTCAAAATATAAATGAATAATTAAAAGCATTTTATTCTACAGCATCTAATTAGGATATCCAAATACCTTCTCAAGCCATATATATATCATAGCCTAATGATGCATATATATATCATAGCCTAATGATGCATATATATATCATAGCCTAATGATGCATATATATATCATAGCCTAATGATGCATATGTAATGATAAAATGTGATATATAGTATACATATCTAACAATTATTTATTGATACAGACAAGAAAAAGTAATAAACCAATTGCTTATCTGGTGAATAAAATTATATATTTTATTAATTAACAAACTATGAGTCAACTGATCAAACTTGTAACACAGCAACTGATAGGCTCATTCAAAATTAGTGATATATACATAATAACCAATCATGGGAAAGCACACATGCACAACAACCAATCAAATCACTTCACACATTTTACGAGAGCTCTGACCTTCAGAAAGGTCATTTTAAGTATTTAAGGCCATTAGACATACCAATACATATCTAATCTGATCCTCACAATCAGCAATATTTACATAGAAAGTAATTGAGCACTCATGATTTGGAAGAAAATTAAAACATTGTAGTGGTTGATACAATACTAATTTTAAACATAGTGGTTACGCTACTAATTTTAAACATAGTGGTTACGCTACTAATTTAAACATTATAGTGGTTAAGATACTGAATGAAATAACTTATGCAGTGGACAAACTTGGTTATAACATTTCGCTCAGTTTTTAGAAAACGGTCAACAAACACTTTCAACTTTCCCACAGGGTATCGTAATGTCGAGGAATATATTCATATCAGTTCTATCTCCTTCAGTATTTATATCCAGCTCGCCTAGTTTCGTTTATATCCCTAAATATACCCTTATGGTAACAGTATGTCAAAGACAGGCCAGTTGTCAGTCTTTATATTGACTTTTTTATATGTTTATTTCATATTACACAACATTGAAAAGTAGCAATTTATCATACATTATTATTATAATCAGAATGCAAGTAGTAAAACATTATCTTATTTGGAGCCATTTACCTTCTATCATATCAAATTAATGTAATCTTTCAAAACCAATCACAGCAAGCAGAATGTCACGGTTTATTGAACAACACTGAACATCAAACAGTTCACTCGAAGTTATATGAACAAAAAAAGCATTTAATACACAATCGGTGAGTAAATGTACCTGATATATGTAATACAAACAAGTTTGAACAAATCAACAGTGAAAGAAACTAGCAACTTTCAGGAACAAAAACAATTTAACGAAACAATTAAAACATGAACTGAACTATTCTATCTTTGAACCACTATAACAATTATTGGTATTGATGCAAACAATATTATATGGTTTCGCAAGAGTTAGAATACCATTAGAAACTTGAGCCATCCAAAAACTATCAAAATAATATACTGCATCTATTTCTGATGCTCTGGAAGGCACAATAAAAGTTGAATGCTTCATGGTCATACATTAAACACATCATTTAGTACCTCATCAGTCAATATAGCAGTACCTCATCAGTCAATATAGCAGTACCTCATCAGTCAATATAGCAGTACCTCATCAGTCAATATAGCAGTACCTCATCAGTCAATATAGCAGTACCTCATCAGTCAATATAGCAGTACCTCATCAGTCAATATAGCAGTACCTCATCAGTCAATATAGCAGTACCTCATCAGTCAATATAGCAGTACCTCATCAGTCAATATAGCAGTACCTCATCAGTCAATATAGCAGTACCTCATCAGTCAATATAGCAGTACCTCATCAGTCAATATAGCAGTACCTCATCAGTCAATATAGCAGTACCCCATCAGTCAATATAGCAGTACCTCATCAGTCAATATAGCAGTACCCCATCAGTCAATATAGCAGTACCTCATCAGTCAATATAGCAGTACACCATCAGTCAATATAGCAGTACCTCATCAGTCAATATAGCAGTACCCCATCAGTCAATATAGCAGTACCTCATCAGTCAATATAGCAGTACCTCATCAGTCAATATAGCAGTACCCCATCAGACATACAGGTGGTATCCGTACAGATTTTGTGACAAAAAAGGTTGTTATATGTTGACATAATCACTTCCAAGACAATATAATTACATTGTTAGGTTTTGCTGAAGGTTTTCAGTAATGTGTGGCAGTTAATTGACATAATAAGAATGTCTAGATTACCAACCAGAAGTAACCAACTTACAAGTTCCCTACACTATACAGAGGTGGCAGACAAATGACACAGGATGTAATAACATCAGCTTATTCATGAAGAACACAAGCCTCACCCTTGGTTCAAACCCACCACTTCCTGACTGATGGAGCTGACTGGGCAGGCTATACACAGGGGTGTCAATAAACGCCAGGAGCCGGTAAATTTACCCAGCAACTTAAGCATCATCCCTCAGCTACTTTTCTTGTATGAATGGAACTAATTAAGGGGAGTACTCCCCCAGACAACCACCTACTTTTGATGATTTCCCTGCCAATTCAAAAATTAGTGACACCCCTGCTATACATATCTAGCACTTCATTAAGCATTCTGATAGTGAACAGTTGTAGAAGTCAGGTAAACAGTTATTTTAAGAATTGATTCATTATATTTCATTTATTTCACTTTCCTAAACAAAAGTCTTGCCAATGAACACTACTAACTTCTCCCTTAAATAAATACTGTCCTAGCATGTTTACACATCTGAGGCAAGATACAAAGTACTGTAAAAGGTCTAAATGACAACAAGCACTTCCTTCAAACAACATTTAGACACAGCATAAACTTTAAACAAAAACACCTTAGAATCATGTAACATTTTTTCAGCACAGAAAGTGAATATCTGACATCAACAATTGAAGCAAATCACTTTTAGCTAAAAGTTTCATATTAGCAGGCTTTTTAAGTTTCTTTAATTGGAGGCCACCATGTAGGAAAATGACAAACTGTAAATTAAGGGGAAAGCACTGTGCAGGAGATTGACTTGCAGCTTAAAGGTAGACTGGTTACAGTAAAGCTAAAAGACAGACTGGTTACAGTTCAACCTGTCAAGACTGTCAAAGTCAAGCTAGCATCTATTATCACAAGACAAAAGTAAAATCTCGCATATACGAAAAATACGTACACCAAATTGTTCTATAGATTTGCAATGTATACAAGGTAGTTCATACTTAACAATTACATCATTTCAATAAACTTGATCCTCGCATCAGGTCAACAAACTCAATCCTCGCATCATTTCAACAAACTCAATCCTCGCATCATTTCAACAAACTCAATCAATTTGATTCGATATAAAATGTATTGAAAAAACAGATATATGAAAACAGCACTATCTTAACATCACAATATAATATGCATTATAAAAAACATATCACAAATTAATATCATTCTCATTACTTCTTACATAATCAAATATTGAACAACAAGTTAAAAGGATTCAGAGAAATGAACACAAATCATCATCTCCAAAAGTACATACTGATTTAATATTACCAAAAACACATTCAACATGCTAGATACTTTCTTTGTGCTTTATATTTTCTTCCAGTAATCAAGACAATATGTGCAGATAATGGACTTTGCTTTTAATGTCGTTACTGAAACAAACAGGACATATATAAAAATGTCCGAATCATTTGATATAGAACACATTCAGAAAGCACATAAGAATGCCTAGCACTAAGTAGTAATGGTAAACATTCAATAATAAACGTGAACATTTTCATTGAAATATTTACAATGATTTAAAAATTTACCCTTAAAATTTAGCAACTTTAATGTGGTAATTGAAATTACAAGTTGACAATGATGAGTTTGATATCAACCAACAAAAGCAATGAATTAACAGAAATAAATTCACAAACTATTAACTTAGTAAAGAATTTAACAAAGTTAACTACAGAACATCTTATTTAAATAAAAAACAAGAACAGAATGCCCAAGTGTCCTGTAAGTAAATTAACATCACTTATTACTCGCAATTACACAAACTATTGGACCTTTTTGGAAGTATTATGCCAAAATTCCTGTTACATTTAACCTAACAAACTATTTGACAGGTTTTTTATTACAAAACACCACATTTTATCTTGCATACCCTTTGTAGTAGATTTGCATTTTCTAAAATATGGTCTAGACTATATGCACCAGACTGTGGATTGAATAACTTCCAGGCCCTAATTTACAACATGCTACACAATATTTTACAAAGTTGTTTCGTATAAAGTGGACAATCATAATTTTACACACATGTATAATATTATAATTAATATCACAAGGACACATCGATTATATAATTATTATATATTATTAGTATTTGACAAGCTGCTCAAAATATTAACAGACAATATAATATGTTAAAACTGAGTGGAGAACTTTTTAGCAGGATACCAAATAATTGTTCAGAAAATAAGGTAAGATTCTGGGCTAAGTCGAAGTTTATCGCTCATATTTTACATAATCTTATGACAGTTATGAACTAAAGTTCTTAAAAAGATCGTTAACAAAATACTAATGGTAGCACGTTTAAGATCCAAACTGAAAATATGCGACAAGTCCCGAGTGTAAAGGTACACGTAACTAGCAAGCAAGAAAATGGAATAAAACTGACAAAAGAATTATGACGTGAATTATCTCATTCAAAATGTATAAGTAAGGAGTACATCATACATGCCATATTTTCAGATGGTCAATAAGTGAGATTTTCCTCAGCAGGGCTGTTTTTAAGTGAGATTTGGGAAAAATAAGTGAGACTGTAAATCGAGATTTTTTGGGGCGCTTAATACACCAACACTAAATAAAATTTCCCCACCCAACTGTTTTCATGCGTAATTACAGTGTTACTTTGTCGCGTAAATTCCTTCATCAATTAGCATTAAACAGGGTTTCCCTTGAATTATCTTTTAGGGGCCACAGTGGGCTTCATTTGGGGGTCATGTGTAAAATTTGGGGGTCATTTATACAAGTGACCAGATATGATACTCAAAGGCAAGTCATACTGGTATGCAAATATTGTATACATTATAACATCTACCGAATATTTTGAGAGGAGTGGGTGTTTAAGAAAAGTAGAAAAATCACATATTTTTTAAGTCTTAATGTGCATCTATTAGAATAAGTACGGTATCCAATAGCAGTCTTCTAACCTTTGATCAAAGCCAATGTGTTGAAACTTCCACTCGCCAGCCTAAAATATCTTCCAAACTAAACCCTTTGATCTGCCCGACGGTTTTACGTCACATAGAGTACAGTATTACGTCACAGCTAGCAGTATTGCCTGTCTTACATGTGCCTACGTGACCTTTATCATTTGCCTCAGTTCACCGAGTTTTGAAGTTTTTAATACCAATAAATTTAATATTCTATAGTAACAGTTATGCTTTTATTGTGTGAACATTGCTTTTTTGATTCTTTGATTCATGGGATATACACGTGATGGATATACATGTAGGCTAAATTACGGATCAAAGTAAGATTTTTTCAGGTTTTTTATTTAGCCAAAAAGTACGTCAAAACGCATAAATTTGTGCGTCAGGTTAAACCCTGCATTAAAACAAGCAGATTAACACCTTTCCTGTCAATAAGATGATTAAAGTTAAATCACCGCTTTAACAAACAATTAATTGAGGTGATTAAAAACACGCAAATCAACAACTGATCAAAGCCAATCAACAAAGTGTCACCTTTAATCGGCGTTTTCGGGTAGTATCGAAGAATCATAGCATGTCCGAGATACAAAATTTCGCACGATCAGTGATATTTTATTTTTTTCTTGGAGGTTCAAATTTACGTGAGGTTTTAATCTAACGGCGTTAGACCGTGAGGAGGCATGAAAATACGTGAGGAAAGGTCTCACGGCGTGAGATATGGCATGTATGGTACATTGAACAGTCAAAGATGTCTGTCAATATTTGGAGCATATTGCCTTCCATGGACTAGATTTTGATCATTCCTCACTAAATACTGGTTCACGAAAGTCATCTTAAATCATGATCAAACATTACATTATAATCCATAATATTGATACATGCATTTTACCAACATACTCTTGCAGAACCTAAATTTACGAACAATTTCATTCATGTACTATTACGTGACATGGTTCTTTTTTGTGGGTTTTTTTACATCAAAAAGTGCAATGTAAGCACAACAAGAGGTAATGAGCATTGTAGGTAAATTGTTCTATTCTAATACATAGCTTGTCAGACTCACTTTTAAATATCTCCAAAACTTCACGCATAATATTGACAGTGCTATAACACGTACCGGGTAAGCAATAGAACTGCATTTTCGTTAAATCCCAAAATATTTGCGAACATGATTTTCTACAAGAGAAAAGCTAATTAGTTAGTAAGTTGGAATTATTCAGAAAAACTTTTTTTTCTGATACATCTCGAATCAAACCATAATTTCATCCTCTGAATCACTTTCATGTCCGGACACAGTAAGTTTTGAATAATCAGTTTTTATTAAAAGGGGTCTTGTCCTAGCAGCAGAGGTCTCTCCCTTATGAAGGGATTCCGCCGGGGACTTTGATGGTGAAGTCCCAGGAGAAGAGGACCCAGGGTTATATCTGATGTCTGGAAGACTTTGTTTCCGCTCGTTCTGACCACCTGGAGAGAATTTTTTTCGAGGCAACTCGAACCGTCCAATTGGTGAATTCGTCACATGTGATAAAACATATCTACCCTTTGGTTTCCCAGGATGCTTTTCTGGGTCATAACGTTTTGGTTTTCTAAGTATTACCGAATCTTGGGTTATGGTGGTCTTATGTCCCGCTGTCATATCTTCTAATGAACCAGCTTCCTCGAGATTTCTACTTAAAGCACTAGAAACCTTGGTTCCCGAATTTTTGAAATGCTTGCCAACTTTTTTACGTGTAAATTCATCACAGCTTGAAGAACTCAAATCAAGGCTCTCTAGCAGTTGTTTTTTTACTCTTTTATTACGCAATGAAGGACTATAAGAACTGTCAGAGTCATAAGTTAAATTAGCAGCATCAAGACTTTTAGGGAACTGTCTATCAGAGTCAGTTTTCATTGATTCTAAACCTTCAATATCATTAAGGCTATGCTGTTTAGAAATACTTGTTTCTCTCAACAAAGGTTTTTTAGGTATATCTGCCTGTTGATAAGTCAAGGGAGATGGCTGTGTTGTTGTCTTAGACGCCTGAGACAACTGTGTAGGTGTTTCAGCTGAAATGTAAAAAAAACTTTTTCTAAACATTGTAAAATATGACTGCAAGTATATTACACAAACTTAATAAACCTGCTGACTAAAAAATATTGTTAACTATAAAGGAATACAACATAGGGTACTACAATGGTAGGCATGGCAATATAAAACCCCTACGCAGCTGTAAACAGCCTTTTTTGGAGGCAATCCCTTAATACAACTAATTAGGGCTTTTTCCTAGCTAAACATCAGGACAGTTGATGAACACTACAACACATTATTCTTTTTAATCATAAAAATCATTAAACAGGCAACTTATTAAAATACAGTAAAACCTCAATAATATGATCACCTGGTCTTTTTACTGAGGTGGTCTTCATATTGAGGTTATATAAAGAGCAAAATTGTGAAAACAGACTTGAAAATTGTGTTCTTAATTTCGAGGTGGTCTTATTATTGCGGTGGTCTTTAAGCGAGGTGTTACTGTAAATACCACTAAGTGATTCAAACTGAATTACAGATCGGAATGAACAACATGAAATAACAAGAAATGGGCAATGCCCACAAACCAGGTTTTCAACCTAGTTATTTGTAACCAAGGCTCTATTTGTATAATGAATAAATGATGATTATCAATGCTGCAAAGGTGCCAGAGGTGATACATGCATACGCACACTCACACTTAAGATATATTATATATATATGCAACAACTATACACCAAGTTTGATGTCAATACACCCACGCATAGCGAAGATATTTAGTGGAAACTGATTTTTAAATTTCAAAAGACCTCGACCTTGGACGGAACAAACCCAAAAGCAATCCCAAGCGAGCTCTCCATATATTCTAACTATACACCAAGTTTGCTGTCATACGATAAATGAAACTCAAGTTATTCGCCGGAAACCAAATTTCTATTTTTAGTAACGGTGACCTTGACCTTTGGCAGACCGAAACCAAAAGCAATCCCAAGTGAGCTCTCCATATGTTCTTACTATACACTAAGTTTGGTTACAATATGATCAATAGAACTGACGGAAATCCCCAGTTTGACACCCGCCGGGCCGCCCCGCCCCCAACAATACACACCATTCTAATAACCTGATAACTGTATAGACTCACGTTTAAAGGCCACCTTAACAATAAGACCACTTCACAAACAAGACCATATTTTCATAGACCAGTTATTTTTTCTTTTATATTTTATCTATATAAAAAGACCACCTTATAATAAAGTCCCACTTTCTTAAGAACTCCGAGTGGTCATACTATAGTGAGTACATAAACCAATGTAAACCAAATCATACAATAGCTAAGCCCCGGAATATACAACAAAAAATGTTTGCATAAAGAATGCAAAAAACTCTGAAACTTTGATACAGGCAACAAATAACATTTTAACATATTTCACCATATTCAATCAAAAATACAGTAAAACCTCAATAATAAGACCACCCTTTGGACTCTTGAAAACTGGTCTACCTATTGAGGTGGTCTTCATATTGAGGTTGAATAAAGAGCAAAACAGTAAAAATGGACTTGAAAATTTTGTCCTGTAATTTCATTTAAAGGAAACATTCCTTGCATTTTTTTCACAAACACAGTCACCAATGATAGCAATATGACATAAATAATGATAATAAACATGACTACACATACTACCACTACAGCTAGTATTGTATGTGACAGAAAGCAATAATATGTAATTACAGTTAAGCAAAAAGCTACTATACATTATGACAACATTTTTTCTATGCTATAGTGCTTACAAACTCACCCGGCTAACCAGAATGCTTGAATACAAGACTAGTGCAGTCGGTTTATTTTGGTCAGTATATCATTCTACCACTCAATCAGAATTTGAATTGGTATTAAATAGAAATCTAAAATAGCATTAAGTAGTTCAGTTGCTGTCTGTTCTAATAAAAGCACATCTTGACCAAAAGGTACTGTAATAGTCGGCATATAGTGCAACTATGCAAAGCTATTTTAAAACCACCTCCACCAAGTAAATGTGTAGGCGATATTTAATATTCAACACTCGTGTCACCAACGTGTCAAATGACCAGGTCAAACTGCGGGACAAAACCAGATTAGAGCTTCAGACAATGACCCGGCCAGAGCTCATGACAAAGAACAGGACAGAGCTCATTGAAGGACAGAGCTCATGACAAAGAACAGGACAGAGCTCATGACAAAGAATAAGACAGAGCTCATTGAAGGACAGGACATAGATCATGACAAAGAACAGGACAGAGCTCATGACAAAGAACAGGACAGAGCTCATTGAAGGACAGGACAAAGCTCATGACAAATAATAGGACAGAGCTCATGACAAAGAACAGGACAAAGCTCATGATAAAGAATAGGACAGAGTTCATGACAAAGATTAGGACAGAGCTTATGACAAAGAATAAGACTGAGCTCATGACAAAGAATAGGACAGAGTTCATGACAAAGAATAGGACAGAGCTTATGACAAAGAATAAGACAGAGCTCATGACAAATAATAGGACAGAGTTCATGACAAAGAATAAGACAAAGCTCATGACAAAGAACAGGACAGAGCTCATAACAAAGGATAGGACAGAGCTCATGACAAAGGATAGGACAGAGCTCATGACAATAACAGGACAGAGCTTATGACAAAGAATAGGCCATAACTCGTGACAAAAACAGGACTCGTGGCAAATGACTCACCTCTGCCTTACAACAAGACTTTGGCAAAACTCACATTTATCATACAACAGACTTTGACATTGGCATGGATAAAATTCATCTTTGAAATTAAATAAAGACTTTTGTTATTAGAAAATGACAAACCTTTGCATACATCAGACTTTTATCAACTGACTGACCTCTGACTCTTTGTATGACACAGATGTGCAGTATCTACGGAATTAGTAAATCTGCCAATTGCAGAAAGCATCTACCCCTATATATGACCACTTGCTAACAGCAATATAATACCAGGTATTTCCAACATACAAGATCTAGAAACATTTGATCAGAAAACATACTGCAGACAATAACAATAAATTAAGTTCAATTCGCAAAAAAATTGACAGAAAAAGTATACACAGATGGAAATTTCTAATATCATGACTGCAAGCAGCCTTCAAGTTTTCAAACACAAAATAATTCTAATACAAAAAAGTGCAAAAAAAAGCTAACAGCTTAACTTCTCAGTTTTCAAACACAAAAAACAATCTATTACAAAAAATGTGCCAAAAATTTGCTATCAGCTAAAATTTCACATGATGACATAAAAATGGATGTTTAAGATATGTTTCATACAGTTTCAACAGTATTTCATTCATATACCAAGTTATATTTGCTTTAAAAGTAAAAGGTACCGATTAACATGTCGGTAATGAAACAATTTTGTCGTATCAGTGTATGTAGAAAGTGCCTGTGACTATAAAGCATGTGTATATTGATAGCTGTAAGCACGTGAAAAATCTCACCGAGTCTCTATTTCCAGACAGGACATCCAAAGCCTTAAAATATTGTATGGAAGCATTACAAATAGAAAACTACATCACAGGGGTTTGACACAAGAAATTGGTCAGAATATCAAAAAAAACAGAATATTTGTTTCAAACCCCTGTGAACTAAACTAGTGACAACATAACCTTTCATTAAGAGCATATCCTTATTACTACCACATTTAAATAAAATAAAATATCTAAATATGTTAAATAAAACACGTCATAATTTTGGCAATTGAACGGCTGCTACGAAGTAAAGCTGCAATGGTTAACTGAAGTTTGATTATTTTCGGTTCCTTTTTCTTACTGTTCAGTTCTCACTTTCGAATATTACATTCAGTACATCAGATGGCATTTTGATTCCTGAAGTAATATTCTAGTCATAGAACTATACTCATTATCTTTTAGTTATACAGCTATTAGAACTGTTTACTTTCATTATGGGACATGAAGTTCTATTTCTGGTCATCGCTCTACATTGTAACACATTGTTCTAATTCTACGTTATTCCTCAAGTCATTATACTATCATTGAGGATCGTATGTATTTCATATATTTATATAACTGAACCGAATTACCGAAAACCGAAAGGGCAGATATTGAAACCGCACCAAGAGACACAAGTAACGTTGCAGCCCTACTATGAATAATATTTAATTTCCATCTAATCCTAATTCATGGTCCTACATTATACTCAAAACGAAATATCACGAAAATCTGACCCCTAGAAATGATCAAGATAAAGACTGGAAATTCTATTCACCGAGTCATTAGAGAAAAAGATAAGAATATTGATCAAATACCAGCCAGTACATTTAACATAAATGAAAATTTCAGATAATGTGCAAAAAATCTTCCATCACCACAGACAAGATGCAGAAGAAGTTGTTATAATGAACTATAAATGAGAACAGTAACTATGGTAACCAGCAAGTAAAGAACTAGATGTCTATGTTAAGTTAAGTGCTAACTGCTATTATCAAATTTTCTTGATCAGAGATAATCTTTAAGGCACATGACAACACTAATTGTAGTGAATAATGATGATATAATGCATAAACATACTAACTAAGAATGCAACAAAGTAGGCACAATAAAATGACCAATAAATATCATAATCCAAAACCTGCATAAATATATACATAGAAGAACATAAACACTGATCTACTATCTCCACTTTGAAGAGCTGCAATAGATCAACGTGTAGTGAGACACCAAAAAAAAAGGCTTTTTGAACTTAAATCTAGTTGTTCTTGTTTCATTGACCTGACCAGTTTTCCTGGAATTAATAATCAACCAGTACTCACTTGCTCTTCTGCAAGCATCTGACAACTTCCCACATGTGGAGATCATAACCTAACCAGTGTAACTAATGAACATAACCTGCCCAACACAGGAATCAAACCCGGATCTGCTGGGTGACTGTCTAACACTCTACCAACTGAGGTAGCCAGGCGGTTTGACATTTTATACTATTGATGTTCAGCTTATACTTGTTTATTATACACTGATTGTGAAACATATTCTCACAACTTAAACCAAGGTACTCACTCCAGATGACTGCTTCCTGGGTTACTAACCAGTGATTGCACCGAACTGAGGGATTGTGAAGTTCAAACCCCACTCCATGCAGGGCTTAAACTCATCAGTCACAACCTTTGGATCAGGGGTCGGGCACTCTACCCCTCCATCAATAGGCCCCCTGTTTATGGCGTATGGCAACATACAGCTTACATGAAAGTACATGAATTAATCAATCAGATTTCAAAATGTATGACAAGACTCTGCATGGCGCCAATAATTCAATAGAACCTTTCAGCATATTAAACTAACAGGTAATTAATATTAGCTATTATTCACAGCACTTATTTCATTAGAATAGTGGGTGTGTAAAACATCAAAATATTGCCTAAATCATGCAATTAACGATATGCAGTTATACAGAATTATACACATGTATATATTAAAGTGAGAACAAAGTTTTATTTTCTAAACATAGATGCAACTGATTACTCGATGTTCACGTCTGAGGATGGTGCACAAATTCCAATTCAAAACTCAACAGTACATGAATCAAAGATCAACATTATAAAATAGTAAACTCAACTGAAAGGCAACACAAAAATGATCTAAAGATACATGCAAAAGACTGATTATAATATTCCTACATTTTTATGTAAGCAATATAGTTAGACACAGATACATTCAGCAGTTTAGAGAAGAAATATTGGTCAATATTTTCATAGGCCCATCATTCTCTGATTTCTGCTGCCTAACATGGTTGCCAAGGTAACAGTATTCTGTCAGATCTCGGCGACACAATATTGTGGATAAAGGCTCGCATGCTTCTGTCATCCTTACAAAATTTGAAAAACCCTAATACCGAGCGGTGAAATCAAAACAAGTCTGTCTGAACCATTATTTATCTGCTGACATCAGCTAAAACTTATTTTTTACATCAATTATGTAACAAGTTTACAACTTATCTTAGTCTCTCTCGATGAAGACTTCCTGGGCTGAAAACCAGTACTCGCTCTAAGTCAGGGACTGTGATGTTTTTGGTTCACTCTCTTCAAAATGAGATTCGGGAGTTAGGTGCTCTACCACTCAACAAATATACCTTACTTATATATGTATGATGATATCGTAGTTTCACATTCATCCCAAAAAAGTATGTTCATTTTTTTTGTTAATATGAGCACACAATTATGTGGTACCCTAATTTGAAAAACAACAAGACTTATTTATTGGGTTTAAGCCATGCTAAATAGTACAACAAATCTTGACGACAGTTCTAGACTGAATGAATAATAATTACGGCGACATAACAGAAAGTTAACAGTAACAGAAGAGCCGTGCACCTGTCAACAAGATACCATTAAGCTGATGTAAATATTGCATACAATATAACGAGAAATTGTCGAGACAGTATACCATGCTTATACTTGATTTCTTTGAAGCGGTAGATTGATTCATAATGTTTAAACTGGCTTGCAACAGTATAACTTATACTATAACTGATAGTGCCAGCAATTTTCTATATTGTGGTATTTACTGTTGAGTTTGTCATTCCAAACATCGATACTTCTAAGAGAGACAAATTCAGCACACTCATGATTTTGAAGATTTTTTTTAAACAGTCGCAAATTATCTTTGATACTTCACCGACGGAGGCATTGCACAATTTTAAGGCAATCAAACATATTGAAATTGAAGACCTAAGGGGCTTAGGTTCAATCACAATTTTTGGCAAATTAAGAACAATAGGCGATTCGGTGTATCTATGGAGTAAAAGGTTAATTTAGTATACACAGTGGGACCTGGTTTATTCGACAACCTTGGTATCATCCTGATGAATTAGAATGAACGAGGTCCCACTGTACAATATACAACATGGCGTTACGATCAATCTACCGTCAAAAGTGTAACACAACAACGAAAAAAATTAAAACTAGAAATAAAAGAAGAGTGACAAAATTGCAACAAGTTCATAAAGAAAGTTCACTACCAGCCCAAATATCATTCAGCAAGTTAAACCATTATATTTTCTGCATATCTGACTAAATAAGGCAATTTTAATTCCACCCATTTATGAAGAAAAAAATCAGCTAATAATATTTGAGCCAAGCAAAAATTCCAGCATTTAAGAACCATACATTAAGTATTTATAACCCAACAGTTTATTACTTGTATCTAATGTTCCACAACAAGTTTATAAGATTTTCCATACCATAAAATAGGCAGATACCAGTTCTGCAAGAAACTGCGAACATATAACTAAACCAAAATATTTGCACTGGGAAACATACAAGTTATTATATATGTTGTACTATGCAATGCCCCTATCAGTGCCTCAATGAGGAGGTGGTGGGTATACTCAAGGAGTTAGACAAAATGCAAACTTGATGTCGACATCTGACTTGAGCAAAAGGGGGTTTCATCAAAATTCCCAGGGTCTAGGCATAAAAATCCCCTACAAGAAATTCCACCCAAGTCTACTTCCCTGATGGAAGCCTAGGCATAAAAGTCCCCTACCAGAAATGTCCACCCACATCTACTTCCCTGATGGTGACCTAGGCATATACGTCCCCTACCAGAAATTTCCACCCACATCTATTTCCCTGATGGTAACCTAGGCATATACGTCCCCTACCAGAAATTTCCACCCGCATCTATTTCCCTGATGGTAGTCTAGGCCAAGTATATTTCCCATACCGAGTATGTACTGTTGATCAATAAACCACAACTTTTAGGTACTAACTTTATTTGATACTTTTCACCATAAACAAATGTCCGCATATAAAAGGGAGATAACTTAATAATTCCTCATGATACAAAAATCAAAGTACTGAAAGTACATTTTAGTACAACATTAAACATGCACAAGATTTCAAACTGTAGGTTATAATATCTAATATAAGGTTGAAATTAGCTACAGGACAATATTGAGAGACAAAAAGGAAGCACTTCTAATCTGTTTTCCTTACCAATCAATGTTTTATCTCTACACCTAAAATATGTAACAAATTATCATTTATGAAAACCTGTTACATCTAAATTTTTGGCGCTCCCCGTAACAACTCATCCCTTCCTTTGTAATATCTAATGAACTGTAGATTACGAAGAACTGTAATACTATTACTAAGATACACTAACAACATTGAAAAAAATCCCTAGATGTAGAATTCCTCTTAATGCAAAAATTCCAAAATTCTATAGCCTAATTTTAAAAAAAATTAATATTTAGAAAAGCCAAAGTCATAGAAGGTTATTCTAAATGTTGAAATGATAGCGATGATTCAAGATAAATTAGCAGCAGTCACACTGTGTCTATAAAGCATAGCTTGCAGTCTACCAGAACTCTCCAATATCTGACAGAACTCGATTTGAAGTCTTGCTTATAAATAATGCATTACTGAAGAAACACAAACTTGAATCAAATGTTAAACTGATCATATAAACGAAGCCAACAATCATTCAGTAATCAGATCAACTGTAAACTGCACATAATAATCTATGAAATTATGAATTCTTTCTTTTCATATTAAACAATTTATTTCCAAAATATTAGATTCCTAGTTTGAATATACAATAAATCAATGTCCTTGCGCAGGCCACAATACTTAGAAATATATTCAGCAATGAGATTTAGAGTTAGGAAAAATTACCTTAATTTTTTTTAACCATAATTCAATTATTTGAACAGTGTAATTCATTGGCATAGACTGATGTAAATTGTGAATTCATTCCACTGACAAACTATAGCTTTAACCTGGTAAAAAGTTTCACAGCTAGAACTATCTTGTTACAATCATGAAAATATTTTAAAAAATCAATTTTAAGCTTTTAACTTAAATTATAACTGTTATGTACCCGGATGTGAATTCCAAAGCTTAAATTTAATGTTGAGTTCACCTCCAAAGCTATACAAAATTTACGACACTACTTCAAACTACAGCAAAGTTTTAATAAAAAAAACATTTAACCTTCAAAGGTCAAAATTATAAATGTGACTATATTAGGGGCTGGTACAAAGCCTACACCAAATGATCGGATCTTGTATGAAATAAATGAACAGAATAAATTAGAAATTTAAATAATTCAATGTAGTGCCTAATTTATTTCAATAAAAATGTAGATTTATTTTAACTCCCAGAGTGCCCACAGAGAGAAATAAAATTACAAAATCTTGTTATTGTAACAAAATAGTTCTGTTCACATTAACTAGCAATAAACACTAAAAGCTTGGAAAAAAGACAAGAAAAATCACAGATTTAGTTTGAGTTTTCACTACAAATATTACAGCAATAAAAATATCGTTTGGAGCGGACATTTATACACACCTGGGGTATCAAAGGCTGCGTCCTCCTGCACAAATTCGTCTATGGATTCAATGTCATCAGTTGACAACATCTCATCGTCTGAACTATGTCGATACTCAAACATCGGTAATGTATTGGTGAGAATATCCCTGTTTAAAAACAATTATATTTGTGTTTGAAAAACATTTATTTACTTCTATATAGTCATAGAGTGATTTCAGATTACTACGCAACCTTCCCAAAGCAAAACCTTCCAGGGCTGTCAATAAGAGCTGGTAAAATTACCCAGAAACTTAAGCATCATCACCCCAGCTACTTTTATGTTGCACAAAAAATCTTAACCTCCAAATTGCGCCGACCATCTTTTTTCGAGATATTTCTTGTTTGTCATAAATAAGCACACTAATGCCTGGTTTGAATATAAGATTAATTATCAATAGCTGTATAACTCAATAAATTTAGTGATGTCACATCATTATAAGTTTATCATAATTACAGACAATTTCGATGATTGGTCTTGGTACAATAAAGTTAACAATACAGCAAGGTTAGAAGAGTTTACAACTGTTTGCATCAAAGGGTATTCTACCTTTCTTGTCGTATAGATTTAATATGAGACTCAATAACCAGTTCTTGTTCTTCTAAAGCTTCAGGGTCTTCAGATAAACTTCCTTCAACAGATTTCCGTACAGTCTGAAAAAGAAAAATACCATATCAAGACTTTTTCTTGCTGTTCTGGAAACATAACTTGTCAGTGAAATGGGGACTTTTTGCACAAATTCGTAATGCATGAATATTCATTAACAATTTTTGACCAATGAAATGGACAATAACAGAAAAGAAGGAATCTCATTTGTGAAGAGCTATAACTCAGAACTGCGATTATATCCATAACTCCTCGGCAATTTCCCTATCGCATGAGTTGTGTGTCATGCGGGTAATCAAATGGCTGGATTTCACCTCATTAATTATTCATGAAAATTGTGTTCTTAATTTTGAGGTGGTCTTATTATAGAGGTGGTCTTTAAGTGATGTTTAAATGTACTTATAGTAATATAACTACATAGAAGGGAATATCCCTTGCACTGAAATAATCATCTTATAAATGAAGCCAGTCATCATACAAAAATTATTTCTGACTTACATTTTTTACTTTAGCTGTCCGCATGCTCGCTCGAACAACAGTTAATCTCTCATTGGCTGTGGCTTCAGCAGACTCCAAAGTATCAATATCTTCTAACTTTGACTTGATCTTCCTCAATTGTTCTTGTAAAATCTTCTCTACCACTCTAAAATATAGAAACAAGGGTTTAATTCGGAAACAGAATAAAAGCCGCGTTTTTCATTTTGACAAAGGCAATTTTGCAAAAGGATGTACACTGGAACCCCTTTAATCCAGAAATCCCTTAATTCAGGAAACCAGACAAGAATTTTGGCCCAAAATTATAAATCATCCCTTCAAACTGGACAAGAATAAAGTCTCGATATTGATTTTTACGTCTTGTTCAAGACCTTTATATATGTTTATAGAGAAGTAATTCAATGTTGCGTTTGACTATCATTTATTGTATTGTTTGTAGCATTAGGTAGGTATGCCACATAATTACATTTGTCTAAGATATCATGCAGACAAATATTCTGACAAAATTTCATGAAGATTGGATAAGAACTGTTGAATTTATGAAAGGGAAAACAACTTTAACGCAAAATTGTTAACAACATCTGACCACCAGCCCATCCACCTACCCAGTTTCGCCAAATTTTTCCTATAAAACTGACTAAAAACCAACAATGTCTCAGAGTTGAATTTCAGATCCATTAAAGTTTAGACAGATGTTAAATCCTGTTTTTACTTTCACTGCAGTTATAGCAAGATTCTACCAGTACATTGTTGTACAGCAGGATAAAAGGGGACAGACAAACAACCAATCTGGAGTAGATCTATTTTAGACCTTGCAGATTATCCCAAGAAACAGTAATTTGTTACCCAAAATTATGCAAACTTGTTAAAGCCACTTTTATTAAATCTGGAATCCATGCAGTTTCATAATTTTCCTTCAGAAACTTTCACAATGTAATTTCTACGCCAGAATCTTAATTTGCTAAAGGAAACAGATTGAAAGCATTGCCTAGAGTTTAGACTTTTGTAACATGTTGACTAGCAATATTTTATGGCAAAATCCAGTACTTACATTTGTTGCCTATGCACCTGGCCCAGTAAATCTTGAGCTTGTCCAACTTTCTCCGTTCTAAGTAAACATGGAGCGAATATGATAGCGAGACCATTCACAGACATTTTGTTGATCTTCTCATGCTGCGCCACTCTGTAATAAACATAACTAGAGCTATCACGGAAGGTAATTAATATCCCCGCAATACCGCTTTGTAGACATATTTTTGGTAAAATTCAAAATGGCCTCCAGTCCTTTCTATCATTTTCTATCAGTAAAGGGCCAGCAAAATGATCCAACTGGAATATGCTGATGATATGCACCATTAGGCTTGGTTGAAAAACTTTGTGTGAAGTTTCATGGAAAATCGCATGACATGACGAGACAACATGTATGATTCCTATACAGCCCCCGCTTCACATTGTGAAATATTAATAAAGCAGACAACTCAATATATATCAACAAGCATGCAGCAGGTATAATATCTTCCCAGACTAGGAGAAGACTGCAACATATGTTTACACAATTCTGAACCAATCAAAAATGTATTGATGTAAATGCTAGTGCTAAGTTCCAAATATTTCTTCCCCACCTTTCAGATAGACTGAATTGATATCAGGAGTGTCACTAATTCTTGAAGTAGCTGGGAAGTTGCAAAAAGGAGGGGCGGATCTGGGGGGTACTCCCCTTAGTTATGGTCATTCATACAAAAAAAGTAGTTGGGTGATGATGCTTAAGTTACAGGGTAATTTGACCAGCTCTTGTTGACACCCCTGTTATATACAGCACAAAATGACATTCTTATTTTAAACCAGATTATTTTTGTACAAACCTTGAGAGGTGAAATATCAATCTTTCCAACACATCATGATTTACTTTAGGCAACTTCTCAATTAATGAATACAAAACTTGTATAGCTTCCTTCTCGTCATGAATTTCTGAAAAAAGATCACAATTCAGAATAAAATCATGTTGCTTAGCAACAGCCGTCTTCTCTTTTTGATATTTCTGGGAATTTTTACAAGGTTTAGAAAGCCAAATGATCAAAACTGAGGAGTCTTCAAAGCTTCAAGATAATGTTCAGTGATTAAGAAGTAGAAAATATTGAAAAATCAGGGGACGTTCTTTCAAGTACTGATTTCATTTGAAACAAATATATTAAAGAAACAAATCTACAGAAAAGTCATAATTCGTGAAGTGAAAGTCCTTGAATACTAATACCGCTTTCGTGAACACACCCTAGGGCAGTCATAGTAAGGGGAACACACCCTAGGGCAGTCATAGTAAGGGGAACACACCCTAGGGCAGTCATAGTAAGGGGAACACACCCTAGGGCAGTCATAGTAAGGGGAACACACCCTAGGGCAGTCATAGTAAGGGGAACACACCCTAGGGCAGTCATAGTAAGGGGAACACACCCTAGGGCAGTCATAGTAAGGGGAACACACCCTAGGGCAGTCATAGTAAGGGGAACACACCCTAGGGCAGTCATAGTAAGGGGAACACACCCTAGGGCAGTCATAGTAAGGGGAACACACCCTAGGGCAGTCATAGTAAGGGGAACACACCCTAGGGCAGTCATAGTAAGGGGAACACACCCTAGGGCAGTCATAGTAAGGGGAACACACCCTAGGGCAGTCATAGTAAGGGGAACACACCCTAGGGCAGTCATAGTAAGGGGAACACACCCTAGGGCAGTCATAGTAAGGGGAACACACCCTAGGGCAGTCATAGTAAGGGGAACACACCCTAGGGCAGTCATAGTAAGGGGAACACACCCTAGGGCAGTCATAGTAAGGGGAACACACCCTAGGGCAGTCATAGTAAGGGGAACACACCCTAGGGCAGTCATAGTAAGGGGAACACACCCTAGGGCAGTCATAGTAAGGGGAATGTTAATTGAATATTGCAGTGACTTGGTATGAAACAGTATCCAAAAAGTCACAGTGACATTACCCTGAATGCATACTCACCTGAAGCATGTACAAATTCATCGTAGAAGTCAAATGTGAGCACAGGTTCAGGAAGCTCTCGGAAGAAAGTTTTCAGGGTACTAGTGAGCACATGGATAGGGAAATCTTCAATATTGATATCTGAAGAATAAATTATACATTTTATCATACTCTGATTCACAAACAATTCAAGCCTGAAACCAAAGACCAAACTCCGAACACAGCCTTGCTATTGGGTCAGTTGCATATCTGGGTTACCTACCAGTACTGACAGCTACTCTGCAAGCAACTGACAAATAAACCTCCTGAGGTGGAGGACAAATGACTTTGGAAGAATTATTTGTAGCCAAATTGCTGTGAAGAACATTCACCTCAGATAGGTTTAAGTCATGTGAATAAAAGACACAGACTTTTCAGTTTATTTCCCCCCGCTTTTATCCATTACCCAATATAGTGCACTTATCGATGTTTTGCAAAGTTAGGGAAGTGGCTGGGATATACAGGACTTGAGACAGATGATGATTAGCGACAGGTGGGCATGTGTCACGCCAAATGATTCAGGGACCTGGCAAATAGACTTTTCATCAGATTTTTAACAGATTCCGAAAGTTCGGAATCAGACATCTTCCACAGTGGGGATTTAGACAAAATGCTTGGCCTTAAGGGAATTAGACATCTCCCACAGTAGGGATTTAGACAAAATGCTTGGCCTTAAGGGAATTAGACAATTTGTCTTTTTGGAGCCGCTGCTGACCCCCCTTGGGGAAAAATATTGATACGTGTATATTCACAGTAATCATTACATACCTTTCACGCCGGTATCAAGCATTGTTTTCAACATGTTGATTTTCGGAGCAGCCCCAGATTTTCGGTAAATTCCCTCAGTAAATAAACCATGGGTTTCAATTAACATAATTAAATTATCCATGAATACAGGAATCTGGTCATCTGGTTCTATGAGACTTAGTAACGGAACAGAAAATACCTTTGTTCCAACAATCCTCTGTAAAATATAAGAACAAAACTCATGTAACAAGATGGATGGTAACATACACTAAGTAAAAGTTCTAACAGGTCACTTTGTTTTTATCGAAGTAATCATACAATAATTATATTACTGATTAACAACTTTTAATTTTAGTGGTTGTTGATATGTGGTCAATTTCACAGGAAGGTCAAAGTGGATTAATATTTTCAGCAAATAAAGAAATAATTTATACAATGGTATTCACATTGTTGAATTTTCTTTCACTGCATAAAAAAACAACAAAAAACAAAGGGATCGATTAGAAAGTTTGTTCAGTGTATAAGGGACTTAGATATATGAGAACCAGTCATAAATCCAATTCAAACTTAAAACAATGTCACATAAAGGAAAGCACTACTTGATATCACTTAATTTAACTAGGTTGGTTAAGTATTTACACATTCTCAACAGAGTATTTTTATATATAACAAAGAGCTTTGGTTGAATGAACTCTGGCATGATCCAGGGGCAGATAACCTACTGTGCCTTGCACCAATGCAAAGTACAGCCTCCTTCACAGAAGCAATCTGATATTTGCTACAAAGGGTATTCACCAGAGGCACAGAGTTTAATTCAGACCCATTAAAGTTCAGCCAGATGTTAAATCCTATTTTTACTTCATTGCATTTAGAGTAAGATTTTATCAGTACATTGTTGTATGTACAGCAGGATAATAGGGGACAGACAAACGACCAATCTGGAGTAGATCATAATTTTCCTTACAAAATTTGACAATGTAATTTGTATGCCCAACTCTTCATTTGATAAAGGAAACAGTTTGAAAGCACTGCCAAGACACACAAAAAGGACAAGCGAATTTCGTGCTACCTTTTGGGGGCATACAAATTTATTTTTTTTGTTTTAAAAATTATACATCATTTTTGCTAATTAGCATAATACACTTTCAAACATCTATACACAAATATCTAGTGATTCTATTCTAAGCAACACAGTTTCCTTCCATGCAAATTCAAAGAATGATCTAATATAAAACAAAAGCGTTACTGTGGTAACAGTCATGTCTAAGTGCCATCACAACTTATAAAGCCAATATGAACATCTTCAACATTATTGTGGTTATACTTTGAATATAAACCCCCCCTGACACAGTTGATGTCCCCCCCCCTGATGCCCCCTGAAACAGTAGATTCCCCCTGACACAGTAGATCCCCCTGACACAGTAGATCCCTCCTGATTCCCCCTGAAACAGTAGATCCCCTGATGCCCCCTGACACAGTAGATCCCCCTGATGCCCCATGACACAGTAGATCCCCCTGATATAGTAGATCCATGATGCCCCCTGACACAGTAGATCCCCTGATGCCCCCTGACACAGTAGATCCCTCCTGATTCCCCCTGAAACAGTAGATCCCCCTGATGCCCTCTGACACAGTAGATCCCCCTGATTTAGTAGATCCATGATGCCCCCTGACACAGTAGATCCCCTGATGCCCCCTGACACAGTAGATCCCACTGAAGCCCCCTGACACAGTAGATCCACCTGATGCCCCCTGACACAGTAGATCCCCTGATGCCCCCTGACACAGTAGATCCCACTGAAGCCCCCTGACACAGTAGATCCATGATGCCCCCTGACACAGTAGATCCCCTGATGCCCCCTGACACAGTAGATCCCACTGATGCCCCCTGACACAGTAGATCCACCTGATGCCCCCTGACACAGTAGATCCACCTGATGCCCCCTGACACAGTAGATCCCACTGATGCCCCCTGACACAGTAGATCCACCTGATGCCCCCTGACACAGTAGATCCACCTGATGCCCCCTGACACAGTAGATCCCACTGATGCCCCCTGACACAGTAGATCCACCTGATGCCCCCTGACACAGTAGATCCACCTGATGCCCCCTGACACAGTAGATCCACCTGATGCCCCCTGACACAGTAGATCCACCTGATGCCCCCTGACACAGTAGATCCACCTGATGCCCCCTGACACAGTATACCCCCTGATGCCCCCTGACACAGTAGATCCACCTGATGCCCCCTGACACAGCTGATGCCCAAGGTATCAAATCAGAACATTTAAGTATTACAATTATTTTGTAAACAAAATAAATACAAAATATGTACCGGTATTTAACATACAATTCAGCATAAAAGTTCTGAATAAAAATCATAATTTTTCCTAACATACATTTTTGTTCAAACAAAAACATGAATGATCAAATGGCTTTGAAATAAATGTATTACAGAATAATAAACCAATATTTAACGAGAGTTTGATTACAATGTTGAGCTAGAATGATATATTATCCACAATAAGGTATAAATGCTATAATGTAGATCAATATAAGATTGTATCAGATGATATCACAATTTCCTAAATGCCATTGAAATTACAATAATGACTATAATACAGAAACATACAGTGGACAAACAAGATGATGATCGGGCCTTGATCTACCAAAGCATCTCAAACAGAGAGCTCAGCTCAATATTGACACTTTGCTCAAAACAGAGCCTCAGTTTGAGACAACCTTATTTGGATCTCTAAACAAATTTAAGAGAAAAACTCATCTCTTTTTTTTTTTCGTTTTGTAATATTGATTTCGAGTCCAGTCTCGGATGAGAAAAGCAATTTGAGAAAATATTTGAGTTGAGAATTAGCTTAGATCAAGATGCTTTGGGAGATCGGTGCAAGAATAACACAAAGACGTCAACAAAACTAAAAATACATAAAACATAAAGCAATCAAGTGTATGACAGGTCAATCCAAACTGCTGCAATGTCTGTGTCACTCAGAGATATAGTACACCTATGAACACACAATCACAATTCATGGACTAAGTGCAAAACTACAACATCTCATATACAATTACACTACTTTGGCATTGAACAACTCAAAAATGCCTAAAGCAAATCAGCCCTCTAAGTTGATACACAAAATCAAATATTATGAAAGCATAAAGACAAAACAACATTTATTGACAACAGCAGTACTGAAATGGTTGCCGTATTCCAAACAGACAATTCTTACTATAGATTGGAAGTTATATGTCTTTGAATAAGAGCATCGAAAGCAGACACAGAAGCTTGTCCGCAGGGTACCTATATGTCATTGGGGCTAACATTTTCTCATAAATGGAGCTAAACTCAACATTTAAAATCTTTGTGGTTGCAGACGATGACGATCAAGCTACGACAATACTTTTTCGTTTCTTTCAAAACCAGATGTGGCAAAAATCAGCAGAAACACTAAGCCAATATAATGCATGATTTCTTCAGTAAAACTTCTATCAAACCGTCTTTACTACAGATTTATAAGAACAATGTTTTGCAAGTAACCCATGGTCCAAAATAAAGCTATTTATAAGTACAATGTTTTGCAAGTTAAGTAACCCATGGTCCAAAATAAAGCTATTTATAAGTACAATGTTTTGCAAGTTAAGTAACCCATGGTCCAAAATAAAGCTATTTATAAGTACAATGTTTTGCAAGTTAAGTAACCCGTGGTCCAAAATAAAGCTATTTATAAGTACAATGTTTTGCAAGTTAAGTAACCCGTGGTCCAAAATAAAGCTATTTATAAGTACAATGTTTTGCAAGTTAAGTAACCCGTGGTCCAAAATAAAGCTATTTATAAGTACAATGTTTTGCAAGTTAAGTAACCCATGGTCCAAAATAAAGCTATTTATAAGTACAATGTTTCGCAAGTAACCCATGGTCCAAAATAAAACTTGGCAAAATGAGCAAAACATGAACCTCCACTCATTTATTCACCACCTATTTTTATAAAGCAAGTCACCAGGCAAAATTTCTGACTATCACAAATGGGTTGACATGTGCAAGGCAGTTATAAACAAAGTTAACCCAGAACAGGAGCATAACAAGTCAATACAGACGCTCTTCTGTAGATTACATTATCACTGAGACTTCTACATTTTCAGAAACTGGGCTTAATGGAATATTTCATATTTTTGTCAAAGCAGACGCCGAAGACAACAAACAACCTGTGACAATAGCACTCCCATTTATTCCAAACAGACTAGCTAGAAAAATTAATTTCCAGACCGGCATAAATGTACGAAGACTGGAAAGGATTCATAGTAAACTTGCTATGTTTAGGAATACGGCAGACATCATGTTGAATGCTATAACCTGTGTGATAGCGTTAAAATGTTGTACCACACTGTTTACACAAGGACCAATAGGGATACCACAATGCTTTGTGTGACTAGGGTTTGTCCAAAACTGCAAAGTAACACAGCAGTCAGTAGGTGACAGAAAGCACTGAAGCATGTAATTGAAAGAAAAACAATCACATAACAAGAATATTAGCAGAATGGATGGATGCTCACCGAAGTATGTACATGAGGAAAGGGCTGTAAGTATGTGAGATAGCATCGAACCATCAAACCAGAACATGCCGAGGATATGCGTATCTCCTCTAGATAGTGAAGCTTCTCAATAAATTTCAAGTTCTGGTTGGTGGTTTCTGAGCAATAGTGCGGACATGAACGCAAGACAGACGGACGTACGCACACAAACTAATGCACAGACAGACGAAGCGGTGGCTGTATGTGTCTCCTTTGTGGAACATAGAAATACATGTACATAATTCTCTCGCCTTGCTGACACAAAAAGTGATAAAATTCTCCAAAAGACACATAAAAATGACAAAAAGACCTGTTGTAAAATGTACAATAAATAACAAGACATATTTAGAGTTTTGACTGTTAAAACCATTCAGTTGTCCTCATTCTGGCCAGTAATGAACATATTTCTTTTAACAGTTTTGATCAGGTTTACTTCCAACATCTCTCATCCAAGATTGTCTCAAATACACAAATAATGACCATACGTTCAGACTTTCTACAATAAATGTGTATTTTTGTAAGCACTAAAACCACCATTTTGAAGTGAAGTCAAAACTAGAGATTTAGGTTTTAACAAAATATAATTATGGTCATTGTCATTACTACCACAATACTGCTAATCTAAATAGTAAATTCAATATGTAGCGATTTTAAAAATACCAAAGTTCGCAACTATTGCAGAATGACGTCACTATTTATGCTGATTTGCATCCAACATCTAAATGAGTGCATTTATTAAGCCAATCAAAAAAGTAACAACTAATCAAGGGTAAAAATTTACCTTACGTTTCAACAAGCACTTTGTCACCACATCTAAACCTCTAGTTCTGACTATGAAGCGTTAGTGAACGAAGTTCCGCAACACAGAAATAGGAGAAACATTAACACAAAGAATAACACCTATGAAACATAGTTAACGAGACCATTAATTGAATTAATTGGATTAATTGTCTTACCTGATTATTCATATCTTGAGCACCTTTACAAGGAGATGTTGATTTATATGTACACTTCTTATGACACGCATATTTACAAACTGAAAAAAATGATAACGTAAAAAAATAATTTCACAGATATTGTAAGGATAAATACCAAATAAAAAATATCATCAGCATTTCCTTATATAACCTTTCTGGAAAAGAATCGTAGTATAGTTAGCACATAGAGTATACACCACAGCCACTCAAGACACAAAGTAATCACGAGTTCCAAACACAGGTGAGGCATTCTGTAGTGGGGGTGAAAGTAAAACTTAAACTATCTGCATACAAATAAAAGAAGCAGAAGCTATCAACCCTAAATGTTTTCTCTGCAATGATCTGACTTCAGATATTGAATGGGAATGATTTGCCTTACACAGATGAATCATGTCGAAATACAGTCAAAGTCGAAAAGAAAAAGAATGTTATAGTTCTTTTGCGTGGATCCAGCAATATGTCAGCGGGTTCCTGCACCTGGTAAGGCAGTGATGTCAGCGGGTTCCTGCACCTGGTAAGGCAGTGATGTCAGCGGGTTCCTGCACTTGGTAAGGCAGTGATGTCAGCGGGTTCCTGCACCTGGTAAAGCAGTGATGTCAGCGGGTTCCTGCACCTGGAAAGGCAGTGATGTCAGTGGGTTCCTGCACCTGGTAAGGCAGTGATGTCAGCGGGTTCCTGCACCTGGTAAGGCAGTGATGTCAGCAGGTTCCTGCACCTGGTAAGGCAGTGATGTCAGCGGGTTCCTGCACCTGGTAAGGCAGTGATGTCAGCAGGTTCCTGCACCTGGTAAGGCAGTGTTGTCAGCGGGTTACTGCACCTGGTAAGGCAGTGATGTCAGCAGGTTCCTGCACCTGGTAAGGCAGTGATGTCAGCGGGTTCCTGCACCTGGTAAGGCAGAGAATCTAAGTGGGCCTTTAGACTCCCTACATGTTTGCAATGCACTTTCTTGTAATGTAATAAGCTAATTTTGAAGAAAACAGTGAGGGTCTTGAATTTGGGATCCCCTTTACCAAGGATTAGACAAGGACAACCCTGTTATGCCAAAATCTCAGACGGGATGTCCAGAGTGGGAAACCGCGGGTCTAATAGTAGGGTAAGGAGAACACGGGTTATGTCGATAGACGGTAGTATTAAACTGAAATACAGGTAGGTTCAACTTATCTATTCCACATAGACGGTGAAACAATTTGATGACTTATTTCCTTTTCATGACTGCTTCCTGGGTTACTAATTTAAACCAGTACATCTTGTATTCAGGGATTTTGAAATGCTTGGTTCAACCTCGCCACGGAATTTGAACTCATGACCTTCAGTTAAGGAGGCCAGTGCTCTACTACTATGCCATTTGAGATATTGTTGAAAGGCAGCAAAAGAAACTTAAAATGACTAACATCTAAAAATTGAATAAACTTACAATTCCACAAGTGAAGACCAACGCTCTTACATAAACAATATACACGCTATACTTACTTTGGCACACATGACCTTTTTCCATAATCCATATGATATTTGAACACAATTCACAAAATGTTGGGATTCCAAATTGCACTTGGGAGAACTTATGACCTTGATATTCCTGTAATGAACACACATCATATATTGCTTTTTATTCACCAGACATAAATACTGACACATATTTTGCATATCTTTGTGGTTATTAGGGACAGACTATTGAATCATCTTATTGTGAAAGTTGTACAAGAGTTCAGAATCGCAAAAAATAATAATTTGCCACAAATGCCACACAAATAACATTGAATATATGTCTACAAATTAAAATAAGTTGATGCATGGGTAATTTAAACAACGGGGCTATGATGGTCCTATATTGCTCACCTGAGTATGCTGCCTTTTAGTTGAATTAGAGTAATGTGCCAATAAAATGGTCTAGGTTAAATTAAAACTGTTGCTTGCATGAATTATTTAAGTTCAGATATAACTTCTTCAAATGTGACCCTGATTTTCAAGGTCTTTCTTGACATGTTATTCCAAATAAATGCAACAAACCCCACCCTCTGGCAGCCATGTGATCTTACAGAACATAAAGATTTGAACAATCTTGGTAGATGATCCTAGAGACAGCTACAACCCAAATTATCAAAGCTCTAGCAGCTACAACCCAAATTATCAAAGCTCTAGCAGCTACAACCCAAATTATCAAAGCTCTAGAGACAGCTACAACCCAAATTATCAAAGCTCTAGCAGCTACAACCCAAATTATCAAAGCTCTAGAGACAGCTACAACCCAAATTATCAAAGCTCTAGAGACAGCTACAACCCAAATTATCAAAGCTCTAGAGACAGCTACAACCCAAATTATCAAAGCTCTAGAGACAGCTACAACCCAAATTATCAAAGCTCTAGAGACAGCTACAACCCAAATTATCAAAGCTCTAGCAGCTACAACCCAAATTATCAAAGCTCTAGAGACAGCTACAACCCAAATTATCAAAGCTCTAGAGACAGCTACAACCCAAATTATCAAAGCTCTAGCAGCTACAACCCAAATTATCAAAGCTCTAGAGACAGCTACAACCCAAATTATCAAAGCTCTAGGCCTTATGGGTTTTGGACAAAAAGATCTTCAAATTTTCAATTTACATAATATTGAAAAAGGCCCATCAACGTTCATTACTGTAAAGTATGAACAAATGCATTCAATTTACATAATATTGAAAAAGGCCCATCAACGTTCATTACTGTAAAGTATGAACAAATGCATTCAGTGGTTTACGAGAAGAGAAGATTGTTGTTTAAGAAAATGGTAACAGATGATGCTGGACAGCCAACAATCCTCATAGCTCACCATTGGCACTTCACGCTCAGGCGAGCTAAAAAGATATGACTTAGTCACTAAATATTTTACTTTTTCTATTCATCTCATGGTGGATGCAATTCATTTCTTGCAATGGCTCATGAGTGAAGTTTTTATCTTTTATTCAATGCAATACCTAATGCAGATTCTAATAATCTTAACACTGATTTTAACTACTAACATTTGAGCGCTGCTATGGGATTTACAACCTCTTCTGTAAGTGATGTTATTTTAAGAAAACGCAACATGTGATGTCACTATTTACAAGCAATAAACAAAAGTTACCCCATATGGTCACTTCGTATTTATATTGCCATATGGGGCAAATATTGCTGTTTGTCAGTACATGGTGACATCATATTACAGCGGCGCTCATGTCTTTTAACAAATGACAATCCAATACAAAATACTCACATATCTATTACTTACCAAAGGGGTCTTTAACAATTTCTACTTTCACTAGTATACTGTAATATATTTATATATTACAGTATAGACAAACACAAAGTGAAAGTAGAAATTGTAACAGATCCCTTTGTTACTTACAAGTATATCTTTTTTCTGTTTTTCTCTCTTCGGTCTGTCTCTCTTCTTTTTAAACCTGCTCTCCTTCTTTTTACTATTAACAGAGTTTCTAAATTCATCCAGGTAACCACGGAATGCATTTATACAAATTGTCTTAGGAAATTCACTATCCACATTCTCCTCTTTACAAGTAGCATCCATGATTTTTTCAAAGTTAGCAAACAAATCACGATACTTTATATTACATGTTCGTTCCTTGATTCCCTCACGCTGAAAAAAAACACCCAGAAATCTTTAGCATGCAATTCATAATGGATGGCAAATCTTCAAACAAAATAAATACACACATCATTTAACATCCACTTAAAAATCTTTGATTCCTAAAAAATGTTAGTTTCTTGAATGTGTCATACCTTCTGTTCAGTTTCTGTATAGTTTGCATCTTGTAGAATAATGTGTAATTCAAAAAATTGCCAATTATTATTTGAAAACAAATAAAACATGGAACTTTGTAGTCTCCTTAACACATTGAACATGCTTTATTTAGGTACAACTTCATTCAATACTATTTTCACTTTTCTAAACACATTGATAATAATATTGAAATGTTGAAAACACACTAGTATGTTGACAAGATGTTGAAAATGCACCAGAATGTTGATAAAATGTTGAATACAGACCAGAATGTTGATAAAATGTTGAATACAGTCTCGAATGTTGATGAAATGTTGAATACAGTCTCGAATGTTGATGAAATGTTGAATACAGTCTCGAATGTTGATGAAATGTTGAATACAGACCAGAATATTGATAAAATGTTGAATGTTGAATACACTCCAGAATGTTGATAAAATGTTGAATACATACCAGAATATTGATAAAATGGTGAATACATACCAAAATGTTGATAAAATGTTGAATACACACCGAAATGTTGACAAAATGTTGAAAATAATGTGGGAAGTATGAGTTTTTACCTGCATTAGAACTGAGTATGTACTTTTCAGCTCAGTATGGAATGATTTAAGGCATTTTTTGAAGACAATATCAAACTGCGATTCCTTCTTTGTATCCTTTGCCAGTGAATTAATCTAAAAAAATAAACATTGTTACTTCCAAAATATTTTAGTTGAAGTTTCCATCTTAAATGTGATGATAGTGTTTAATAAAGGTATTTATTGCTTATTTTAGTAGATGTCTACTGAAAATGTAGTACTAGTGTCTTACAACCAGGCATCAATGTAGTATTGGCTGAGACTCTCGAACAGCCTTATAACCATTTGAGATCCGAGTAATAGACAGCAATATCATGTGAACCTCCTAGCAGTGAGTAACAATTATTCAGACAACATTTCATTCGTTTAGATGAAGTCTGAGTTGCAAATATAAAGTCTAATTCTGGGTTGCAAATATTAAGTCCAAGTCTGAGTTGCAAATATAAAGTCTAAGTCTGAGCTGCAAATATAAAGTCTAAGTCTGAGCTGCAAATATAAAGTCTAAGTCTGAGCTGCAAATATAAAGTCTAAGTCTGAGCTGCAAATATAAAGTCTAAGTCTGAGCTGCAAATATAAAGTCTAAGTCTGAGCTGCAAATA
The DNA here is from genome assembly GCA_032209605.1 of Mactromeris polynyma. Classification (NCBI taxonomy): domain Eukaryota; kingdom Metazoa; phylum Mollusca; class Bivalvia; order Venerida; family Mactridae; genus Mactromeris; species Mactromeris polynyma. The sequence goes on along the minus strand of JASFXZ010000034.1, from coordinate 3,321,346 downwards.
TAAAGTCTAAGTCTGAGCTGCAAATATAAAGTCCAAGTCTGAGTTGCAAATATAAATACTAAGTCTGAGTTGCAAATATAAAGTCTAAGTCTGATCTGCAAATATTAAGTCCAAGTCTGAGTTGCAAATATAAATACTAAGTCTGAGTTGCAAATATAAAGTCTAAGTCTGATCTGCAAATATTAAGTCCAAGTCCGAGTTGCAAATATAAAGTCTAAGTCTGAGCTGCAAATATAAAGTCCAAGTCTGAGTTGCAAATATAAAGTCTAAGTCTGAGTTGCAAATATAAAGATTAAGTCTGAGTTGCAAATATAAAGTCCAAATCTGAGTTGCAAATATAAAGATTAAGTCTGAGTTGCAAATATAAAGTCCAAGTCTGATTTGCAAATATAAAGATTAAGTCTGAGTTGCAAATATAAAGTCTAAGTCTGAGTTGCAAATATAAAGTCCAAGTCTGAGTTGCAAATATTAAGATTAAGTCTGAGTTGCAAATATAAAGTCCAAGTCTGAGTTGCAAATATAAAGATTAAGTCTGAGTTGCAAATATAAAGTCTAAGTCTGAGTTGCAAATATAAAGTCCAAGTCTGATCTGCAAATATAAAGTCCAAGGCTGAGTTGCAAATATAAAGTACAAGTCTGAGTTGCAAATATAAAGTCCAAGTCTGAGTTGCAAATATAAAGTCTAATTCTGAGTTGCAAATATAAAGTCTAAGTCTGATCTGCAAATATTAAGTCCAAGCCTGAGTTGCAAATATAAAGTCTAAGTCTGAGCTGCAAATATAAAGTCCAAGTCTGAGTTGCAAATATAAAGTCTAAGTCTGAGTTGCAAATATAAAGTCTAAGTCTGAGTTGCAAATATAAAGTCTAAGTCTGAGTTTCTGTCCTAAAATGTTGGTGAATAAGCCCCCTGGACAACCAAACTGTCATAGGTAAGAGGCAACAGTTGTGTCCTTTGATATAACTTTAAACATTTTTTAGAAGGGTAAATTAGTATTGGCTGAAAAGCCCACAAAACCCGACAGGTCAACTGATTGTCAAATATATACTGTTTGCTTCCCGACAGGTCAACTGATTGTCAAATATATACTGTTTGCTTCCCGACAGGTCAACTGATTGTCAAATATATACTGTTTGCTTCCCGACAGGTCAACTGATTGTCAAATATATACTGTTTGCTTCCCGACAGGTCAACTGATTGTCAAATATATACTGTTTGCTTCCCGACAGGTCAACTGATTGTCAAATATATACTGTTTGCTTCCCGACAGGTCAACTGATTGTCAAATATATACTGTTTACTTCCCGACTGGTCAACTGATTGTCAAATATATACTGTTTGCTTCCCAACAGGTCAACTAATTGTCAAATATATACTGTTTGCTTGTATTTTCGCGGTACTAACGAAATAACGTAAGGAATTTTCTTTTCTGTTCAAATTGTTTCTAGTCTTTTACAGTTAATTAACGCTGACAATATCATTTATTTTCTGTATTTATTCCATAATGCCATATTGTATCAATGTAGGAGTAGTTGTCAAGGAACCAGAATACAGTAATTAAAGCAAAAAAAAAAGCAGCAAACAGTATAGAAGCAATGCAAATTAAAAATGGCATCATACCTTTCTTCCGATGAACTCATCAAGTAATTGGAGCTCATAAGTTTCTCCGATCACAAACTCCTCGGGATATTGCCACTGAGAAGTTTTGGCAACATTCCAATGTTTCTCAACGGGACGATTCTCTTTGTCCTTGTCCTCTTTGCGAGTTCGCCGTTTCTTCTGAATGACTTTCTTAGATTCTTGTTCTTCTGGTGGGAATCCTGGTACATTTTCATTAGTGGGTGACATCGGCATCATGGGAAGAACAGCAATGCCCCCAACTGTATGAACAAAACGAATGAATCATAACGATTTTTTAACAAGAGCCCTGACTATCGCAAAATACGCCCGTTCTACGATTATGTCAATAGAGTGTGAAAAAATCAGTGAAAAAAAAGATTATATAAGACAAATTTTAGGTAATTTCTATAATCAAAGTGACTCCAGCAATATGGCTGGTTATCGAACTTGTCCAATTTATTATGCCCATACACATTCGGACCAAATTTAGTGATGATTGGACAAATGCTGTTAAAGTTATTGATCGGACAACTTACTGGACGCTGCCCTAAATTCTCCATAGTAGTTTCTGCTGGGCGGGCCAGACCATTCCTTGCACCTCTAATCCCATACATGTTTACCCTTGCACCTCTAATCCCATACATGTTTACCCTTGCACCTCTAATCCCATACATGTTTACCCTTGCACCTCTAATCCCATACATGTTTACCCTTGCACCTCTAATCCCATACATGTTTACCCTTGCACCTCTATTCCCATACATGTTTACCCTTGCACCTCTAATCCCATACATGTTTACCCTTGCACCTCTAATCCCATACATGTTTACCCTTGCACCTCTAATCCCATACATGTTTACCCTTGCACCTCTAATCCCATACATGTTTACCCTTGCACCTCTATTCCCATACATGTTTACCCTTGCACCTCTAATCCCATACATGTTTACCCTTGCACCTCTAATCCCATACATGTTTACCCTTGCACCTCTATTCCCATACATGTTTACCCTTGCACCTCTAATCCCATACATGTTTACCCTTGCCCCTCTATTCCCATACATGTTTACCCTTGCACCTCTAATCCCATACATGTTTACCCTTGCACCTCTAATCCCATACATGTTTACCCTTGCACCTAATGTTTTATAGACTGTTGTTTCCATGGGGTATGTGTGGGGAGGCATTGTCTTATGCATGTGGCATGCTCTATAACATCTTAATCTCTCTTTCAAGGTGACTGTGACATTGACCTTTAACATAATGATCTAAAAAAGATCATGTACTGACCACAGGCTTTCAACATGCTCTACTTAATAATCTGATACCACATAGACCATCAAAAGACTAGTGAACAAACCAGTAGACCAACAAGAGAAAAATTCATTGAAGGAGTGGGGGAGGGGTAAATGTGCATGATTGCAAAACCATGGATATTACTCAAAGTCTACAAAAATACTAGAACCACAATCAAAATTAAAGAACATGTTTCCATTTTTTTTCAGGATTTATGATTCAAAATCTTTCACATTACAGAGAAATCTCAGTTTCAGATGCGCAATGAAACAAGGGCACGGACTAAAATACTTACCAGGTTTACTTGTACCGGAATGTTCCAACTCATCATCATCACTTGTCTTTCTTTTATGTACTGCACTTGAAGCACTTGAAGCTTAAAAATAAACAAAATTGAGAAATTAATAATTTTTATTCTATTGTCATTCTTCATAGAAAATTAAAAGCAGTTATTCTTATAGCTTTTGGCTGCACTATGGTTAACACTCTGCGGTACACTGTGGTATTATTATACGATAGCTTACCAATTCTTGGTTAAAACTTAACTGAACAGTAACATCATCATAATTATGTGGTACAGTAAAACGTCAATAAAAAGACCACCCTTGAGACCCTTGAAAATTGTTTATTGAGGTGGTCTTAATATTGAGGTTGAATAAAGAGCAAAACAGTGAAAATGGACTTGAAAAAGAGTGTTCTTAGTTTTGATGTGGTCTTATTATTGAGGTGGTCTTTAAGTGAGGTTTTACTGTTCTTAAATATTGGAACTAATCAATATGCCTTAAATGAGTGTTCAACAAAATCTCATAAAATGATGTTTAATTGATTACAAGCTTACAATGTTGCATACTTAATGTAATGTTTATCTAATGAACTCTCTGGCTTTGCAGAAAAATCAAAGACTTTTAAAAATGGTGTGGCTACATGACAAACCATAATTATGCAGTTTTGAAATATGCTTAAACTTGATAGAAAAATTGAATTTTTACTTATTGACAACTGTCAATTAGGTCATAGTCATGCTTACATGTTTTACTGTACAGCAGTATGAGTACATTATAACAGTTCAGTATTGACATGCTTTCAATCGCTTTAGAAATAGGAATAAGGGACAAGAGTGAGAGAAAGGGCCAAATGCTTCTACTGTCATTTTTCATTAGGCTGATCGAGAAATGTACAGTTGGGTCCTTTTCAATTTCATATCACTCTTGTTCGAACAGAACTACAGTAAAACCTCAATAATAACACCCCCCCCCCTTTGGACCCTTGAAAACTGGTCTTAATATTGAAGTGGTCTTAATATTTAGGTTGAACAAAGAGCAAAACAGATAAAATGGACTTGAAAATTGTGTTCTTAATTTTGCGGTGGTCTTATTATTCAGGTGGTCTTTAAGTGAGGTCTTACTGTATATAAGAGTTGTTAGTTTAAACTTATTTATTATAAAACGATTGTGATGACTACTTCCTGGGTTACCGACCAGTACTGATGTCTAATACATGGATTGTGAAGAACACATATAAAACTCGCAAAAGGCAGGATTTGAACTCATGACCTTGGGGTCAAGCGGGAGGCAAAATATTCCTATATATCAACACATCACTGCAGAATGTTAGACGAGTTATGAATTTTTTTTCATCATTTTAGACAGATGGTATACAGGTGCAGAAGAAATGGATTTTCATTCAAAGTGTGCAATTGCCAAGAAAAATTTCCAAGTGACCTTGACATAGGTATATATCAGATATTTCAATACAGGAAAAGTGATAAAGATGAGCAAATCGTCAAAGGACACTTACTCACCACAAACTTGCGGCTGATGTCAACTAAAGATCATACATAAACAAGACTACAGTTTAATATACACATATATATCTATAGATATACAACTGACAGCAGTGAATAATGTCATCCAATCTGCCGTCCGCTTTTATCTATTTACTCAGGAATTTCGGCTGGGTTTTTGTCAACTTTTGGTGACTATAATAATCTATGGCAGAAAGAAACCATGAAGTTGTACTCTGAACGGGATTTACAACCTCTTCTGTAAGTGACATCATTTCAAGAAAATGCAACAGGTGATGTCAATATTTGCAAGCAGGAAAAATATTTACTACATAATATTATGGTCACTTCATTTTCATATTGCCATATTGAGCAAATATTGCTTACTGTCAGTACATGGTAATGTCACAGTCATGTGACGCTTTCTGGAAATGACGCCACTAGATAATGATAAAGGCATGTGAACAGGATAAAGAAACCCAAGATATAGAGACACTGGTCTGCAAACCAAGATATAGAGACACTGGTCTGCAAACCAAGATATAGAGACACTGGTCTGCAAACCAAGATATAGAGACACTGGTCTGCAAACCAAGATATAGAGACACTGGTCTGCAAACCAAGATATAGAGACACTGGTCTGCAAACCAAGGTATAGAGACACTGGTCTGCAAACCAAAATATAGAGACACTGGTCTGCAAACCAAGATATAGAGACACTGGTCTGCAAACCAAGATATAGAGACACTGGTCTGCAAACCAAGATATAGAGACACTGGTCTGCAAACCAAGATATAGAGACACTGGTCTGCAAACAGGTAAGAATAGAGAAGAAAGATTTCATGACAAATTAGAACATATGTAGGAAACATGTGGCTCATAGTTTTTTGAGGGAACACTAAAACATACACTGCAGTTAGTACGTACTTTCATAAACAGGAAGATGGCATATCATTAATGAGAGTAAACAGAGATGAAAGTATTGACAGGCCTGTGATTTCAAAACAATCGCCAAACTTTATTTAAATGGGAGTCCGTTATTGCCCATGAATTGGGAACCCCTAAAATTGTCTCCTTTTGTAGAACCCAACCAGTCCTGAGGAGTTAAAAGCGGACATTTCGGACAAGTCTGGAAAAATCCTAGGCCTGTTTGGTGACAGTTTCGAACACAGTATCAAACATCAGTCGTGTAACGGTGAGTACACAGTATCTCAGCAACCGGCATTCCGAGTGGTGTCATACGGAGAGAGAGATTGACTCACACTTGAGGTCACGAAGCATTTTTATCGAAGATTTTGTACGCCGGATCAATGTCGACGATAAGGACATTCTGCGTCGCAATGTAGCACTCTCTGGATCCAGTGGTGCACTCTTAGATTCTTTGGGACAGGAAACAATGAATAATGAAAATCTGTTGCCATAGCAACAAACACAAAAACTGACATAAATTTACTTTGATGACGACATCAAGCAATACAAACGCAAACATGGTATTAGGGAGAAAGCACAATGATGAAAATGATACTGTTGAATATATTTACTGACATTGAATGAAAATTAAGAAAAATGCATGTAAAATGTATGCTCTAATCAAATTAGAAATGAACATCTATATTAGTGGATTTCTCTATAATGCAGCCACACAGTTTTTAACAGCCTGCAAACAGACAACAAGCTGTTGTATAATATTTCATACTTTTATACACTTCCCACATTTTGACCCTCAAATTTGTAGCTGAAGGGTCAATTTTCCTCTGACTCATAGGTAATTTGGCTATAAAATGGTAAAATCCCATCAAAATGACCTTGAGATTCAGCCCCCTACTCAAACCCCTGTCTTCTGCAAGCAATTGAAATGTTCCCAACATTCATCAGAGATGCAGGACCAATGGCTTTGGATGCATTATCTTCTGTAAAACTGTCAAGGAGAACATACGCCTCACCAAGGTTTCGAACATCGGCGACCAAGTGCTCTTCCGGCTGAGCAATCCTAACATGCTTGGTGACCTTAATGTACTTTTATTATGTAGATTGGTTTAAAGATTTGACCAGTATACAGGGGTGGTTAAAACAGCCTGGAGCCGGTAAAATTACCCGGTCACATAAGCATCATAACTTTTCTTGTATGATTGATCATAATTAATGGGAGTACCCCCCCCCCCCAACTTTTGATGATTTCCCTCCTAATTCAAAAATGAGTGACACCCCTGAGTACAATATAAACACTACTGAAAGTCATATACCTTATGAAAGACCCCTAATTCATGTACATACTAGAAATAGAACAATAACTAAATGACACAGTTATTAGTGAGGTAACAACGACAGCAAACTATTATACATGTTAACAGGAGGCAGAGGAAGACGTAGAGAATATAAGCTTACCAACTAAGTCCCTCGCCCACTTCAATGGACTTTTGTGGACATTTTCGACTGATCCAAGATTAGCGCCAGCTGCACCCGGCGGTTTTTTTAACGTATTTTCAATCAGACGCTTTTGTTCCTCTGACAAAGGAGAACCAGCCTGAATCTCCGAAGTCGGTGAATCCTGAAATAGTCAGTATAATGATTGAAATTCCTGAACCCAACTAAACTGATAATAAAACACTTCAGAAAAACAAAAACAATCTTCGGCAACATCAAAAATCATAGAAATAATGTTAAAAGACCATCATGTAGTCTTCATATATATTGTACATTATATATTTAAGCAACACTAACTAAGTCTTGTTAGAAAAGAAATATATTAGGTACAGAGACCCTATCTAAGTGATTCAAGTTCAAATATAATAGTCTAGCAATTTCATTATTAAAACCATCTTACAAGGTATATTTAGAGAATAAATAAGTATATGTAAATCATTAACAATTCCAATGCAATTTCATAGTGCAGTTTTACTAATAGCGAACATATGAATATATTACCTGGACCATTTAATTTAGAAGTAGGTGTATTGAAATGTTCGTGTTTGACAAAAAGCTGTAACTGTGTTTTTATAGAAGACTAAACCAAACAGAAATTATAGCTTCTACACCCAAGAACATTTCCTTACCTAAATTGACATGGATCGGTTCTGACATTTCATATACCTGTTCGCAGTCAATCTAACAGCACTATATAACCAAAGTAAATAAATAATCCTAACAATTAGAGGGTTGTCACAAAATTATTGTAACTAAGTCATGAGGAGTTACAACATTTTTTAACCAACCCTTAAGATAGTAAACTTAATCTTACGGTAACATTTACGACTAAGTAACATCAAGACAAACTTGAATACCAGCAGATCACAAAGTATTAAGGCTACTTATATGTATAGGTTATGTTATTTCAACCAAATTTTCTTTTAATTAATAGAATTAATGCAATCAACTGCCTCTGAAATTTCACACCAGCTTTTGTTAAAGCAATTAACAGTTATAGTAAGTCAATGTACACATTATTTCAGTTTTTAAGAAATCCGTTTTTTATTATCAAACATTTTGCCGAAATAAAGTTTATGCTGTAAAGGATAAAATATGGAAGTCCCCAAAATACAGAGTTTACAGAGGGACATCAAAAGTTTAATTTTAGATCCACAAAAGTTCGGAAATATTTTAAAGCCTGTCTTGTTATATTTGCAATTTGAGAACAATTTGAATGTTACAGTAGTATTTGAATCACAGGTTGAGAAGGAAAACAAGACAATAACCAATCTAGAGCAGATACATTACTCAATACTGAGAGTTATACAACTAGAGTATCACCTTCTTCTTACAATGTTCCACAGGAGGTATATAGATATAGTACAAAACCACAGGAGGTTGTCACAAGTCCTCTCCCCTTCTATTTACCTACTATAGTTAGTTTATACATGTACTATAGAAGTGAATAAAGGGAGATAAACTCTAGAAGGGATAAAGGGAGAGCACTTGTGACAATCTCCTGTGGTTATATATATACTCAGTATAACTTGGGATTATATAACTTTGTTCTACAATATTAGCTCCACAGGAGATCATCATGAGTCATCTCCCCTTCTATTTCCCTTCAATAGTGTATAGTCTAGAGTTCTCTCCCTTTATCCTTTTTACATATACTATAGATGGGATACAGGGAGAGAACTCTAGAAGGGATAAAGGGAGAGAACTAGTGAACATCTCCTGTGGTTGACTACATTTTTGTACACTTTATTATGTATAATTGTTTCTCATATTGTTAACAACAATATGTACATCTAAACACAGGCAGGTAAGGAGATGATGAATTGTTCATGTTGAAGCATGCCTGGATAATGTAACTTGACATCACTAGCTACTACAATAGGGTTTTGGCCAATATATAATACACACACATTCTTGGTGCTATAAATGTTTGGAATATGACAAAACAAAACATGGACAGAAGACATGAACCTTTAATTGCAAGCAACATGGTGTAAACTACTCCATATCAAACTCGGATATCAAACAAACCAAATCTCTGGCTACTCAGCCTGCATTCATTCAACCATTTACTTAATTCATGTCAAGGATTAAACTGATATCCCCTGGCTGTCCTGTAGCTACTTCTAAGGCCCAGCCTTGTGCATCATTCTACTGGTACAGTTTGTTTTCAAATCATGTCAATTCAGACGATATAACTACAAATAGTTTGTGCCTGCACGTTCATTTTGGTCTTGCCATGTCCCAGCCAGTCTTGTATTTGACCATAATAACTTAAATTCCTAACTATTTCAACCATTGTCTGAAAATGTACCAGTAACAGACTATATCTGTATGTCTACAGATTCCTGCGTCCCATTTCAGCCTTAATTTTTTTAGGGCACTAGCCCATGTGTGCAAGTTGCTTGGCCAAACCACTAGCCCTATATCATTCTTACTAGCCTGAACGTATGTAATACTAATTCATAACAAGCAGTAGGTCACAATAATGTATCAGTAAAAATTGTTAAAATCGTGGATGAATTTTTTATTTTCTCTATTTCCTAAAAAAGTATCTTCACTCAAATTAATCCCTTTCTCATTTGGGCTAGCACACAGGAATTTCTACAAGTCCGAATACAAAGTTACAAAGCCCCCAGCTTCCCACTAGTAGGATACCGTGAAGACGGTCATTTTTGTGTACTGCTGCACTATAGATCTAACTTCATAATTACTCTCATTAACAGGGGTGTCAATTTACCCAGTAATCCCAGGCTATTTTCTTGCATGAATGATTATAATTAAGGGGAGTACCTCCCCAGACCCCCACCTACTTTTGGTGATTTCTCAGCTGATTCAATAGTTAGGAATCAGCTGATTAGGAATTTATACATGGACTATGGTACAATTTTCAAATAAAAAATATAGATGTTTGAAATCCAAGTCTAGCAACTACTGGGTACTTCATTTACATACACCAGGTATATACAAATTCACATTTTGACACGTTAAGTCCCGACAAAATCTAAAAACACATAACTACTATGATTCACTACCATTAGTTCCAAGCATATGAAATGAAAATCAACCTTTAACAAGAATAATATTCAAAATAGAGAAATGAAAATCTACCTTTAACAAGAATAATATTCAAAATAGAGAAATGAAAATCTACCTTTAACAATTATAATTTTCAAAATAGACAGTCTCCATAAACGAGGTAATGCTGAATTGAAAACTGACATAAAAGTACAAACATATACAAAAATGTTCCAAAACATTAACATTAAATATTAAAGAGCTTGATATTGTGTTGGATTCAGTTAGTCATGTACCAAAAAACTAACAAAAATTACAATAAATACAGAGAATGGTGTTTAGAATGTTATCATAGATTCAACAAATCTACACCACAGTCCTAGTTTTTGCAGAAGAATTAAATTGAGTTATAACCTTGCACCTAGTAAAACACAGCTTAGAAAATTTATTATCTAATTACCACAAATAAAACATTAGGGACCGACAAGTGCCTTGTGGGATAGTCTCTAAGCAACAATACGCAATACCAAAACATTAAAAGACAACAACAACTCACAAACAAGCATCTAAACAAAGGACGGGTCTTTGTAAAGTTGTCAAGATTATTTTATACTTACAAACTGTCTACCATCGATCATATCACCCTAATTATGTATAGATACTTTTGTTAAACTAAATCCTTTCTTCCAGTATTATAAAGATACATATATACATGTAACAATATATGAACAATCGCCAAACAGTAGAATAAATATGACAAATAAATCAAAATTAACTTTTCGCACTTGGAAACATTAGGGGGGGGGGGGGTTTCATCACAAAACTACTTTAATATTTAACTCCTCTATAACCAAAACTGAGATACACTGAACTGCACCACGACAAACCTGTATTAGTGACCAATACGGCCATTTTCAGGTTTGTTTACATTTACTAACAGATAAATTCTTCAACTTTCATTTAATACCCAAAGTATTAAAATCGGACATCTACTTTTCTTTATAAAGCAATCCAATATTAAGAAGAAGATGCAAAAGTTAGCTACAAAATAATGACATGCCATCAGAATGTACATAATTCTAAACAAATCTTCTGCTCTTCAAATGGAAGAAAACAAAAAATGCAATACTCATAAATATTTCCTTGTTCGCTTAATTCCAAAATCACAATCAAGCCTCCAAAATATCTTCAAAGTGCTTAGTTTGTGACGCCAGTGGGAAAAACATGATGTCTTTATCAATGTCACTAATATAGGTTTTGTCATGGCTGTGCTCCAATAGTTTGTGTCAAACCCCGGATATACGTCCTAACAATCAGATGGCACAAACAGGCCTGTCATATAAATGGAATCATGTCCTGGCTCAGCCAGATATCCAAAGTAATTTAAACAGAAATATAAATTAAATAACCCCATTTACAATCTGTGACTCTTTTCTCCTGACCTTCTCTGATGATTTTGTGAAACTTCTATCAAATATTTTCATTTCAAGAGAATCTAATTATTTTATTCATTTACCAGGTGACCATTAAGCCGCTTTTATGCAAATCAAGACTCAAAACATTACGCATTTACTTTATTGGTACTGGGGTGGTATTCACGAAACATCTTGTAGGTTTACCTTAAGATTGTCCTTATCCTTATTTTCTTTTCCTTTGTTAAAGATAAGGAAATCCGTAACCTAAAAACCTAAAATTTTCATCAGTGCTATTGAAGGATTTTCTTGGCCAAGGAAAGTCTTAACCTTAAGGAAAATATTAGTTTCATCTAAGGCAAAAGACACTACCTCATCTTTTAAGGAAACAAATGCCACATATATGTAAAATCTTAAGATAAGACATTTGAATACCACCAACCAAGTTTTTTCTAAATATTCAAGGAAAATATTGTGGATATTAAGGAAAATATTACTTTTAAGGAAAATCTTAACCTTAAGATGTTTCGTGAATACCACCCCAGAATGTTTCTATCCTCTTTTAAGCGCTATTGCAAAAGAAAACTTCCTTCAAAGCTTGATGTAACATAGCACATTCAGTTTTTCAAAGATGACGCAAGATATAAAGTATCTACAGTAAAACCTCAATAATAAGACCACCCTTAGGACCCTTGAAAACTGGTCTTATTATTGAGGTGTGCTTAATACTAAGGTTGAATATAGAGCAAAATAGCGAAAATGAACTTGAAAATTGAGTTCTTAATTTTGAGGTGGTCCTATTTTTGAGGTGGTCTTTAAGTGAGGTTTTACTGTATTTACTATTCACACTACCAAGCAAAGAAATTTAAGATTGTACGTTAATTCCAAAAGATTATATAGAAATTCAGTTGATATTACATTGATTATATATAGGCTGTGATACGCGTACTAAATCCTATCACAATACCTGGAGGTTTACTATGTTGTTATACATGTTCAGTTTGAGAAATCAACAGATGTGATTATTTGAGAATCTGTATCTAAACCAGCTATGATTGATTTTCAAGCTACTCCCTCTATACACATGGGGAGGATGGTTTTAAACTGAAAATTTTGACTACAGCGTTCAAAATGGAAAACACACAGCATTTCTCATGTTTACTACCAACTGAAAAGAGCTAAAGGAAGACATAGGTTTTTCTAATACTAAATAAGCATGATAAGTATTTTTCCAGTATTAATTAATTAACTGTCCTAATTAAACCCTTATTATCAGCTTAGTTGACCTATTCACACACAGCCTTATATCAATTTAAATGCAGTCTTAAATTTGAATACTTTCGACTTGGGACCATATAGGGTCAGAGTGAATTTTGATGATTTTTAACCAATTTTTACATAAGGAAGCTTAGTCCTAAGATAATTAAGGGTTATGAACATGGTGAAAAACTTCGCATCGCAAACCATTTATGTTATCAATACATTCTGAGATTTTTATTGGTTAAGGTGACGATAAACAGGTGAATACATCTTTAACACAAGTAATACATGACTGGGGAGAAACAGCAAGCATGATATTATAAAGTGAAAGTAGTCCATTGATGAAATATTCAACCGCTAAACACTACAATAGAGAAAGAACAACATCCAGTCTTCCATGTATAATCAGATTTGGTTTAATTCGAGAGGTGAAATATTTAAATAGAATTTGTACTCTCGCAGTATACTCAGAAGACTATGTTTGACACATACTAGATGCCCATGGGCAACACCTTGAGCCCGCTCAGACAAAGTCATCGCATCATGATGAACATTTGTCTACTAATTTGAAAGTCCCCCATTAATGATACGGACAAAAAAGTTTGACCTTGACCTTTGAGCTATGGACACAGGTCTTGTGTGCGACACATTGTCTTATCATGGTGAACATTTGTGCCAAGTAATTTGAAAAATCCCCCAAAAAATGATAGAGGAATGGTCCAGACAAAATCAAAAGTGTGAACATGACCTGTGATCTAAGGACAAGGGTCTCGTGCGCCACATACCATCTCATCATGGTGAACATTTGTGCCAGGAAATTTGAAAATCACTCAATAAATGACAAAGTATTAGTCCGGACAAACCTGAACGAATGCATGCATGCACATAGGCCCGCACCAATGCTAAGACACCGATCAGCCATTGTAGCGACTATGTCGAGCTCTCTGCAAGCAAGCTACAGACAATTAAATCTGACAAATAAAAACTGGTCACAAAGGCTTACCCATGATGGAAAATATTTATGTTTAAATTTAGAACTAAGCTGAGATACTGAAATAATTTTCTAACCAAATCTGATCTTACTGGCAGATAACAGTATTGTTACACACACAACATAGAAATAAGACACACCAAGTCCGAGAAAGATTCCTGCTTGGCTAGAGGAGCTGGAGACATTTTGGGAGGTCTTTTCCGAGCAGATGATCCCCTGGGTACATAAATGGTGTCTGGAGATGGTCGACCGTCCAAGTCCTAGGAGAAACATGCCAACAGATGGTCATCACAAGACATGTAGTGTTATTAAAACAAGATTTTACAAATATATTACAAATATATAAAAAAGCAATTTCCAGACTATAAGTAGACATAATAGAGGATATCTGAAGCAGGTATATATTACAGTCAAACCAGCAAGAATATTTAAATCAAATTCAAAGCAAAAATTGTAGTTAACCAATCAGAGCAAAGATTGTGACTAACCAATCAAAGCAAAGGTTGTGGTTAACCAATCAGAGCAAAGAATGTGACATACCAATCAAATCAAAGGTTGTGGTTAACCAATCAGAGCAAAGATTGTGACTAACCAATCAAATCTAAGGTTGTGGTTAACAAATCAGAGCAAAGATTGTGGTTAACCAATCAGAGCAAAGATTGTGACTTATCAATCAAAGCAAAGATTGTGGTTAACCAATCAAAGCAAAGATTGTGGTTAACCAATCGGAGCAAAGATTGTGACTAACCAATCAAAGCAAAGATTGTGGTTAACCATTCAGAGCAAAGATTGTGGTAAACCAATCAGAGCAAAGATTGTGGTTAACCAAATAGAGCAAAGATTGTGACTTACCAATCAGAGCAAAGATTGTGACTTACCAATCAGAGCAAATATTGTGGTTAACCAATCAGAGCAAAGATTGTGTTTAACCAAATAGAGCAAAGATTGTGACTTACCAATCAAAGCAAAGATTGTGACTAACCAATCAAAGCAAAGATTGTGGTTAACCAATCAGAGCAAATATTGTAGTTAACCAATCAAAGCAAAGATTGTGACTAACCAATCAGAGCAAAGATCACAATTAACCTATCAGCGCAAAGACAGTGAGTGATTAACCAATCAAAATGCAAAACAAAAATGTGATTAACCAATCAAATCAAAGATAAAGCTTAACCTGTTATACTAAAGATTACAATTAGTGTATCAAACATGATTTGCAATCAGCAAATCAGAGACAAAGTAACAATTAGCTAATCACAGCCCAAAGGAACAGGGGATAGTGATTCTGAATACAATTTTTTGCAAGTTTGACTGTAAATTAGTAAAAGAGAAACATAGAAAATTATTTAACCAGTCATCATAATCCTTTCTCATCTAATTGAACAAGACAAAGTATATTTTGCGGAGTTCAGTAGCATAGGCTTTGTCTGAGAGTGGTTCACAGCTAAAACATGTATCTATAAACAGTATCATGTATTTAAACATTATTTTACAAATTACATAGTCAATTTCTCAGACGATAGCCAGAAGTTGCTTAATATTTCAAAAGACATAAGAGACAAAGTCCTCTAATGCAAGACTCCAGTATGAAGCATTTAATATTAATGTATAATAATTCAAACCGGAGTTGAAAATCTATTGCGGAGTACAAATTTAACTTTCAGTCAAGGTTTACATCATAATAAACACAGACAAACATATACTGGACACATATGGGACACAGACAAGACTATAGCAGGATCAACATGCCATGCTAGGAATACTAATAGATCTATTAAAGTGTCTGTAGAGTCTCATCAATCAATCGATCAAATCAATCAATCAAATCAATCGATCATTCTACAATCAGATATCATGCAAACATGCAGACTGGCAACATAGAGCATTAAATGATTGATAATTTTGTGTTTAATCCTATTTTTTTTATTCTCGTTGTTTAACACAAAGAAATTCCACTAATCTAAAACTGTCAGTTGACCTAACCAGTGAACATGGGTTTCCAACCAGTACCTCCACTTCCATGTAGGTAACTGACAATTTCTCCAAATGATTCAGAGATTGAATAAATAACTCTTGATGTAATAGTGGAATTTATCATTGAAATCAATTGTGAAGCTTGGAAATCAAACTTGATAGCACTTAATAAATTAATACCAGAATGAAAAATTTTGGCAAGGGGTCCAGGGGGCCACTGAAGCTCCTGGCTTTTAAGCATCTAAGATGGCTTAAATTGTCTCAAAAATGGCCCTTGTGAGCCTCAGATCTGAGAAAATTCTCACGCCTGTAATACTCATATAAGTATCACCTTTTTCCTCCTCTTGTAATCACCTTTCTTTAACTTCATATTACAGCTTTTTGCAAGCAAGTAAATAATTTTTTACCATGATTTTCTTTCTATTTGATCTCCATTTTATTTAGCTTTACCTTAAAAACTTAAGCTATTAAGCAGTTCATTACTATTTTTCCTCCATATTTCTTTACAATGAATGTGAAACCCATGTATAACAACTGATAATTGATAAAGCTATGTTCATCCGTCGTGATGACAAGTTGCATCATTTGCAAGGGAGTCACTCAACTATTTGATCACGTTACTTTTTGATGCAGTAATCCATATAGAACCAAGGCAGTAGACAACTTTAAAAGATGAAAAAGGGAAATTTGAGTCAAATATATTCGATCAATTTGAGACTTTTTTATTCTAATTTTAATCAATTATGACAAATATACATCATTTTATGGACATTTGCCTTAATATATTTTACAAAATGTGGATCAATCCCAATTAATCTTACATTGTAAAAGGAATTGTCAATGAAAATAGGGTAAAACACATACTACATGTATTTTAGTAAGGGGATGGTACCCACACATACCAACAGCCCTAAAATGGCCGAACAAGTGAGTGAACTTAGAGCCCAGCATAACACTCTGAGTTTTGTTAATGGGATACTACTGATATGGAATTAATACGCATGAACTCCATTCTATAAGTTGGCACACAGTATTCTTAATCTTTGCTCCTCTTCGGACATCATTGTAAGTGATATAACAGGTGTGCAAACAATTTGGTTTTAAAGAAAAATCTAACTAAAACTGCATTCAAAACAATGCTTACAAAAGCACTATAAATTAATTCTGCATTTAATAGGTAGACATTCTCTACTCAGCATGATACCTAACTATGATGATGAAGCTGATATTGTGCCTAAGAAAAGCCATAGCAGAGCAAAGAATGAGACATATTATGATCTAAGAAATCTATTTGCAATGCATAACTTAACAAAAAATGAAATGTCATGAAAGTCTGACAGTTCGCCATGGCAAATATTGATGCGACAGTATGATTCTACTCCGGACTATCATTAGGGCTAGTTCTGAGCTCATAAAAGTACATTTGAGCCCAGTTTAGCATAAGTTAGAATTCGACAAAGAAAACTAGTCATAAGGCATAATGATTTCTGTTCACATTAATTATTTACATGATTTGAATCATGTGACCAGAGCATAATGTTGGTTGTCTACGATTTTGAACGCCTTTTGCGAATCACAATTTAAAATGATAAAATTTGCAACTTTGCGACAGGAAAAATGAATGGAGGAATGAATTAAGCGCGACATAAAAAGCGCTGACTAAAACATAACAAAGAATATGAATTGCAGTGACGAGCTAGGCTATGCATGATCTTACTATTGTTGTTGAAATATAACAAAGCATGTAACTGAATATTTCTATAAAGCCAAACAAATATAGAAAGCTCCCTAAATGCATACAGTCAACTGCTGAACAATAATACACAACAATATTGAAAAACTAAACAACACACAACTCAGACAAAAAAACAATTCTCAATTTTTTTGAAAATTATGCCAAAGTCAAAGTCATTTTTGGCTGGGAAATACAATTTATTTTTTATCTTAATAGTCTAAAACTTCTCACAAGTATAAACATAAGATCAGTGACAGTGTACTTGGAATAAAAACAACAGCCTAATAGTCTTGAATTTCTGAACAACAACCTTTTTTTACCAACACTGAGTTTTTTGTAGAAATGAATCAATAGGTAAACAACTTTGCATTAAAGGTACATATTCTTATTTATTTGACAAAATCTCCTTAGTTACAAAGATGTGAACATGGGTTGATTGCCTTCATACAGATGTACTTAACAACACTGCATTGTCAATTTTCTTGCAAGTCACACAAAACCACAAATACAAGCCAACACTACCTGTACTTTTCTATCCTGACCTAAGCGCCAAGTTAGCGCTAGAATATGAAATACCTGGACTGGACTCATGATTTGCAGTTTCAGGCATCATTTGAGAAAAGTTACAATGCAATGATGTGTACATGTGTCATGTAGTGTACGTCTGTACAAAGGCATTAACATGACATTTTCTCAAAGTTATTACTTAGCATAATTATTTTGATTGAAAATAAGACTATCTACCTTTAAAAATGTACACGATACCTCGATAAATACGTATTATACATACAAGTACATATTTACTGATATCCAAAAGCTTAGAAAGCTCTCAACACAAGTAACTGAATCTCACAGGAAATCTAACATTGACAGCTCAGACTCATTTCATATCACCCAACAATCTCGTCACTTTATAAAGTAGATCCTTAAATTTGTTGATTTGTGTATATAAATATTAATTAATCGACTTACATCAAGACCTCGGTTGCTAGGCGACTGAAACACTCTTGATAAATTCTGTACCCTGTAAATCAACATAGAAAAAATTATACATTAATTAATTAATTAACCATTTACTAAACAAGATAATTTTCTATTTTTTTTAATAACTGCTTCATCCAGTTGAAATATATCAGCTTTATTCAGACAAATTTACATGATTAATTTTTAGTGAAATAACTGTACATTAATTTAAGGCCGTCTTTTAAAAAAAGTTTCTTTCACATTACCCTACCTGCTCTAGAAAATGGCCCCCACTCAAGAAATATTTTAAGATGCCCAGAGTGGGGAAAATGTCTTTGGGCTGCTTATTGATAGTTGAATCTTGAATGTGATCATAAAAGTACTAAACAAAAAATTCATTACTTGCCCACCTAACTTTTGTTGGGTAGGGTTATCTCAAACCAAATTCTTTCATGAATGGCTTCTTTCATATCAGCACAATCACAAAGCTTGTAGCAGATACGAATTACCCTAAAACTATAACTGCTTCCTGGAACAAACCACAGACAGTATCAGCACAATCACAAAGCTTGTAGCAGACACGAATTACCCTAAAACTATAACTGCTTCCTGGAACAAACCACAGACAGTATCAAGAGCCATCTACTCGTCAAAATATATCCACAAGGTTACACATAATCAATTTTTTTCATAATAACACTACCTTGTACATATATCTTACCTTGACGACTTGCCGGACTGCTGAAGAAAATCATCCCTGTCCCCTGGCAAACTTTCAATATTTATTCCCGGACCCTGACTTGTCGGTGTTGGTGGAGGTGAGCTGATCGAATCATCTCGACTCTTGGCTTCAGACAGTGTGTCTGATTCTGAATCGTCTAGGATACCACTGCTCCTACATAGCAAGTATCATTATAAATACTTTAAAACAAGTTCTCATTAGATTTCATTGTTTACTGTATGGTAAGAGCAGGGCTACAGAAATTATCTTTAAATACAGTTGTTCCGATTACTGTACATGTTAATTTCGACTTGTGCGACATGGGAGACTAGTTGTACAAGCATAGAATAGGGTACGGATTAAGTAGGTGTGCACATGGTTCATACAGAACTTCTTGAACAAAATTCCAAGTACTTTTCCCCCATTTTCAAGGATTAAAAATGTCGATATTTTTGCTGTAGGGAAGAAGGGATCCAGTGTATTGTTTTAAGTTTATCCCAACAAGATGACCTTCACTTCAGCATGGATAAATTACACAGTGCAAGAATTACTTTAATAGGGCATAAAACCTGTCAACTACCATACCATAATATATTACCATGCTATAGTCTACTCAACAGTAGGCCCTGTCGAAAATAGCTGTCATTTTTCACACTTTTTCCTCATTGTTGGTATCTTTGTTATTTGTTGTCCCTTTTTTATTTACAGCAGAAGAATTCAAGGCCAATTTACCGAATCCTTTTTTTTTCAAAATTCAAGTACTGTTCAAGGAGTTTTTGGATTTTACAAATTCAAGTTTTTTTCAAGGAGTAGGCATCAAATTCAAGAACTTTTCAAGACTGTGCGAACCTTGGTGCATAACGGAATTTTCTCGGACTAAGTCCAATTCAACTGTTGGTAGCCCCAACTGGCAATTAGACTTATTACTCTAGAGAGGTTAGATTTACAGTAAATTCTTACCACAGGAAAATGTGTAATGTTGTTGATGAGAGGTTGAACTGACATTGAAAAATGATTAGCTGGGGAGTTAAAATAAACATAAAAGACTCACTCCTCCGAATCATTCCGGTGATACTGTTTGTTATACCTCTCTAATTCATCACTGCTATTCTCCTTCATCAATACACCTTCATCACTCGTAGTGGAATGCATATCTTCAATAGCTTGCTTGGCAGCTTCACGTTCAAGTCTAAGTCGTTCGTTCTCAGCTTCTCGTGCTTCTTTCATTTGGCGAAGATCTCCCTCTATTGTCTTAAACCTGTTATAAATAGCAAACAAAGCGTTCGAAATCAGTGCGTAAATCTTTTGCATTTTGTTGATAATGAAAGCATCCTGTTCACCCCACTACAAGAAACAAGTTCAATCCACAGAGATATTAGTGTCCACCATTTTTACGCTTCTTTAAAATACTGAAACCATATAATCATAAATTTGAGAGAAACAAAAGCTAAGATGCATATTAAGGAGCTTGTATGACTTTGACTGTCTGTCAACAAATTTACCTCTTTCTTTCGAGATATCCTCTGGTATTTGCCTGTATACGTATGGCACTACGTCGCACTAGTGCGTATGACCGTCTACTTGTGTAACCTCGGTACCAACGTTGTACACATAATGTCGCCTCACGAACTAGTTCGAGCTGTCGCTGGGCAAAATATGTTCGTACATGTTTCTGAAAATAGGTTTTCATACATAACCTGACATATTGGTGAATTGTGAATCAAAATAATATAAGGAATTTTTTTCCTAACTTTTATACTCAGAATCTGGGGGGGGGGGAACTTGGGACAAATCGCAGAGATGCAAAGATGTTTTGTAAAACCCTCTGGAAATAAAGTTAAACTAACTCAGCTTAGTAGCAAATAGCCTGAATTATAACATATAATTCAATCCATTGTTGATAAGCAAGAAGACAGGAGTAATATGCATTCAAACCTCACTTAAAAGATGACTTAAGAATTAAGAACGACTCATTAATGAGATCATATTTTCATAGACCAGTTCCAATTTGTTTTTCCACATTTTACCTCATCAATCAGACCACCTCAACAATCAGACCACCTCAACAATCAGACAACAATCAGACCACCTCAACAATCAGACCACCTCAACAATCAGACAACAATCAGACAACAATCAGACCACCTCAACAATCAGACAACAATCAGACCACCTCAACAATCAGACAACAATCAGACAACAATCAGACAACAATCAGACCACAATCAGACCACCTCAACAATCAGACAACAATCAGACAACAATCAGACAACAATCAGACAACAATCAGACCACCTCAACAATCAGACAACAATCAGACAACAATCAGACAACAATCAGACAACAATCAGACCACCTCAACAATCAGACAACAATCAGACCACCTCAACAATCAGACAACAATCAGACAACAATCAGACAACAATCAGACAACAATCAGACAACAATCAGACAACAATCAGACCACCTCAACAATCAGACAACAATCAGACCACCTCAACAATCAGACCACCTCAACAATCAGACAACAATCAGACCACCTCAACAATCAGACCACCTCAACAATCAGACAACAATCAGACCACCTCAACAATCAGACCACCTCAACAATCAGACAACAATCAGACCACCTCAACAATCAGACCACCTCAACAATCAGACAACAATCAGACCACCTCAACAATCAGACCACCTCAACAATCAGACAACAATCAGACCACCTCAACAATCAGACCACCTCAACAATCAGACAACAATCAGACCACCTCAACAATCAGACAACAATCAGACCACCTCAACAATCAGACAACAATCAGACCACCTCAACAATCAGACAACAATCAGACCACCTCAACAATCAGACAACAATCAGACCACCTCAACAATCAGACCACCTCATTAATAAGACCAACTTTCTTCAGAACCGATGGTGGTCTTAATAACAAGCTTAAAACTTATAAAAAACAAAATAAAAGAATTTTGAGATTTCAAAGATATTGAGGTTACGGATGAGTCTTTTATCAAACAATATCTTATAACAGAGGTTTCACGTTAGCTTATAATTTATAAAATAATATAATAAATGGAGATTTCAAAGATATTGAGGTTACAGATGAAACTGTTATCAAAAAATGTCTTATAACAAGAGTTTTCACTAGGCTTATAATTTATGAAAACAAAATAATAGAAGTACAGTAAAACCTCAATAATGCGACCACCCTTGGGATCCTTGAAAATTGGTCGTATTATTGAGGTGGCGTAATATTGAGGTTGAATAAAGAGCAAAACACAGAATTGGACTTGGAAATTGTGTTCTTAATTTTTAGGTGGTCTTATCATTTAGGTGGTCTTTAGTGAGGTTTTACTGTAAAGATTTCAAAAGATTTGAAAATACGGATGATATTTTTCTCGAACACCGCCAATACCTGAATAACGATAGCCTGCTCTCGTATATGGAGGTAGTTCTTTCTCTCAACCTTCGTCTTTACCCATCGCTGTATGGTTATCACACGTTTCATAATGGCACAATGGAGACTGTCATCTAAATACGACTTCTCATATTCTCGTAGAAATACCTGAATACAACAATACAAGTTATAATATGCTCTTATTTGTGTTCATTGGTTTACCTAAACAAACATCAAGAATATACTTCATATTGTTAAAAAAATCAGTAAATATGCATATTCAAAGAATACACTAATAACATATTCCTCTGTATTTGTTGAAAAGCATAGTTTGTATTATCATGAAATTATAAAATGTCCAGTATTTTTAACAAGCGGGTGTTTTTACAAGTTTTGTCTGTTAGTAACATGATAAAACAAGATTGTTCCATCAGTTATACATTGTAATGGTTCTTATTAAAGATGTTTTAGCCAATGCAACAACAATACTGGTTGAAGCCCATTCAAAAAGTTTACATTCATATGAGCCAGATACATCTTTAATAATCAAACAATGAAGTAAACGATAACATTGGATTCATTCTTCTGATAACAGAGACAATATGTTGCTACGGTGAATGCTACATTCACAAGACAAAGCCTCGCAGTTTCACTTTTCAACACCAGCTCGAAACTTAATTTCAATGTACACCAAAAGAACGTCCTGTCTTGAGAAACAACCTCTTAACAACAGTCAAACTTGGATCGCCCAGAATGCTGTTCTAGAAAGGTTTCATTGTAGTAGAGACGTGGTGAATCTTATTGTAACAACAAAGCACTAGGTAAATATCAGGGGTGAGAATGCTCTCAAGCAAAAATCCCTGAACTTTATGCGGCGGGTCCAGGGCAGCGCAGGGGGTCACAGGGGGCAAAGCCCCCTGAAGCTCCTTGGTTTGAAGCATTTTAGGGGCCTAAGAATGCATTTAATCATATCTGTAGCAACAAATATACTATAGGCTTAATTTCTCACCAAAAAGTCAACACATTGACAAGTTATGTGAAGATGATATTTCCTAAGTTCTTCCAGTGTCAAAGTGTGGTTCATTTGTATGTAGCATTTGACCACTTATTACTACTTGCATTACCGACCATCAGTAATTAAAGGAATTTCAGAATATTTTTTTAATCTCCCCTGAGAGTCTTCTGTGATGACAAGGTGGGTATCAGCACTGGTTTTAACCAGGAGATTTTAGTCTTTCAATGAAAGTCATTTTGGCTCCCATATTCAGTGTAGGCCTATATCAAATTTGGTGCAGGGCTTGCATTAAGTTTGAAATATTTTTAGCAAGTCTTGGTGTTAATGTTCGTTTTATGCCCATGTACTTTACTGTTTTGTGTCTATACATTTGTAGTGAACAAACATTTTTAACAGAAGCAGACCTAGATCCGCCTCCCGAAACAGACGGATGGCGACAATTTAATATTAAGTGCGACTTTATAATCGACGCGTTTCCAGAATGGGTTAATTTAGTGTAGCATAATTTTCCTACAGTTTCAGATTTTTCAGTAATTTGCAGACATTAAACTCATATACTGGATGTCCAAAATGCATCCGAACTTCAGATTTAACCGTAGGCGGTGTTGTCAGGTTAAAAAAATTCGCGATGTCTCTATCGTTAACTTCTGCCATTTTGATTCACTGACAAGAACTGTAACTCTAGCGCGACTGTTGGTACAGACTAAAAGCCGTTCGGACGTTTTCCGGAACCAATTCGGCAACGCTTTCGGCACCTATTCGGTGATGTTTTAGCCTAACAACTGAATGGCGGACGATAATTCACATCGATTTTTCTCAAAACATGATCGGGCGTAATTGTTCAGAATATAATATTGCTTTCTAATATTGAGTGCGGAATGAACAGCATTGACCCTACCCCCCCCCATCAAATTTCTCCTCGGATTTACATCGATCTCAAAAACGGCCTGGGAGACCAAAAAATCCCGGAATTCCGCGAATCCGCGGAAAATTCTCACCCCTGAAATATGCAACAGTCATACCCAACTGATAATATCCTCTTAAACAGTAACTAGAAATTAATTTGACAAACCAACTTAGGTTTTACCAAGAAAGAAATTCAACAAATAATCTGGGTTTTTACCAAGAAAATAATTTGACAACAAATCTTGGTTTTACAAGGCAATCAATTTGACAACCAACCTTAGTTTTACCAAGAAATTAATTTGACAACCAAGAAATTAATTTGACAACCAACCTTGGTTTTACCAAGATATTAATTTGACAACCTACCTTGGTTTTACCAAGATATTAATTTGACAACCAACATTGGTTTTACCAAGATATTAATTTGACAACCTACCTTGGTTTTACCAAGATATTAATTTGACAACCAACCTTGGTTTTACCAAGATATTAATTTGACAACCTACCTTGGTTTTACCGATCTGGTAGTTACTACGATTCATGTTCATGCTTTCTAAGAATTTGGCCACATCTTCCTTGTCGCTCTGTAAGCCTTTAGGAAGTATAATCTTGTATAATTTAACAAATTCCTGAAAAGTACAAAGAAATGCTTAATAATTCTGAGCATGCCTTTTAGTTCAACCCATTTTTAATTTACATTGTCTGTTGGAACAAGAATTTAAATCGTAGCTTGTTATTCAGGCAATGAAAACAAAAGCTTTGTTTCAACTCATTTATTTTCAACTGACTGTGAAACGTGTTAACAACTTATGTAAATCACTCTTGATGTCTGCTTCCTGGATTACTAACCAGCACAAATGCCTAATCAAGGATGTGAGAAGGTTGTTGAACCTTGCCAGTGAAAGGTTTTGAATTCAGGCAGTCATATGTTGCATACAGTTACAGTAAATCAGGCATCAATCATAAGTGTTTATTATTTTCACGAATATTTTCAAATGGCGAGCACGTCAAGTCATAACTCATGCAATATTTGCAAACTAAATGACACAAATTCCTGCCTAGCTAATTTTACACCTCTCTATAAAAGACAGGTACTGTGCTAATTGATAGCCATGCATTATGTAATCAATTTCCAGCATTCAGTCAAGATTATAGTCAGTTGATGTATACTAGAAGCATTTAGAAAATACGAATCAATTTAAATAAGCTTCTTGGTCTCTTTCTGTGAATAGCCTCGTATAACTATCCTAATATAACTGTTAGTATGTAGATGTAATTCTCAGGGCTGTCAATAAGAGTCGGGAGCCGGTAATACCCGGTAACTTAAGCATCATCACCCGGCTACTTTTCTTGTACGAGTGATCATAGTTAAGGGAAACATCCCCCAAGACACCCGCCTCTTTTTGATGATTTCCCTGCTAATTCAAAAATAAGTCACACCCCCAAATTCTGCCAATCATATTCGCCACAGAAAATGTTGATGTTAGGAAACATGTCAAAGTTTACAATTAATCACTCACTTCAAACGTCAGTCTGTAATTATATCCTGACTGACGTATCCGGACTGTGGCCAGCATCCCGGTGTACCTGAGTTGTCTAGTAACCAACACATCATCAAATTTACACGGCATTTTATCAGCGTTGGATTTTATACATCGTATGAAGAAAGGGTTTGCCTGGTTCAAGGTAGACATTAGTCTGGATAGTGACCACTGAAATAAAATTTAAAAGACCCTGATGAATGCTCAAAAATTACGAAAAAGTAGTCTTTTTTAAAGTTTTCTGATTTTTTTAAAATAAATTCAACAATATATAAATACGAATGTAATACTTCATTTATAACATAAATTGTCAATAAACGTTGTATTGGAAAAATTTATTTGCACATTATAATAGAAGCTGGAATCACTGTAAGGCAATTGTGATGTGATTCGTTATTTCATTGGCCCTTCAGTTGATATCACGTTGTTGTATTGATAATCTGTACTGTACTGTCGTCCTTGTTGCCACATGATATGTATTCTCATAAATGTGTTCCATATCTTCATTCGAGATGATGGCACTCATTTCTCTTTACCATATATTATTGCCATATTTGTTGACAAACAACTTGAAATCAATGAATGCTTTGACGGTTTGTTTCTGGTTCACCTGCTATTATACACTAAAAGCAGAGTACCATTTAATAGAAGGGGAAGTAACTGCTGTATTAATCTGACAGGAGTGTCCTCCCTTTATAGCAGGTGATATTACCATGTGATCAAATGGAAACAAGAAATTATCGGTAGAACCAATAGATGCTGCTCCTAGAGTGTGAACTGGAACATGCCAACAACATGTGCATTTCCTCTTGGTAGCTAAGCTTCCATTTAAGTTTCACTGAATTCCTGTTGATGGTTGCTGAGAAATAGCACAGACACAAATGCCTGACAAGCGGACGCGCAGCCACACACGCACAGATGAAACAATGGATAGACTAAGTGGTGGCTATATGCTCCTTCTTTGGGAGTAAAATAATATCCCATCCACCAATCAGATTCATGCATTCTGACGTCACATAAGGTATAATAAGAGACTACATGCACTTTGTATAAGAACGCTGACTCACCTGGAACTGTGCACTAACGCTCGGAGGTTTTTGTTTTGAGTTCGCTTTTCCACCAACATACATTGTACGGTTAGCAATAGCCTTCAATGTCTTAATGTCAGAAAACATCTGTAAATGCAATAAAACCTCAAAAATTAAGACCATCTCATCAATATGACCACATTTTTATGGAACAATTTCCAATTTTTCCCTCTACATTTAAACTTAATTATCAGACCACCTTATTCATAGGTCCAACTTTTGTCAGAACCAATGAAACAGCTTTTAATTTTTCTTTTGTATTTCAACTTGATTAACAGACCAACACACAAAGAACTTAATGAATTTCGGAAATGTTTCAGCTTAGAAGTTACTGTTACACCATTCATACTATTCCAACATTCATATTTACATACATGCCATATCTCACGCCGTGAGACCTTTCCTCACGTATTTACATGCCTCCTCACGGTCTAACGCCGTTAGATTAAAACCTCACGTAAATTTGAACCTCCAAGAAAAAACAAGATCGTGCGAAATTTTGTATCTCGGACATGCTATGATTCTTCGATACTACCCGAAAATGCCGATTAAAGGTGACACTTTGTTAATTGGCTTTGATCAGCTGTTGATTTGCGTGTTTTTAATCACCTCGGGCAGTACGTTAATTGTTTGTTAAAGCGGTGATTTAACTTTAATCATCTTATTGACAGGAAAGGTGTTAATCTGCTTGCTTTAATGCAGGGTTTTCCCTGACGCACAAGTTTATGCGTTTTGACGTACTTTTTGGCTAAATAAAAATCTGAAAAATTCTTACTTTGATCCGTAATTTAGCCTACATGTATATCCATCACGTGTATATCCCATGAATCAAAGAATAAAAAATGTTCACACAATAAAAGCATTAACTGTTACTATAGAATATTAAATTTATTGGTATTAAAAACTTCAAAACTCGGTGAACAGAGGCAAAATGATGAAGGTCACGTAGGCACATGTAAGACAGGCAATACTGCTAGCTGTGACGTAATACTGTACTCTATGTGACGTAAAACCGTCGGGCAGATCAAAGGGGTTAGTTTGGAAGATATTTTAGGTTAGCGAGTGGAAGTTTCGACACATCGGCTTTGATCAAAGGTTAGAAAACTGCTGTAGGGTACCGTACTTATTCTAATAGATGCATATAGGACTTAAAAATATGTGATTTTTCTACCTTTATTAAACACCCACTCCTCTCAAAATATTTGGTAGATGTTATAATGTATACAATCTTTGCATACCAGTATGACTTGCCTTTGAGTATCATATCTGGTCACTTGTATAAATGACACCCAAATGAAGCCCACTGTGGCCCCTAAAGGAAAATTCAAGGGAAACCCTGTTTAATGCTAATTGATGAAGGAATTTACGCGACAAAGTAACACTGTAATTACGCATGAAAACAGTTGGGTGGGGTAATGTTATTTAGTGTTGGTGTATTAAGCGCCCCAAAAAATCGCGACTTACAGTCTCACTTATTTTTCCCAAATCTCACTTAAAAACAGCCCTGCTGAGGAAAATCTCACTTATTGACCATCTGAAAATATGGCATGTATGTATTTAGTTAAAACTAATGATTGACAATCACGTAGCATATTCAATTTTTTTAACAAATAACTATGAAGATTGATAAGTGACGAGAAAATTATTGTGTGATAAAAGAATATTTGATGTCAGTAACTTACTGTAGGGGGTCTTATCCTTGGCTTGAATGATTTGTTCTTCCTAATATAGGTAAAAATATAAACATATAAGTAATATAAACAATGTATACGGTATATGGCGTATTACCAAAATTGGTAACTCATAAATCCAATAGGACAGTCTCAGAGTTTATGGTATGGTCATTTTGATGGAAATACCTAGTGCACAGTAAACTGCAATAACGGTAAAATATCCACCCCTACAAGGTTATATACATTGTACTGTAAAAGTCCACAGTCATAAAGAACTAGAATAAGTTGTATAAAAATTAATTCTTTAAATTCAGGGGTTCCATTTGAGCTGAACCTTTGACCCCTTGATGCCTGTAATTTTCACAAAGCCACACTTTTACTCATACAATTCTGGCTGAAGGGTCAATTTTTAGAGATAATTAAAGACAATTTGGCAATTTGATAAAATCTGGTCCAAATTTAACTTTTTAAATACCCCCGAGATTCAGAACCCAGTTGAACCCCTAAAAATGTCCGTAATTTTACTGAATTTGCAACTCAGCAAAGTTTGGCCAATGGCATGGGGGCAGCACAGTAATTGGGTCTCTTTCCCAGCCCTTAGAGATTCTTCCCAGTTTGTAGTAAATAAAAGATAAATGAGATATTTTCAAAACTGCAGTTCCTTTTTTGCAGAAATAAAAAAACTATTCTCCGTTTCAGAAAATATAGACTATTTACAGTACAATGCATGCATAGTCAACAGAGTGATAATGTAAGAATATGTACATTGAAGGAATGAAATTGAATGAGTAAACATTGAATATAATCAGCACATTCAGAGCAGTAAAACAGAAACAAGTGCAATATCGAAAGCCAGGAAATATGATATATTACATGGGACAATAATAAACATATTCCTAGATACAAAAACTTAATACATAGTCACAGTAAATTCTAATACAGAAATACCACTGTAGTTCTATCAAAATTCATTCATAGCTTAATTTTTTATACTTATAACTACAAATTTGAGTTTCTATCCTATAATTTCAGAATACCCCCAAAATGAAATTTATATTTTCAACCATATATGTACATGCATAATGCTGACAATATCAATATTGAGCAAAACTAATGCCTGGCAAAATATGAGAGAACTACAGCGAATTTACGAAATTGAAAAGTACAAACTCAAGATAGATAAAATTGTATGTACAACATTTTTAAATATTTTAAATGCAATAACTTTATGATAGTATCTTATTTAGTATCCTACTAAATTCCATGCAAAAATGTAGAGGATACAAATCATCTTTGCCATGCAAGTACAGTCAACAAGAACAATGAAGTGTACATTTGATTGTAGTAAAACCAGTCCTGACAAAGAATACCCAGTCTAAGAATTGGTAAACCCAGTCTAGACAAATGTAAAACCAGTCTTGATACAGGTGAAACCTGTAAGACTAGAAGGATCACTCTACCAAATGATAAAACAGTCTAGACATGGGTATAACCAGTCTATTAACTGGTAAAGCTAGTCTAGACATGGGCAAACCATTCTTCACATAGGTACGTATAACCAGTCTATAAATTGGTAAACCAGCCTAGACATGGCAGAACCATTCTACACAAAGGTATAACCAGTCTATAAATTGGTAAACCAGTCTAGACCTGAGTAAAACAAATTACTTCTTAAATTAATTCACCTCACATTATCAGAGAAGACCAGTTGAGGTACAGTAACTGAATATATCACTTTTACAGGCAAACAGCGACAGAGGAAGCGTAATATATTAAAATATTGAACCAAGGCTTTTTGAATTGCCTGAAATATAGATTAATGGTGAACATACATCATTACTCGTGTGGCACGTCTCATTACTCGTGCGTCATCCTCTGACATATAGCGGTCAACCGGGCTTCGTAACGGACCAGAATGTCGTTTGCTTGACAAAAACATCTCGTTATCTCCATTTTCAGCATAGGAATCATCGTCATTGTCAGGACTTAGGTGACTATCTGGCCGATATGTAACATGCATTGAGGTACGTGGAGAGATGTGCTGGGAGTGGAGAGGTGGGGGTTTAGATCCAGGGCTACAATATACATACAACAACAACATTCATAAGCACCAGCTTTGAAAAATGCGATAAAATTTACTGAATCTGAAAAACTTTCAAATTCCATAAAAATTCTGAATAAATCAGACAAAATTGATAATGACTGCAATGATTCCCAAAGTCTGTCCCTATTCAGAATAAATTGGACCTAGGTGAAAATGATTCGAGATTGAAATGCATCTGAATTCCATCTATACTTAACACCATTAAAAATGCAAACCAAAAATTGTGCATATAGATAAAGTGACATTACAAAGGCAATAATAGTCCTCAAACATAATTTCATAAAATAAATCAATAATGAAACAAAAAATATTTGGCCAAGAGTTTATTAAAGTTTTGAGCAAGGTTTAACACATAGCTAACCGTAACACGCTTTTGACAGTTGGTATTACAAAATGACGTCTTGTTCAAATAGTTGCATTTTTAATGGTGACAAGTATATTTGTCCATGCAATAGCATTATAGTCAATCTGCAGTACATGGTTATCACAGGACCAATGAAGCAGTCTCACAAAGCTGGTGCTCATTTAATAAATCAAATGCAAACAAAGTGTTTCCTACAAAGAAGAGAAATTGATGCAAAATACTCAAAGTGGTAAAAAAAAGCAACATTTCCATTTGTTTCTAGTTTCATATCTCATAAAGCTTTGGATGATTTAGTAAAGAATATACATTTGAAATCAACAGATAGTTGGTACATAAGAATGCCCAGTCACAAACACTGAAGACATGTTACACACTGAATGAAAGGACCAAAGTGTAACCCAAGTAGGAAAAGAATTTTGATTTTGTTTAAATGTTGCTTTTTCTGATAAAAAGATATATTGATAATCATTCAAGATACAATAACAAAAAAAGAACATACAAAAGAAATCGTGCAGATACAAGAACAAATTTTCAATTATTGATACAGCGTTTAAAACAACATATTAAGAAAAGAACAGAATATGAACTCAACAACTGACAGCAATTGTGTTTGGTGGAATTGGCAAACAATATATGACAACTTGTTATTCCTGATGATCATTTTATGTTAGGGCCTGAAAGACGCTGATTGCAGTCTTATTAGTACCATGAATCAGGTATGCCTTAAACACCCAGTAGAGGTTTCACTTTTATTTAGAATCTCTAGACTGATCCAGATGGATCATAAGCTAGATTACTAGATCGCTCCAGGAGGGCTAAAAGCCATCATTCCAGACTTCCATTGTCAGAATTCCAGATTTCCAGATGGGCTAAAAGCCAGCAATTCAGAATGGTTTGGATGGGCTAAAATCTGGAATTCCAGACTTCAGATGGGCTAAAAGCCAGAATGTCAGACATCCAGATATGCTAAAAGTCAGAATTCCAGAGCGTTTAGGTAGACTAAAAGCCAGCATTCCAGACCAGACTGAAAAAGGTCGAGACTGGATAGCATGATTATTTACCTCCGAAGTAAATGACGATATTCTGTGATTGTCGTTGAAAGCCTTAAATTACATCAGTAAGTAGCAGAAAATTTATTCTAACCATTGTACAGATTTGATTATACATAACCACTGTTTCATATAGTTAGATGAAAACATTCATTTTAGTCGTGTTTTACCCAGAACTCACCAGATACGCATAGCACATCTCTGCATTAAAAGCACAATCAATAACAACAGGTATTTGTACCTTAATCCAGTCAGCCTTATTCAGGCCAAGCGAAGCATTATCGTACTACATAACTATACATCAGTACCAGTGTCCCTTATTGATAGATTAACCTTATATACCAGCATTGTCTCTGAATGGAGGGTTGGTATAACTTACGATGACAAACATAATAACAATGGTTTAATTGAAATAATATTATTGGTATAGAACAGTGCTCTAGAAAACTGGCATATTTTGGTGCTGGAGAACAACTTCACTTGGGGCTAAAAAACAACAAAAATCAGCCATCTACACAAAACAATATCTCAAACTTCATACAAAGAACAATTCAGAAGAAAACAATATCCAAATATCAAACTTTCAGTCTCTTCAAAACCATGCTGAATAACAACAAAGTGTTATTTATTGAGAGATTTAAAAACTGAGAACCAGTGTTTGCACTTTAAATACAGAACTAACTAATCGAATGAGCTCATTTAAAAATCAAGGGAGGACTCAAAATATCTCTATCATACCAATGAAATGAAAAGAAATTTTCCGAAAAAAAAATGATTTTAATGATTGCAAAATAAAAAAATAAGTTGAAACCTACAAATGAATATAAGAAATTGTTCTTTTTGCAAATGGAAAGCAGAGTAAAGGAAGAACAAATACATACTGGATATGACAGCAAAAATTATGTGGTGTCTTAATAACAGAACGTTACTCTGATCTCTCACCACCTGTAGGGTACCGGTTACATTTCATAAAGCAACTAAATCATAAAAAATCTGCCAGAAGCCCACACTACCCTGGTAATCAGTTTTATATAACAGGAAGGTGTTTATATTAATTTCAACACAGAACTCCAAACAGGCATAAAAATCCAGCCAGTTTTTCTCAGCACAAAATAAAACATGTTTGCCCTGAGATTTAAACTTACTGTATCCTCTTGAGCAGATTAATGGTTTGAGCACAAGTGTAGAAACTTAAAAAATAAAAAAAGTTTAAAATCAAACATTTTTCTGAATTTCAATATGCGTTCACTTAATTCTAGGAGAATAATGCCCGCCAGAAACTTCAGGGTTCCCACAAACTACAAGACACAAAATGCCTTGCCTAGTATTCTCTATTTGACTTTCCCACAGAGAGAGCATAGTATTCTCTATTTGACTTTCCCAGAGAGAGAGAGCATATTATTCTCTATTTGACTTTCCCAGACAGAGAGCATAGTATTTTCTATTTGACTTTCCCAGAGAGAGAGAGAGCACAGTATTCTCTATTTGACTTTCCCAGAGAGAGAGCATAGTATTCTCTATTTGACTTTCCCAGAGAGAGAGAGAGAGAGAGAGAGCACAGTATTCTCTATTTGACTTTCCCAGAGAGAGAGCATAGTATTCTCTATTTGACTTTCCCAGAGAGAGAGAGAGAGAGAGAGAGAGAGCACAGTATTCTCTATTTGACTTTCCCACAGAGAGAGCATAGTATTCTCTATTTGACTTTCCCAGAGAGAGAAAGAGAGAGAGAGCATAGTATTCTCTATTTGACTTTCCCACAGAGAGAGCATAGTATTCTCTATTTGACTTTCCCAGAGAGAGAGAGAGAGAGAGAGAGAGAGAGCATAGTATTCTCTATTTGACTTTCCCACAGAGAGAGCACAGTATTCTCTATTTGACTTTCCCACAGAGAGAGCACAGTATTCTCTATTTGACTTTCCCACAGAGAGAGCACAGTATTCTCTATTTGACTTTCCCACAGAGAGAGCATAGTATTCTCTATTTGACTTTCCCACAGAGAGAGCACAGTATTCTCTATTTGACTTTCCCACAGAGAGAGCATAGTATTCTCTATTTGACTTTCCCAGAGAGAGAGCACAGTATTCTCTATTTGACTTTCCCACAGAGAGAGCACAGTATTCTCTATTTGACTTTCCCACAGAGAGAGCACAGTATTCTCTATTTGACTTTCCCACAGAGAGAGCATAGTATTCTCTATTTGACTTTCCCACAGAGAGAGCACAGTATTCTCTATTTGACTTTCCCACAGAGAGAGCACAGTATTCTCTATTTGACTTTCCCACAGAGAGAGCACAGTATTCTCTATTTGACTTTCCCACAGAGAGAGCACAGTATTCTCTATTTGACTTTCCCACAGAGAGAGCATAGTATTCTCTATTTGACTTTCCCAGAGAGAGAAAGAGAGAGAGAGCATAGTATTCTCTATTTGACTTTCCCACAGAGAGAGCATAGTATTCTCTATTTGACTTTCCCAGAGAGAGAGAGAGAGAGAGAGAGAGCATAGTATTCTCTATTTGACTTTCCCACAGAGAGAGCACAGTATTCTCTATTTGACTTTCCCACAGAGAGAGCACAGTATTCTCTATTTGACTTTCCCACAGAGAGAGCACAGTATTCTCTATTTGACTTTCCCACAGAGAGAGCATAGTATTCTCTATTTGACTTTCCCACAGAGAGAGCACAGTATTCTCTATTTGACTTTCCCACAGAGAGAGCATAGTATTCTCTATTTGACTTTCCCAGAGAGAGAGCACAGTATTCTCTATTTGACTTTCCCACAGAGAGAGCACAGTATTCTCTATTTGACTTTCCCACAGAGAGAGCACAGTATTCTCTATTTGACTTTCCCACAGAGAGAGCACAGTATTCTCTATTTGACTTTCCCACAGAGAGAGCACAGTATTCTCTATTTGACTTTCCCACAGAGAGAGCACAGTATTCTCTATTTGACTTTCCCACAGAGAGAGCACAGTATTCTCTATTTGACTTTCCCACAGAGAGAGCACAGTATTCTCTATTTGACTTTCCCACAGAGAGAGCACAGTATTCTCTATTTGACTTTCCCACAGAGAGAGCACAGTATTCTCTATTTGACTTTCCCAGAGAGAGAGCACAGTATTCTCTATTTGACTTTCCCACAGAGAGAGCACAGTATTCTCTATTTGACTTTCCCACAGAGAGAGCACAGTATTCTCTATTTGACTTTCCCACAGAGAGAGCACAGTATTCTCTATTTGACTTTCCCACAGAGAGAGCATAGTATTCTCTATTTGACTTTCCCACAGAGAGAGCACAGTATTCTCTATTTGACTTTCCCACAGAGAGAGCACAGTATTCTCTATAACTTAATCGCATTTTTTACAAAATAATTACATGCCAAATACAACATTAAAAGCTTAGAAATAATATTTATAAAGGAAACATTTCAGAACATGGGCTTTAATCTATCCAAAAAGCCACCAGTAAAAAAATCTAAATCCAATCTTCAATTTGGCAGGTGGGAATCCTCTCACATTATATTTACAGTAAAATTTCACTTTAAAACCACCTCAATAATAAGATCGCCTCAAAATTAAGAACACAACTTTCAAGTCCATTTTCCCTATTTTGCTCTTTCTCCACTTAAACCTCAATATTATGACCACCTCAATAATAAGACCAGTTTTCATGGGTACCAAGGGTGGTCGTATTATCAAGGTTTTACTGTACTGTCTGCAGGGTACACCTTCCTCAATCCCAGTACTTCCTACATTTTAAGATATTTTACAACATATTCAGTCAACAGATGAGCAAGAAATGAATTCAGAAAACATAAAAACTGACAACGTTGTGAATACCATAGTTCATACAGAACCTTCGAGACAAAATTCAAGGACTTTTCAAGGACTTTTCAGGCACTATTTCAGGTTTTCAAGGACTATTTCTATCACGAGTTCATGGCAAAATTAACAAATGTGACCATAGCTGTTGCTTCTCTGTAAGTTGAACTCTGTATAAAATGCACTACCCTATCAAACAAAGATAAATAAGTGACCCAATATCATTTTCTTCAAACCAATTTATTTTCTTGACTTTTTATAACTTGTTTCTACAGGGCAAAGTTAGCGATAAAATGTTTTTCAAGGAGTTTAGATGAAATTCAAGCAATTGCTTTTTTTCAAAATTGAAGTACTTTTCCGGGTTTTTAGGGCTTTAGAGTTTTCAAGGCCTTTTAAGGCCAGTATGAACCCTGAAATACTGTTTAAAATGGACTCTAAACGCCTCCTAAACATCAGAAGATGAGAAAAATAGTTAATACATGTACAGAGTAAATTCATGACCATATTTCTGGTATGGAAGTTTAATTATGGATAAATTGGATATAATTACCACTTACCTAAGATATGGTGATGTGTTTAGCTCTGGAATGTTCAATGGGTCGACATTAGAGTGTTTCCGTCTGCTTACAACAACTGAATCTGGTCCTGAAAACGTAACTTTTAAGTAAACGTCCAAACTTTATCTGGGTATAAAATTGAGTTTGGAGACAAATCTCAATAAGAAGCCATTGGTAAATTTTAAGACCAAGCTCAGATCACAAAACTCGATTTATAATCTCAGAAAGTGACTCTTCTTTCTTGAACGAAAGACCCAATGGCTCAAAATAAAACAAGAAATGGGCAATGCCCACAAACCAGGTTTTAAACCTAATTATTTGTAACCAAGGCTCTATTTGTATAATGAATACATGATGATCATCAATGCTGCAAAGGTGCCAGAGGTGATACATGCATACAAACACCCAAAAGCAATCCCAAGCGAGATCTTCACATGTTCTTACTATACACCAAGTTTGATGTCAATATGACCAACAAATCTAAAGTTATTAGCCGGAGAGCAAATTGCAATTTTTAGTAAAGGTGACCTTGACCTTTGACGAAACAATTCCAAAAGCAATCCCAAGCGAGCTCTCCACATGTTCTTACTATACACCAAGTTTGATGTCAATATGACCAACAAATCTAAAGTTATTCGCCGGAAACCAAATTGCTACTTTAAGTAAGGGTGACCTTGACCTTTGGCGGAACGTGTCCAAAAGCAACCCCAAGCAAGCTCTTCACATTTTCTTACTATACACCAAGTTTGATGTCAATATGATCAACAAAACAGAAGTTATTGGCCGGAAACCAAATTTCTATTTTTAGTAATGGTGACCTTGACCTTTGATGGACCGAACCCAAAGGTAATCCCAAGCGAGCTCTCCACATGTTCTTACTGTACACTAAGTTTGATGGCAATATGTTCAACAAAACTCTAAGTTATTCGCCGGAAACCAAACTGCTATTTTTAGTAATGGTGACCTTGACCTTCGTCAGAACGGGTCCAAAAGCAATCCCAAGCAAGCTCTCCACATGTTCTTACTGTACACCAAGTTTGATGTCAATAGGATTAACGAAACTCAAGTTATTCGCCGGAAACCAAATTGCTAGTTTTAGTAACCGTGACCTTGACCTTTGTTGGACCGATCCCAAAAGCAATTCCAAGCGAGCTCTTCACATGTTCTTACTATACACCAAGTTTGATGTCAATATGATCAATGTAACTAAAGTTATTCGCCGGAAACCAAATTTCTATTTTTAGTAACGGTGACCTTGACCTTTGTCGGACCGAACCCAAAAGCAATCCCAAGCGAGCTCTCCACATGTTCTTACTATACACTAAGTTTGATGTCACTATGATCAATGTAACTCAAGTTATTCGCCGGAAACCAAATTTCTATTTTTAGTAATGGTGACCTTAACCTTTGTCGGACAGAACCCAAAAGCAATCCCAAGCGAGCTCTCCACATGTTCTTACTATACACCAAGTTTGATGTCAATATGATCAATGTAACTCAAGTTATTCGCCGGAAACCAAATTTCTATTTTTAGTAACGATGACCTTGACCTTTGTCGGACCGAACCCAAAAGCAATCCCAAGCAAGCTTTCCATATATTCTTACTGTACACCAAGTTTGGTTACAATATGATCAACAGAACTCAAGTTATTCGCTGGAAACCACCCAGTTTGACACCCGCCCAGCCATCAGCCCGCCCAACCACATACACCATTCTAATAACCTGGTTTTTTTCAAAAACCTGGTTAAAAAACATAATTCTCATAAAAATGCAACAGGCAAATTGTCAAGAACTTCTGGCATGCATACAAGATTAAAGCATACAGGTATGATGACTGATGTTAGAAATAATTGCAATTCAATACTTTTATAACTTTTGAATGAGTGTAACAGTTGCTGTATCCAATAAAGTGCATGTTTGTTTATACACTCACCTCCTCTTTGCCTGTATGTTTTACCAGCTCTGACGAATGCAAATACACTCTTGATAAGTGTCTTGATAATTGTCCATCGTAACACAGCCACTGGATCTACACCTACAAAGTCAAGAAGGTCATATACAACACTGTTACCCAATGTTAAGTTCAATGAAAACACTGTTACACAATGTCAAGGTCAATGAAAACACTGTTACACAATGTCAAGGTCAATGAAAACACTGTTACCCAATGTCAAGGTCATATAAAACACTGTGACCCTACAATGTCAAGGTCGTATAAAACACTGTTACCCTACAATGTCAAGGTCGTATAAAACACTGTTACCCAAATGTCAAGGTCATATAAAACACTGTTAGCCATTGCCAGTCATATAAAACACTGTTACCCAATGTCAAGGTCAATGAAAACACTGTTACACAATGTCAAGGTCAATGAAAACACTGTTACACAATGTCAAGGTCAATGAAAACACTGTTACCCAATGTCAAGGTCATGTAAAACACTGTTACCCTACAATGTCAAGGTCGTATAAAACACTGTTACCCTACAATGTCAAGGTTGTATAAAACACTGTTACCCAATGTCAAGGTCATATAAAACACTGTTAGCCATTGCCAGTCATATAAAACACTGTTACCCAATGTCAAATAAAACACTGTTACCCAATGTCAAGGTCAGAAAAACACTGTTACCAAATTTCAAGGTCATATAGAACACTCCATCAGTTCAAAAATTGCCGTTATTTATCAGACGACTTCATTACAGTTCAAATAGTTTTCTGCAAGTAAAAGTTTGCAAATCAGCAATGGCCGACATTTGGCAAATGTTTGCAAGTCACTGAAATAAGCAGTATCACATTAAACAGTCAAATATGTAAAAATATACATCTGTGAATGATGACATTTATGCAGGCTGGTATTTCCGTGACTGTCCTGATTTAAAAAATGGCAAACATTTCCATGTCATTAATTATATGTGTTTGACTCATCAATTTAAATGTGAAAATTTTGTCTCATGATTTCAAATTCCCATGACCTTACCCATTAGCTCTCGTACAAACGCCAAGCTACTACTCTTCATATTAGCTACTATATCCATTCTTATTTGATCACTGTTCTTTTCCCTAAAATCCTGAAAAATAACAACACAACTTAATCAATACCACTCAATGAAATAAACTACAGGAAGATGAACCTGACAAAACGGAATGACTCCATCCATTGGTATTTCTTTCATAAATGGTATTTTAAACACGTAAATTTTCGATTTCAAAACCCTTGTTCATTCAATTATGACATCAAAATTACAGATTTATTCACTTTAAGTAATTGTATCATTTACTAAGTGTTTTACATCATTTCTCAGCAGCAATTAATGCAAGAAATTTTGGCAGGGAGAATAGGGGGGCGTCTGTAAACTGGGCCCATTTCATTCCCCTGCAGAAGTCCAGATGAGCTGAAAGCTGAATTAGGGCAATATACCTACCTTTACATGATACTTGACTTTTCCAGCGTAATGCAGAACAACAAATGCCATTTCTCTTCTCTGAGGTGCTTCGTAATATACATTTCCCCTTGAATGATGATGATGGAACTTGGACAATAAGGTATCGTTACTAGCTCCCGGAAAACTGTAAGCACAAAGACCCATAGATAGCAAAGTTGAAAACAGAGTAATCCCTACTGTCCTACAACTCAACTAGTTCAAAGTAAGATGCTTGCCAAGTAAGAATACTCAACATACCATACATATAAAAATAAGGGAAACCAAGATTTGTCAATTCTCTAAGTCCAAAAGGGGGCATAACACAGGTAACATGCATGAAAAGCATATCCCCTTTGTCCTCTTGTGAAGATGAAGATGTGTGTCTGGAGGCAATAGGTCATACAGTTATAAAATACAGCTGACTTAACATAATGGTTGAACAACAATTTTCTTTCTTTAAGTTCAAAAGGGGGCATAATTCTAACAAAAAACATCACAGAGATAGCCCTCTTGTCCTACATACTTCTCCTGTGAAGATAAACATGTGTGTCAAGTAACAAGGTTAAAGGTCTTGGAATGAAATGTAAATGTTAGCCAAGATATTTAATTTTTTACGTCAAATGGAGGCCAAAGTCAAGCAAAAGTTATTCCCCTTGTTCATAATATGCCTCTAGTGAAAGAGAGATTAAGCTGCTACAGGGAATACAACATACACACGACAATGCCTCCCCATACAGACCCCCGGGAAAACAACGATCCACAAAACATCAGGTATCAAGGAGGTGCAAGAGCAAATATGCATAGGTACAGGGACACACGGAATGGTCTGACCGACCATTGAGGACAACTAAGGAGTATTAAGGAGAACAAAGAGGGGGGAAAACCCCACAAAATGACTTACTTGCATTCCTCATCCAGCAAAGGGAACAAACCTTTGGTTTTCTTCGAGAAAAGTTCCAGACATCCTGTGTTATCTATAAACTCAATGTTCATCCATTCAATCCCTTCCTTCTTATACTCCTCCTATGAACATAAAACAGAAAGCAGTGTTTACACCAGGGACCTCGCTCTACTTTAGGGGAAGGGGGTCACAGCCCTTGGTAGAGGGAGTTTCAAGCAAACTGGGGAATGTTTTTGACATCTTTCGTGTCAAGGTCAATCCTATGTAGACATACAATAATCCTCATACAGTCGCATGCATTGGTATAAAACATGAAAATGTATACAATATTACATCTGCTTGTCAGAAAATTGTATTTTTCTAGTAAAAGAAGTATTTACTTGTTTGTGATCTTGTTTTGGCTTCGAGCAGGAAATTTGAATGGGGATAAAGATACTATTTTGATGGGGGAATGGGGCCAATATTCAGCCACAATAAAAGAGGATCGAGAGCCCTGCACTTACTTACAAATATAACCTTTAAACTAACAAAAATTACAGTTGAAAATGAAAAAGGGAATCCATTCAACAGTGCAAACATCGTTTGTGGACATATGATAAGGTCACATCACAACACTGCAGCCTTTATGATGGTGACGTACCCACATGTCTGTCCAAGCATTACTTTTGTCACAGGCAGACACCCTAGTTACAGCCATCCACCTTTCACAAGCCAGAAGAATTCTGCACTTGGTGAGATTCAAGCTTTCTGTGATTTGTCAGCGACCTTGACCTTCGCCACAAAAAAGCCGACCTTTAACCTACAGTAACCTAATCAACAAACTGTTCATAGGTGTAACTTATGCCTTTGACTCTACAACTTTATTTTTGCATTTTTATCACAGGAAACGTGTGACCAGTAACAAGATTGGCACAGCTTACTAACCACTTACGTTACCACAAAGTTACTATGGTTTACTTACTTGTTCAAACTTGAAGATGTGTTGATTAAAATAATATTGCAGGTGTTCATTTGCATAGTTTATACAGAATTGTTCAAAGCTGTTCCATCGGAAATCCTCGAAACCAAAGATGTCCAGAACACCGATAGAGTTACCCTGAAATATGTAGATGGAAGAATGTGTTAGTTCATGATTTGTAGCTAATATTTTTGGACACACCAATACCAGAGGAAGAACTAAGTTTGAACATTTATCAATAATAATGGAAATCTTACAGCAATGTTAATTAATGCAGTATATGTATTATTCATTTATGTATAACAACAAATGCAAATATACTGGTCAAACAAGCTAACCCACCAGTTTGTTCTTTGAGAATACAGTAAAACCTCTCTTAAAAAGACCACCTCAATAATAACACCACCTCAAAATAAAGAACACAATTTTCAAGTCCATTTTCACTATTTTGCTCTTTTATCAGCCTCAATAATAAGACAATCTCAATAAGAAGACCAGTTTTCAAGGGTACCAATGATGGTCTTATTATTGAAGTTTTATTGTAAGAACAACATTCTGACAAAGTGATTGTGAACGATGAAAAACGTTTTTTGACAAGATTACATCAGCATTTTTCGTTAGTTCTATTCATTTGAATAAAAAATGTTACAGCCTACTGCAATAAAAACCAACGGAATAAACAATATGAAACAATACTGGCAGGTTGGCACTTTTGAGCAGTATACACACAAATTTCTACCTTGGTAATAAACATTTATTTTTACAAATTGACATCAGCATTGTAAATCATAAAGTGACTAGCAGTGCAAAAATGTGTAAGGTAAAAAATATTAAGTGACAAAAAGAAAAGTAACGTCTTTCTATTTTCAGATATAAGAACAGATGAAAATCTTCAGTAGAAAAAAGTTTAATTAATATTGTTGTACTTTACATAAAAGAGAAGATCATGTATGTGCAAAGTCACTGATAAGCTTGGTATTCTGATTTTCAAGGATAAAAGCTTTCTGTATAAACAATGTAATTTATGACCAGAAGAGAAAATAACAGAATGCAAATAGCAAAGATTTATTTTTGTTATTTCAGAACATCTAAAATATAAGTTTGTACTAAAAGGCAATCTATTAACTGACAGATTCATACTACAGACATGAACAAAAGTAACTACTTCATATAAATAAGCACTCACAGGCAAAAAGAACAACTATAAGTACACTTTAAAGTGATCAAAAGAATCCCTTAACAATAAAATCTCAGTCACAAAGGGACGCAAAAATCAAAGATTGTTTCAGAAGAAAAATAATTCAAACAGAAATAGAAATCCTTCAGACTGGCCTCTTGAATTTGAGAGAAAAAATCCTTTAGACCAGTCCCTTTTAACGTAAGAAAATCCATTCAGACAGGTTGCCAGATACTGAGGAAAGTATTCTACACAATTCTTGAGCAGCAAGATACCCGACACAGCACAAAAACACATCAAGAAAATAATGGACAGAAAATGGAACCATAACCACAGACAAACAAGATTTCATTCTTATACAAATCTACAAAACACAGACACTTCAAAATCAAAGCAAATCCTACACTCAAAGTATTACACATCTCAGCTAAATACTGTATTTACCCTACACACACTGGGACAGTAAAACATTTTTTTTTATGTGCCCTGACTGAATTCGCCGTTATACTGAATGTTTGAAAGTTTCCCAATATTTAGGGGTGATTAACAGAAGTAAAATATTGACCACCTAATAACCAAACATGCAAACTAAAAGTGTTTGACTCGTTTTTGAACACGGGGCAAAATAAATCAATATTTCAACAGCTATTTTACACCTCATGGAGTGTAAAGAAAGGTATGGTGTATTTATTATTATTTATCGTTGCCACCGGTTTTCCGTATCGGTGACACCTCCGGAAGAACGTTAGTCATTTTAGATATTTGGAGGATAGTACATGATAAAAAGATGCCCCAGTTCCAAAAGCCCCCCTGGTTCTTTTACATGCCTGATGTAACACATCGTACATGGGACCTCAGTTTTTCAAAGCCTCATCCCAAAGACTGTTAGTGGTGGAGCGGGGGATCGAACCTGTGACCCCTGGATTACTAGTCCAGCACATTACCACTAGACTACAGATGCGCTACGGAAAGAGTGGCATGGACATGACAACCCTTTAAAGTAAAGATACACATAGAAGTTACTATTCCATAACTTATACAAAGATTTTCGTGTTTGAATATTGAGGGACACGAAATCTAATTATTTCATCAAATTTTAGGTCCATACCAATACGTACGATAATTACGATACATAGCTGAGCAATCACAGGAATAGTCTCCTCAGCAAGAGGGAAAGGTATGCTTGTGTCTTCAATGAAACTGAACCAGAATAATTACAGAAAATTCCAAATTTGTCATTGAATTGTTTAATCACT
The DNA here is from genome assembly GCA_032209605.1 of Mactromeris polynyma. NCBI lineage: Eukaryota > Metazoa > Mollusca > Bivalvia > Venerida > Mactridae > Mactromeris > Mactromeris polynyma. The sequence continues at coordinate 3,276,912 of JASFXZ010000034.1, read as the reverse complement.
TGGTTATCTCTCCTCCATACCAAGGCTATTCAAAACATATATGATACCCTGGACAAACTGACTGTAAAAATCTTGTATTCATGAATAATTAATGAGGTGAAATCCAGCCGCTTGATTGGCTGCATAACACACACCTCATGTGACACGGAAATTGCCGAGGAAATACGGACAAAATCACGGTTCTGAGCAATGCAATGAGATTGAGGCTTTCAAATCGTGTAAGACTGCCATTTTGTTGAATTTGCCGATAGCTCTTCACAAAGGAGATTGTTCCTTTTTGTTATCGTCCATTTTATTGGTTGAGAAATGCTAATGAATATTCATGCATTACAAAGTTTCACTAGCCAATTTGCCCAAGGTATCATATAAGGTATGTTAGGAATAGCCTGGGTACCCAGGATGTTGGTAACCTAACATGACTGACAAACTTAAGCACAAAGCACCTCTGTGAGCAGACATATAAATAAAAAAAGGCATTATTTCACCTTACTGCTAAATCCTAAATCTCCACAACAAAATTTAGAAGCATAAATGGCAGAAATGAACGGCTGAAACTGGAGATGGGTAAAAAAGAAAAGAAACGTCATTTGTAGAGAAAGGAAAATCCACTGCACACTACCCAAAATTTAATTATAATTCAGCGCAGCCAAGACAAAACCTGATTAGTGATATTGGTTAGGATGTTGAGTATTTCCCAATCACAGTTTTGACGTCACAAATTTAGCGCTTTGTTTGAAGATGTTATGTAGGCTTAATTGTGATGTATAGAAATAAACAAACAAGGAAATATTGTAAAGTTTGTTTGTTTTTTTCCATTTGAAGAGCAGAAGATTTTTTGGTAGCTTACTTTTGCATCTTGTTCTTAATATTGGAATTGCTATAAACCGAAAAGTAGATGTCCGATTTTAATAATTTTGGTGTAAAATAAAAGTTGAAAATATATCTGTTTGAATATCTAAAAACCTGAAAACAGATTTTTGGTCATCAATACAGATTTGCAGCTCATTTAAATTCCACACAAATTTTTCTAAATCATCAGTTTAAATAAGTCAATACAATATGGGAAAGGTGATGTAGAAGACAAGGAGAAACAAGATACATTGAGGAACATATCACATTGTATTAAACAGAAAGGAAGTATAAGCTTATCTAGCAGCAAGGGAGATCATGCTACATGGCAAGCAATCAGGTTTATACAAGTACCGTATGCCTAACATAATTTGTTTGACCAGTCTTATCGTCTGCCTGATAAACACAAATAGTATGTGATTATATAGAGCAGTACAATGAACAACATGTACGGAACTTCTTAACAAGATTGGTTGTAAAAATAAAATTGGTTGTAAAAATCAAAACAGACAATCATACTGACAGTGTCAAATCCAAAGTCACTATTAAAACATGGAAATAGATTCTGAATAAATAATCTCCCTTGTTTTTGTGGGAAAACGTAAGCACCAGCCGTGCCATCCATCAAATATATACACTATTTGGGTAAGCACCAGCCGTGCCATCCATCAAATATATACACTGTTTGGGTAAGCACCAGCCGGGCCAGCCATCAAATATATACACTATTTGGGTAAGCACCAGCCGTGCCATCCATCAAATATATACACTGTTTGGGTAAGCACCAGCCGTGCCATCCATCAAATATATACACTATTTGGGTAAGCACCAGCCGTGCCATCCATCAAATATATACACTATTTGGGTAAGCACCAGCCGTGCCATCCATCAAATATATACACTATTTGGGTAAGCACCAGCCGTGCCATCCATCAAATATATACACTGTTTGGGTAAGCACCAGCCGTGCCATCCATCAAATATATACACTATTTGGGTAAGCACCAGCCGTGCCATCCATCAAATATATACACTATTTGGGTAAGCACCAGCCGTGCCATCCATCAAATATATACACTGTTTGGGTAAGCACCAGCCGTGCCATCCATCAAATATATACACTGTTTGGGTAAGCACCAGCCGTACCATCCATCAAATATATACACTATTTGGGTAAGCACCAGCCGTGCCATCCATCAAATATATACACTGTTTGGGTAAGCACCAGCCGTGCCATCCATCAAATATATACACTGTTTGGGTAAGCACCAGCCGTACCATCCATCAAATATATACACTATTTGGGTAAGCACCAGCCAGGCCATCCATCAAATATATACACTGTTTGGGTAAGCACCAGCCGTGCCATCCATCAAATATATACACTATTTGGGTAAGCACCAGCCAGGCCATCCATCAAATATATACACTGTTTGGGTAAGCACCAGCCGTGCCATCCATCAAATATATACACTGTTTGGGTAAGCACCAGCCAGGCCATCCATCAAATATATACACTGTTTGGGTAAGCACCAGCCGTGCCATCCATCAAATATATACACTATTTGGGTAAGCACCAGCCGTGCCATCCATCAAATATATACACTATTTGGGTAAGCACCAGCCGTGCCATCCATCAAATATATACACTGTTTGGGTAAGCACCAGCCGTGCCATCCATCAAATATATACACTGTTTGGGTAAGCACCAGCCGTACCATCCATCAAATATATACACTATTTGGGTAAGCACCAGCCAGGCCATCCATCAAATATATACACTGTTTGGGTAAGCACCAGCCGTGCCATCCATCAAATATATACACTATTTGGGTAAGCACCAGCCAGGCCATCCATCAAATATATACACTGTTTGGGTAAGCACCAGCCGTGCCATCCATCAAATATATACACTGTTTGGGTAAGCACCAGCCGTGCCATCCATCAAATATATACACTATTTGAGTAAGCACCAGCCGTGCCATCCATCAAATATATACACTGTTTGGGTAAGCACCAGCCGTGCCATCCATCAAATATATACACTGTTTGGGTAAGCACCAGCCGTGCCATCCATCAAATATATACACTATTTGGGTAAGCACCAGCCGGGCCATCCATCAAATATATACACTGTTTGGGTAAGCACCAGCCGTGCCATCCATCAAATATATACACTGTTTGGGTAAGCACCAGCCAGGCCATCCATCAAATATATACACTGTTTGGGTAAGCACCAGCCGTGCCATCCATCAAATATATACACTATTTGGGTAAGCACCAGCCAGGCCATCCATCAAATATATACACTATTTGGGTAAGCACCAGCCGTGCCATCCATCAAATATATACACTATTTGGGTAAGCACCAGCCGTGCCATCCATCAAATATATACACTATTTGGGTAAGCACCAGCCGTGCCATCCATCAAATATATACACTGTTTGGGTAAGCACCAGCCAGGCCATCCATCAAATATATACACTGTTTGGGTAAGCACCAGCCGTGCCATCCATCAAATATATACACTATTTGGGTAAGCACCAGCCAGGCCATCCATCAAATATATACACTATTTGGGTAAGCACCAGCCGTGCCATCCATCAAATATATACACTGTTTGGGTAAGCACCAGCCAGGCCATCCATCAAATATATACACTGTTTGGGTAAGCACCAGCCGTGCCATCCATCAAATATATACTCTATTTGGGCAAAGTTAATGCATCTTGCACCACAGCAAGTAGATGACATTGACTATAATGACAGTGGTATACTAGTAATAGAAAGTAATGGTGAAGATGGTTTCTTACAATGGTAAAATAAATAAATGAACTGTCTGGCAATATATTGATGTTTGTATTTAGTAAGAATTTCTGACAAAAACGATCTTTGCAGTATAAAACTAACCTACACATTAAAACAAATCAATGAACTGACTGTAGCTTATATTTCATATTCTACCCCAAAGTTTGAATATTACTTTATGCCCACTGGGAGATGTTCAAGTTTTTTCAGCATCAATATAATAGGGCTGCAACAATATAGGTGTCTCAAGCTTCAATTTCGACTACTATCCTTTCAGTTATTTGGATCGGTAATATAAAATTTATTATATACATAAAATTCTCAATAACCGATGGTTTAGTAACTTGTAATGACCTGACAAAAGTTGGAGTAGATACGTAGAATTAGAACAATGTGTTGTAACATCGAAAAAGTTGAGCAATCACTAGAACAAAGACTTCATGTCCCGTAATAAAGGTTAACAGTTGTGTAACTAAAAGATAATGAGTATAAACTCGAGATGTCAGACTAGCATATTGCATCATCTGACGTACCAAACCAAATATTCGTAAGACAGTACCAAACCAAACCTTGAGAAAAAAGTACCGAAAAGAATGGAACATGGGTTAATCGTTGCAGCCCTACAACATAACAGCCATGACTTATAATGCCATGCATTCAGTATGGGCAGCAAAACATGTGAACGAGCGGAAAGCATCAACTCAAAGCCATTCTGCTAAACATGAGAAATGAGGGACGGGGAACATAGCTCAGTTTTATGTAAACTACTCAAACATACGTTAGCACTAATAAAAAACTTTTTTTTTTCAACAAATTTCTCCTGTCTCCTGTAACCATTTATTATATTGTTTTGTATAACATTAGGTCTCCAGTTTGATTTCAATTTATCTAATGAGTAAAATTCTGAAGTCGACACAAAATAAAAAGGAACAATTTTGATGAACATAGTCTGTATTGCATTTCAGAGATTGAAATAAAAGTACGTCCCAAATAGACATATATTTAAATATATCTCGATATTCATACTGCAATAACTGTATTTATGCATCGTGCAACAGACTTCAACGTTACAATATATGTTTAAAATGAGATCAGAGTAAAATCAAAATGTAATCCCACACACATATTTCAGCAATAAATTGAATTTCCATTTAAATACAAACACTGGTGTTTATATCAAACATGATTCATCAATCCCATAGTATACTGTTTGCTTGTATTTTTGCGGTACTAACGAAATATTGCATCGAAAGGAAACTTCCTTACATTTTCTTTTGTGCTCAGTTTCATCTTGCAACTATTTTACAGTAAATGCATGCTGTTGATATTATCTATTTTCTATAAATTTCCTATTATGCCACATTGTTTCAGTGTATATTTTGTTATCAAAATACCAAAGAACAGCAAAACGAGAAATAATGCGAAAATACCAGCAAACACTATTATAAATAATACATCTTACATATTTTTAGATACGAGCTTCATACATGATTGCAATATTCTGACTTGTGTTATGTCTATGAATTATTTATGAAAATTCATCTGGTAAAATCATTTGTAAAATTAAACCAGCATCTGCAACATGCATAATTCCCACATGTTTGCAGATGCTGGAAATCTGCCAATCAAAATCCCGCGATACAGTGTGCTAACGTATGTCGAGCAGTATACATAGAGTAAAACAATCATATAGCATTATTCCTGCGTAGGCGAGGACAGATATGTCGTGAATGGTAATCACTTTCACTGGTTATCATCATACCTTGTATATAAAATCTCAGATGATTTAGCAAAACCCTATCAATAGTATTTGTTTGTGTATAATCAAGCCTACCAGTATGTTCAAGGTATCCTTTTATCTATATACAAAGTAAATCAACAGTGCATTTTTCCTTGAAAAAATAGGTATGCCTTTATTTTTGTTTCCAATTAATTTCCTGTTTTGTAACAGGAATTTATGTAACAAACACAAGTATTTAAGTTTAAAAAATCAGGATATTTACAAAAAACATTCATAGCTAAACAATAATCAAGCCAGGTAAACTAAATTTTTGTAATACAAAATTTGGAAATGTTTATACATATTGTCAGAAATCTTCATAATTAAAAACTTAAATAAATGAGTAAATTCAAACATTTTTACCGGTAGTCAAAGAAACAAAACAGACTATTAATTTATGATTTGAAAATGATATTAATACTGATCTTCAAATATTTCAACAAAATTTAAAAAAATACATTTTGAGAACATCAAAATCTAATTTTCATATTCTACATTAATAAAACACTTTTGACAAATTTTAAACCTTAATGATAAACAAAGAACTGTTGTGAAAATAGAGAAAACGAAATTTGAATCTAACAATAATACAGTGACCCGGGCCATGTGATAGACTGGCACTGCCAAACAGAAAACCTATGTAAATAAAGACATTACACTTATAATCATATCATCATTATCATCATTGTTGTCGTTGCTGCCACTATCATCATCATCATCATCGCTATATTGAAATGACCTAAATCCAATAAAACCACAAGAAAGCATACCTGGTGTTCACTGTTATGTCTTTTAGCTAACAAAGCTTGGTTGACTTTGAGCACAATCCAGTCAAACAAAGCACCATACAGACATTTCGCCATTGCATCTCTCGTTGCTACAGCCTGTCAAAACCACAAATAAATAAATAAATTAAAATTGTTGAATATTAAAAGGCTGTACAATTTTCAAGCAATTTGACAAAGGGACAGTTTTATAGTTCAGATAAACTCATTAAGCCTTTTATGGTTGACTTATACAGGTGATTTGTGAGTAAGCTTGAAAAGTTACTTTTTTAAGTTTAACTTATCTATTTTACAAGTTATATTAATCACCCCCACTGCTTCCTGGATTACTAACCACTCCGCTTTAAAGTCTGAAACTAATACTTAGATTTTAAATTTGTGAAAGTTACCAGCCTTTTGTTTCCATTAAATCTAAACAAATGAAAGTTTGTCCAGATAATTTGTTTCCCTCTGTACACTTATGCCAATGTGTATTATCCATACTGTTGTAACAACAAAGGAGCAAAAGAACATTTAAAATTTGAAAGTCCAAGTCTAACTTCAGACTTATAATATTTATGAATAAGGCCCAAAATCTTCGCTTGAAGTTAGTGATTCAACTGTAGCCAAGGCAGGATTTAAACCCTCAACCTTCACATAGGGAGTCAGATGCTCTACCCCTTGATCACTATGTCTATTTGAATCCCAAGTCTACTGCCAGTGATCAAACAGCAAGGGCTATAATGTGACGACATAAACTAACTTTTATAACAAAACAAGTTTTTTTCAAAGAGACTTTTGAGGGCTGAAAGTTAAAAACATGTCTATCTGATGTTTTTTATATATGCAGAAAGACTGTTAAGTATTTAAAACTGGTTGAGAATATCACTATTTTGAAAACAATGTCCATTGGTCAATATCTACCAAACATGATTTCATTGGCTGACCGCCAAACAATTTGTTTACAACTGTTCTCAGGTAAACAGAAAAGTCTTATATATTCATTTTCTCCTCATCTATTTTTTTTGTACCAACATAAACAACATAATTCTCAGATGTATCTCATACATGTTCCATTCGGTGCGTCATGACAACCGTCTCATCACCAGCAACCGTTTTCTTCTGTGTGAGAGCTTCTAACAAAGTACTTCCTTTCACCATAAGTAGCTTGGAGATGATCGCTATAGTCTCGGGATTCACTATGGTAACAGACTCGTCGTGATGTTGATCTCCTTTCTACATTGGAACAAAATATACACAAAATGAAATTACAATTCTTGGCCAAATTTTATATAAATTCTTCCATGACAATATGAACTAAATTGTTCTAATTGTCAATACAAATAAATGAAAAATGAAATACAAATCGTTACCCCATCTTATAATCAAAGTTCACTACATTTCTTCTTGATATACACTGCCCTCCAAAAGTTCCTGCACACTTCGACAATTTCCCATTGCAATTAATGTATTTTCATATTTGTGTCACATGCAATAAATCAAAAATGCTTTTTAACACAGCAATAATTTTCTGTAGAAGTATTTATAAATTTGTACTGAAACAAATTATCTTAGTTACACACATATTGGTTTCGGATGCAGGCTGATTGATGCTGCTGCCGAGATGTGCAAATTGTTAATTCTAAACTATCCATCACTGAAGTGGGATGAATTATTTTACTTCATGGTCATAAATGTTTTATTTGAAATTCTGCAAGAAAAAGTAAAAAAAATCAAAATATTTAAGTGTGAAGAAACTTTTGGATGGCAGTGTATTTAATAAAATCATTTAGTTTGACAATCAATTTGTTTCAGCTTTTATTACTTTGTTTAGCATGTTTCTGTGAGTATACATGTACTCACATAATTCCATCAACAATTATCAAATTCTCTTGCTAGTTGGGAACACATTTTTAGTCATTTTTTGGGGGCTAAAAACCAACAAAAACTGTAAAGGTCTGGTTATATCATTCTCATGGAATATATGTAATAAATTCAATAATGTAGAATCACTCATCCATGCAATATTCTATTTTTTAAGATTCTTTCAACAACTGTAGTTTACAATAAAACTCCTGCTTCACAAACCTTTTTAAACTCGACATTACCAAGATGTAGCACAGCTGACAACACACCAAATATCCTAAAATGATAAAAGTATAAAATGTAAATTCATGAAACTGTAACAATGGCAAGTAAACTGGACACGAAAATGCCACTGCATACACACGGCAACAAGAGCGCATACCATCGCAAAATACGTCCGTTATAATATTTTTGTCACTGGAGTTTAAAATAAAGCAGTGTAAAAATGACTCATCTCCTATGACTTCACCTTTAGTGACCTAGGTTTGAACCTGACTTGATCCATTTGCATAGAATCAACCTAAGTACCTCTGGGAAAAATATTCCAACAACTGTTTTCAAAATTTATGCAATGTTTTTAGTAAGAATAAAAATTTCTCTCTGACCAAGTCTGGTGAAAATTGGACAAAGAATTCTAAAGTTATTGATCGGACAAGACTAATTTTAGGTAATTTCTCTAATTAAAGGGCAATAACTCTAGAGTGTCAAGTGCAATATGGCTGATTATCGAACGTGTCCAAGATATTATGCCAATACACATTATGACCAAGGCTAATGAAGATTGGACAAAGAATACTTAAGTCATTGATCGGACAAGACCAACTTTAGGTAATTTCTCTAATTAAAGGGAAATAATTCTTGAATGACAAGTGCGATATGGCTGGTTATTGAAAGATATTATGCCGATACACATTATGACCACGACTGGCTAAGATTGGACCAAGAATACTTAAGTTATTGATCGGACAACATGCTGGACGCTAAAATTTAAAGGCTAGCTTATAGCATCATTGAAATGTTGATCACGGATAGGAAAGAAACACTTACAGATTTACAAAGCATAAACACAGTGAAGTGACCTTCAGATCAGAAGTCGGGCGCTCTATCTGAATACCATCATACCTCTATGATTGATTAATCTTTAATTTTATATCATGTTAAATCTACCACATTTTACACAATTATTAATTAATAAGTTTAATCAGCCATATATTTGCACTATCAATTAAGAAAATTCCCCTTCAGGAAAATCATTTAAAATTTTAGCCTTATCAATACCCACATTTGGTGATTCATGATGCAAATTTCCCCTATCAAAAGGACCCGCCATACTGAAAAAAATGGCTGATGACAAACCTTGCTTGTGTCACTTGCGAGAAGCCAACTAACTCCATGGATTGTTTAAGACGTGAAAACTCGTTGGCCTCATCCACTTCTTCCAATGAGAAACAATCACTCTAAAACATATAACATACATGCATGACACTCAGAGGTGGAGAAGAAATGACCGTAAGGTGTGTTATCCTCACTTCAATCTCACTTGTCCGTGTCTCAAACTCACAACCACATGAAACGCTGTCATCGGTTCTACACGATGAACTGACCAAGAGGACGACATATGTATAAATTACACTAGATAGTATCTTTACTAAAATATCCATCTAAACCACAAACTACCACTACAAATAGAATTTCAAAATACAAGTCCTGAAAAAGGGTGCTGGAGTCGTTATATTGAATTTTGAACAAAAACTGGTACCTAGCATAGTTCACGACCCCACACTAGGAGTTCCTGAGAACCCTCTGATATTTGACTACTGTCTTATTGTACCACACTGACAATGAACTGATACATTGCAGGGCTCTAGAATTATTTTTCAAAGACACTAGGAAATGTCAAATTTGAATTGTCTGACATAGGAAGCTAGTTGTCTGAGAATATTGGTCAATTTAGTTACAAATAAACATACACAATGATAGTTTGTGGGATTCTAAGGTTTGACTTACAACTGAACATTTGCTGATGTTGGTTAGCTTTAAAAACAGACTTGTCCGGGACTAACTTCAACTCAACTGTTGGTAGCCTGATTCAGCATTAGACTAGTGGATTTCTAGTGCCCTGCATTGTCTGATTTAAAGATACTTTTACACACAACATGTCAATATGGTTCACATCCATGCCAAAAAGAGAGAAAATCCTTCATGGTGGTAAAAAGTTAGAATAAATTGTTTTAACTTTTGGATAGGCAGACCACAAGATTGCACCTGTTTCTCCCAGAACAAGGGGAGGTAAATAACTCAACATCAGCGAAGTCTAGAAACTACTCATCCACCATAGTTATGTTATTTGTTGCAGAAATATTCCTACTCCAGGAAAAGAAGAGCATCTGCCAATTACCCTACACTCATTAAACACAAATAACTCTTTGCTTATATTAATCATGAACACACTAAAACGAATTTCATCTGCATCATAAAAGAGACACATGGCCTTGTTTATGACAGAAGCAAAGCCTACTCTTCATTTTTATAATCCATGACCACAGATTAACTACGAAAAATTACCAAGCATGGCAGTTCATCAATTGGCCCATTAAATGAACACAATGTTTTTACTTTTTAACACATCATTGTTGGATATAATTTACCTGTCTAAGATAAAAATAGTCCATAGGCTTTCCCAGATGAAGTTTTTGTCTCTCCAAGGAGTCAGCCCCTTCCAACAAATAGTAGAATACATGGTAATTTCTGAAATATAAATTGACTTGTTTAGTTACAATTGTATTACATTTTGACAAGATATGAAAGGAAGTATTTAATGCTAATTTGAATCATTCTAGAATTCGCTTTCAGGGAATATTTGGCATTGATGTAACATAAGGAAGATTCTTCTTGCCTTAGAAAGGTTCAAATACGTGACACTGATAAGGACCAAACCTATGACCATTGCATGGTTACAATCTGTGACCTCAGAACGTTCAAACCCATGACCTTGGCAGTGTTTAAAGTCCATGACCTTGGCAAGATTCACATTCAAGACCTTGGGAAGGATTCAACATGTGACCTCAGAAAGTTCAAACCCATGACCTTGGCAATGTTAAAAGCCCATGACCTTGGCAAGATTCACATCCAAGACCTTGGGAAGGATTCAACATATGACCTCAGAAAGTTCAAACCCATGACCTTGGCCATGTTTAACAGCCAATGACCATGGCAATATTCAAATCCAAGACCTTTGGAAGGTTAAAAGTCCATGACCTTGGCAATATTCAAACCTGTGACCTTGGCAATGTTCCAATCCTTGACCTTGGTAAGATTAAAACCCATGGCGATAGGTTGAGCAGCTGATCACTTATTTACTACACTGACACTCTCTAAGGAAGAATTCATCACTAAGTTGCCAAAACTTTCCAAATTGGCCATTTTAAACGTCTTTTGAGCAGAAATGTTTACAAATGACAGTCAAGAGTATTGTTACATCTAAAAGTCTATTATGTAAATACATACAACAGTGAATGAGGACATTTATGCTGGCTGATGTTTTCTTGAATTCACATTAATTTCCATGAAACAAACATTATAATTTATACAGTATTTATGTAAATCTATAACACTGTCTGTACCATAAAGCTTAAAATGAAGGTCGATTATTAGTCAGGTACAAGTATGCATGGTCTAAATAATATAAAATGTTTATGAAATAATAGACGGTAAACCATGTTTAAATACCTTTCATCTCTTGCTTGAGACACAATCCTTGATTTCTCTAATAAATATTTCTCCACGATAGCACTGAAATGTTATATATAAAAACCAAAATATGATACCAAAGTTTGATGATTACAGTAATTCACATTGATAATGATCACAAATGTACAAGTTTCTTTGTGGAAACACAAAAAACCCTAATATTACATTACAACAAACTTTTCATGCAAAACATCTCTGACAAAAATGTCTGATAATTAGAACTACCTGGTATTATAAGCATTTCCAAGTCATAAGTGAGCAGAATTACAGCTCCTTCTAAACTTGAAAGAAAACCTTCAGTTTATTTCAAATCTATAATAACTACAGCAGGACCTCGATATTAAGACCACTTCTGCAGAGTATGACTTATACAGGAATGTAAAAATAAAGCTTTGCCGAATTCCGATAAAAGCTTAGGCTTTGCCTTTATTTGTTCAGAGCTCTAGCCTATTCAGGTAAGGTACACATTAAAACCACTAGCCCAAGAGCATTCTTACCAGCCCGTACTTATACAGCCCTGTTTTGTTAAATCTTATAGTCACGATTATATATCAAAATAATTAAAATCATTTGTTCAAATCATGGATGGATTTTGTCTTTACATCCAGGACAAAATATTTTCGTTCAAAATAAACACTTGCTCATTAGGACTAGTACCTAGGAATTTCTTCTAGCAAAAAATCATGGATGGGTTTTATTTTTTTATACTTCCGGACAAAATATTTCATACAAAATGTTCACTTACCCATGAACCATGCCATTTTCTTTGTAGTTAACTTGTATAAATTTTCCAAACCGACTGGAATTGTTATTATGCACCGTCTTTGCATTGCCAAATGCCTGCAATAAATAAATATACATACAATTAAACAATAACATAAATCGTCACTTAAAGACCTCCTCAATAATAAAACCACCTCAAATTTAAGAAAATAATTTTCACTGCTATACTCTTTATTCAACCTCAATATTAAGGCCACCTCAATAAGAAGACCAGTTTTGGAGAAAATGGAGTTGTGGGTGAGAAATAGGAGTTAAAGAGAGGGAGGGATGGGGAGAAGAAAAGGGAGATGCGGGGGGAAGAGAGATGAGGGGAGAGATGGGGGAGAGATGGGGGAGAGATGAGGGGAGAGATGAGGGGAGAGATGAGGGGAGAGATAAGGGGAAGGTAAGGGGATAGATTGGGGAGAGATAATGGGAAGGCGAGGGGAGAGATGAGGGGAGAGATGAGGGGAGAGATGAGGGGAGAGATGAGGGGAGAGATGAGGGGAGAGATGAGGGGAAGGTGAGGGGAGAGATGAGGGGAGAGATGAAGGGAGAGACAAGGGGAAGGTGAGGGGAAGGTGAGGGGAAGGTGAGGGGAGAGATGATGGGAGAAATGAGGGGAGAGACAAGGGGATATATAAGGGGAGAGACAAGGGGAAGGTGAGGCGAGAGATGGGGGAAATATGAGGGGAGAGATGAGGGGAGAGATAGGGGAGAGATAAGTGGAAGGTGAAGGAAGAGATGAAGGGAGAGAGACAAGGGGAAGGTGATGGGAGAGATGAGGGGAGAGATGAGGGGAGAGATGAGGGGAGAGACGAGGGGAGATATGAGGGGAGAGACAAGGGGAAGGTGAGGGGAGAGATGGGGAAAAGATGAGGGGAGATAAGGGGGAGATGAGGGGAAGGTGAGGGGAGAGATGAGGAGAGAGACATGGGGGATATGAGGGGAGAGACAAGGGGAATGTGAGGGGAGAGATGGGGAAGGGGAAAAGAGGAGAACATAGGGGTGGAGGTTTCAAGGAGGGAGCAAGAAGAGGGGAGGGAGACAGAAGGGGGAAGACATGGATAGGGGAGAAATTAAGTATGAAACACACTGAGATATGAGGAAGGTCGTTTAGAAAGGTGTAGAAATTGAAACAAGCCGTTCTTGAAATTCTTTGTAGCAACTGAATAGATTAAGGATCCTAATGGTTATGTTTCCAAATTCTGACCATTGGTCTACTATGGAACAAATAATTGCATTGAAACATTAAATTAAAAATCTTCAGATTGATATGACAAAGAAAACTTAAAACAAAATATGATACAGCAAGTTTCCAGAAATATAATGGCTGTCTGTTAAATATGTACTTTGGGTGCATAAAATATTAAATGTATCTTGTTTACCTTGATAATTATGCTTAAGTTATTTATGTGTGGGACATAAATAACTTCAAATAATTATTTTACCATGATGAAAAATAATTATTTTCACAGGTAGGATTCTGAAGATTAACTTGATAACACATTGATCACCACTAATAATACCACTAAGTCCCTAATGAGTTTACTATCATAGCAAATATACCAGCTAACAAATCTAGTCAACTTTAACAGATGGTAAATTATTCCGAGAAATATAGTCCCAGAAATATTTCATTTATTCAATGATTTATATCAGAATTGCATGAAAGATAGGTTTCTTGAAATTGAGAGGATTGCATTATATTTATGTGTAGTCACCAGCAAGCCTCAATGTACGTTTATGTGTAGTCACCAGCAAGCTAACAGTAGACTAGAGGTTTTACTGGACTTAAAGTTCACTTGTGCTAACAGTAGACTAGAGGTTTTACTGTACTTAAAGTCCACCTGTGCTAACAGTAGACTAGAGGTTTTACTGTACTTAAAGTTCACTTGTGCTAACAGTAGACTAGAGGTTTTACTGGACTTAAAGTCCACCTGTGCTAACAGTAGACTAGAGGTTTTACTGTACGAAGTCCACTTGTGCTAACAGTAGACTAGAGGTTTTACTGTACTTAAAGTTCACTTGTGCTAACAGTAGACTAGAGGTTTTACTGGACTTAAAGTCCACCTGTGCTAACAGTAGACTAGAGGTTTTACTGTACGAAGTCCACTTGTGCTAACAGTAGACTATGTAGATACACCCTGGCCTTGTGTGTCATTAAGATCATAAATTAGAGCAATGACTATCAACTTATTGTAACGGTCATTCATATGAGGTTTAGCATTTTTTGTGAAGCACCAAACGATAATCAATGCTGATAAGTTTGAATGAAAATGGACCACTGATTTTCTGAGAAGAAATGGAATGGGTTAAACAAAATATAATTTTCTCTGTTTGAAAATAGTGAATTATGATAAAATTTATTTCCTTTATAAATGTTGAATATCTCTTTGATAGGTGTCGCTAGCAGGTGCTTGTGCATGAGATTCTCATGTTAGTGTTTTAGGTTTTGAAAATCATTCAGCTGTGGGTAGCCAACACAGAAATACCTGTTTTTCTTCAAAGTTTATTACGAAATGTTATTTTATTCAAGCATATATAACGAGGCTTTAAACAGTCATGTCAAACGTAATATATGTGCATGAATTATATAGATAACCATGTTGTATTACGACTATGTTACTTGGTAAGCAGTCGGTTGACCGACTGCTATTTAAAAATTACAAATTAAATAGTCATTTGAAACGTATGTTGTTCTGTCTTGCTTATCAGAGGTGGTCGACTTCTAAAGAAAGTCTGATCTCCAACAGAAGGCAAGATGGCAACCTATCATGAAAGCACAACAATATGTGGTTAATGCGAGTAAAGATAAGAATTTTGCCCCATTACTGTGGTTACGAAAGGTATTTATCCAGTATGACTGAATAACAAATGAAAACTTAACGAAGCGTCAAACATCTTTGATTATATCATTTACACTGTAACTATGTGTATAATGTGTCATAATACATCTCCTATAATGAAGATCTATTCATGGTCTGTTTAGCGTGAGCATTGCTTCAGTTTTGCAAGTTTGTTTTCAGGTTTGTTGAGCACCATAATTATAAACACCATACATAGCTTAGTTTTGGAAGGTAAGCATACAACATCGATGTAGCAATCTTCTTTTAAAATACTTCTAGTCACTGTTCTAAGTAGAATGCCATTTTTGCTCTCATCAGTTTAATTGACCTAAACAATGTAGTTTTTTATGTCCATCATTTATCAACAACAGTTTCTTTTATTACAGTAAAACCTAAAAATACCTCCTCAATAATAAGACCACCTCAAAATTAAGAACATAATTTGCAAGTCCATTTTCACTGTTTTACACTTTGTTCAACCTCAATATTAAGACCACCTAGAAATTAGGACCACATCATCTATAGGAACATATTCTTGTGGACTATAGTCTTTAATGTTTTGCCCATATTAACTCAATATTCTGACCACATTAAAGCCAGGAACAACTGTCAACCAGCAGTGGTCTAAATTATTGAGGTTTCAGGGAATTCAATATTTCTAAATGAAACCTTTCAGAGAACTATTAATTCTAGTACAGTAAAATCCCACTTAAAGACCACCTCAATAATTAGACCACCTCAAAAATAAGAACATAATTTGCAAGTCCATTTTCACTGTTGTGCTCTTTATTCAACCTCAATATTAAGACCACCTCAATAAGAAGACCAGTTTTCAAGGGTCCAATGGTGGTCTTATTGTAGAGGTTTTAGTGTATATTTATATTTGGTAGGGTGAATGTGAACAAGCCTTTGTGCTTCTTAACCTATATAAAATAAAACCTCACATAAAGACCACCTCAATAAGAAGACTACCTCAATAAGAAGGCCAGTTTTCAAGGGTCCCAAGGGTGGTCTTATTAATGAGGTTTAACAGTAGCTCCATTCCATATATTTCTACCATTTTATCTCTATGCTTGAAGTTCATAAAATAGAAGTTGCTATAAATGTTACCTTGGTTGTGTTAAGGTAATCTGCTAAATGGAGCAGATACTGTATGTAAACAGTTTACTTAATCAGATCTGTCTATTCAACATGACAAGCACCTGTTTTCAGGAATCATACTATCCATAATATCAATATGGTGAGAAGCAATGCAGACCACACTAGCAGAGTTAGATGATAGAAGCCGGTTTTAACCAAAATTATACGGTAAAACCTCAATAATAAGACCGCCATTGGGACCTTTGAAAACTGGTCATCTTATTGAGGTGGTCCTAATATTGAGGTTGAATAAAGAGCATATTAAGACTACATCAGAATAAAGACCAGTTTCAAAGGTCCGAATGATGGTCTTAACACTAAGATTTTACCGTATACAGGATGGTCTGGTAAAAGAACGACTACAGAGATGCTAAGACTATTATTATACAGCAGACAATGCCACAGCAAGGTGGGGGCTACCACATGAACACCAACTGTGATGCATCATGTACCCGTCTGTACACTTTCCATAGTCCTCATTAGATATCCTCAGAAATTGATGAAAAATCCTCAAATATGTATAAAATCCTGAGGGTTTGTTTGAGTTACACAAGGTTCACAAGGATTTTTATTTCCGAGGAATTTTTCAAAAAAACCTAGGAAAATTCCTAGTAATGTAACAGACCTTGGAAACAAAAACCTTAGAAGTTAGTGAAAAGAACTTCGAAAAATTCATTCAAACACTTTTCAGCTTGAAACATATCTCGGAATCCTTGGAAAGGGAACTTAGAAAGGGGGCCTGGTTAGGCCGTCTTACGCCATTATGAACAACAAATACAATGTAAAACATTTAGGACAGCTATAAAGACAACAGATCAATACGATATGCTCCAATTTGATAGCACTCATCAAATGTACAAAACATGCATAATAAAACACCTGCAGTTTTGTAATATACATAAGTAGTTACATTTTACAACAAGACCTGATACATTACAATGCATGAAATAATGATCTTATCTACACTTGTAAGGTTTTTATGGATGTCTACATAAATAGCAATACAATGAGAATCAAACATGTGAAGTTAAACATGTGAAGTTAAGCATGGGTCCTTTTTTCTTGCCATTTTTGATTCACAAAGGCAACAACAGGTTTTTTTCGGCTGTTTTATAGCCGTTTAATAATTCAGCTTTATTCCCATCCCAAAAAGTATTTTTTCCCAATTCGAATGTAAAACTTCCCAATAAATCTGAAGAAATTTTTTTAGTTCAATTTAGCCAAAAGTTATCTAGAGGCTTTTCTCTTATAGGCAATTGTCCATTAATTAAACACTACATCCTTAAATTTTAATGCTACCATGTACTATTTTGCTGTAATCGCTAGTCTTTTTCCCAATTTCTAAGTTTAACGTGCAAAAATTCCCAAGTGGAAGGGTATGGGTCATCTTTCCAAAATAGCCAAAATAAAACCCTGCAACAAATCCACCAATATATCAGATGGTTACGTGTTTATCAAACAGCTGATTTGTTCCAGTTACTGAGTTCATGTAATACCAAACTTTGTAAAAGTTAAAGACTTCTTTTTAGCAAAGGTTTGTATTGCCGGTAGAACTGAATGATCATCATACAGCAAGCCTATTCAACATCATGATACTTGCTGAAGAAATACCTCATTAATATAATAGCCCTCCCCAGTAATCAGCTATTTATGTGATTTTGAAATGATACTAAAATATGTACCTATTAAATTGCATTATGAATTTATGAAATTGAGATTTCACCATTAATAACCAGCTATTTGTGTAGTTTTAAAAATGATATTAAACTACGTACCTAAGGCCACCCTAACAAATTGTTCGTTTGCGGTAACGCGACCCAGAATTTTAACAGTGGGTACAAGGTAGGTATGCTTTTTTAGTTTAGTACTGTACTCGCTAAATGAAAAAATAAATCGAGTAGCGGCATTTTTCACGAGTCAGTCGTGTAACTGCAAACAAATTTTTTTTAAGGATGGCCTCATTCTAAGAGAAGTGAATATCCGATAACAACAAGGCATTTAATACTGGCAATTAGAAAGATTATATATATGAATTTTTTATTAAACACTAAGTATACACTTAATAATATAACTCGGAAATTTTATAACTAATATAAAATGAACAGCAGGTAATTTTATATAGCAGTAAATTTCATAGCTGGAGGTAAAAGCAATATTTCTTTTACAAATGTTTTTGCTTTCTAACTGATTTAAATCTTGAAAATAAAATAAAATTGAAAGTTCAATGTGATTTAAATTTTACATACTTAATACGTAAGAAACTATTTTCAAGCAAAAATGCCGAGATCCTCACAGGTTGCCAACAACTGATATAAACCTGCTGTATTTTCTTAGAATTAAAAACTGGTGGATCGAGCCATTGACAAAAATATCTAAAGGAGTCATATTTTTTAATTCTGAGAAAATACAGCAGGTTTATATCAGTAGATAGACGATGAATTCATATTTTAATGATAGCAAGATACTTATCTAAAAGTAATTAACCTGTATTTTATCAACACGTATTATATTGCTGACATTTGGAACACAATCCCCTAGAGGACTGCAGTTTAAGTTAACAATTTCCTGTATTTTCCCTCCATAATTTCAATAAATTTAAGTGTGCATCGAATATCGATCGACAGAAAACAATTGTTGCTATTTCTTCCCATTCTCCTGTATTTTCCCGCCATAATATTGATAAGTATTTGTAAGTGTGCATCGAATATCAATTGACAGAAAAAAACATTGACATATCGATATGAATTGTATCCATGACAGCCCTAGCTTTCATAAAATATCTCACTCGAGATCATTCTCGAACTTGACCTACCAAGTCAGGGATAATACAGGGGTTCCATTTGACCCTTGAGTTGACCCTTTGACTCCCGGATTTTCCAAAAGGCCATATTTTGACCCTTAGGATTCTGGCTGAAGGGTAATTTTTTCTCTAAATTATAGGTGTTTTGGCTATAATATAGTAAAATACCATCAATAATGATCAAAATGACCGTTGAGATTCAGCACCTAGTGGAACCCCTGTAATACTAGCAAGCAAGTTTTGCAATTTCTTGCACAAAAAATCGTATGACTCTCATCTCATCCATTTCTCATTAAAAATTGAAATTCTCTCACCAAATATTTACAAATGGGAGCAAATAACAGTAAAACCTCAATAATAAGACCACCCTTGGGGCTCTTGAAATCTGGTCTTCATATTGAGGTGGTCATGATATTGAGGTTGAATAAAGAGCAAAACAGTGAAAATGGAATTGAAAATTGAGTTCTTAATTTTGAGGTGGTCTTATTATTGAGGTAGACATTAAGAGAGGTTTGACTGTAATGGGGTTTAACTCTAGTTTTTCAAAAACGATGTCGCTTATTATGTCCATTATTGACCAAACCAGGGTGATCCCGAGTTTCTTCCCAGCTCTGAAATGTTCCAGCTACATCAAACAACTGACCATTCCTGATATTCTTTGAAATCATTATACAGTTACGTCACTAATTAACAAATTTAATGACTAACGACCTAGTGTGCACAATCACACCAGAATGAAAAATGCCATCATGTTCTTTCCATGAACAATAATTTCTGTACTGCGTATATATCTTCCATTTCACCCGGCTCTTACTCAGTGAATTAATTGGAATAATTAACAAGGGCTAAGATAAGAGAGACGATCATTTTTGTGTAGCAGTATAAATGTATACGTAAGTACTGAGGGATACAACTTTGTTATGGAGATTTTTTGTCAGAGCTCTTACAGCCTAGTCAAGACGGTCATACCACAACCGCTCCCTTAAAGCATACCATCTATGTACATTACTATTTATGACTTGTAACTTTCATTTTGAAACTGTTTAAGAACTTTTATTGAACCATAAAATACATTATAGTTCATGAAATGGATATGATTGCTCTGGCAAATGTTCATGGTCATTTCAAGGACTTAGCAGTATTCTTTAATTGTTCATGAACTGTTCATGAACAAAATTCAAAGAAGGTTCATGTCCAAAAGTTCATGAACACAAATGAAGAACTATTCTTGAAGTTTTTGAAAAGTTCATGAATTCATGAACTGCAGTTCACTGTGGTAACGCCGTTAAAAACACAACTATATCACTTTAGCCTTTATAATGTTCCATGCATTAAAACCGTTTTATTGTTACAAATCTTTCAAAATGAAATTAAACTATGGCCCTAATATTCGTATTTAAAAACTGATTAAATTTAGGAAGTTGTGTTTGAAAATAAAAGTATAATTATTTCTTTATAATGTCACCGTGCTGACGCGGACAATATTTAGTGGCGTTATTAATGGCATGGAGTATATGAGTAGATTTTGCTTGAATTATGAAGTAACACTAAGACACTCACATACAATGCTTGGTTTAAAGAAGTTCAAAACAAAGTTTCATCTTTGTGTATTCAATTACTAACACACTTAATTAACTGTTCTAATTTAACACCTCCATGGAGATGAAGTAAACAGTTTTCTGGTTACTGTCACCAGGTAGATAAATTCACAATAAACAACTGAGTTAATTAATGATAAGGTGAATCAAGATAGTGTATCTGCCATAACATTAAGTGACATTATAAATGTTTAACTGTCACTGAAAAACAATGGAATGTGAATTGTTACAAATATGACCCTATTTTGTCGACTCGTTTTCACAGATTTAAGTGGTTTCATAGTCCAGCTAACACCTTTTATGTTTTCATATATTTACAATAAACTTAATTATCAAATAAATTCCAGTACATATGACAGTCAGTTGACCATGTACCAGTGTTGCTTGCTTATAAAAAAATAACTTTTCAGCTCTTGCTGGTGTTTTGTATTTACTGGAGGTCATGGAAGAGTCAGAGAGGCTCACATACATATGGCGTACGATTAGGGTCTTTAATGCACGACCCAGCATTATGCTAAAACTTTCAGCATGATGCTGAAAGTTTTAGCATGATACAGGGTCGTGCAAAATCATTTTTCAGCATCATGCTAAATGTTTCAGCATGATGCTGAAAGTTTCAGCATGATGCTGAAAGTAAAGTGTTTAGCATGATGCTGAAAGTTTTAGCATGATGCTGAAAGTTTTTTAGCATGATGCTGAAAGTTTCAGCATGATGCTGAAAGTTTTTAGCATGATGCTGAAAGTTTTTTAGCATGATGCTGAAAGTTTCAGCATGATGCTGAAAGATTTTAGCATGATGCTGAAAGTTTTTAGCATGATGCTGAAAGTTTCAGCATGATGCTGAAAGTAAAGTGTTTAGCATGATGCTGAAAGTTTTAGCATGATGCTGAAAGTTTTTTAGCATGATGCTGAAAGTTTCAGCATGATGCTGAAAGATTTTAGCATGATGCTGAAAGTTTTTAGCATGATGCTGAAAGTTTTTAGCATGATGCTGAAAGTTTCAGCATGATGCTGAAAGTTTTTAGCATGATGCTGAAAGTTTTTTAGCATGATGCTGAAAGTTTCAGCATGATGCTGAAAGATTTTAGCATGATGCTGAAAGTTTTTAGCATGATGCTGAAAGTTTTTAGCATGATGCTGAAAGTTTCAGCATGATGCTGAATGATCATCTACGTACGGAAGGGTCTAAACTCAGTTTTTAGCATGATGCTGAAACATTTAGCATGATGCTGAAAAATGATTTTGCACGACCCTGCATCATTCTAAAACTTTCAGCATCATGCTAAAAACTTTCAGCATCATGCTGAAACTTTCAGCATCATGCTAAAAACTTTCAGCATCATGCTAAAAACTTTCAGCATCATGCTGAAACATTTAGCATGATGCTGGGTCGTGCATTAAAGACCCTAATCGTACGCCATACTCACAACCATCTCTGTAATGCTGGTAGATAAAAATAGATCACACTTAAACTTGATGTTGACAAGTTTTCATTCTTGATCAAAGAGATTCAGTCAGAGAAGAAAATGAACAAAGAAATGGGAAATAAATGACATTTTTTTTAAAAATGTACGCTTTTTGGCGAGGGGAAACAGTCGATATTTGGCAGTAAAATTAACAACAAAAATCACAGAGACATAACCTTCCAAACCCAGGAATCGACATTATGATATATACTAGGGCTGTCATGGATTCAAATTTTGCAAATCAACAATATTGATATATCAAAAGACAATATTGATATTGATTGTATCAATGACAGCCCTGTTGCTACAATAAAACGATAATAAACACTTGCAACAAACCTCAAGTACAGGACCAGCTCCCAGGATAGTTTGTTCCACACCACTCCCGTGTAATCCTTTATGACTTAGAGCTGTTAAATGATGGAGCAACAAGTTCGTACTTTCTGTTTTTCCACTCCCTGATTCCCCAGATATGACTATACACTGATTTTTCTTGGTCCGCAACATAGTGTAAAAGGCAGCATCTGCTATTGCAAATATATGTGGTGGCAAATCACCCAAACGTTTGTTCTGGTACATTTTAACGTATTTAGGATTGTAAATAGGGAAAAATTTGAATGGATTTAAAGCAATAAGTATGGAACCTACATATGTGTATATATGAGAACTGTTGAATCTAGATTTGATGTTTTCTAATAAAGTTTTCTCATTGAGATCAGGCAGATTGCATAGATCTTCATATTCTTTATTGCTCGTCGGTTGTTTTAAGAATGCTGTCAAGAAATTATCTACGGGATTAGGGTCTGAATATTCCATCCACGCGGATGTTCGATTGGAATTTTCCGGATTCTTCTTTCGAATATAGAATCTGTATCCAGTGTGTAGTCCATGACCCAGATCATATTCCTGGCTGACTATTTTAGGCCACAGAAGTTGAACGCGTACTGGATTCTCCTGGAGCTCCAGACGTCTTTCTTTGCACAGTTGACCTGATGTGCTCAGTACTTCTGCAAGTTCATATCGATCAGGATCTGAAAGTTTTAACTTGGCAGCTGCCACCCGTACGACTTCATCCGCAGTCGTGACTTTTTCAGCTTCCACCGAGACATATTCCAGTTCAGGACTGAGTGGACCAGTATAGATTCTCACCATATAGGTCTCCATGCTCATCCGTCTTACTATGGATGTAGTGCCCCGCACCGGCCTGGCTGGTAATGAGCTCAGCGCCATCATCACAAACTATATGCTATGTGATACACGTAGCAATAAGAATTCTACACAAATCCAACCTTTTCCACTTCTTACAGACATTTTCTAATCCACTTTCATATCCGGAAAAATCACAAATATTTTACTATAATATCATCCAATCTATTTGGCAGAGACAATGATGCAGGTAGTAATCCTCACCACTAATTTGACCTTCACATTCAAGCTAGAGTGACCTCTAACACAGGTTGCGATCTTCACATTTGACACTAAGATCAGTAGAGAAGATACGTTTGTCCAAGACTAAACTTTTATCAGCTGACCTTTTATACAGATTGTGACCTTCACCTTTGACCTTTGGCACTTAGATAAGAAAAGAAGATCTGTTCATCTAAGATTAAACCCTCTACGCACAAGAAGCAACATACTGTTCATATCTTTCTTCTTATTTCAATCTTCTTATTATCCTGAAAATAGAAAAACAATAAATAAACATGTTTATCAAGAAGTTTCTTGTTACCGAAGGTTTGATTACAATTCATTCCAGTCCAATCATTTTGAGAGGTAAACAAACTCCAGAAGGCACTGCCTAATGTATTCATCAATCTGGTAAGAAACAGACAATTATTTTTCCAGAATTGCAAATGAGATATGCTGAAGCAATGAGTAGAAAACATTTTTAATCATCAATTAAAAAGCAAGTGGATTCATAAACAGCAGATCAGTGTCTCATACATAACCAAAATATTTCCAAAAAGATCATCAGAGAAAGACCGAATCTTCGCTAACTCTCTCTCTATGTTATTACTGAACAATCTAATGAATACATTTTACCCGACCAAAGTAACCCTAATAAAGGCTATAAACTCATCCATTTTTTATTTTATAATTTGATTTATTTTTGAATTATTATCAGATTTATTTTCTATTTATTTGTATTAAAGCATACACACAATAAACAAGAAATATCTTTAAAAAAGATAAACGTCGTAGATAGAATGATGTTTAAACAATTGCCCTGTTTCAGAACTCTGATTTCGCCAGAGGGTCACACTATGGAAAAGAGAATTATCTTTTCAAGACACCCCGTTTGGTGCCTCTCCACTTAAAATATGAACCAATCAAATCGTCTAATTTGTTTCATATTTAAACATTGCACTTCATATACAATATTTGATAGGTCTAAAATGTAGGTCAAAAGCAATATTATACAGCTACGCCAACAGTTGGTACTACAAAATGACACCAAGTTCAAATACCGTAGTTGCATTTTTAATGGCGTCAAGTATATAATACAAGTACTATATTTAATACAGAGCTATACATTACTAAACCTTTACTCAGACAGTAGAACTCCTGAATGCCCAATCTTGCGGACACGATACAACCAAACGGAAAACCAAACAATACTTTCCACGTTACCTTTGCTTACTGAGATCTACCAATTAATCAAATGCCACATGGATATATGCTTTTGTTCTAATTGGGAAAGGAGAATCGGAATTATGTTGCAGGTTTTTCATTTCAAGCGTTGCTTATCGCTTGCAGACATAATTATATAGGCAACTGTTTCAACAAATTGAAGCAGTTTTTGTTACTTCAAAATGGTACAAGTAAATAAGTGACAAGATATCATATCAAAAGACAGGTACAAATAAAGTGTACTACTTCATGTAAATAATGTAGCCATTAAACAATAATGCCCGTATGGCTTGTGTTTGCTGCCGTACCATAATTTATGGAAGTGGGGAATTACCCTAGCACTATTATTTTAATTCTATCCAAAATATCCCGAGCCTCAGTTCAGGACTAAATGAATGTATGAGTTGATATCAATATTATGCTGTACTCATAACTGTTTTATTTGTATAAAATATGATTCTGTAGCAATAAGCAGAGGAAGTAAATGTTATACTTTGTGAGTTTTACGTCACTTTTCAATACTATTTCTATCATGTAAGTCTGTAAGCAGGGGTGTCAGGAGCCAGGAGCCGCTATCACCCAGTAACTTAAGCATCATCTTCCAGCTACTTTTCTTGTATGAATGATCATAATGAAGGGGAGTACCCCCCCCCCCAGTCCCCTGTATACTATTGGTGATTTCCTTCTACTCAAAGAATTAGAGACACCTCTGCCATAAGTTGACCTACCCTGAGTGTTCTTGGGTTACCAACCAGTACTAACATGGTCTGCAAGCAACTGACAACGGAGGTGGTGGACTTCTGACTTTGGGTGTATTATATCAGTCAAATGCTCACAGAGAGCATTATTTGAAACCTCACACGAGGGCACGAACCTACAAACTCATTAGCAACCAAGGTTAGTGCTCTACTGACTGAGCTAACCCGACGGTGCAGTGGAAGCTGGGTACATCGTCGAAAGCACTTTTTCCCCCGGGGTGCCTCACACATATTTTAAGGAGTAGGTAGATAGTTAAAGACAATGCAAATATCCAGACTATTCTAATTAAACATAAAGGACATATATCATAACATGATCAAAACATTAACATATATCTCATCCAGCCAAAAATATAACATCAAAAGAAATTGAAATTTTGTTAGATAAACTGATAGAGAGCTGGTTTCCATGATCACACCGAGACCTGAGACTCCATATGGTGCCCAGTTCTTCCATTAGGAGATTTCACTAAAATAATCTGTTCCAAGAAACAGTAGCAGACTCAAGCTGGTGTGAACAGAATGAAAATTAATGTTTAATTATACAACAGAATCCAGTCAAGCCCTTTATTGAATTATCCAAGAACAACATGTAGCAGCATGGGCAAGATCACTGGACTGCTGAGAGAAATGTAAAACTAATTAAATTGTAATTAAAGAGTTTTCAACAGAAGAATTTGCAAAGGGGCCACCCATTTCCATTTCTTAAAGTTCATTTTGAGTACAGACCAATAAAGTTCTCCAAGCTTACTAAAGATCAAGCAAAACCTAATGCAATAAATCATACAGCATGAACAATTATTGCATTGATGCCAAATTTAAGCTTTCAATAACACTGATATTCATACATTCCGTAATAAGAGATACAATTTAATTAGCAACATATAACCTGGGTAATAATAATTTGATATACCAATAAATTTAAATCAATTACAAATTATGAAAGTACTATTGCTTATTACAATAAGTTGAATATTCACATAAATGCTAGAATAAGCATCCCGGAAAAACTCAACACACTCAGCGCACTTAGTTCCTTTAATACACTACATTAGTATAAATTTAGGATAATTACTACACTATATTGGTAATTTAGGATAATTACTGCACTATATTGGTAGTTTAGGATAATGACTACACTAAATTGGTAATTTAGGATAAGTGCTGCACTATATTGGTAATTTAGGATAATGACTACACTATATTGGTAATATAGGATAATTAATAGACTACATTAGTAATTTAGGATAATAACAGTCATTTTTTCTTGTACTTGTACAAATTATCTAGGGCTGCAACGATTGACCATAGTTTGATTATTTTTTTTCTAAAGGCTCAGTACTGTTGTCAGAATATTTAGTTTGTTACGCCATATGACATTTTTATTCCAAAAGCAATTTTCTAGTCATAGAACTATACTCATTATCTTTTAGTTACACAGCTATTGGAACTGTTTACTTTTATTACAGGACATGAAAATCTATTTTTAGTCATTGCTCTATTTTATTTGACATAATTATATATATTATATTATAACACATTATTCTATTTCTATTAACCGAGTCAAATATTCAGACGGGTCATAACAAGTCATTATACAATCAGTTACTGAGAATGTTATGTATTTCATATGTAACGGCAAATACCACACTTCATCATAGTGTATGCTTGGGTATGTATGGGCCCGATGACCGTATAACAAGATCGAGCGCGACATGTTGACACACACACTCAGCAGGTTACACGGTCCATGGTACTAATACCACACTTCATCATAGTGTATGCTTGGATATGTATGGCCTGATGACGGTATAACAAGATGGAGCGCGGCATGTTGACACAGACACTCGTCGGCGGGTTACATGGTCCATGGTACTAATACCACACTCCATCTTAGTGTATGCTTGGATATGTATGGCCCGATGACGACAGGATGTTTTGCCTCAAACTGATTTTTATGCATCATCTCTAGATACAACTTGACAGAACTCAAACATATCACCCAATTTTTTCAACAAGTTTGTATAGTATCAAAGCTCGTAAGATGAAGGCATTTTTAAGTGCCAGAGACCCCCCTACCCCGAGCTTTCTGCGATGTTTCTGCACAGATGGAAACCAATATGAGCAATCAATCATAGCGTTTCTGCTATCTATCCACAGACTGTTCAGTCAAAAACAGAAGATGAAAAGCCGGCACCTTTCCCTTGTTTATACTATACAGAGACAGTAGATGGTTATAATCATGAGGTTATACACAGAACACGCACAAAACATTTCTATGAGGTTATAACTGCGGCTAATTCTGGAATAAAATACAATAAAGCATTCCATTTATAGCTCTCTGGTACTATTATCATGTAATTTTTGGCTCGTAAACGTATCATCTTAGAATAATGTTCAGTTGCATGCTTAAAATTATCTTTTAATTATTAATATACAAAGTTTAACAGTAAGATCTTCGGTTCCAAGCCATTCATAAATGTACAGGTATATTGATGTCTCTTGATGCATAACTAGGAGAAGTACTAGGGCTACCTACTTACACGAACTGAAAGTAGCAGGATACTTCCCCCCAAGAATCAAAGGTGGAATCCAAGTGACACACAGATGCTAATAGATAGTTCCCATTTAACAATATTTACCTCCCTTGTTCTGAATAGTGAGACATATTGATAGGCAAATTTCCTTTAAGTTTATAGGGAATATAATGTGAAGGACGATAAATAAAATAACTTAAGCTATGTTTGAATAACTTATTCATTATGATCATGTGGGCAGTTGGCTCAGAAAGTTGAAGAAAAAGAGGTTGTCACATTTAAATTCTCTAGGTATTTCTCAATTATGACATATTAGTGAATTACTCCTATAAGTGCTTATCAGTTTTGCCTATGGAAATGGCTGATGATTAAGAACAAGGGAGGTAAATATTGTAGATGTAGGAACTATCTATACAACTTATAATTACAGTAATGATTAATATAAGATTTAATAACTCATTTCAAAATCAAAGTAAATTAAATAAGTTAAGACTTACACGGGAAAACACAAATACAACTGCATACATCCTCAATTATAATGACCAGCAGCAACACACCACATAGCAATAACGAATCTTATT
This sequence comes from Mactromeris polynyma, assembly GCA_032209605.1. Taxonomy (NCBI): domain Eukaryota; kingdom Metazoa; phylum Mollusca; class Bivalvia; order Venerida; family Mactridae; genus Mactromeris; species Mactromeris polynyma. Next base: position 3,247,973 of record JASFXZ010000034.1, on the reverse strand, counting down.
TATTGCAACAATATAAACATATACTATCTAAAACATATAAAATGTAAATAAGGGAAATCCCAGTATACAGCAAAAACTGCACAAGGAGGAAGTATTGAGTACTTTAATAAGGATGTAAATGTCTGACTTCCATATTAAGAGATGGTGCAAAACAGCTGTAGCTACCTCATGATAGAAACTGATTTGCAACAGTTTTGCCCTTAACCCTATTCCTAAGATTTATAAAAATAAATTCACCACCTAAAATTTATCGCATATGTGATTAAAGTTGCTTAACTGGAGAAATTCGGTCATACTTCAACTATTGTTGATATTTATTTGTTAAGTGTGAATAAATTGTCGTTACAGGCAGGAAGATCCTATTTTCAGAAAATTGTGTGGGGATTTCGTGAATGTTTACCACACATAGGTAATTAATAAAGTAATGAATATTAATTATCATCATAAACCAATCATTTATAAGTTCAAAGCATAGTGTATAAATTGTATAAGCAAGAGCTACTGTAGACATATGCCACACAACTGTTCAAGGAACATAGGTATACACAAGTACAGACAACATTTTCTTTAATCTAGAGACCCCAAATAATGTAGGCGGTCATCTACTGAACACCCAATGAAGTTTGACGGCTACAGGCCCAATGTCTATCAAATTATTGATCCAAAACTGTTTAGGCAATGTTGACCTTGACCTTCGACAAACAGACCCTAAGGGGCCAATGAGGTTCGGTTACTGAAGCCCTGAGAGTGCTCCCATCAATTAAATATTCAAAACCAAATTAAATCAAATTATAATTCATATATTACATATTATAATATCTAAAATGATTTAGTTATAGAACTATACAACCAAAGTCCAATGACTCCAACACAAAGCAGTCTTCACTTCAAGTATCAGACTCCAACACAAAGCAGAGTCTTCACTTAAAGTATCAGACTCCAACACAAAGCAGAGTCTTCACTTAAAGTATCAGACTCCAACACAAAGCAGAGTCTTCACTTAAAGTATCAGACTCCAACACAAAGCAGAGTCTTCACTTCAAGTATCAGACTCCAACACAAAGCAGAGTCTTCACTTCAAGTATCAGACTCCAACACAAAGCAGAGTCTTCACTTAAAGTATCAGACTCCAACACAAAGCAGAGTCTTCACTTCAAGTATCAGACTCCAACACAAAGCAGTCTTCACTTAAAGTATCAGACTCCAACACAAAGCAGAGTCTTCACTTAAAGTATCAGACTCCAACACAAAGCAGAGTCTTCACTTAAAGTATCAGACTCCAACACAAAGCAGAGTCTTCACTTAAAGTATCAGACTCCAACACAAAGCAGAGTCTTCACTTAAAGTATCAGACTCCAACACAAAGCAGAGTCTTCACTTAAAGTATCAGACTCCAACACAAAGCAGAGTCTTCACTTAAAGTATCAGACTCCAACACAAAGCAGAGTCTTCACTTAAAGTATCAGACTCCAACACAAAGCAGTCTTCACTTAAAGTATCAGACTCCAACACAAAGCAGTCTTCACTTAAAGTATCAGACTCCAACACAAAGCAGAGTCTTCACTTAAAGTATCAGACTCCAACACAAAGCAGTCTTCACTTAAAGTATCAGACTCCAACACAAAGCAGAGTCTTCACTTAAAGTATCAGACTCCAACACAAAGCAGAGTCTTCACTTCAAGTATCAGACTCCAACACAAAGCAGAGTCTTCACTTAAAGTATCAGACTCCAACACAAAGCAGTCTTCACTTAAAGTATCAGACTCCAACACAAAGCAGAGTCTTCACTTCAAGTATCAGACTCCAACACAAAGCAGAGTCTTCACTTCAAGTATCAGACTCCAACACAAAGCAGAGTCTTCACTTAAAGTATCAGACTCCAACACAAAGCAGAGTCTTCACTTAAAGTATCAGACTCCAACACAAAGCAGAGTCTTCACTTAAAGTATCAGACTCCAACACAAAGCAGTCTTCACTTCAAGTATCAGACTCCAACACAAAGCAGTCTTCACTTAAAGTATCAGACTCCAACACAAAGCAGAGTCTTCACTTCAAGTATCAGACTCCAACACAAAGCAGAGTCTTCACTTAAAGTATCAGACTCCAACACAAAGCAGTCTTCACTTCAAGTATCAGACTCCAACACAAAGCAGAGTCTTCACTTAAAGTATCAGACTCCAACACAAAGCAGAGTCTTCACTTAAAGTATCAGACTCCAACACAAAGCAGTCTTCACTTAAAGTATCAGACTCCAACACAAAGCAGTCTTCACTTCAAGTATCAGACTCCAACACAAAGCAGAGTCTTCACTTAAAGTATCAGACTCCAACACAAAGCAGTCTTCACTTCAAGTATCAGACTCCAACACAAAGCAGAGTCTTCACTTCAAGTATCAGCAACTATCTCTACATCAAGTAATAGGGTTTTTGCAAAAGTGACACAAAATATTTCACAACAAGAACGAGATCATTCATACATAGAACTAGAAGCTGATCTCTCCAAGATAATTTATATTTCCTAGCAAAAATAATCCCAACTTTCATGAACAATCTAACAAAATTGATCAAGGTGAGATTATTATTTTTGTTTTGCTACTTTCAAAGCTATTAAACTTAAAAGACAAACAAATCAAAAATACAAATGCAAGATAATTTACATATTTTAGAGCCCAAAAAATCAGAAAGAGTTACACGTAGATAAAAAACATGCAAAGTTTGATCAATACAATTTGAAGTTCACCTTAGTTCTGTTTAACAAGAATATATTCCTTTTAAATTTCACACACAATCAAACAGGCACAAAACAGATTGCTCATCATAATGAATCTGATCGGTTAGCTATCCAGAACAGTAGTATAGAAACCTAATCAAACACAATCCAGCTATCATCTATACAGATAATGAATTATTGAATTATTATTATCTGAATCAACAAGCCACATTCCAAAGTTTGCCAACCAGCCACAGACTAACCATGTTTGACATATCTGACAGGTACTACCATCTTCCCTTCTCTCTGCACATCTATCTATATCTATAATTTCACGACTCATCATTCATCAACACACAAAAATCAAAGTACTAATAGCACAAACATGATTTATACATAGGTACATTTACAACATGAGGAAGATCATGTACTTAGTCTTTCATCTCAACACAAGGATGCTACCAACCAACATAAGAGAATGTAAAATAAGTCTAATCATAGAATAAACCATATTAAGTTTTTTCTCCATAGTTCTTTTTTGGTAGTTCTAGCAACCCCTGTGCGCTTTCGGGTGGAACCATCAAACAAGAGGGCCATGATGACCCTATATTGCTCACCTGAGTACATTGCCATGTTGACTTCAAATGAGAGCATGAGGATTTTCAAGGATTTGTTGATTCCTTGTGACCTACTTTTTGACCTCACATGACCTTATAAAATACAAATGAGAAACATAGATGCAAGACTGCTACCCCCTGTGAAATGAACTGTTACAGTTCATGAATTATTCATGAAATATTCATGCATAGTTCATGTTCACAATTCATGAACAATTCATGAAACTCCTTGAAGTTAAAATGAGACTAATTCATGAAATGTTCATGATATTATTAGTTCATGAATTGGATATGATTCATGAACAGTACATGAACAGTCCATGAAGTACAATCAAGAATCTTTAATGCACATTTCATTGCCAAACATTCTTGAACTGTTCATGAACTATTCAACAACCCAGTATTTTATGTTCAGTTCATTACCAGTTCATGAACACAGAATTCATGAACAGTTCATGGACTTTTTCCTATACAACTTCATAGTCTCATTTTAACTTCATGTTCTGGACATGAATCGTTCAAGGTGCCTATTACTTGAACAGTTCATGAACTATTCAGGGTAAGCCATCATTGGTTAAAGTTTTGTATGTTTGTATACAATACCATGGTTGAAGTGTTCTGTCCTTTCCCTTCTATATATATGGTAACTAAACACAATTAAAATAGATTTCTAAATTGTATAATGTTTGTTAAATTTAATTTCACAGCAGTTGCAAGTTACTATATTCTAGGCAGACTATCACTATATATTTTTTTAATGGTGTTTTTATTGGAAAAAATAATAAAAATATGTAATTATTGATAAAGGGAGGTAATTTACTAAAATAATTCAAAATATTAACAAAATGTTGGTTTAACTCTTGGAAGTGACATAATATTGCAACAGTGTCATTTTTTTATGTTTTGCAATGAACTTCATTTGCCATAAATAAATAATACTTTTGAAAGAAATAACAAAATTGCAAATTCCAATTTCATCATGAGTAAATAATGTAAAATTTATGCAGCATTCTTGAACAGTCCATGACAAGTTAACTCAACAGAAATCCACAAAATCTATCAGTGGCTGTGCAAGGAACATGGTTTAACTCTATGTATAGCTATCAAGTACACCATACATTGCTAAGTACTGAGGGATATATACATGTACAACTTTGTTATGGAGATTTTTTGTCAGAGCTCTTACAGCCTAGTCAAGATGGTCATACCACAATGGCTCTTTAAAGCAAACCATCCATGTACATTACTATTTATGACTTGTAACTTTCATTTTACATTAAAATAGACACAGATTTGGTAAACTGAATAATTTTGAAAATGTCATTATGAAACTGTTTAAGAACTTTTATTGAACCATTAAATACATTATAGTTCATGAAATGGATATGATTGCACTGGCAAATGTTCATGGTCATTTCAAGGACTTTGCAGTATTCTTTAATTGTTCATGAACTGCAGTATTCTTTAATTGTTCATGAACTGTTCATGAACATAATTCAAGGACGGTTCATGTCCAAAAGTTCATGAACACAAATGAAGAACTGTTGAAGACCAGTTCATGAACTGTTCATGAAAGTTTTGAAAAGTTCATGATTTCATGAACTGCATTTCACCGGGGACAAGCCAAAGGGAATGAACTTTGAACTCCAGCTCCCTGTGAGCAATGGAGCCGAATCATTTGAAAAGACTTGAGAGAGATCCATACCAGGATGAAGCAGTCCAAGAATGGTGAACATCTTTCCAGTGGGTCAAGAAAATAGGCTGTTCATTTTTTTCTGTTTTTAGCTCCGACAGCGTCTACATACATCGGAGTATGATGGTCAGATGCACGGTATAGTCTTGATAAATATCGTAACTGAAAATGACATTCTACCATTATATTTACCATTACTGTGAGTCAGACCTCTTTCCTTCAAGGTCCGAAATTTCATTTTGAATAATACATAGTTTCGAAAAACCCATTTCAATTTGACGTGCCTAAGAAGATACATTGTGACTGATATTTATTTCGGATGATACCAAGTATTTGGATTAAAGGTTTTCCAATAATCAAGGTACGACTGTATATAAAAACATGTCTGCCTGCCTTGAAATTGTCATAAAGCTTGCTCTGTCCTAAACTTCAATTTAAAAGATTTTTCCACATTTTCGTTGTACAATTGTTTAACAGTTTAACTACTTCACATACCAACATACTGGCTATGGGCATAATACAGCCAGAGCAAAATACATCACTGCACTTACAATACAATAATGACTTATTCATAAGAACAAAACAAAACAATTACTTCAAAACGTTAATTACACATTCCAAGTACATTTCATGCAGATTATAGGGAAGCCAACATTACCATAGTAACAAGCAATATAAGGAAGTGAATCATCACGATAAAATAAGGAACAGACTTAAGTGACTAATTTCCAGTAGATTGATCTTATTACTTAGATATATCATTCTTACAGTCTATAACTAAAGATATGACATGAATGTCCCTGAAGTAAATGAATGTCCCTGTAGTAAATGAATGTCCCTGTAGTAAATGAATGTCCCTGAAGTAAATGAATGTCCCTGTAGTAAATGAATGCCCCTGAAGTAAATGAATGCCCCTGAAGTAAATGAATGTCCCTGTAGTAAATGAATGTCCCTGTAGTAAATGAATGTCCCTGTAGTAAATGAATGTCCCTGTAGTAAATGAATGTCCCTGTAGTAAATGAATGCCCCTGAAGTAAATGAATGTCCCTGAAGTTAATGAATGTCCCTGAAGTAAATGAATGTCCCTGTAGTAAATGAATGAATGTCCCTGTAGTAAATGAATGTCCCTGAAGTAAATGAATGTCCCTGTAGTAAATGAATGTCCCTGAAGTAAATGAATGTCCCTGTAGTAAATGAATGTCCCTGAAGTAAATGAATGTCCCTGAAGTAAATGAATGTCCCTGTAGTAAATGAATGTCCCTGTAGTAAATGAATGTCCCAGTAGTAATTGAATGTCCCTGAAGTAAATGAATGTCCCTGACCGTTCATTGTGCATAACACACCTTTTAAACATGCTGAACATTTATGTTAAGTTTCATTGGTATCCCTTCAAATCTTTATTGCAGAGACACTAAGTAATACTTACTTTAAACAATCTGATGGGGGGGATAAACAATATGAAAACCTCTCCAGCACTGCAAGTTTACTGAATAAACATTAGATTTTAATCCACTAGTATTTTCAATAGTGAATTTAAGTCCTAATACTATAATTGCAATATTTATAATTCAAATTTATTTGTATAAGAAATTAAAAGTAACCATTCACCTTATTTCATGTGTGTGATATATATCCAACAGTGTATGGTGTTTACGATATCAATAAACAGACACAAAGACAAACATTAAACACAGATAAAATTACTCAACTAGAACAATTCAGTTTAATCATGTTTATATCAAATAATTTGTACATTTACACCTGGATGAAATGGTTCAATAATTTGTTTATGTCACTATACAGCGGTCTTCCTGGTCATAGCTTATCCTTTCACTAGGAAAATAAATTGGTGCTTACCCTCAATTTCTGAAATTTAAAGTGAAATGGGTTTTTTGCTGAAATGGGTACAGGAATACCAACCCCTTTGGATTTTGCTATATGTGTCTGACCGTCTATATGGCAGGTAAACAGGAGTTTCACTTTACTTCTTACACCTTTCCGGCCAAGGTCAAACCGGCTTAGACATACATTAATCCTCATACAGTTCATTGCATCGGTAAACAAAACAAGCAAATGTATCAGATATTATGTCTGCTTGTTCGAAAATTGTATTTTTTTAGTTAAAACAGTATTTTTCTAGGTTTTTTTGGCCAAAAGGCGGAAATTGAACTTGAATGGGGGGAAAGGATCTGGGTCGATATTCAGCCCAGTAATAAAGGATTGAGGACCCTGGTAAACATTCAGTCAGTCTAGCAAAAAAATGGAAATAATACAATACACCAAAGGAAGGTTTTTTGGCTGGGTCAAGTAAGGCTTTACTTGGCAAACTCAGCAGTCCATAACCAGTCTTGTAACAGTTCCTTCAATAATAATATATATCAACATCCTATATGTCCCTCACCTAAAGACCACCTTAATAATAAGACCACCTCAAAATTAAGAACACAATTTACAAAACCATTTTCCCTGTTTTACTCTTATACAACATCAATATTAAGACCACCTAAATAAGACAACCAGTTTTCAAGAGTCCCAAAAGTGGTCTTATTATTGAGGTTGTACTGTACTTTGTTGCCAATAACCTGGAATAACTCATATGTATATATTAATCCCGATGTCTTCTAATTATGTTAACGTGAATGAAAGTTTAACTGAGTCAGCATTCAGTATCTATAAATACAAAAGATCATGAACAGGTCATTAAGAGTTAATACTGCCCTATCTCCTATTTTATAGACTTGAAGGTGAGGTAATCTCTCTCAATGGAGCCCTCAATATTTACACTGCTGACCTAATATAATATATACTGATAGGAATGTGAGGGTAAATATAAACAATTATCTGAGACAATACATCTGGCTATCATAGGTGTGACCAGTTTACATAACTAAAATATCACATACGTCTACAGTAAAACCTCAATTAAAGACCAACTCAATAATAAGACCACTTCAATAAGACGACCAGTTTTCAAGGGTCCCAAGGGTGGTCTTATCATCGAGGTTTTACTATACCTAGGTTTACTAAATACATAGAGCAACCTCTCAAGCCTGACCCTTTCTTTAACAACAACCTCTCTTCAAGAATGTCATCAATTTTCCTGAGTAAAGTTTTTCAGCTCACATCACCCTTCACAGCAACAACCTCTCAACAAAATCCAAACTTTGCAACCCAAAGGATGTTGTTCTGAACAGGTTACATTGTACATATACAGTAAAACCTCAATCATGTGACCACCCATGGGACTCTTGAAAACTGGTCTGATTATAGAGGTGGTCTTATTATAGAGGTGGTCTTATTATTGAGAACGAATAAAGAGCTAACAAGTGAAAATGGACTTGAAAATTGCATTGCTAATTTTGAGGTGGTCTTATTATTGTGGTGGTCTTTAAGTGAGGTTTTACTGTACATATGTTAGCTTATTAATTTTATTAGTGATAGAGGTGAAGTGGTCAAGGGGTAGAGCGGCCGACTCCAATCATAAAAGTCCAGAATGTGTAGCCCCCCCCTCAGAGTGTTGTTTGATCATTCTTTTAAAACAAGAGGCCCTTGATAGCTTGACAATCTACTAGCTACAATGTGCACAGGGACCTTTTCAAAATGATTCCCTATATAAGTCAAAGGTGACCCCAGGGCAAGGCGGGTTTTGACCAATTAAAAATGCTACATTCTAAATATCAAAACCCTGTCACATAAGCACATGTTATCATAACTTGTTTATAAGTTTAAACTGAAAAAGTATAAAACTTGAAATTTAAATAAGGTCTACATAATTAATGAGAATTTAGATAATCTTTGTTCGCCCAAAATGCTTGATTACTAGCCACAGACACAGCTCAAGTATTTAGAGGGCTGTATATACTTGATCCAAACCACAAAAGAAGAGCTATAACCACAGTTATGTGGTCATGAGTAATTGAGTCACTGAGTATACAGCCCTTCCTCTCTCAATTAATGCCTCAATTACCCCTGACAGGTGTCTTCTGGTGTTGGGAGTTTTACACTGTTTTTCAACAGTATTTGTACAGTGGTTGGATGACCCAGTGTGCCCGTGTTACATAAACCAAGACTATCCTGCTTTCCCAAATGAATTAGAGCATGAGCTAGGACAAACAACTGTCTATGTATTACAGTAAAACCTCACTTAAAGACCACCACAATAATAAGACCACCTCACAATTAAGAACACAATTTTCAAGTCCATTTACCCTATTTTGCTCTTTATTGAACCTCAATACTAAAAACCACCCCAATAATAAGACCAGGTTTCGAAGGTCCCAAGGGAGGTCATGTTATTGAGGTTTTACTGTATAGATCTACCCTCTAATTATCATAGAGAAATGTACAGGTACGTCGGTTAGTCGCACCCCAGTCTCTCCCCTGTAACATCCATGGGGCAGAAAAGCGCTCTAACCAGATGTTCCACAAGGTGCTGAATCTCAAAAGGGTCATTTTGATAATTATTGACCAGATTTTATGGTTTTATATCCAAAATACCTATAATTCAGTCAGATTCTTAAGGGTCATAAATGTTCACTTTCAAGATTACAGGGTGTAATAGCATTTATTAAATAACTATTAATTATTAGCCCTTAAACACAGCATTTGCCTCGTCCAATAATACAAAGGCCTCCTCTATAACAGTGCCAATATCTATATCACTTTTCGGCCCGGGGCCGCTAACTGATATTGATATTGGCCCGCATTTTAAAGAATTTGATTGGCTAATTAAACAGGGCCAAAAAATGATATAGATTTGCAGCTGGAAATTCGGAAACGGCAGCCATTTTATTTTAAGTCAGTATTTAAACGTTCGTCGACAGTTTTTAGCACGGAACTAATTCATAGTTTTAGCGTATACAGAAAAAAAAACATCCTTTATTTATAAGTACATGAAGTTATTTAATAAAATTGTCAATAAATAAGTGATTTGACATTGGCCCTGTTATTTGTCCTCAGGACAAATAACAGGGCCAATATCAAATCACTTATTTATTAACATATAATACAGTCAAACCTCAATAGAACCTCCCTGGTGACCCTTGATACTGAACTTATTATTGACGTTAAAGAAAGAGGAAAATTAACTTGAACATTGTATTCATAATTTTGAGGTGATCTTATTATTTAGGTGATCTTAAAGTGAAGTTTTACTGTAGATACATAACACATTGCAGAGTTCAGATTTAGAAAGAATCCAGAAATTGAAAGTTGACAAACACAAAATTTACGCAAGTTTCTTTGTCCAAAATGGATACACAGCGATAAAAACCACAATTGTGTCCAATTAACAACAGTAATAACATAAATACAAATTAAAGTTACTCTGTGCAATAAAGCAATAAAATTACATAAACTTACAACTGTAACTTATAATACCATTGTCCATGCTTGTTTTGGGGGAGGGATTTCGTCTATCATATAAAAATGGGAGAGACTTTGACCCGAGGGGATGTTGTCCCGACATTATTTCCATGTAAGTTTGATGCTTTACGAAGAGAGTTAATGTAATGCGAGCAGGAAATATTTGATCATGAAAAAAATGTAATTGTTGAGACTAGCTAATGGAGTAATGCTATCATAAGAATGTACACAATTCAACCATATCATTTTTTACGACCAATAGGAAAACAGCCATTTGACCCCTTTCAATAGAATTAAATCTTGCGGCATGCAATCAATATTTACTCAATTTCTGAATAAAGTGCTCAAATTACTGCATTCACTGCATTTTGTATTCAGAATTAATTATTTGTATGTACACTGATGGGTTTGACCAGGAGCCTTATTTTCAAACATTTTTAGACCGAAACTCAGACTCGAGCTTCGGTCTTAAAATGTTGGTGAGTAAGGCACCGTATTGACTTAGCACTTGGATCGGTAGAAAAATAACACATGGTACAATATAAATATATCTGTGTACACATCGTTTCTGTGATACTTATTCAATTGGTACTTCAGATCTGTAAGATCAATTGAGTCCTCAAATTTGAAAATCCTTCATTTTGCAAAACGATCACATTGTCATTCAACAACCTTTACTTAAAACTACATTCAACAACCTTTACTTAAAACTGCAAGTAAAATCTTTAATCAAACACAATTTTACGTCCGACTGATAAAAAAAATAATTCATGTGGTCAGTATCGAGAATTTGACCATCATAAGGTTCAATATACAGTACATTGTATTGTTATAGGACAAAAAATTGATACCTTAGCATTTAAGCAACATAGTAAGGTATTAGTATTGTTATCAGACTCATTAAAACTTAGTACTTAGTCCCCCTAATAACTACAAGAAATACTTTAAGCATGTAATATTCATATCATACAAAAAATTTAAACAATAATTTGACAGAAAATTTGCTTTATGTTAGACTTTTCACTTTTTCACATATTTGCTTGTGCATGTTAATAAAAAACTGTTGTCAAAAATAGCATTAAAAAGAAACATATCCAAGCTATTGTTTTAAAAATGCCAATATTTCAAGTTTGAAAAAAATAAAACTACTAAATATATAACGAAGTTTAATTTACCATAGTTTACACCCATAATAAATGTTTTGCAAAAGTGAAGTTAGTAAATTTAATAAAAATGACCAAAATACTATAGTCTAATAAGTTAGGCAAGATATTAGAACTATACATTATAACCACAAGTATTTAGACACAATATCAAAATACTGACCAAGGAACAGTTGACGTCTTTACTTTATCATAATCTCATAAACTGATTAAAGTTAATATGTAATAACGCTGATTAAGCTAGTTTATTGTGCAAAGCTAGTACGGTAAATTACCATACAACTTTCATTTTATGTAAGGCCAATATAAATAGTTGATAGACTATAATCAATCTGTTTACAGACCCCCCCCCCCCCCCCCCCAACAGTATATACCTAAACACTAGGAGAAAACCAGGATTAAAGTCACAGAAAAGTAGAAAAAAGTAGGAAATACTTTGAAGTGAATGATAACAAGTAATATCTTGAAAAAAGATGGTCAGCACAATTTGAAGGTTAAGATTTGTTGTGCAACATGAAACATGTCGAGATGTTACGATTGCTGGTCACTCCAGATCCTAAATGCAAATAGCAAAACCATGTTAGTACGGCTGCTCCGAAAAAGTAGGAATTATTGAAAAGACATTGCCTTCACAGCTTTTTCTCTGTTTGATTACCATACTACAAGGCAATTGGGTTGTTCAGTTGACAGGCTATTTTTTTCTGGTCACTTGTAGGCAACTGAAGCGCAGGCCAACCTTTTCAGTCATCAGTTGAGAAGACTGGACTATGCACCAGTGATACCAGACCACCAGATCACACTTATACCAAAGGAGTCTGTCAACTAAATATCCTCTTGTCTTCTTCTACAAAACTTCTAGACCTTATCCAACATACTACTTGAAGATGATAAAGTAGGAATACTAGGAGCTTTTTTTTGAAAACTTGAAAAAAAGGAGCACTTTAAACAAACTAGAAAAATAAGGAAAAGTAGGAAAAACTAGGAACGCTGGAGAGTCTGAGTTTCTTGAACAGTTGTTGGAGGGAATTTTATTTTTCATTGGTCACTGAAATAAATGCTTGATACATTTTTTTTCCATTTCTGTTACAAAAATTATGTATTTTGGGCAGTGGAAAAATTGGGACCTCGCAGAGATGAAAATCAAATAATGAATTTGTTATGCCTACATGTGGGTATCTTACTACTTGACATAGAAAATATACTCAGTACATATAAAAACGCAACATGTAGGACTTCTCAAATTTCATGAACTAGGGATGCAAGATAAGAAATTATATCATATTTTTTCATTTTACGCAATGATAAATGCTAAATTTTCTTTCAATCAACGATTAAATTTTCAAACACAATAAAACGACATTTAAAAGAAATCAAAGGTACAAAAATGTGAGTTTTTAAATGTACTGAGTATATGATGTCATCATGATATCGGACTGTAATATACTTAACAACTTTTTTCAATGTAATCTATTATTTGTAGCAATGTCAACAAACCTTCATTGCTTCCTATTTACGATCTGATTAATAACCGGGTTTTTTAAAAATAAGGCAGCGAAAAATACGTAAACAACTTGTCATATGATATCATATACAACACACTTACAGACAAACATTCACCTTGTAATTTTTTAAACGTCACCTTGTAACTTTTTTAAACGAAAAAAACATTTACATTTCATGCATTTTTACATAACATGTTTTACACTAGTGGTATATAAAGATATTCAGTTTACATACAGGAGGTAGGAATATAATTGTCTATCTCGTAAATTATACTTGACTACGACAAGTAAATTGGAATATAAATAAGAGGAATATCCCCTGATAGCTGTAATGTAATGCCTTACTCATTCAGCATATAAACATGCTTCCCTTGACATTAGTTATCATACACTGCCTGCCTCATACACTGCCTGCCGTCCCCACAGTAACTTGGTAGATCATCAACACAGAATTTTATATTTTTAAGTGAATTTTGTGTAACAAACATAGCAGTCATAAGTAACAAGTTGAATAATTAATAGCATATTTATTATAATACTATGTTCAACATGATGATTACCCCACCACACTTGAGATCTGTCTCTTAAATCCATAGCTGTTATGGGTAGGTAATTACTAAGACTGAGATTAGGGGTCCATACAGCTATAGCACAATGATCAGTGATCCTAGGGGACAAACCCCCAATGTCCCCATTAAAAGCTTCTAAATATCAGCTTTTAAACAAATACCTGTCAAAAAAACATGGGCGGCAAATTTAAAGGGAACAATATCTAACAGAAGATTAGAAACAAGTGCAGGAATAAATAATTGAATGTCATTTATATTCAACATAGTAGATGGAAGCAATATCTTACTTTGTACAATAATTCAGCTTAAACAAACAATAGCTCACAATTTTTCGTCAAGTCTTTTCCAACGAAGATTTTCTCCATATTCCAAATTTACTGTATTTTTTTTTCATTTTGCAAAAATGCATGTGGTTTGGACTAGATGCAGTGAGACCACGACTTTGATTTGAAAACTGTGAGTCCCAAAACCAAGTAATGTTGTATATTGATCCTTATTCGTATCACTGGATTTCACCAGTCAGTCTCTATTAGACCAAAAAGGAATTTAATTTTTGTTAATTACAATATATCCAACAGTTTTACAAGAAAATCATTTCTGCATTAGTTTCAGGTATGCCATAATAATGTTATATGCAGATACACTTGGCAACAGTATGCAGAATATTTTATGCGGAACCTAATTTATATTTTACCTGGACTATTACTTTAAAATACGAAGAAATTCATGAGGTTTGTCCCAAATGGCATCACTATAAATAGTGAAGGTTCTAAAAGACTACCAGCAGCAACAGCCAGATATTCCATGTATTCTTCTTCTTTTTTTGAGGAGGGGGGGGGGGGGGGGCGATTTTTCCATTAGGAAGGGGAAACTGGTTTCTGCTATCTAGGAAAATAAACCTACCTAAGGTAGGTCAACACTATTGTTAATTAAAAGTATGACCGTTTAATACCAGGTTGAGTAAATACAGTTGGTCATTCCAATTCATCTGGTCCACAATTTTATTTTGAATAATACATGGTTTCAAATAGCCCATTGCAATTTGACATGCCGAAGATACATCGGAATCTAATATTTATTTTGGATGATACCAAGTCAGCCATTTGTTTAAGTTTTAGGGGAAGTATGGCATCATCAATCACCAAAGTTGGGTATTTATATGGATAAAATTTTAAATAATTTTACAGAAGGGTAATTTTCTTTCTAAGCAGGGGCAAAAATATATACTTTTTTCTTTGGGGAATGGGGCCCAATATCAGCCCCAAATTTGCCATAAAAAACTGGCTGCCAAGTATTCGGACAGACGGTTGTTATTAAACGAGTCCAACTGTAATTATTCATATAAACATGACTGCAGGATATAAATACTGGTAAATAAAAATAACTGAACAATATATACAATCTATCATGTAAACAATCATGTATATATAGAAACAAGAACGGAGTAGGTGGATCAGGGGGATAACATCAAACCATGTACAAATAGCTACTCTAGTGATGACCTGCACAGATAAAACAAGTCTACAAACCCACTTTGACATGTATCAATCAATACTGACACATGTAGTCTAATCTATGACCAATATCTCAAACACAAACCCCTATATCTATTAACTAACACTTAACTAGCACAAAGCGTAGCAATTAAGATTATAATTATTCACATCAATAAGTACCTTTTAAATTGTTTGATCTACGATTACATATCCTGATCCAATATATAATTACAAATAAGCCAATTGATGAAATATATCTATCTATCACGGTTTTCTGACAGTTATTTGTTTCATTCAATTCTAAATACCTTACAATTCAATTTTACAGTGAATTTCAGCATGATGATCAAACAGGCAAATAGGTGAAGAAATATGCTGTAGTTAAGTGTGGGATTTCCAAAAAATACATTACAATTTTTTTTTAAATGTAATAAAAGTATGCAGGAACAAAATTTAAGTATATTTTTCTTATCAAGTACTCGATTCAGCTCTGACAAGGAAAAAACTTTTATCAGGCATTGTATTTTATTTGACAATTTTGTCATAAAATACCAATTCACAGAGCAGAGCAGGGCATGACAGAGCAGGGCCAGGGCAGGGCAGAACAGATTTGTTTAATGTTTCTGTTTAGGCAGACTGTTATAGTCTGTTTCTATTTACTTGAAAATGGTTTTATACAAACTGTGGGGTGTACGTCAGCCAATGAAAACATGTTTTGGAAAACATTGACCAGTAGACAGAGTGTAGTCATGATAATAGTATTCTCAAATAATTTTGAATGGATAGTACATGTATCAGAAAAATGTACATATGTAATAATAACCTACAATTTTTAGTTGTTCAGTAGAACAACTAGTTCTATGGCAATTTTTGACAGTCGCATCACTTAACTACGAAAACAAGAATAACAGGCAAGTGAATCAGTTAAAATAGTTCAACATCTGAGCGTAACCTGCTTAAAATACTCAATACTGGTAGTAATCATAACTGCGCAATTAAATTTTATCATTTAACAATGATGATTCGTACTTTCTGTGAATCTGGAATTCTTGATCACAAAACCAGTGTTCAATACCGAACAACTCCAGTGCTTTCAGCCCTTTGATTTATTATGGGTTTCCCAACTGTAACTATACATGTACTTACTAACCAACATTCTTGTATCATCAGATATCTACATGATTGAATACCTCTGATCTTCATTTACCAGTCAACAATAAATCAGCGACAATAACTTCCCCTTCATCAAGTCAAACTTTCAGCTTTGCAGTTTAGTTTACACCAATTTTATTTAAAGTAGATAATAATGACAGTATTAACGTTTATTTAAATCACTCCGGAGATCTGATCATTTGCTGGGAAAAGCCAGAATTGCATGGAAGTGTGATTGAGATCCTGGCAAGACTTGAACCACTATCACTAGCTTTGACAGCCAATGCTCACATGGCAAATCGTATATAGAAGTTTTTTACTGGTTCCTTTTCAAAGTGTAACATATTTAACTGAGCTAATCAGCCCACAAAGAGAAGAAAATCGAAAACATTCTCTACAGAACAGTTTAAATAACGGAAAGTACACATGAATCAAGAACTAAGTTAACATTATATATATAGAGGAAATCACAAAATAAGAATACATATAATGTTACAGATTATTTACAGTGATTTTACTGCCTGTGCCTATTTCAATTGGGGAAATAGGCGCAATAAATCCCAAATTTGGGGAAATATTAAGGTAATGGTTGTTTTGCTTATAAAAATAAACTTTTCAGCTGTGGCTGGTGTTTGTTATATATGGTGATGTAAGAGCAAAGATTCAAGGCAATGGTCTTTTATAAAAGGTTAAATACACAAAAACCTGAATTAATCAAAAGAAACCAGTCAGAGAGGGAAAAATGAACAAAGAATTGGGAAAATATGATGACTTCTTTGAGGAAAATGGACACTTTTTGGGAAGGGGGAACAGTAAAATTAACCCTGAAAATCACTGATTTACCACATAGTTTTACGTGGCAAGACTGAGACAATGCATTCAAAACTGAGAGAATGTATCATTTTACAAAGCAATTGTATCAATTTCAAAATGAACAGCAATTTGTTGAATGACTCATAAAATGGCAACAGGCAACATCATTAAATCTAAACAAAGAGAATTATATAACAGGAGACATCCTATGCCGGAGGGGGGGTATTCAAATATAATGAATCAAATTTGAAGAATTATACCATGCAATTTTAGCATTACAACATTATTATTATCATTACAAAATTTAAATAAATATCAGCATATCAACTATAGGTTTAAATAGGAACATTAAATCTATAGAGTGTGTGGTGTGGGGGGGGGTAAATATTATTTCTGACAGTATCTTAGAAACCAATTCAGCAATCTGAGTTGACCTAGCCAGCACTAACTTGTGTTCATGACCAACTAAAAAACTTCCAACATATATGGTCCGACTTGAATCAAAGATGGAACAAATCGACAGGGGTGTCATTGATTTTTGAATTAACAGGGAAATCATCAAAAGCAGCCCCCCCCCCCCACACCCTAATTATGATCACTCATACAAGAAAAGTAGCCGGGTGATGATGCTTAAGTTACTTGGTAATTTTACCAGATCCCAGCTCTTATTGACACCACTGAATAGAGTAGTGAAAGCAAAATGTGTCTAGTATCTGCTTGTAAATAAAGAAGCAGATAGAATTAACTTCCATCCCTCGAAATATGCCTCATCTGGGTTTCAAACTGAATTGATACGATCCACCAATTATGAATATGTATAAATGATTCAAAACAACATTTGAAATGGTTTAAATTCACAGAGTACACTGAGTTCTGCTAACTCGTTTCATAGCTTAAAGTGATAGTTTACATGGAAATATGTCCGTGTAGTTTACAATAAAAAAGCAAATCTGCCACTATGAATTACTAATGTAGGGGTTACCATTCAGTTGGACAGCAGTACACAGCTAACAAGACAAACTCAGAGAGAATAATATTTGCCAATTGAATGTAATAACTAAAAATAATATTCCATAATAAAAAAATATCAGTACTACCATTACACATACTGTTACCATCAACTGTAGCTGGACAACCCTATATAGTTCAACATACTGCATTACTGGCATGGTTAATCACACTTTTTACTAAACAATGTTCTGACAGATACTTTGTTGATTTCATAGGCTGTTGATAATTCATTTAGTAAATATAGCAACAACAGAATGCTAAATAATAATAAATCAAGTCAGTTCAACTCGTGTATAAGTAAAAGTTCCCAATTTTGCATAAAAAATATAATAGATTGTGGCAGATATACTCTCTACATACAGTTTAGTTTCATTTCAGTGCCAATTTCAATGTAGAATTAGCTGAAACACAGTTTCTGTCCATAACATAGACTGCAATCATCCGAAGTAAAAAGATGCCCTTATTACATGATTATGGGAGCCAGAAAGTTCTACACTGAATGTGGAATCTTAACACATTTCAAATAAATAAGAATTGCAAACATCGACATTGACGAGATAAATCAATTACACTTAAGTTCTACCAAATTAGCAGATTAAATATTTGTAATCAATTAAAATCAATGAAATATGTTGTGAGGCAGACACTGTGTTGCTAAACATGATATGGGTCCATTGGGGGTATGATTGGCATTATGCACATAACAGCAATTCCAGATATGATGATATAATAAAAACACTGCGAGTAAAATTTCAATCTAAATAAAACACACAAAATGAAGTGAAATTATATATTCGCTCGACGAACATAGTCATACAATGTCTGAAACAAAAGTAAACATGCACATTGATTGAAATTATAAATCTATGAACACGGGGAAGTTGCAAACAATATGCATATTTAAATGGTATAATTAACATTGACAACACCTGACAACATTACCTGTTCGACAACTGATTCCGAAAGTTAGTGCAAGCGAACTGTAAGGTAAACTTGAACGATTAACTAACAAATAAACGAACAAGGAAATGGAATACACAGAGATCTACTCATTACTCATGTCCTCCTTTTCGCGGTGAATAGCATACTGCAATCTGATTGGTGGATTTCCAAAATATATTTTAATTAATTTGATGTTTCATGATAGTGAAGTTATTGATATCATTTAAATTGCTTTTATTTATTGGAAACAGTCTTTGTTTCATTTAACTTGTTGATTTTATTCGAGATATTATTTTGACGACAATCAATGGATCGTCTCCCTTGTCCGAAGGGAAACCCGTCAATTCGCACCCTCGCGATTTCGTACCCTCCGAAACTTGGTCATCTCGTATCATCGAGTTATCATGCAATTACACTTTAAGAATTGTATTTAACCCTTAGAGAATGCTAATACAATCAATGCATAAATGCAAATATTAAATGTGTGCTTCTTTCATTTATTCGAATGTTTATATAATAGCAATAATAGCATGCGTGATACCACGGACCTATAAACCGTGGTGGTACAAACATAGAATTTGTACATGTTCAATAGAGTTTTATAAACTTTAAAAGCGTGTAAATAGATGTACATCAAAACCTCATTGAAGGACCATTACATGGCATGGTCCATTGACCTTTCAGAGATTTCTATAAAATCAAAAGCTTGGCATCTACTAGTCCTACAAATATGACCTACGTTTGCCATTTTTACGATTTTGTTATTCATCAGGCAAACGTGATACTGCCCAATGTCAAAAATAACTCAGTATCCACTATAGAGTCTAGATATCTGGACTAGGCATCTACCTGGAACATAAAAAAAAGAGTTCATATACGGTCCCTGGCATCTACTACTCATTGACTTACAGAATTTTCAAATACGATGGTGTGGAATATTTGCCTTTTCTGTTAATATCTGTTGGGACCTGTTCTGAGGTGGATTACCTCCGCATGGACACGATCTGGACAGATTTTGACTGGCAAACATTACCCAGTCAAACGGCGATCTCACTCGATAATGACCGATTGGGTTAATATGTGACTTTCTGTGTGGTGGTATTAATTGGTTTGATTTCAATTATTTGCTATATTTTGCACTGCAAATTAGTAAGAACATTACAGACAGTTTGAACTTTCTGTGTCTTAAATTTCTATTTGATATATTCATATTTAATTGCAATATCCTAAATATGTTATCAGAGTAATTGTGTTATATATAACTTTTATTATAACTTTCCAAATTCGACGATGGCGTAAAATAAGTAGATAATATTTATCCCGCTGTCTTCGTTTGACAACCACAAGTATAGACAACATATTACTTACTGTTAACTTTTTTCTGATAAACCAGGCCCGGATCCAGAAATTCCTAACTGGGGGGGGGGGGGGCAAACATGATGAAAATGCCCCGCAGTGCCGAGTGCGGGTAGGTACGGGAGGGGGTTAACGATCTCCCCCGTTAATTTTTTACTATATATACATGGTATCTGAAATGGTGGCTTCTGGTGCATTTCGGGAAATTTTTAACAAATTTCCAGGGGACAGCACTTCCTGTACCTACTTCCAGTCAGCCTTCAGTAAAAACCGTTGTCACAAGTGAATAAGAAGCCATTTCGTCATAAATAGTGTACGTGCAATTAAAACTTTCATGCTAATTAATTTGGCAGAAGTTGACTCTTTTTAGTGTCCAAAATGAGCATGATCAGGGAGCAAACTTATAAACTGTTTTAACTTTTAACCGCCTAAAGTATATACTTAAACTACAAACAGGTTTATGTCTGCTCCCTCAAATACAATAAATAGAACAGGATGTAGGCATTTTCTCATGTTTACGACCTTCAATATAATTACCTTTAAAAATAAAGAAACTGATGATAAATTATCATAATTTGTGATTTTATGGTAGATTCGAGGTTAGGCGATACATATATATTTATTTATTAAAGTCTCATCTATGTACAAAACATAGATGTACATATAGTAAAGACTATAAGAAACATAAAATATCCCACAAAGCCATTCAAATAAGAATTATAAGAGACTATTCAAGCATACACCTCATACATAAAATTATACAAAATGTATACGATATATTATAACACTATCGTGTAGAAAACTATTAACATAACTATTTAATTTTAAACTATAATCGTGTGACTGATAGTTTTGTAAAAAGTTGTTAGTACTGTAATAAAATGTAATAATAAATTATCTATATAAAATACTTTCCCTCAATTGTAAAATCATAATGCAGGTTTTGGTGGAAAATTTAACAATATCATTGTTGGAGAGAATATATATAAGTTTCTCAACATCTGTGAGATTTGTAGAAGTGATATTATTTTCATAGCATGCATTAAACAATTCATATATGAGGACAATGCAACAGTACATGCAATTCAGTCTCTGTGCTATTATTTGTATAACAAATTGGACAAAGTCTATTATTAACAGCAATATTTTCGTAACGACCAGTTTCAATTCTTATTGGTGCAACCCCACATCTGAATTTAGCTAGAGCTAGTCTATGCCTAACAGGAAATACATTGACAAATACCTTTCCAATTCAAAATTTTGTTTAAACAATCTATACGTTCTTAACTTGTTACCACCTCTGCCACTTATTCCGGTATCACTTATTCCGAATACATGTATTCAAATACCAACCAACATTTAACACATTATGTATTTTGCATAGCACACTGCAAAACTTGCTTGTATGAAAGGACCACAACTATGATGGTGTCTCATAACTCAATCTTTTGAATTAATTTAATTTTCCTTATGACTCGGTAAGGTTTAAATATAGAATGCATGCAGGTATAATGTTTCGTCGCGGTACGGACATATATCAGTGGGCGGTAATGCGAACGTATTCAACATACAAAACATACAAAGAAAACCCTTATAAATGTGTTTTAGTTTGAATGCAAATTATTCATACGATGAGGAAAATGTAACTTAAAGACTAAAGCATTTTGAAATGAAATTCTAATAAGGAAAATGTGAAAATATGAAAGTAGGTTTGTTCTAGAAAAACAAAATTGTATGTTTTTTTGTCGTATTTTAATGCATAAATACATAAAACTGCGACAATAATTCGTCAGTAATCGAAAGTCTAGTTACTGTCCGTATGTGTAGCAAAAACAATGATATATGTATGTCTGAAAATCATAATTTAGGAAATACGAATTCATTCATTCATTCCCAGCTTACTACGCGCATATACTTCAATATACTACAGCCGTACTAACATGATCTTGCTATTTGCATATTAATGTTGCGTAAATTAACCAATCAAATCTTACGTTAACCACCAAGGCAATTACTCTTCAATCGAACAACGTTTGTAACCTTGACGCGAATTGGTTTACCTTTCGATAAAGGGTACGTTACATTTCCGAAATCCACTGAATTTCGGTGAATTTACCAAAATCCATTTTGGATCTGGAGTGACCAGCAATCGTAACATATCTCGCATAACAAATCTTAGCCTTCAATTGCGCCGACCATCTTTTTTTCAAGATATTTCTTGTTACAGGCTGATTGTACTTTAAAGGAATTAATTAGTACTTTCATTCATGTAATTTTTTCCATTGAAATAATTGGCGAACTTATTAAAGCTAAAATTAGAAAGTGGAACCACAGGTACTTGAAACAAACTATTTCAATGTTCTAAATGGCCTATCTACCATATATTCTTATTATAGTACATTTGCCATATAGAACATTAAAATAGTTTGTTTCAAGTACCTGAGAGTAGAACAAGGTGTATGAAGCAGAAATTAAGTGACAGTGATCAAGAGATCCTTTATTACATTTGTGGAGGATATATGGCAAAGGCGTTGCGAAAATCAAAGCACGAAAGTGCCGTGGGACGGTACCTCTCGTCTCTGTAGCCAATTAATGCGCAAGCTGGCAACTCGTTGCATACAAGTTTCCGTTTTGTAACTAGGCAGTTTTATAATATCGAAGTATGTGTAAAAAGGTAAGATGGTTTGCATGGAATATGAAACAAAACTAAAACATAAGACAGAAATGCGAAAAAGCATAAAAAATTATTAAAAAATAGCAAACATTTTTTCCAAAAGATCTTCAATCCGACTTGTACTAGAAATGCTAGACTTTCAAACCGAAATAAAGAAAAATGGTCAGTAATAATGGTAGAACTTTAAAATTGTAAAACAAGTGAAATGTTTGTCCCGATTGTAAATAAATTAAATACAAAGATATCAGACCCTTTATGTAACGTTTGTGGATATTTAATCATAAAATGACATATCAAATTATATAAGCACGGACTTAGAGTAAAATGAGTATGCCCAGGCATAAAGTTATGATATCGCTAGCTTAATTGCCATAGGTTATGAGTTATCGTGTTGTAGTGGGGTATTTTCCAATTAATTGTCCAAGCACAGAGTGAAGTGTACGTAGAAAGATGACACCGATAATTTTCGTAGTCGTGCGCAACGAGACCATATCTACGATAAATCCAAAACTGTAAACGGTGTCGGCTGTTGTGTATTGAAAATTTTGACAGATACTGTATACATTGAATGATAGCAGAAAAGTTACCAGGTCGTGGTGGTGTTTTCTTGGTGTGGATTTACTGTGCTAGTGTTGTATTTGAAGACTAGATATTGCAAATAGCTGGGGCCATATTGTGGAGTTCACAATTCCAGTGCAAATCGTGTAGTTTTACTATAGAATAAAGAGGGCGAAAAAGCACCGGGCCGACACCAAACAAACTCGTGTGTATTACATTGCTTTAAACCCCATCTGAACTCCACAGAAACAGCTAATTAGTTCACAAACCACTTTAGCAGGTCACCTTTTCAACATTTCACTTTATTGAAACGTTTATGATATTATTTCTTTCAGTGAACTTTGGACCTTTTTTGTTTGCGTAGTAATTAGGCCGATGTGAACGTTTGTGACATGTTACCGGCTTCCAGTCTTTTTCGTGTTTTGAAAACGGGAACAAATTGTTGTATGCCCTTCCAAATTGCCACTACTATAGACGTTACCTGAGCGGTACCGTCCAAAAAAACATGAAAATAAAGAATGGTGCCAAAACGAGAGACAAGGCTTTCGTGCATTTACTAAATCAGCAAATAAAGGAACTTATAAATTCTCTCATTGGATTACACGCGCGTCTCGAGGAGGGCTGAATCACACAAAAGAAGTTTTTTTCTTATTCGGGAATTTGAAACATGTTTCATCCCGTTATGAACTTTGATACTGTACCACTGAAAATAGTCCCGGATGGAAATCACATGTATAGGGCCGTATCGCTGGGTCATTTTGGTTCTGAGGCACATCATTTGTTGTTGAGGCTTTTGACCAGTATAGAACTAATCTATAATCTACAATGCAAAGTATGCAAAGGTGTCGATAAGGCATTCATGCTCTGCAAAATGCATGTAACAATGACATGTTACAAGCAATTAACAGTCAACAGATCTTCAACAGGTAAACACCCCATTTGTATAGGACCTATGTTTATCCATGACTGCAGTGCTTATGTGACGTACGCCGAATTTTTCCAACATCTTAGGTATAGGTTACCATGTGCCAACTTTGCCAAATTGGTCATTGGTTCAGACGATGAAAGGGCCCTGGTAAAGGCTATTACCGCAACTTTTCCTGAGTCCACCCATATACTTCGTACGAGGCATTTAGAACAAAATGCCAAGCATAAAATGACTGACGTAGGGATATAGGAATGAAAAATAGGAAAGAGATGATGAAAAACATCTTTGGTCAAGAAGGCATAGTGAGTGCTGATGATACAGTTTGCTTTGAGGAGCGCTGTAATGATTTTGAAATGCAATACTCCTCCACATCAGGGCCCTTCTTAGATTAGTTTAGGAAACATTTAAAGCAAACCAAGATCAACGAACCCTCTAGGAAAGCACCACTATGTCAAAATAGGATGAACAACAATTGTGAATCCATCAATCATTTGTTGAAGCAAACAGTTGATTCGAAGTCAAAAGGATTGACAGAATTTGCCAAGTTAGCCCATGATTTAGTAATAGGTCAATTCAAAGAAGTAAAGCGTGCCCTATTAGGAATTGGCAAGTTTCGCCTTGCCCCGACCCACGGGCAATTCAAGGTTTCTAAGACTGAGTGGCTGGCCATGACTGTTACTCAGCGGTCCAATCTTTATAAAAAGTTTTGGTCATATAAGACAAACAAGTCTTTGGTTAACTCGACTAACGGTCGTTGTACAGTTGTTGACCCCCGCACAAATGGAAAAGGTATTGGTCACCCAACTCTGCCCACAACTTTTTTGTGTCTTTTCGTGTGGGGCTAGGATGAAATACGTATATATGTAAGTGTTGTTATCTTGTCAATATGAGTATACGTATACGTATAGCTCTTTCATATATTAATGTGCTCATTAAGTTTTTGTCCTAATATACTAGGTCCGCAATCTGATCTTTGGCGCTTAATTGGTATCTTATGTACTTTGATGTCAGTAAAATTATTTCCATTGTTCCAAATTATTTTTACATTTACTGTTCTTTCGTGAAAAAGGCTATTAAGAACAAACGTATATATTAATAAGAGCCGAACCAATAGATCGCAGACTTGTATATTAATATAATGACATGATTCATGAAAACACGGACATATATGGTTTATATGTCCGTTTTAAATAAAATAAGTAAACATCACCTGTTTGTTTGTTGTTTATATTTCATAACATTAAGTATACTCACTATTTATAACTCACTGTACATAATAGAAATGGAATCAAAACCAAACAGTGAAAGTAATTCATCAAACTACATATCAGACACATTTTCCAAGCATTTTATTATACATTTACACATTGAATGTATAAGGACCAAAATGGCAAATCAAGGGAGATAAATCTTGGATATCATAAATGCTTGATTATAGCAATCAAAACAATAGAAAATTATAATTTTATACCATATTCATATATATTTCACCTCAAAGTATACGATTATGAGTGTTATTTGCAGAAAAAATGTATTATTAGGTAGTTATTTCGAATTATTCGGTATTATTCGGTATTAAGTGTAACCCTGAAAACGAAGTTACCATATGGAGTAAATATTGTTGTCTGCTTGCAAATAGTGACATCACATGTTGCGTTTTCCTGAAAAGATGTTACTTAAAGAAGAGGTTGGAAATCGTACAGCGGCGCTCAAATGTGGATCAGGAGAATCTAAATGCTCATTCACTTATGTCAGTTATGTGTGACAAGTTCTATTCCGAGGATCTATAAGGGACACCATTAAAAACGCAACTATTTGAACTAGGCGTCATTTTGTAGTACCAACTGTCATAAGCGTGTATATTCTTGTTCAAAACTTTATTAAACTTTAGACTTTCTTTTTCATTATTGATAAATTTTCTGAAATTATGTTTGAGAAATAAAGAATATCTTTGCCTTTGAAATGTCACTTTATCTATATGCACAATGTTTTGGTTACGTTTGTAATGGCAGGGCCGTAAATTACATGGAGGCATGTAGGCAGTTGCCTCCTATTGCGGGCTGAAAAAAAAATCATTTTTTGTCTAAAAAGGGTCCAAAAATTTTTTCACCTCGCTCCACTCGGCGGGGTGCCTCCCCTGGAAGGGGAGGCAATTTATGGCCCTGAATGGTGTTACGTATATTTTCCAGTGATCCAAATAACTATATGTGTGTGGTCGAGGACATGATCCTTTTATTTCTTACAATCAGAGGTCATGCTATTATGAGGCATGTCCATAACCTAGTGAAATTCGGTAATTGTGAAACATGACAACTAGTTCGTGCTATGATGCATTGTTTTGATACTGATGTCATTCAGTTTATTGCAACAATCTGACATGATTATATGCTATGTTTTCACACTATATTTACTGGGGCGTAGCTGGGCATTATTTCAGTATATGCACAACTTTGTAGGGGGGGGGGGGGGGGGTCCGGTTGCGCACCCCTGGAAAGTGTTTGAAATTCTCTATCTTCAGAGCTGCATACCGAGGCATTTTAAAACATATTTTATCGAAAAATAAAGTTAGCTAGCTGTTTTATCGTGCTGAAACCATTAAAATCGTCCCATTATCCTCCCAATATTTATACCATTTTTGGGAATAATTATGTTTTCATTTTCCAACTGGGGTAACGTACGTGCATACATGCGTGTCGCTAGCTACGCCCCTGATTTATGACAGTGTTGTATTAAATCACGGACATAAATGATAAAATAAAGTAAATGTTTACTGATACGTGTTTGCTACAAATCATCCCATTTAATCGAAACAAGTGAGCCCTTTTTTATGTACATTGTCCCTATGAATGCATGTAAAGTTTTATTCGATTATATTGAATGGCTTCCACGCCAACAACAATGTACACAATGGCTACCACAAAAGACAATAACGCTGTCTCTTTCCTTCAATACAAAAAGGCCAGCTAAAGTGCAAATGTACATAATATATAGAGCTGAACAAAGCACTATTTCGCTTTTGTTTGATCCTCAAGTCATGTGGTTTAATAGGCAAACAAAATTTTGTCAGAGCAAAACAAGATATTTTTTTCACTTGATCAAGAAACAAACATAAATTAAAGTAAGAAATTCCATCCGAGAATTATGAAACATACAACTCAGAACTGGCTGTGATATAATTATTATGCTTCTACAGCCATGTACTAATGATTCGATTTAGATACTGGTCACTGATTTTGCTCAAACTTCTTTCAAATTACTGCGTTATTACTTCAATCTATTCGAATCAACACTGATCCTCGTAAGCCATCATCGCCGCCTCCATCACAATCATCATCTTCAACCACAAATCATCCTCACTCACTCGCTCGTTCATTCACCAGTCCTCATCATTTACTGTCCATAATTAATTACAAAAGAAATAAGATGGCAAATTTTTTAATTTTTTAAAATGTTGTACAAGTATCTATGTGGATTAAAAACATAAATAAACAATAAAGGTAGTTTAGGGTCTATTTCATGATCATAAGCAGCATTACTCAGTCAATTACAAAACATCAATCGGAATTTGAAAAGAGTAAGCCCACCCAAGATTTCCACTCCGCTGTGTCCATACCAGTCTTCTCTGCCTCTTCTTGCAAGAGCTTCACTGTTTCAGCAGTGACGCCATTCTCAAGCCTTGTGCAATGTGAATATTTGGAGAGTGTTCGTGAGCTTGGCAGCTTCATAAAGCCACTATCCCGTAGAGCCTCATAACTCTTGCTGGACGTGTGCTGCAGGTACATGCACCAAAGAATAATCATTGGGTGCCAACGAATTCCCTTCTTTTTGGTAGCTGAATCCCTTAACTGTTGCTGCCAGAATAACCTCTGGAATGAATTTTCGTCAGGGAATGCTTCTTTAACCTTTTTACCACACAACCTCAGCAGGTCATAACGCTCCAGTGACTCAAGGTCACTTAGGGATTGCTCCTCAGCTTTTCTTTTTTTGGTAAGCTGTCGATTTAACTTGTTTACTTCAGACTGGAGGTTCTTTATTTCATTCTTCTGCTCATTTATTTTTGAAATTAACTTTGTTCTATCCATATCAGAATGTTTATAGTTAGAGTGCAAAAATGGTTTGTTAACTGATGATGCAGATTCTTTCCTTCTGTATTCCCGGTTCCTTAGCACTGCTCTGACTTTGCTGCAGCCAGCACATCGATCCTTTTTCGAAGTTAGCACTAAATCACAGTCTACAGCACGGATAGTACTGGTGTAGGAGAATGTCCCACGTCGAGCTCCAAAGTTACCCTCTCTGTAGGCAAGGTTCGGATAATTTGTGGAGCTGATATATCCACCTTCTGGAACATGTTCCAACCACTCTTGTTCTGGATTGCCAATACACACATGGGAAGTCACAAGCCTGTTGAGAAGTGTCATTATATCCCTGTTTGCTCCCTTTCCTAAGTCAGAGAATATGCTATTTGAGGCAGCTACTACCTTGTTGTGAACGAATAACTCAACTGTAAAGTCCTTACTTATCACCACACAAGTTTTGACAGTGGTCTCATAATGTTCCATCACTCGAATCTTGTTATCCTTCAGAACAATAAATTTCTGATTAATTCCCTGAAGCAAGTCATCAAACAATTTATCAAATGCATCACGCTCTATAGTAACATTCTCTGCAATGTCTGTATTGTTTATGACTTGCTCGGAGTCTGACTCATATTCAGGGCATGGGGGCTCTATTTGGTATCCAAAATCACTGTCCGGCTCATCATCACTTGGCAAAGTATCCATACTACTGTAGTTATGGTCATCATCAATTGTTTCATAAGATTGTCCAGCTTGAACACCGACATCAACAAATTGAGCTGTTAACCGGAGTTTACCAGTTAGGCAGTAATCGTGCTCGACATTTGGGTATCTATAAGGCTGTTCACTTGGACGCCATTTTTTCCGCCGTAGACCAATCTGTGGTATTTTTTGTTTATGCGGCATCTTCACTGAAAAAGACAACAACAAAAATGACTATTCGCAAACTTGGAATGAGATGGAACTAAGAAATTAAAGGTTATGAACCACACATAATTAATTTGTCAAATTTGGTCACAAATATAACGCCAACACCTGTCTGTTTTTTCTATAAGGGTCATAACTCGGTACCTATTTATGGGGAAATTATGCCAGAGTTATGCCCCTTGCTAAGCATTAGGGTATGTGTATACCAAGTTTCATTTGAATATCTTGAGTAGTTTTTAATTAAGAGCTAAGGTTTAAAGTTTTGGGACGATGCCACACTGACCAGGCATATGACGCTGATGCCAATATTGTTATTAATCATGGTAGAACATCATTTCCAATCTTATGTTAAGAATAAAAAGAAAAGTTTATTTGAATATCTTGAACGGTTTTAGGTAATGGCCAAGCTAAAGTTTAATTAGGCATTTATCCACAATTAATACAAATTATGCTTCAATTTATATGTACATAGGTGACATACTAACATGGGGTTATTTAATTTAAAATCAGCAGGATGCATGCTGGGTGTAAGTTTTAAACAGGGAGCCTTAACAGTGAACTTATTAGTTGGGTTTAGCCCAGCTTCAGGGTCATTTTAACTTATTAACCCCGAGTTTCATATTTTAACAAAACAAGGTTTATGCTAACTTTTTAGCGTATACATGTACCAGTATATATTGTTGACAGGCAGTCAGTGCCAATGTCTATCTGTCCACTTTATTTCCATTTCGACTGACGATATTTCTGGTTTTGTAGAATACAATGTTCAGTGCACAATTACAGTCAGCACCATTACATTTTTTTGGATTTTTTCTTGTGACATTTGTTGTTAAAATATTTGACAAAAAGTATTTGTGAAACTGTTGTTTTTTTAATAAAAAATCATAATATATATCTCAAATATAAAACAAAATTTTCCAATGGGAAATAAGTGACATAATAAAATGATTACCAGTGCTGGTACATTGTTATGCAAATGGAATCTATTACAATGTAAAGTTGTGATTTATATTGTTAAATAATTTATTCCAACGGTGCCTTATGTTTTATGGATTGTTGTTTTCCCGGAGGTCTGCGTGGTGAGGCACTGTCTTATGTATGTGGAGTTCCCTGTAGCTACTTATTCTCTCTCTTAACATCTGTGATTTGTGATCGTAGAATGGTAAGAATTGTTATATAATTATTATAAGGTGATTTTTAAAAAACAACAACATTTTACTGCTTGTGCCTTTTCCATTATCAATCCCAAATATGGGAAAATAAGGAAATGGTTGTTTTGCTTATAAAAATAACTTTTCAGCTGTGGCTGGTGTTTGTTATATATCGGTATATGAGGTGATGTAAGAGCAAAGATTCAAGGTAACGGTCTTATAAAAGGTTTAATACACAAAAAAAGAACTTCTGCAGTCAGAGTGGGGAAAAATGAACAAAGATTTGGGAAAAAATGATGACTATTTTTGTGAAAATGGACACTTTTTGGGAAGGGGAAACAGTCTATATTCGGCAGTAAAACTAACCCAAAAAAATCACTGTGATTATAAATTTCAATCAGTACCTAGTGGATAAAGAAATAAGTGAGACAAGGCATTGATGAAAAAATCTTTTGAAACATTTTTTTTGCGGTGACACTTTTGATACCAGTCTTCGTTTCCAATTTAACAAATCAAAATAACCATAAACACATCATTTTGACCTTTACTAATTGTTGTAAATAGTAAGGTATATAATTATAAAAACAACACAAGAACAATTTAGTCAATACAAAACGTCTAGTCAATAGTAGTGAAATACAGGTAATCTTTTACTATATTTAGCATTTACAGCTAACATTTGTTAGCATTCTTAAATCTTTGTATTTGGGGCATTTTTGTGAAATATTGAGTGTGCAGACTATCAAGGTTAAGACAGATAATGTTTTTGATATTGTAAATTTTGTCTATCTATTTCTTCCAAGCTAGTATAGATCAGATATTTTCTTACATAGATTCTAGTATTAATCTGTACATAGATATTATTCAGTCATATACAAACATACAAAGTAAACATACAAAAACAATATTTATTGGAGGATAAAATGTTCGTATGATATAAGACTTTAATTAAGAGTAATGTAAAACCCCATTGATGAAGAGATAAACATGTGAATTATGAAATTAACTGTCAGCATCATACCTACACTAAAAAAACTAAATATTTCGATTATTTCCAATTTGATTATCGATTATGAGTTTTCAAACAGTTCTGATAATCAATTTAAAATTTGTCTGATTATCCATCGCTAGAAATTACAATATATGAATTAATTAAATATATATAATTTAAGTAATGTTGTCATTATAATTAATTTGAATATAAACTTATAAATAATAATAAAAAAGTGACTATTAATATAACTCAAGGTTTTGAGTAGTTGTAAGTATTTACTGTTTAAAAACATTGTGACAGGTAAAAATCTGTAACCTGTTTTCATATTGACATTGTATTATACTGAAAACATCAGTGTATACCTTCCGAGTTAGCAATGTAGTAGTATCCAGGAACACTCTCAAATTGGCTTAATGATGGATCTTCAGAGACGGTTTTCAATTTCAGTGGCATCAACATAGCAGTAGCACTTGTCTGAAAATTATTAAATATATGTTTATCGATTTTGAAATAATTAAAGAGAGAGAATAAAGTGCTACAGGGAACAGCAAAAACATATGATGGTGCCTCCCCACACAGACAACAATCTATAAAACATAAGGGATTTGAGGAGGTTCAAGGGTACACATGGGGGGAGGGGGGGATTAATGGATAGAAAAGGTCAAGACAGCTGGCAACAATAGGACGAAAATGGGGAGAAAATAACATTATATAAAGTGATAGAATTGCACAGGAGGAAAGGGAAATTTAACATACATTTAAAACACAACTAGAAATGTGTCCATAGGACACAGATGCCCTCACTTCCAGCCTTTGTCACAAAAGCAAATGCTTTTATTCTGCTCATAGTTTGTGAATGTGTATAACAAATTACCAAGTACACAACTTTACAGATTATGGTGATAAGTAAAGGGCCATAACTCTGCACTTAATGGATGGAGCCATACATGAAACCCCAGGTGCACAACTACACAGGCTGGTGAACATTCCTGTAAACTAAAGTTTTATGACTCTGGCTCATGTTCTATTTGAGATATGCATGACACAAGATTGCATACTCTGTAGGCTATATTTTGATTTAGTCAAGGGCCATTACTTTGCACTTACTGGGCACAGTCAAACATGAAACCCCAGGTACACAACTACATAGGCTGGTGAACATTCCTGTAAAATTTTAAGACTGGCTCATATTCTTTTGGATTTTGTGAAGGACGAAAGGACCGACAAGGGCAGAGAGGGGCATAAAAAGAAATAATAACCATAGTATTACAGCGATATACAGCCTCGGAACTGTCAGTAAAAATGCTTTGGGGTTTAAATCGATTAAAAGCTAGCTAACCTCACACTTATTCGCTATAATATATATATGGCCTGACATTGATTTCCAACGTATAGATATACACATAAATTGAGTAGGGAGTAACTTACTAACTAATCATTAAAGGCAATTAACCATTACGTACATAACAACAGACACACTGTGTATAATCCAGGTCAAAGGAACAATCAGCTGCAGCCATATACTGATTTAATCTCAGAAACTAAATTATTAAAATCAGATTGTGAAATAACCATAAAATATCAAATAAATTACCTAATATTAAGTCAACCAGAAAATGTAGTTAATATTTAAACAAATCTTAAATACTACAATGTAGTGATAGGGAAATGGAATTTAAAATAAAGACAAATAAAAATATATCTATAAAGAAAGCTGAAACAAAAATAGTTTTGTACTTTTTTATAACCAACACCTGCCTTGCATTTGGTTAAGGCTAACACAGTGTCACTCGCTCGAGTTATGAAACTGCGCATGTGTTTTGCTACTGAACGCAGTGTTTGCCTAAAAGTGTGCACACACAGTGCGCCCACTCCGAATTTGAGAGCTGAACACTGCGTTCAGTTGTAAACGGTTAACTGTCGCTCCCCTTTTGTTTTGTATCCCTGGCCCACCGTATCACATTATATGCACATGGGGAACCAAATTGCAAAATGAACGCAGGGCTGGTTCCCTGTCTTTACTGTCTTTGAGGCAGAGAACTGCAGCAACTGTTAGCCTTTACTGAACACAGGGCTGTATCTGCCTTGCGTTCGGTTAAGGCTAACACTCGCTCGAGTTACGAAACTGTGCACGCATTGTTTGACAAAAAGTGCGCGCCCACTGTGTGCCCAATCGCTCGAGCAACTCCGAGGTCGCACGCAAATTTGAGAGCCGAACACTGCGTTCAGTTACGGCTAATTGTTTTTCACATTTTAATTTGTATCCCTGGCCCACCGTATCACATTGTATGAACACAGGGAACCAAATTGCAAAATGAACGCAGGGCTGGTTCCCTGTCTTAACTGTCTTTGAGACAGAGAACCAGAATACAAATGTGGCGGTCAATACACTTGTAAGCGACATGAATAGTGAGCAACTTCCCTTAGCCGTAACTGAACGCAATGCTGATATCCGAAATATATATATCCGAATTTCTATACAACACAATTTGACACTGAAGCAGTGCAATCATTATTAACTCGATCGTTATTATTATAATTTTACAACCAAAAGATGAACTCAACATATTTATTGCTTAAGCATTATATATGATTTTATTGGCATTGGATAAGTTTATTATAGAGCATAAGGCTTTGCAAAAAGGGGATATTTTGTTGTTTACATTTTTTCGGTAACGGTCACCACGATTTAGCGAGGAAAATTGGAAGAAATGTCAGATTTCATGAAAAAAATTCGTACATATAAAAACAACAAGGTATATAAACACAAAAAAATATAAATACCATTCAAGAAATATACAGCTGCTGTAAATGACGAATACGACGGATAAATGTCAACCTCTCCCGATTCAGAAACAAGATGGCGGACGTCGCTGGTTTCATCTCGGAAGAAATCTCGCTGCTCGCGAGAGTTCAATTAAATCGATATAGACCTAGTAGTAGTAGGAAATTTCCAATCCATGGTTAATTATTGAATAAATACACGTACAAACAACTGATTTAATTATTTGCTAAAATAATTGAATTTATAATGTTTTTCTATGTTGTTAGCGAGTACCAATTAAATGCAGACGTAACATATAACTCAAATGAGGAATAACAAACACAAGCTAGTGTTCAAGTTTAATAATGGCACTGCCCAAAGCTTTACAACATGAGTTGGTCAATCTGTAGTCTGTTTCAATTACATGACAGAATTAATCTGCATATATTTAAAACGGTGTTAAAATATTAATGTTATGCTTCATGTTCGGTGTTTCCATTTTGTTCACGAACATGAATCAGCTCATTCGCATTTAAATTAGTACCTTTAAATTGCTATAACATGTTTCTTGTCATACATTTTCGGTCTAGATTTGTATTTTTATGTATATAATCGATTTTAATAATCAAAACAAAATATTTTCTATTACAACAAAATTAATCACTCATGTTCGGTATTTAGTCATACCCGCCGAGTGACGTTCCGATTGATTCGGCATTTAGTCATACCTTCCCGACCGCGAAAAACAAACTGTCGAATTAGGAGTTTTGTTGGTTTTGTGTATATTGCAAACAAAAACATATGCAAACATAAGGTATTTACCATGAATATGTTTAAATATTTAGTTGTTTGCAAACTTCTGAATTAAAAGCCTACATTTCACTCAACAACTATTGGCACATGATTTCGCGACCAAAAGTGATCTGTCAAATTACAAAGTCGTTGATGTTTTAGGTCGAGGGACAGTTAGTATCTCGGGAGACTTGACTGTTTATCTCTTTTTATCCCCCACGCGACGGCGTGGCCAAAACTCAGAATCAGATGCTCGACCCCCTAAACACTAGTACGGCGCTCTACCGACTGAGCTAACCGGGCGGCTGTCTAACCCCACATCACTACTCTTCTCCCCCTTCCAGCATTTGAGGCTCAACCACCGTGCTCGGTCAAACACCGCTGCCACCATTCAAGTAAATCAAGGGGAAAAAGCACGCCCGATGTGGGGCACAAACCTACAACCCCCTAGATACTAGTACGGCGCTCTACCGACTGAGCTAACCGGGTGGCTGTCTAACCCCACATCACTATAGAGTACTTGCCCATGTTGCTTAGCCATCCCACATTATTTCTACCCCAAACTTATATAACAGTGTTATATTAACACTGATGAATAAGAAGCAGAAAGTAACAATTATGTATCTGTACAATTTGTTTAAATCTTGGACGGATTTAATTCCTCCTTTATTTCTGAGAAAAAGGATATTCACTAACATTAAGCACTTGCCCGCTTCGGGCTAGCACTCAGCTTTTTCTGGTGGCCTGAAATCACTCTTACTAGCCCAGGGCTAGCGGGTTACTGTGGGTCGGTCCAACTTAAATTTGTGTTTCTCATATCTCACAAAATATTTGACCGAGAATAACGAAACTTATAGTCATCTCATGAAATTTTGTTCCTGTTGTTTTTGGATTTGATTTATTTTGTATGAGCCGAGTTACTCCCCTTGATTTAGTAAAGTGGGGACACCGATGTTGTAACTCCTATGGACATATTTCTAGTTTAATCTTGTTTTATTTTATACGTGTAACTTGTAGATGATGACTCCAGAAAATGATCTGGTGCCTAGTATCAGTCCAGCCTTCTCAAACAGTAACTCTAGACGTTCACAAGTAACACCTGAATTGATGCAGGTTAGCCCGTTTGCAGATGATTTGCCAAAAAACTCAGAAGTAATGATCGAAGAAATGCTTCATAAACGGGAATGGTTAGAAATGGAGAAGAACAACTTGTCTGTGCAAATTGACGCTATAAGTAGCGGTGGGTATACATGTTTCGTAATCCATGTTAACTCAGTTTAAATACATTTAAGGCTTGCATAAATATGATCTGTTTCCTATATGTTGGTATATTTTTTAATGTATTTGTTTATATATAAAATTATATTCATGTGCATATGGCAGATCTATCATTACCAGAATTGTAAAATGCAGTTGTGCTTTTAGTTTTTTATGTTCATTTCAAAGCAGAATCTTCATTACATACACAGCTATGGTATTCTTTAACAAAGCTAGTATTGTGCTGGAATGTTGTTGATAGATATTTTGTCCTGTATTTTCTTTCAGAATCATCACAAGTTATTGACTCGTTGTCTGAAGATAAACTGAAGGAGTTGTAAGTAGCATAACATTTGATGTTTGGTTTAACTAGCAAGAACTGATCTTCCACATTCCTATTGTTATATTTGTCCCTCTTAATCTTCTTTTTGTGACATACATGGACATACATGGAACTAAATATTAAGAATGTCAGTCAAATTTGCATCAGATTAGAACATTTAATGCGCTTATATCAATGTCTTCTCAATTTTTCAACAATGTCAATATTAAATCATTATCTTTTACCTGGAGTCTCCTTCCTGTATTGTATTTTATTAACTTTTACAGGGATTTCCCTGATGCAGCAATCTCGAGTCCCCAACTCCCTTCTCTTTCTAGCGATTCCCATTTTCCACTTACTGTACATCCCTGGGACCCCTGTAATAAACCTTTGTCAAGTATAAACTGCATATCTGGGACCATACAAATTTACTAAGGACCCCCAATTTGTCAAACATGAGGGTACAAGGACCCCTAGCTGAAAAATCCTAGGGAAAACTCTGCTTTTACATACTTTTACTCGGCGTCATCTCATGATCTGTTGGTTGTTTTACTAGTCAAACTTATAATAAATGTTTTTATTTAAAATGGCAGGTATGAAGAACTGAAAGAAAACTTACTTCAAAAAAATGTAATACATGATGGAAGAGAACTGATTATGAAAGGGTATGTTTGATTGGGGAAGGTCTTGAAATCGAAACCCTCCATGAGCAAGACTGAACAGAAATCTTCTCGATGTCTGAATTAGAAGCAAGTACTGGTTAGTTATAGTAACCCAGGAACTGGAAGTAGTAACTGAGAGGGATTAACATAAGTTGTAACAACATAATTATATGAAATACTCAAGTTTATACTAACTTAATTACACCTTTATGATACTGTAGTTACTGTTTTGTATTCTAATTTTAATGATCAATATTCACTTGTCACTATCAGGAGGTTATAAGCTCAAACCAGGCTGAGGAGTATGTTCCGGTGACAATTTGACTGAAGATGATACTTCTGATATAATTTGTCGTCCACCTCAGCTTCATGTGGGGAAAGTTTTCGGTTGCTTTCGGGAGAACAATTTTGTTCTAGTAGGGTAACGCGGGAACACTGGTTAACTACATTAAACTGCAACTCAATCCACAAAACATATGTGTGCATGACATTGTATTGTTTATTTCAGAGAATGTTTGAACCAAGCAACTTTATCTATTGTACAATGTGACTTAGATGGCGATGCTGACAAATTGTCCCTAGAAAGAAAGAGGTATTTAAAATTAGCGGTACTTTGTATTTGCTTTTGTATGGATATGTTGCATGACATTGTATCTAGTAAATTATGTTGTAAAGTTGTTTTTGATGATTCTGCATGTGATTCTGCAAAAGTTTCTTACTAACGCGAAAGTAAAAGGCGAAACACAGACACACACATTTACCACGGGTACATAATAATTTTCAGTCTATAAATAAATAACTGTACAGTGTACTCATCACAGTAACACGAATCTGTGCATGGTGTGACATCATGAATTCAGTGACGTAGTTTTGACAGCTATTAACTGGAATAATTCTAAAACTTTATTCCATGTGTGTATTAAAACAGGCTGATAGTAATAAACGTTTTTTTTCTGAAGGCAATGATTTTACGGGGTCTTTAAAATGGATTACATACTAAACCAAGTGAGTGTTTACACATTTGAACCCAGATGTGTTTTTGTCTGACATTTTCATTCTCTCAGTGAGTATAAAGAAGTTTGTCGGCACGACGATCTTTCAAGTAAAGATAAAAGCGGGCGAGTCGGCACACAAATCTACATCTCACATATTTGTTCTCGGGACATCGTAATGTAAAAACTCGGTGACATCAAGCAACGTTAGTCGCTTAGCAACGACGTTACATGAACTTGGTTCTTGTAGCAATTATGATCGTTATGCTGTGTAATCCATTTAGATTTGAGACTCGCGCTCAAACGGACACATATATGCAACGATTTTTACATGACGTTTTATAACTGTGTCGCTGAGTAATTACCTGGTCGCATTTATCACGCCTAATTGTTTATTCAATTGTTTAAAGGACAATGTGGAATGCAGTTGTGAATAAGGTGTGATTATTCAACTATCTTTATTACGTGTCAGGACTGGATTAATGCGGTCGCTGGTCGCGTTATAGAAAAGTCGTTTTATAGATACTAGTTATAGTAAAAACGCTCGGGCGGGAATTTAAGTGGTGGTTAAAAAAGTTGCTTATTACAGGTGGTCGCTCGAGCAATGTCTACTGTATTTAAATATTTTTGTTTATATTGAGGAGTGAATGCAAAACAAGTTTATTTTACTTAAGATCTTTGTATCAATTCCTAATCTTTATATATCCCTTAAAATGTAGGCCCTATTTTGGTTCTGGTTTGTTGAAGTCGGTGATCTTTGGAGTCGTCTTTCTTTGGACAAAATGCATATATATTAAAACTTGTGTTATTTTCAGAGAACTAGAGAACATTTTAGATGAATATACTGCTTTAGCATCGCAAGTTGCTAAGGAGCATCAGGTAAATGAATGTATCCATTTACTTTATTAGTTTCAGCCTTCAGAACAGATCTTTTACTTAAATTTGTTCCTCTTAATCGTTGAGAAAAAAGCTTGACTGCCAATCTGAGTATCAAAATTGGGATGAAATTTGTTATTAATACATCTATTTTCAGTTACCATTAAAATTAATTTTTGAATAATCATATTGCATGTGCAGCCAAATTAATGGTGCTTGTATTTGGTTTGGAAGATCGCAGGTTTGAGTACTGGCCGCAACTACCAAAGTTGTAAAGAATTGTTCCATTAACTCCCTTGCCCACGCTCCATGTTATAAAGGTAATATTATGACAGTGTAGCTGTACTATTTGCACGAAATTACCAAGACTGGATGGAACTTAAAAGTCAAAACAACATTAAAGAAAACCTTAGTGAGTAAAGCAAACCCTGAGCTGTATTTGATGGTAGTTTTGTCATAAGATGATTTCATTCAAGTTAGCATCTCTGACATTGATACAAACTATTTTTTATAGGAATCTGTTGAACTTAAAGCAAGATTAGAAACTGTCAAGAAGGAAAACTTTGGTAAGTCAGTTATTTTCTGATGCTTAGAATGGGGATAGGAGTCTGATCATGCAATGAACTATCATTTAGGCCGAGATAAATTAGCTCTGCTTACCAATCTGTCTGACCCCTACCATTCTATCACAATGTCAAGTCCAGGGATGTCGATAATAGCCGGGAGCAGCATCATCACCCAGCTGCATTTCTTGTATGATTGATTATAATCAAAGGAAGAACCCCCAGCCCCCATATACTATGATGATTTCCTTGCCAATTAATAAATTATTGACACCCCTGCATGCTTATTTCTTATAAACAGGGGTTCTAAGTTCCAGATATCCTGATTTAGAGGCTCCAGGGTCACTTTTAGATTGATGTTAATCTGATTTTGGGGGGGTAGGGGCCAAATCGCAACTGGTACGAAACGTTTAGTGTGCAAATGTGTTTTAATAATGCTGGGTCATTGAAGCTTTGATCAGAGCAGCCGAGTGATTGAGATCATTTGACATGACTTCTGCTCAAACTACGAGTTTGTTTTGATGACAATCCGACCCTGGCAAATCTTCAGGATTGAGAACATTCAGCTGTAAGAGCCCCTGTATAAAAAATATTGAGGGCTTCATTAGCCACGCGTCTGGCACAGAAAGTAGCATTGAACAATTCTCTCAATGATAATTAGATCGTTAGCGTATAATGAATAGCCTTCATGTGAACCTGGTCAAATTGTCTGTTTTGTGGTATGTCTTTATTTGTCTGTGTTTATTTACATTTTGCATACCTAGCAGAGTCCAAAATATTTGTTTAAGGAATGTTACATTTGAACACCAATACCTAACATTGATCCTACCCCACTGGTGATAAACTCGTCATAATCATTCAGTTTTGATGTTTTTGATTTCAGTGGTAGAATTTTATTTCCAAAATGTTGTTATTTAAGCAATTAATTTGACATCGTCTATAATTTGTTCATACAGAATTACTGCAGAAAAGTAGACAACTCTACATAGATATTGGAGAACGGAAAAAAGCTAAGGAAGAAGAACTGGTTGCCTTGACGACGAACGAAGAAGGGAAGAGGTAAAGATTACTTCAAAACTAGAAATATTCATAAATACAAGTTTGTTTTTGTGTTTCTGATAATGCTGATATTTGTTGGGCTATTACAATTTGCCAAATGACATCAACATACGAAAGGACAACTTTTTGTGGCTTTAATTTTAGGGAATTCTACCAACTACAGTAACTACTTAAATGTAGTTAAATAGTAAAAAGTATTACATCTTGAAATTTTATCGTCTTCAAGTCATTGATATAGCCTTGTTCAGAGCAGATATGAAAAACGTTCCAAGTGGTTTCATTTATTTTGATACTGAATTAACTCACAAAATGGGTAAATTTTGGGGTACATAAACCTAGCCTTATGCAAAAACTGATGTCTGTCTTTGATACTGAGCTTGCATGGTCTTGTGATTTTGGGGGGAAAAGTACATCACAAAGCTGTGGTGAGAATCTTCCTCTTGTCAGCTGATTTCCTCCTTTTTTGGACTCAAAAAATAGGGGATAAAAGTGGTCAGATTTGGTCAGGTGTTTGCAAAAAACGGTAATTTTTTTAATGATATATAGTGAATACACCGAATTTTGAATATTTCCTCTCTTTTTTTCATTGAGCATTCTCACCCCTGACAATTTCGCTAAAAACACAATTTGTTTTTAGATCCATTGAAATTCAGTCAGACCGTTTTATCATATGTTTTCATTGGTATTCGAGCACAATTTAAATGGTATATTATTGATTGGACTGCAGGATTAGAGGGAAATCCCATATACCAATCCAGAGTATATCTGTGAGTAAGATAACATAACAGTCAATACATGTCCTTAGAAGGTATGATTTACCCATGCATGCATCTCCTTACAAGATATCATTTATCCATACATGCATCTGTTTATCCATAAATGCACTGTATTGTTTAATTTCATTTCCTATATTTCAGCATTCACGAACAGCTCCAGTCCAAACTACAGCTGAATACCATACAGAATAACACATTACAGATGTTAATACTGGGTAGTGGTTTGAACTGGAATCAGGATAAAAAATTAAAGAAACTGATGATAGATTCTGGTAAAAGTGTGCCGATCTGAACATAGCAATATATACTGTGATATTAAAGCATTTGGACTCCTTATAATATTTGTACATATTGATGACATATGGAGATATATTTAAACAAATTATCAGCAATTGAACATGATACCTTTAAGCGACATGTAACAATAGTCTTCTGAATATTGTGTTGCTGAAATTCATGAATGAAGTGATATCCATACAGATGCTGAATTCCGTGTCCTGGAGACATGATTCAGGGGTGACAATTTTCCGCAGATTTGCGGAATTCCGTGATTTTTTGGTCTCGGGCTGTTTTGAGATCGTTGTAAATTATTAATTGTCTAAAGGCGATGTTTTACAAATGTACTACCTACGGATTTTTGGTGATGTGTGTGTGTGTTTGTATATCAAATTACAGCTTTTTGATTGATCTGTATCTACAATTACTGGCTTTTGGTGTGATGCTTCTTTGAAAAGAAGCTAGATTTGTATGTTCTCAGAGTCTAGGTTTATTGAGATGTATAACAAGACCGATTTAATGTTATATAAGAATCTCAAATAATCAGAGTGAGAAGCTTCGAGCGGTGTAACATATTTTTAACTCTTATCAGATGGCTATGTGGTAATTTCCAAACACCCAAATTGCATTTCATTTACAAAAAGACCTCTTAGTTTTGTACATATATTGAATGTTTCTAAACCAAAATTAGCCTATTTTAGACATCAAAAGGAAAGTAGGGATTTTGACCAATTATAATTACAAACGGGGAATAACATGAAGTTTCATCAGAAAAAGATTCAAAAAGATTTTTTCATGTGTTTTCATTTTGGAAATTGTCGCATTCAATTGTACACTTAACAAACTTAAAAGTGTGCAGGTGTAAATATAACCGTATGTCGGTCCATATTAGTCTGAGATTGTGGAAATTGTATAACAGTCATACCTCT
Source organism: Mactromeris polynyma (assembly GCA_032209605.1). Lineage (NCBI taxonomy): Eukaryota > Metazoa > Mollusca > Bivalvia > Venerida > Mactridae > Mactromeris > Mactromeris polynyma. The sequence continues at coordinate 3,205,010 of JASFXZ010000034.1, read as the reverse complement.
TGAATTAGGGAGATTTAAGCAGGTGCAGTGGTCGAGGGGTAGAGCGGCCGACTCCTGATCTGAAGGTTGTGAGTTCGAGCCCTGCGATGAGCAGGATTTTATCACAAACTTAACAATCCCTAAATTTGGCGAGAGTACTGGTTGGTAGCCAGAAAGCAGTCATTGAGAGTGTAAGTTGAAGAACTTGTTTCATAATCGATGTAAAATAAATATGTTTAAACTAAAACTTATTAGGGACTAGGCTTGAGTATGTTTTAGATCTCTTTAAATTTGCCAGTATGTGTACTGTATTTTGTGAAATAAGCCAATTTATATCATCAAAATTATTTCTTCAGTTTGTGCTGTAAATGTACATACTTTCAGATCTATGTGGTCTTTAAATGCCTCCTATAACTCACAATTCAGCAGAATTTGCAACATTTTTCAAAACTTGCAGTGTAAGGGGGATTTGTAGTTTCTAATAGCTTCCACATATTTTTAAGATATTAAAATATTTAACTTTATTGTATTTTTAGTGTGTTGTAATATATAACATGTAATAATGATAATAAATTATTAAGAATTAGTCAGCTTTAGCTCATATTATCCTGTTTACCTCTGTATCGTGTAATGTACAATTGTCAAGCAAAGTTATGAAGATATATCATTATTATATTAAAAATAGAACAAAACTATACGGGACAGCATCTTCTAACCTGTGGCGATAAACAAGAAGGGTGCACAGTAACAGGTTAATGGCATGCCTTGTATACATGCGTGTGTATTTACTTGTATTTATCGTCGCTGGTTTCCCATGTGGGCGATGCCTCTGTAAAATTTTTTAGATTTTGGATAGTGCATGATACAGAAGATGACCCAGTTCCAGAAACACCCCTGGTTCTTTTACATGGGCGATGTAAAGCATCATACACGGGACTTCGGTTCTTGTCTAATCCAAAAGACTGTTACTAGTAGTGCTTTTTGTGGTGGAGCGGGGATCGAACCTGCGACCCCTGGCATTGGTTATGACGGAGTATTTCTGTATGGAAGTGTTGACGTCACAAACTAAGCACTTTACAGAGTATTTCTGTATGGAAGTGTTGACGTCACAAACTAAGCACTTTACAGAGTATTTCTGTATGGAAGTGTTGACGTCACAAACTAAGCACTTTACAGAGTATTTCTGTATGGAAGTGAGGACGTCACAAACTAAGCACTTTACAGAGTATTTCTGTATGGAAGTGAGGACGTCACAAACTAAGCACTTTACAGAGTATTTCTGTATGGAAGTGAGGACGTCACAAACTAAGCACTTTACAGAGTGTTTCTGTATGGAAGTGTGGACGTCACAAACTAAGCACTTTACAGAGTATTTCTGTATGGAAGTGTGGACGTCACAAACTAAGCACTTTACAGAGTGTTTCTGTATGGAAGTGTGGACGTCACAAACTAAGCACTTTACAGAGTATTTCTGTATGGAAGTGAGGACGTCACAAACTAAGCACTTTACAGAGTATTTCTGTATGGAAGTGTGGACGTCACAAACTAAGCACTTTACAGAGTATTTCTGTATGGAAGTGAGGACATCACAAACTAAGCACTTTACAGAGTGTTTCTGTATGGAAGTGAGGACGTCACAAACTAAGCACTTTACAGAGTGTTTCTGTATGGAAGTGAGGACGTCACAAACTAAGCACTTTACAGAGTGTTTCTGTATGGAAGTGTGGACGTCACAAACTAAGCACTTTACAGAGTGTTTCTGTATGGAAGTGTGGACGTCACAAACTAAGCACTTTACAGAGTATTTCTGTATGGAAGTGTGGACGTCACAAACTAAGCACTTTACAGAGTGTTTCTGTATGGAAGTGAGGACGTCACAAACTAAGCACTTTACAGAGTGTTTCTGTATGGAAGTGAGGTTGTCACAAACTAAGCACTTTACAGAGTATTTCTGTATGGAAGTGTGGACGTCACAAACTAAGCACTTTACAGAGTATTTCTGTATGGAAGTGAGGACGTCACAAACTAAGCACTTTACAGAGTATTTCTGTATGGAAGTGTGGACGTCACAAACTAAGCACTTTACAGAGTGTTTTGGTGGCTTAATTGTGATTTATAGAATTATCTGATGAGACTGGGACTCCCATCAAAGTCACTTGGAAATGAGAAGACACATAATGGGCAACAGACTACAAGAAATAACACAAAATCTACCTTTATAATATTATTTATAATGGAACAGAAGAATAATATCACAGATATATTAGCAAAGATAACAATTACAATTGAAGATATTATAACATAGTACATTAGGCTTTGTGATGAATGAAAAACCATTTCACCTTGCAAATTTATATGAATGTCTACATGTAATGGTATACAGTTGTTTGCTACTGGTGTTAGTTGGATGTTTAATTAATTAAGTATAAATATGACTGGCAATGCTAGCACCACGAGATGAAGAAATAAATACGAAAGAGAAATAATTATATTGTTATGAATATTTGAACAAATAAATACATTATCAACTACTAAGTGTATAAAATGTTTTACCTAGAATTACTGCTCCTGTTTTAGTTTCAGTTTAATTGATTTGGTCCTACAGTGCTGACTGCACCAAGGATAGCCATTCATTCTGAACTAAGGGCAAAGGCAAGTTATGTAGCACATCTCATGACAGTAACCAATTTTACTAAGTACGTTACAATGTTGTGTTGCAGTTTCACATCGTATTTCAACAATACTTCAGTTATGTAAAAGGGTCAGTCGACAATATTCCTTGGGTACCAAGCAGAACTTATCTTCCACAAGCAACTTACAACTACCCCATTTGTGTATTAGATTCTGTACAGTTGAAACTACCCACACCAGTGTATGACCTACAGATAGGTAGTTGAGTGCTCTACCAACTGAACTTATGCATCTATCAATATTTTGCCCAGGGGAGGCGGGGGTGGCAGCGGGCTGACTTGGGGAATTAGACAATTTGTTGTTTTTTTTGGTCTAATTCCCCACCTTTAAGCCAAGCATTTTGTCAAAATCCCCACAGTGAGATGTCTCATCCCCAACTTCTGGGTTCTTATTAAAACTCCAACCCAAGTAGATTTCCTGGGATTATTCACCTGTCGGGGAATTACTTCAGTCTAAAGTCCAGAGTATCCAGATACTGCTCCCTCCCTGTGGCAAAACATTGATAAGTGCATTACAAGGTAGTCTTAGTAAATTTCATTTGTAGTAAAAAAAAATCAGCACTGTATGTCTTTGTAAAATCTTCCACTTCACATTTTCACCAATTTCACTCCGATCAAGTTGCTATCTTTGCAAAATCCATAATGTAACTTTTAGCATCACCTTTTTCTAACGTATGTACATAATCGCGAAGTCCAAGTTGCTTAGCAACACGATATTGCACTTTGACATCCTTACAATACTGCAACAATTTTTTTATGTTATTAGGAGCCTGGGGTGTTTTTTCTACGCTCTGTTGATACCTGAAACATAGCATAACAATGAGCATGAAATGTGGTAAGATTAAGCACAATGTACGAGTCTCATATTGTAATCCTATTTCATTATAATTAAAGATTGAAAATATGAAATGAGGTTTAACATAATATTTAAAAGCTTCCCAGTTTGCCTACAAATACAACAATTTATTACCAGTACATAAAAACTAGGAATGTCAACAATGGCAATTTTGGTATTTGAATATTCAGTCAAACGAATATTCGAACATTTAATAATAATACATTTGAAATTCGAAGTTTAAGATTTAAGTTATTCTTATCAATTTTATGTTTTAAACTGATCAATCACTGCGATTACTAATAATTTCAGGACGTAACTCATCACCAGAGTGTAATATCTCTCTTGCCCCCAAAAATACAACATGATATATTAATTTACAATTGTAGACATTTATTTTCACACATAAAATGTCATTCAGTACGATAATGCCCATCATTGAAATTTAATACACTTGTATTCAGCTTTTATATTTTATCGAATATTTGAATGCCGAATCAGTATTCGAATATTCGGTTATAAAAAACGAAAATTTGAATATCGGAATATTCGTTGACATCCCTAACAAAACCTATTTATATATTCATACCTGTCAACAACATCTTCTATAAGAGGTGGTGTAAGTCTGATATTGGACCTAAAATCCTGCAGATATTTCATACTTCCTAAGTTAACCACATTATTGCACAAGGCTGCCACCCAGTTATCTTTCAGGTGATAAGCTTCACTGATAATAAATGCCTGAAAATATGAGAATAACCATGGAATGACTATACACTTAAACCAGCTTTATGGAAGTGGCCTCATTAGCAGGCATGATAATTTTCCGCAGATTCGCGGAAATCCCTTGATTTGACGCTCGCAAGGACAGTTTTTGAGACAATTTAAGCCATTAGATGCTTAAAAGCCAGGAGCTTCAGCAGGACCCCTTGCAAATTTCCAGCTGATTTTGAAAAATTTGCATTCTCATGCCTGCATTAGTGAGGTGGTCTTATTAAATGGTTAGGGACTGTGACTGGTGGTTGCTGTGTAGCGAGTCTTGGTCAACTGTTTGTGTTTGGTACTCAGTATGTTTCATTGACACATAATCATCCTGTCATCATAGACGACAAAAATCAGTAATAATCACCATTATCATATAATAAAACCCTAGCTGTGTGCATATAAAAGTATATTACATTACATTTTATGTGATAACTACTATTCCTATAATGTTTTGTTACTCTAGGTGAAATACTTTTTGAGACATGAAGGACACACTTATTGTGGGATGGACAGACAAGGGTAGATCAGTTGTGGGTGCACAATGAAGGATTAATTACGGGTGATGGAATGAGTTTTAATGGAACACAATTTCCTAACTATTATAGTCTAAAAAGATTATCCAATACTAAAACACACTAAGCTGCTTGTGTTTTATAATCCTTCTCCAAGAGTGAGCTTGCTATGATATTATACGATTTTCAAGAAAAAGGAATCTGGGGGCTGATTATAAATTCATGGATTTACAAAAGATACAACTTTTGAAGCCAGTATGGATAAAATTGACATCATTCTAAGAAAGATAACTCTTATAATACCTCAGTGAAGACAGGATGTTCAGAAATCAGTAGATTAGCTCCCTTGGTAGTCAGATTAATGAACTGTTGACTTGAAGACAGATACGTGATTTGTAGAGCGACCAGTCTAGCCTTGCGTATACAAGACTGCGCGTGACGTAGACAACTGTCCTTCACATAACTCTCCGCTGCTTCTGACAGATACTGAACACATTTTTGTAACAAGGATTGTGTCTCTGAGGAATTATCTGAAACAATCAAAACAAACAGTGATAATCACCCATACAATATGGTCACGGAGAGAGCAGGTATTTTGTTTCATGAACCAGCAATCAAGATGCATCTATCAAATGTTTACCAAGAGCAGGGGTGCGGCTGACAATTTTTCATTTTTGCCGTCTAATTTCCCACTCTAGAGCCAAGCACTTTGTCTACATCCCTGCAGTCGGAGATGATGATGCCCCACATCCAGGATCTATTAAAAATCCAGGCAGATTATTTCCCAGTGACATGACCGGTCTCTCTCGTCAATTTTTCCCTCGTGAAAAATCGAGCTGACCCTGTTCCACCTCCCAAAGAAAAAATGGACTATCAAAGTCTCAAACAAATAGAATATTCAGCGTCAGATAATTTAGGAGTATGTTTATCTAAGACCAAATCACTGTTCAAACCATTTCCTATTTACCTAATGGTTTGCCCCGTAAGGAGTCAAGAATTCTGTTGGCATTATTTTCAAGTAGTTGGGCAATCTCACGGTACATCATAAACTTGAGCGCCACCATGGTGTATGTCTCTGTATCTGCTGGGTGATATCTCTTCAGATAATCCAATATCGCTGTCTTCAATTTAGTCTCCTATAAATATGAATTTAGATGTATCATAATTTAATAAGCGACTGGTCGGATACCAGAGAAAATGGGACTGCATCGTGATTTTGAATCCTGCATAGGCGAGGTTGAGACAAAAACTTAAAAATGCCTGGATTAGGCATGAGTAAGTGGCTAGTAATGCAAGAAGCAGACACCGATATATATCAAGAGTGACTGATATAAAAGGAAACCTCATTTATTATCAACAGTATTTCAAATTTATACAGCAGTCAGTTGCCCTAACCAGAAGCTCAAGTTTTTTCAGTATTACATTCATCATCTGAAACATACCACCCGTTGGTTCTGTGGTACAGTGTTCGTCTGGGGTGTGGAAGATCAAGGGTTTGAGCCTCTGCTGCAACATACCAAAGTCGTTATCACAGTTTAGTAGCACTATCTCTGTTACAGGCAGACATCATCATTGAATTAATGTAATTGCTGGTGAAACATAAAACCCGACACATTCCTCATCTGACAATTTTACTGGAAGAACTATCTTCATTCAAACAAAAAAATACACACACAAAACAAAGAATACCTTTTCTTTTCCTTTACCAAGCAGAAGTTCAAATTTATGATTTAGTTGTAGAGCATCAAATATGTAAGTCATCTCATTATATCTTCCAACCCCAGTCAGTAACCGTGTCTGAAATACATCACAGAAAAAACATAATTGTCAAAATACACCAAAATACAATACTGAAATAAAAAGCCCAGGTCCCGGGATAATGATTTCATATTACACTCAAATCTGGCCACAATGAATATTCAGCACTCATTTAACATAATCATCCATTTTTTACACTAAATATGAGTCAATATCAGCCCCAAAGGAGTACATTTTGTGTTTTGAGTGCTGAGTGTAAGTAATTGTTATAATTCTGGCTTTGGATAAATGATAGACGCAAAGTAAAATTCCATCCCATACTAATATCATTAGCATATGTTATCAATATCATCAGCATAATATATCAATTTCATTAGCATAAGTTATCAATATTATTAGCATAAGTTATCAATATCATTAGTATAAGTTATCAATATCATTAGCATCAGATATCAATATTATTAGCAATAGTCATCAATATCATTAGCATAAGTTATCAATATCATTAGCATGAGATATCAATATCATTAGCATAAGTTATCAATATCATTAGCATAAGTTATCAATATCATTAGCATAAGTCATCAATATCATTAGCATAAGTTAGCATCAATATATTCACCATAAGTTGATGTTCTCCAGCGACTTGTAGATGTGTTGTCAGTATTCTGGCTGCACGGAGGATATTAGATATTCCTTCCATGTCACATGATGCTGTATAACACTCGTGTGCAAGAATCAACAACTCGGTTTGCAAAGTCAACACTGAAAGGTTGAATAAACAACAATAAAGCATATTGAAGATAAATTATCGCTGTTTTGTGAATATCACTTTTGCTGAGGTTCAAAGCCAAACTACAGCCATAGTCAAATGCTTAAAGACTTTTGAAATAAAATTAGAACTTAAACATGTATTGTGCGCCGCTGTATGATTTTGAACCTCTTCTTTAAGTGATGTCCAGAAAACGTCACAGGTAATGTCACCATGTACTGACAGTAAGAAATATGTATACCCCATATGACAATATGGAAACGAAGTGATCACATGGAGTAAATATTGTTTCTTGCTTGCAATTAGTGACATCACAAGTTGTGTTTTCTTGAAATGATGTCACTCATGACGATGAAATGACATAGTAGCACTCAATTGATCTTCAATAGAGTTAGTTACCTTTATCATCAATGCTGTCAAAGTCATCTGCTAGAGATGCAGCAATATCAACAAGTTTGTTGCCTAGCAACGTTGGTTCTATACACAGTCGCACAATCTGGTGAAAATCTGCGAAATTTTCACCCGGATCAAAGAACAGATCCCTGTCACCATTCATGTCTCCCAAACTAACTTTGTATGATTGAAGTATGGCATCAGACAGAAAGCTAGCAACCTGAAACAATTAAAGAATTTGTATTGAATACAAGAATTAATATTGTTTTCTGTCACAGTTTAAGTCATTTATAGCACATGTTACAGTTAAAATAAAAAAGACAAAAATGCAAAAATGAAATAAAGGTGGTATATATCTGAAGAAAATGAGCAAATAATATGCACTTCTATGTAAAAAAACTAAGAACAAGCATGAATAGTTTAACAGAATACCGAGTAGGTGAAGCTATAAAAGCCCTAAAAGCAACTGACAATTTAAGACTTTTGAGCCATTGGCACAGGCCTCTTCGGTTTTAAATTAAAATTTTCAGGTAAAACAGAACACTAATAATTCAGACCAGGTTTTCAACATTTTAAATCCACAGCGTCAGTCAGGCATATTACCAATCAGGCCTACAGAGCTAGCAGCATCTTAATGTGAGAATAGCATACAAGCAATAACTCAAGTCTCCAAGCAATGACTAACAGCTGAATGAGAACATTCATATGTTTACCAGATAAAAAACTTATTAAAAAAACTTACCTGTTCAGAAGACAACGAGCTGGTACCCAGAAAATCTGCAGATAATCTAAACTTTGCTGAGCACGTTGTCTTCAAGAGTGACCTCAGAATGAAATAGTCTTCACCAGTAACAACATCATCATATCCAATATACAACACCTAGGAGAAAGTACAGATAGTCATAAATCATGGAAGAATTGTACAGTAAAACCTCAATAATAAGACCTTCCATAGGACCTGTGAAAACTGGTCTTCTTATTGAGATGGTCTTCTTATTGAGGTGGTCTGAATATTGAGGTGGTCTGAATATTGAGGTGGTCTGAATATTGAGGTTGAATAAAGCGTTAAACAGTGAAAATATATTTGCAGTCTTGTTCTTAATTTTGAGGTCTTATTATTGAGGTGGTCTTTAAGTGAGGGTTTACTGTATTTTGTTATTCAGTGTTAAAATGTCCTTTCATTAACATTAGGTTCTAGCCAAGTCAGTTTATAAATTATTTCATGTGTAAAAGCTGACAAACAGCTTGTTCATGAATGATTAAGGAAGACATAAAATCAACAAAGGGCTGTTAAGCGTTAGCTCTATGTATACCTATTACACAGACTAATCACATGTATTAAAACTAAAATAAGTTTTCTGCACAATCAAGTGGTAGCGTATTGATGCTCTCCTTCAAAACACTAATTTCTTACAAGTTGCAAGTCTGACATATATGAAGTTATAGACAGAGAAATATTTTTTTATAAACTGCAGCAAGAATTTTTTTTTTTAATAGTACTGTCATACGAACCGATGCAATTTTGAAAGCTGTGATGATTCGGATACACGTCTGTCTGCCCGTGTCACAGTGATTTAACAGACACTCCATAGCTGAGATTTTAGCTTCATTATCGTCAGATACAGTATCAATAACTGGTTGTATGTTACTCATCAAACTGATGGCTGAAATATAGAAAGAAAGCATAAAGCAAGTTGGAATTTGTCATAGCCCTGAAGTCAATATAGAGAAAAATCTGCTAATAAGGAACACACACAGATATAACGAACACTTGAATAAAGAACACTGATATAAATACCACTGATATAAAGAACACTGATATAAAGAACATAAACATAAAGAACACTCATATAAAGAACACTCGGGCATAAGGTATACAATTAAAATCCCTAAATTTTGCATTCAAACATTGTGAATATAGCAAATAGCTGATACAAAGAACAGTTTTTTCAAGGTTCCAAGTGTGTTCCTGATACATAAGCTTTACTGTAAATACTAGTCTAAGATTGAATTTATGAAAACAATTCCTTTCAACCATTTTAACAATACATCTACAAATAAACTGGTTTTGTTGTTCCTGAATGATGGCATTCTATGAAATCATACTGAAAATTATTAAATAACAAAAAGCCATCTCAATATCATTCCCAAAGCATTGATGTAACAACCAACATCAATATATAAATAACACATATCCATAAAAAACTGACATAAAGCAACACTTACAGCTAGAATTCCTGAGAAGTGCTACTGGCGCCGCTATTGACTGTCTGTGACTATGACCGGGTCTGGTACGCAGAAGATGTAACATTTCAGGTGACATAGTATCCAGTGATAGACTTCCCATACTTAATCTTATACATGTCTACAAATCAAGAAAGAAGTGTTCATAGTTAAACCTTATATTAATCGATCAGATTACAATGCAATTTGAGCAGAACAGCCCCTTTGTTTCCAGCAACACAGTCCCTTTAACAACAGTATCAATTTTTAATAGTAAAAATTCACAGAAAATAGTAACCAAGTATCAATTTTCCTTAGTTTTTACCAGTAAAATGGCCAAATCTTGAGAATATATAGAGAATTCTACAGCCAGTCTGCAAGCTTCTGTGATCCTGCCTTGCTTCAACAAGTCACCGAGAAGATACTGTATGGCTGAAACTTCCTGAAAGAAAAGCATTGTTCATTTACAGTAAGACAGTAATTATGACATAAAATTTTAGTTGAGTGCATAAGTAAAGGTAAAATTGCATATACAGTCAAACCTGTTCATTCAAATTTATCGGGTCCAAAATTTTATTTTGAATAACACATGGTTTGGAATAGCCCATTTCAATTCGACATGTATAAGAAGGTACATGAAATTTATTTCGGATAATACTGGGTGTTCGGATAGAAGGTTGTCAAATAAACGATGTTTAACTGTAAATTGATTTCTTTATTTTGGGCTATTTGATTTTCTGGGTACCAGCTCGTTGTCTTCTGAACAGGTAAGTTTTTATAATAAGTTTTTTATCGGGTGTATCTTTATACGAATGTTCTCATTCAGCTGTTTGTCATGAATGAATGACCAGCAAGTCCTCATTTTTATTAAATCAAATGAACTTAAATTCCCTTTTTAACACATCACAGGGCTAACTTCAAACATTTATAAAACTGGAACTGTGCTTATATATATCATAAAATTTTACATTAAGTATACTGGTGACTTTCGCATGCAAATGGAGAAATTTCATGTCAAGCAATAAATTCTATTGCCATGGCATCTGAAATGAGAAATAACAGAATATAGGGAAATTCTACCTGTTCTGACAAACCCTCACCAACATCTGAGCTATGAGGCATTTTACCACATACAATCAGTTCAGATTTTGCATTTGCAGCGGGAGATTTCTGACACGAATCAATATCAGTAAGAACAGTACCAGTTTTAGTTTCATCAGTCAGGACGCCCTAAAATGTATCAAAAGAAGAGAATAGTAGTACATAGAAAGTCACAATAAAAAAAACAGGGCCTCACACATACATATATAAAACAGGGCCTCACACATACATATATAAAACAGGGCCTTGCCCATACATATATAAAACAGGGCCTCACTCATACATATATAAAACAGGGCCTCACCCATACATATATAAAACAGGGCCTCACACATACATATATAAAACAGGGCCTCACCCATACATATATAAAACAGGGCCTCACTCATACATATATAAAACAGGGCCTCACCCATACATATATAAAACAGGGCCTCACCCATACATATATAAAACAGGGCCTCACCCATACATATATAAAACAGGGCCTCACCCATACATATATAAAACAGGGCCTCACCCATACATATATAAAACAGGGCCTTCTCCATACATATATAAAACAGGGCCTTGCCCATACATATATAAAACAGGGCCTCACCCATACATATATAAAACAGGGCCTCACCCATACATATATAAAACAGGGCCTCGCCCATACATATATAAAACAGGGCCTTGCCCATACATATATAAAACAGGGCCTCACCTGTACAGATATAAACAGGGCCTCGCCCATACATATATAAAAACAGGGCCTCACCCACACATACATAAGATGTGAAAGATTGAAAGACAGTGATCAATAGTAATAAATAATTTTGTCATGTTCCTGGTATATCAAAAGAGCACACAGTTCATCTTTATGACAATTGTCTAATTTACATAGCTACGGTACATTATATTTAGATACACATACATAATTTTAAAAAATTGTACCAAAAGGGTACAATACCGCACTGGAACCGTAGACCTCAATAGCTTACCTCAGTGGAATTGATTCTTGCTTGTATTCTATTGGTCCAGATATTGCGGTAGATTCGGGTCCAGACATCATTGTCTGTATTTTCTTGTTGCGAGATACAAGCTAAACACATCTGATATAACAAAGCCCTTTCCAATGGTGACTTAATCAATTCAGCTTCAGACTGGAAAAGTATATGAAAAGAAAAAATGAAATTTCAAACATGAATGCCTAACACAAATAATACAATGAACCTTAGGCCTTGCCTTCAGAAAAGTTCTCAACTGTGATATGTCTAAAACACAAAATTGTCAAGGGTGTATATTTTGTCCTATGGAATGAAAATATCTGACATGTCGACCAGATATGGACAAACCTGATACCAGTTTCACTATCAATGGTGAAACTGTTTGTTGCATATGCATAAATACAAAAAAATCAAAAACCTGAATTGACAAAAAATCTCAATTTGAGAAGTTAAGAGAAACTGGGACGAGGGACTGTGCAAGGTCAGGCTTAACTCAAATTTTAAATTCACTCAAATATATAAGGTTGGTCTGTGGAACACATAAAACATCACATGGCTTCATGAATACATATTATAATGACAACTCAATTGAGTGAAAACTCAGCTTATTTGAGTTTGTGGGAATACTTAAAAAATATTTGTCATGAATATCAGTTCTGATCCTCAAACCGAGTGATTGTCCCTGCTTAAAACTACATATTAATTTATTAAAATCATTGTCTCTATACAAATATAAGAGCCAAAATCGTTCATCATGTACCAGTAACTCAAAACCTTTCCATATCATCACAAAGACAAGGGCAATAACTCTTGGAATACTGGTCTGGGTTAGCTGGAAAAACAACTTTATCTAGAATTAACAGGGATATAACACTGAATAACTGATTCAAATCTAATAAACATGACTCTTCAAATATATCGTCTCAAATTATTCGAGATAAATTCATCAAACTTGTCTCTAACATGATTTTATGATTTGACAACACACTTACTTTGAAGAATTCAGCAACCTTTTCAGCAGGCAATCCATATTTGTTGAATCTATCGGTACAATCTCGGTAAAATTGTAATCTGTCCGATTGTAAATTCCATAAAACTGTACAACTGATTTTCTCCTTCTCATAGTAAACCTACAACATAAATCCCTCCTACAGTATATGTTTATCCCTTCTAGAATTCTCTCCCTTTATCCCTCCTACAGTGTAATGTTTATCTCTTTTAGAGTTCTCTCCCTTTATCCCTCTAACAGTATATGTTTATCCCTTGTAGAGTTCGCTCCCTTTATCCCTCTTACAGTATATGTTTATCCCTTCTAGAGTTCTCTCCCTTTATCCCTCCTACAGTGTAATGTTTATCTCTTTTAGAGTTCTCTCCCTTTATCCCTCTAACAGTATATGTTTATCCCTTCTAGAGTTCTCTCCCTTTATCCCTCCTACAGTGTAATGTTTATCTCTTTTAGAGTTCTCTCCCTTTATCCCTCTAACAGTATATGTTTATCCCTTCTAGAGTTCTCTCCCTTTATCCCTTCTACAGTATGTACATATTCTATTGGAGGGATAAAGGGGAGAGACCTCTAAAAAGAATAATGGGAGACAACTCGCGACAATCTCCAGTGGTTTAAAATGTAAAATAAGAGTCTAAAAAGAGATGTGATCAAACAAATTTACCAAAGGCCGAAATGAACACTCATGTCTGACAGTCTATATACCGGTATATAATTAATCGACTTTATTAATTTATTTTCGAAGTTTGAAGGGTAAAATTATTTGACTAGGTGAGGTTGAAAGCATACAAAGCATACAATACCTGATTCATAGTCACATGATCAGAATTCATTCCTGTCACACCGGCAAATCTTCTAGCCAGTCTATACATATGTTTACTCATCAGTTTACCAATAATAGACAAGCATTCCTGATCATACTGGTTTGAGTTCTGTGCCAACAAGTTGCCCAGATTCACTGCCGCTATTTCACCTTCTTCAATACATAACAACATCTGGCTTTGTTTGGTAAAATCAGCATCTAAAATAATACAAAAGTATCAATGAAAGCAAAATTTGTCTTTCTGCAAATAAATATAGAAACAGTTAATTATAGTTGTTTTGCTTTCATCCCAGGAAATATCCAGCTTTTACTAAAGAAAGAATATTCATAATCTGACCAAGTTTCAAAATGGTCGACCCATTGGTTAGGAAAATGAATGACATTTATTTAAATGATAAATGACACCTATTCCATATCTTGTAGTCGTGCAGTCTTAAGGTAAGTCAATGTGTTCATGACAAAAAATGACATTTTGCTGAATTCAAGAGAACTCTGGTGTTGTTTGAGCAATGCTTCAAATTCCAATTATTGAACCACACTAGGATTTGAAAACTAACAAGAGATGTTTGTAAAACATTATGCCCCTCTGTGACCTTGACCTTTGAGCCAGTGACCACAAAATCAATAGGGTTCCTCTGCTACCCAAGATGAATGTGTGGACCAAGTTTGAGCATAATAGGTCAAGGGGTTCTCGAGTTATTAATCAGAAACAAAAAGGTTACGGACGGACCGACAGACGGACAGACAGAGACCGACCGACCGACTTGTGCAAACCAATATGCCCTCTTTTCTTCGAAAGGGGGCAAAATAAGGTTTCTTTATCAGGATCGATCAAGAAATATGACCAAGCAGTCTATATAAGGCCATCCATATTAAATTTTTGCCAGCAAAATTAAGCTATGAAGGTAATTAATTTTTTATTTATAATTTTGCATCGTAATATTAGTGTTAACTAGCAATATGCTGCCTTTAAAAAAATTCCCTTCTCAGACCTCTAAATCTTTTTTGAGTAACAGCCATTTTCATGGGTAGGTAGGATAATGCCAAACAAACTATTTTTTAATCATGTCCCAATGCCAGCCAGTGAGACCTAATTTAAGGGCCTGTGGCTATCTAAACACACTTTCCAATGATCTTAAAAGGAAATAAAACAACTTACCAACATTTTTGAATACCAGTGTAATACACTCAGTGTCTAGTATCTTCAAGAGTTGGGATACCTCATGGCAGCTTGGAGTACGTGTTAACATATACTGTATGATACGGAATGTAGTTCTTTCTAACCAATCAGAGTCACCAACTGATGTAGTAATGTTCCCTTTAGATTCATGATGGAACTGTTAATAAAATAGACAATAGTGAGGGGTAAATCTGCAGCTTCAAGGTTATTGAAGGTCACTGGGCAATATTGGCAGTAAACATACAACTAATTGTATAAGTGCTAAAGTCTGCAACATGGAAATATTTTTGACTTTCTAATACAGTCATTCAAGAAGGCAAAATTTGAGCAAAGTGTGCTCTAACGATAAGTTTCCATAAGTTTCCTGAAAACTGGAACTCTTAGAAAACCGGATTTGTCACCATGTCGAGACAGGGTGCAGTTGTCAGGGAGTTTACTGTACTCATTTTGGCCATTTCGCAAACAGTTTCTTCAAACTTTATGACTCATTAAAATATCCACTTGTTCAGTATTTTATTTTAAATACTTAATATGTGTCATTAATTGTCATGAGCCAACGAAAAACCCAGAAGCATTTGCAGCATGCTTACAGAAAGTCAGAGGTAGTTCCAAGTTGTCCTAGAGCCGCCTACCTCCACCGGGTGTACGGACAAAACCCTGCTCATTTTGTACAAGGTGGACGACATCCCCTTCGTGAATTTTACAAGGTGGACAAAACCCCCTTCATGAATTTTACAAGTACGGAAGGAAAAAACACCCTATGATATGTTTATTGCTGCAAAATAGCTTCTTGTTGCTTGAATTTTGAAAGACAACAATCTAAAATTGTTATTATTTTAAACGTTTTTCAACGGTGGAAACAAATATCATATATAGGGTGTTATGTCCTACTTGTAAAATTCATGAAGGGGGTTTTGTCCGCCTTGTAAAATTCATATCTTCATGGTATAGTTTTCCAATTTTAACTCAATAATCAGACCACCTCATTATAATGACTTTCTTCAGAATCAATAGTGGTCTTATTATTGAGGTTTCGCTGTATATGAATAATTTCTTACTTGAAATACCGACTCCTTAAATTCCTCAAGCAGAAGTTTACAGTTTCTGTAATTGTGTCTTTCAGTAAATTCTGCATAGAATTGTAAGAACGGAAGCAACGGGGAACTCTGGAAAATGAAAAAAATAGGCATTCATCAAATTTATGATTTTTTATGCAAACAAAGGTTTGTGTGTTCAAATCATATCATACATTTTCAAGGTACTGAACTTCAAAAGAACAATATGTAAGAAAGCATATTTAACATGATTAATGCAGAACCCGTCTATCTGTATTTTAAAAACAAGCAAAGAGATTTATTTATCTTTCAACCCTAGATAAGCATCATTCACTATGCCATATGAATGTTTTATATATACATGTAGATTGTACTTTGTTGACACCATCATTTTCAGGGTGTTTTCATATTGACAGCATATTAATCAAATTTACATAGTGAGTCAGGTTTTTTGCAGTTTTTTTATAGCCATTATTCGGCTATCATCCCAATGCCATACAGTATATATTTTTCCCAATTTGAATGTAAAAATTCCCAATAAATCTGAAGAACAGGTTTTGGTTCAATTTAGCCAACAATTGACAAAGTCAGAGACTTTTCTCTCACAGGCAGTTTATATTTATGAAATATTAACACACAAAAAAATAGGGTAGGTCGGGAAACCTGAAACATAGGGTAGGTCGGGAAACCTGAAACATAGGGTAGGTCGGGAAACCTGAAACATAGGGTAGGTCGGGAACCCTGAAACATAGGGTAGGTCGGGAACCCTGAAACATAGGGTAGGTCGGGAACCCTGAAACATAGGGTAGGTCGGGAAACCTGAAACATAGGGTAGGTCGGGAAACCTGAAACATAGGGTAGGTCGGGAAACCTGAAACATAGGGTAGGTCGGGAAACCTGAAACATAGGGTAGGTCGGGAAACCTGAAACATAGGGTAGGTCGGGAAACCTGAAACATAGGGTAGGTCGGGAACCCTGAAACATAGGGTAGGTCGGGAACCCTGAAACATAGGGTAGGTCGGGAACCCTGAAACATAGGGTAGGTCGGGAAACCTGAAACATAGGGTAGGTCGGGAAACCTGAAACATAGGGTAGGTCGGGAAACCTGAAACATAGGGTAGGTCGGGAAACCTGAAACATAGGGTAGGTCGGGAAACCTGAAACATAGGGTAGGTCGGGAAACCTGAAACATAGGGTAGGTCGGGAAACCTGAAACATAGGGTAGGTCGGGAAACCTGAAACATAGGGTAGGTCGGGAACCCTGAAACATAGGGTAGGTCGGGAAACCTGAAACATAGGGTAGGTCGGGAACCGTGAAACATAGGGTAGGTCGGGAACCCTGAAACATAGGGTAGGTCGGGAAACCTGAAACATAGGGTAGGTCGGGAAACCTGAAACATAGGGTAGGTCGGGAACTGTGAAACATAGGGTAGGTCGGGAAACCTGAAACATAGGGTAGGTCGGGAAACCTGAAACATAGGGTAGGTCGGGAACCGTGAAACATAGGGTAGGTCGGGAAACCTGAAACATAGGGTAGGTCGGGAAACCTGAAACATAGGGTAGGTCGGGAAACCTGAAACATAGGGTAGGTCGGGAAACCTGAAACAAACATATTTTTTTATGCCTAACTGATCAAAATAATTACATTTTTGTTAAAAAAATACTTTATGCATAATACCTGTTGAAAAATATCAAAGCCAGTAACTAGCAAAGATCCCCATTGTTTGCTTATATAAACATCAATCACAGAATCCAATGTATGAAGAGTGTATCTCCATGGTGATTTCCCATGATCCTCTAAGAACTGAACATGCTCAGTAACATCCATCATGGCTACCAACCAGCCAATCAAACAAGGCAATGTAGAAGAACCCTGTAGAGATAATATAAATCACTCGAATATTATTTAGGTAATTGACAATTTAATAGTTTAAACTTTTTTTACTTTACATCAATTATTTACAAACAAGCTCTCACAACTTATACTAATCACTGATCTCAATGACTGCTACCTAGCTACCAACCAGTACTCTCTCCAAATTTAAAGATTGTGAAATTTGTGATCAAACTACGCTTAGGATCAGGAGTCAGGCTCTATATCCCTCGATCCCTGCGTCTTCCTTCAACTTGATTGACGGTTGCAGGAAAATCTGCCAGGTTCATTCAGATGTTGTCTAGAACACTGACAACAATTATTTCACATCAAGCATACCAGTACCATTATTTGAATTATTACTAACAAATCAGTAGAGAATATCCAAGAGTGAAAGGCTTGCTTGTGTGCAAAAACAAAGATTTTCTATCCATACCGGAAACCAGTGAAAGATTCTTATTTTACAAACATTACATACCGTTCATGAGATGTAAATAAATCCTAAGTTTACCTCTAGACAGACAGCTAATTCAGCAAACAGACAGTTTCTCAGGGTGATAGCATGCAGTAACAATGACTTCCACGGGTACTTAGAGGCTTGTGCAGCAAATATAACACCAAACACATCTCCTGGTGCACTCTCACTTGTAACGTGGGCAACTGAAATGTCAACAAATCGTCGCCTTAATTCTACACTGACGTAAGTAGCATTTTATTTTAAAAATGCTTGACTGTAATGCAGGCTTAGTAATGCCTTACATGGTTTTCAACACTAGAGAGTATTTTCAAAATGCTTGACTGGAATGCAGGCTTGGTAATGCCTTACATGGTTTTCAACACTAGAGAGTATTTTCAAAATGCTTGACTGGAATGCAGGCTTGTCAATGCCTTACATGGTTTTCAACACTAGAGAGTATTTTCAAAATGCTTGACTGGAATGCAGGCTTGGTAATGCCTTACATGGTTTTCAATACTAGAGAGTATTCAGCTCAAGTACCTGCGTCATCTTCGTCAGTGTCATTGTCAGGCAAGTTCAATCTTCCCAAGTTCTCATCCTCTTCAGAAGAACTTGACGCATCTATAAAATTAAATAACACCACAAATATATAAAGTCTGACAAGAGAAATTATTTCGTATAAACACACACAGAACAAGTTCAGACAAAAATGTAGTAGTCACAATCGAGAATTAAATGTCTTGATGACATTGTATGGCTCAAACCTACAGTGGTAATAAAGATACAATTCAAAGTTCATGTACTGAGTTACCATACCACTGAGGACATTCCCTATAATTTTAAGAATACAAACATTTTACACATTATTATTGCAATAAGAATTCTACAAACGAAAAACATAAAAGTGAATGAATAATGTGTATGATAATTTTATGCTTAAGTTAATAAATCTCTAACTATACTGAGTTGAGTGTCAAGCATGTGTTTCTCCTAAACAATGCCAAAATATTTATGATGTACATGAATGTTCCATTCAAACAGTGTGTACTAATCTTCAGGAGTGGAGAAAAGTGTTAGTACACACTGTTTGAATGGAACAATCATGTAAGCATATTTTAGGGGGTTACAAATAAGGACTTTGACATAATACTTATTTTTAGGGATGTAAACAATTAACCTGTTAACCGTTCGAACATGCGGTTACTGGTTAGTAAAATCACTAAACGGTTAATCACGGCAAAATACGAAACACGTAACAAATGTCATGTTCGGTTAACCGGTTAACCATTCAGAAGATTAAACGGTTAACCGGTTAGCAAAATAACCGAATAATGACATCCCTACTTATTTTACATATTTATCTGAAACTTTCCAAATGCTAAAAAAACACAAATTCTTTTCCAAATGCTTAAGACAAAAAACGTTTCCCAGAGCAAAACACGAAATCTTTTACAAATAGCAAAAGAAGAAATCCTCTTCAAATGTAGAGTACAGTAAAACCTCACTTTAAAGGCCACCTCAATGATAAGACCACCTCAAAATTAAAAGCACAATTTTAAGTCCATTTTCACTGTTTTGTTCTTTATTCAACCTCAATATTAAGATCACATCAGTAAGAAGACCAGTTTTCAAGGGTCCCAACGATGGTCTTATTATTGAGGTTTTACTATAACTGCATAAATAAACAGGGACAATATTTTTAATACTTTTTCACAGTATCATTATCTATGTAATTTATAAAACCTGATTGCATACAATGTCTATATTTGGTGATATGTATCATGTTATACATTACATTAGAATGCTAAATATAATATAGTTGTGAAATGTTCACATATATGCCGTTTTCTCAAAGAATCGAGCCCCTAAACAGAAACGTCATGGCAATACATAGTTTACTTATATATTTTTCATTTTAAACTAAAAAACAGCATTAATCAGGCATGAGAATGCAAAATTTCAAAATCAGCTGAAAATTTGGCAAGGAGTCCAGATGGCCACTGTAGCTCCTGGCTTTTAAGCATCTAAGATGGCTTAAATTGTCTCGAAAACGGCCCTTGCCAGAGTCAAATCTGCAGGAAATCTCATGCCTGCATTAAAGTAAACCATTACAAAGTCTGGCAGTTACGCTACATTAAAAGTGAAACTGCAAGCATTAAACGAGTAAATAGTTGGACTTTGTGCTTACCTGGCTATTTATTACAAATCGTGACAGTAATTAGGTCAAGCCCGCAGTTGGAAAATGACTATTGAGCAGTACGAATTTAATAAGGCTCAAATTGATGAGAAAGAGGCATATATCATATTTTCTACATATACACATATCAGTTAGCAATATAATAGAATTGCTCATATTCACCCCTGTATTGAAATCTCACTCCGGATCGTAATTTGTATACTTAAATATTAACAAAAAGATTATATGCATGTTAGTGAAATATGTTTTTATTTCCATGTACAGAACACCAGAGATCTACAATCATACCACTTATAACAATAGATTCCAAGTAACAGGGGGATTTTTTCGATCACCGTCTAACCATAATTAGTCAAAAGAATGCAGCATATGATTTTCAAGGGCCTTATTCAAAACATTTAGAGACTGAAAATGAAATCAAGACTTTGCAAAGTTTATACATGTAATTACCAGCCTTTTCTTTTTATTAAATCCACCAAATGAAATGTCTGAATAATAGTTGGTACTCACTCCACACTTTAGCCAATTTTTATTAAAATCTGAACTGTTATAATAACAATAAAGCAAAACAAACAGTTAACATTTTAAAGTCTAAGTCTGAGTTTGTTAGTAAGACCTCAGATGTTACTTGAACATATAACATTACAGTATCACAGTATAACATTACAGTATCACAGTTATTGATATATCATAATTAGCTCAGATGTTACTTGAACATATAACATTACAGTATCACAGTTATTGATATATCATAATTAGCTCAGATGTTACTTGAACATATAACATTACAGTATCACAGTCATTGATATATCATAATTAGATCAGATGTTACTTGAACATATAACATTACAGTATCACAGTATAACATTACAGTATCACAGTTATTGATATATCATAATTAGCTCAGATGTTACTTGAACATATAACATTACAGTATCACAGTCATTGATATATCATAATTAGCTCAGATGTTACTTGAACATATAACATTACAGTATCACAGTTATTGATATATCATAATTAGCTCAGATGTTACTTGAACATATAACATTACAGTATCACAGTTATTGATATATCATAATTAGCTCAGATGTTACTTGGACATATAACATTACAGTATCACAGTATAACATTACAGTATCACAGTATAACATTACAGTATCACAGTATAACATTACAGTATCACAGACATTGATATATCATAATTAGCTCAGATGTTACTTGAACATATAACATTACAGTATCACAGTTATTGATATATCATAATTAGATCAGATGTTACTTGAACATATAACATTACAGTATCACAGTCATTGATATATCATAATTAGATCAGATGTTACTTGAACATATAACATTACAGTATCACAGTCATTGATATATCATAATTAGCTCAGATGTTACTTGAACATATAACATTACAGTATCACAGTCATTGATATATCATAATTAGATCAGATGTTACTTGAACATATAACATTACAGTATCACAGTCATTGATATATCATAATTAGCTCAGATGTTACTTGAACATATAACATTACAGTATCACAGTCATTGATATATCATAATTAGCTCAGATGTTACTTGAACATATAACATTACAGTATCACAGACATTGATATATCATAATTAGCTCAGATGTTACTTGAACATATAACATTGCAGTATCACAGTCATTGATATATCATAATTAGCTCAGATGTTACTTGAACATATAACATTGCAGTATCACAGACATTGATATATCATAATTAGCTCAGATGTTACTTGAACATATAACATTACAGTATCACAGTCATTGATATATCATAATTAGTAAAGCTGTTTACTCAAGCTTCACAGGTATTAGTAAGAAGTAAGTTATATAGACAACATTTAGTATTACCACAAGACGAACAATCTGTTCAATGAAACAAAAAAGTGAAAGTTCAGATCTTTACTGTAGACCCCATTGCAGATAACTAGAAATAACTGTAGAACTGTGGATAAAAGCTAGTAACAAAATTTTACACATTTCGTGAGTGGATATGTTCACAAATGCCAGAGAATAGTATTATTACATTTAAAGTCTAGTATGTAAATATTATACTTCTGTGAATCTGATATTTTCCCGACTTTCTCATATTCAGCAAACATTTCCACAACGCCAACTTGACTATTTATACAGTAGTTTAATTTCAATAGATGTAAGGTTGGGTTTAAGGTATTCTTTGACAACAGTATTTCAGTTACATTCAACAACTGACCTAAATAGTGTTGCAATGTGTATAACCCGTACTAACTTGTTTTCCTGCAAGCAATTTACAAATAGAGCCAAAGTATGAATGGTTGTTCAATGTCAGGGGCGTAGATTCCTATAGGCCGTGTATGTCGCGGCCTACATTTTTGCCCCGAAAAATCAATAAAAATGGTCAAAAACTGCAAAAAGATATTTAATGTATGTTTCTGATGTTAATGTAAGCATTTTTACCATAACGAAATATACACCAAAACGCATCTCTGACGATCTAGCTACAATTTATTTTCCCTGGACCCCCCTAAAACTAGGCCTACACATTTCAGAATTTCAGATAAGCTACGCACTTGAAAGTTTTATCTATATTTATACTATATCAAGAAGGTAAGTCTTGCCTATGTTTGTACTCACGAGTTGGACGATTTATCTACATTAGGAGAAGTTAAATACATACAATTCGTAGTAAATAGTTCATATCTACCTGTGTCCGCATCTTTCATTAAACCAATTCTTGAGTAGAGATTAGATCTAACATCCTTTGCGACACGTTCTGATCTGTGTTTGGCCAGTACCTTTTTCTCTTCTGCTTGACTTGATCTGACAACTGCATTCATTAGAACATACCTTAGATGCTCCTGTATATGACTGGATGGGAATTTGTGCAGTAGACTTAACAACTGTAAGATAGTAAAACAATGATAATGTAGTAAAACCTCAATAATAAGACCACCATTGGGACCGTTGAAAACTGGTCTTGTTATTGAGGTGGTCTTAAAGTGATATAATGCTAATTTTTTGTTCATTTGTTTACCTAAACAAACATGAAAAATATATCCTATAGTAAAAACATCAATAAACGTGAATTATTGCACACTGCGCCATCTGATGCATACTGCATCGTAGATACAGAGATATTTGGTCAAATTATTTTCTTTTATATACATGTATTTAATAATTATATATATTAGCTAGGCAGGAATTATCAAACAGTAAATTCATTTATGTAAATTTGTGACAATTACTGCACCTGTTCTGTAGGGTATTGGTGAATCTGGGCAAACCACATGAAGGGTAGCCATTGTTTTGTTTCAGCACAGGATTCAAGAAATACAGTAGAGTACGGCATTTGTAGTGAATGGCAGAACAATACAGCTATTGTCCATCTCTGACCAGCATCAAATCTGAAATACATGATACGATTCTAAGTCCAAGTCACAGTTACTTCAGTTAGAGCTGTCATTGGTTCGGCAAAATGCATATAGACGAGATCAATATATTGGATGAGAAATATTGACGGTACATCGTTATATCAAGTATTGTTCACTAAAATGCCATAAACATGTTTGCAGTTCATGATTTCATATATGTTCACTTCTTGTTATGTCTTTTACATGCTTATGTATTACTTGGACCATCTTGGTTCCTCACTAGAATGAAGTATGTGTGCTTTTTTTGGGCAAAATAAATAAGAAAAATATAAATAATCTTCAGTTATTATTTTTCCTTGAACACATTTGATAGGTGCGGCGAAATTATACGACGTAGCCATTTCACAGCGCACCAGCTTCCATTTTTGTTTCGGGTGAAGTTTTGTTGTTTTTACAAGTATCGATTTTTATAAATGTGTATTGACACACAATGAAAATATCAATAACACATCAATATTGTTTCTATCGCTGTCAGATCTAACTTAGGTTCATTGTAAGTATCTGTTACATTCATCTATTTTTACTGTACCATTATGCACTGGCTCAAATTTCTCATTGTAAAATGGGCGTTTATTTCCTATCCTTAAAACTGAGATGAGGGCCCATCAAAAGCTTCTGTTTTATAGGGCACTCAAAACTGGACCAATTTAATGGCAAATAAATACAGCAGTGTCAAATGGGTATTATTGTTCTCACCTCAGAATGGTATCTTTTTTTCAGCAAATATCCACAGGTGAGCAAATGATATAACAAAAACTAGTACTTGAAAATGTTATGATGTTCAAAACCAATTTAACTTATTACACTTTCCTCAACTTGTTTGAGTAAATTACAACACATATTACATCCTATATTACACAAAATTATCCAATAATGACACAATATCAATGTCCATTCTTACATAGAAAGTCTTTCCCTGGTCACCGCGGCTAAGATGGCTGCTTCAAGTGCATTGAGCAAGGTCTGGGCAGCAGATTTACCAGTCTGTACACACTGCAGTAACAACTCAACTAAAATCAAATGAATAATTTTCAAACATGTATAAATAGACATGTATTACATACAATTAAAATGATGTAGAAAATACATATAATATGTTTTAGAATTGTATCGAAAAAATAAGACTATGTACCCTTAAAGTAGTGAATACTGGTATATGACATGAAGACTATGTACCCTTAAAGTAGTGAATACTGGTATATAACATGAAGACTATGTACCCTTAAAGTAGTGAATACTGGTATATGACATGAAGACTATGTACCCTTAAAGTAGTGAATACTGGTATATGACATGAAGACTATGTACCCTTAAAGTAGTGAATACTGGTATATGACATGGAGACTATGTACCCTTAAAGTAGTGAATACTGGTATATGACATGAAGACTATGTACCCTTAAAGTAGTGAATACTGGTATATGACATGAAGACTATGTACCCTTAAAGTAGTGAATACTGGTATATGACATGAAGACTATGTACCCTTAAAGTAGTGAATACTGGTATATAACATGAAGACTATGTACCCTTAAAGTAGTGAATACTGGTATATGACATGAAGGCTATGTACCCTTAAAGTAGTGAATACTGGTATATGACATGAAGGCTATGTACCCTTAAAGTAGTGAATACTGGTATATGACATGAAGACTATGTACCCTTAAAGTAGTGAATACTGGTTATGACATGAAGACTATGTACCCTTAAAGTAGTGAATACTGGTTATGACATGAAGACTATGTACCCTTAAAGTAGTGAATACTGGTATATAACATGAAGACTATGTACCCTTAAAGTAGTGAATACTGGTATATAACATGAAGACTATGTACCCTTAAAGTAGTGAATACTGGTATATGACATGAAGACTATGTACCCTTAAAGTAGTGAATACTGGTATATAACATGAAGACTATGTACCCTTAAAGTAGTGAATACTGGTATATAACATGGAGACTATGTACCCTTAAAGTAGTGAATACTGGTATATGACATGAAGACTATGTGCCCTTAAAGTAGTAGTGAATACTGGTATATGACATGAAGACTATGTACCCTTAAAGTAGTGAATATTGGTATATGACATGAAGACTATGTGCCCTTAAAGTAGTGAATATTGGTATATGACATGAAGACTAACCCTCTGAAATGAAACCATATATGACTGTTTATAGAAATATCATGAAATATCCCCCAAAGAAGTGGTCGTATAAAAAAGTATGACTTGAAATCAAGAAGAATTTTATGATCTCATGGGTAAGAATATACTTACCAACATCATTCTCATTATGCTTTGTTTGTTCTCGCCTTTTATCCATGGTTCCAGTCACTGCATTATTCCTATACGAGAGAATCTCGTTGCCAACCTGAAGAAATCAAATTCATACTATATCAATACGGTAATAAAATTCTGACAAAAATATGATACACATCGTCCCCACATAGGTTTTACCCCAAAAATCACATTTGCACCATGTGATCATTCTATACCTTTAGTATATTAAATGTGGAGCATTATATGACACAAATCCACCAAAATTATTTCTGTGAATTTTACCCCAATTTTTAATTTCCCTGGCCTAACATGACCAAGAGGCAAAGAATAAAAAAGCTATGTTCAGGAAAATGTTCATGCAGAATACAGAAGTGTCAGTAAAATTGCCCAGTAACATAAGCATCATCATCCAGCTACTTTTCTTGCATTAATGACCATATTAAGGGGAGTATCCCACCTAATTTTAGTGATTTTCCTGCTAATCCAATAATTAGTGACACCTCGAGAATATATGCCTCACCCTGGGTTTGAACCACACCGTCTAGATTGGCAGCCTAGTGCTCAAATGAAAGAGCAAACAGAGAGGCATAGGAATCATTTTGAATATGCCAGAAAATTCTTGGAAGCACTTGTGCAATTCAGATAATGAAGTATACAGTGCTATCCCTCCTCAGTGGCCATCTCTTGAGCAAGCACCTCTCTTTAACGACAGTATAGTTTTTTAATTGAACCTCTCTAGAGAAACAACCTTTCAACAACACTTAAACTTTGTGTTTCCAAATGTGTGTTGCTCTGGAGAGGTTGCACTGTATAGATAATGCATTCTTGCGTACCAGACCGCGATTTTCCGCATTTCCATCAGTGCTGGAAAACTCTGACTTGCACTTGCTTTGTGTGTGGATGGAAATATCTGGCAGAGCCTTGTTCCAGCCAAAACAGTAAGCCTCGTGCCGGATCTTTCTATCCGTACAGGAGGCCAGTGAAAGGTTCGTGGAGTATTCAGAAAATATCTACATATCTTACTTTGTTTACGGTAAAATTACCTGGATATACGTTCTCAACAATAAACTATTGTCCCCTAACATTTCCTGGAACACAACACAAGCTGATGATATCTGTGTGTTATAGAAACGCTTCACTCCAAGCCATAATGATGTATCTATGGCGACAGACAGTCTGCAATATGAAACCCAATTTTCAAGATAACTAGAGCACAAAAGGTGATTAATACCCCCGCATTACCACTTTGTCAGACATATTTTCAAGAAAATCCAAGATGGCCACCAGTCATCTTGAATGTGATAAAAAAAGTACCACACACTACAACTCATCATGTAGATTATTTGTGTGAAATTTCTTGAAAATCCTCCAAAATTGTAGAGGTAAGTCTAAGGTAATGACCAACCAATGGAGCGACTCCAGCATACCCCATCAAACTTTGTTATAATTACTGTAGAATCAGAATTATTGCAAATGAGTATTTCTCAATATTTTGAATTTTGCAAAAATACACCTTCAGATTCGGAAATGAAACTTATTAACATTGAATATGATGAAATACTTAATAACCATTGAATACACAGAACAGTACAAAACAACATGCAAGGCATAATATACTCAAAATATGACACACAGGACTGATGCAGGACAGACAATAGCATATCTAAATGCCCCCCTCTTCATCTTTAAGTGGGGCATAAAATCTGGTCATCAGTTGAAAAAGCGAAAGATTTTCACTTCTAACATTTGTTTTTATTACTTTAGAATAGAAGCATTGAACCTCACCTTTTGGATGGGATAGTCGGACCTCCATTTTTCAACTCTTCTGCTAGAAAGGTGACAAATGCAAAACTTGGTCTGGCTTGCTTCAGATAATAATTGTACCTCAGATGTTCAACATGTCCGTATTGTGTAACCAAGCCAGGCTGAGAGAAATATGGCATGTCTTTTCCACAATCTGAAAATAAAGTAAGTCAATGATTCTTTCCCCTTTCCCCATATGCAATTCTTTCAATTTATATAATATTCATGTTATTTTCTACCTTTTGACCTGTTGTTGCTAGCTTCTTGGCTAGTTCCGTGATGTATTTCATCCATTAAAGTTTCCCCCTGTTTGTCCTCCTTAATTCTCCTTAGTTCTCTATGGTGGGCCAGGCCATTCCATACACCCCGGTTCCCAGTCATTCTCTATGGTGGGCCAGGCCATTCCATACATCCCGGTTCCCAGTTGTTCTCTATGGTGGGCCAGGCCATTCCATACACCCCCGTTCCCAGTCTTTCTCTATGGTGGGCCAGGCCATTCCATACACCCCGGTTCCCAGTTATTCTCTATGGTGGGCCAGACCATTCCATACACCCCGGTTCCCAGTCTTTCTCTAAGGTGGGCCAGGCCATTCCATACACCCCGGTTCCCAGTCATTCTCTATGGTGGGCCAGGCCATTCCATACACCCTGGTTCCCAGTCATTCTCTATAGTGGGCCAGGCCATTCCATACACCCCGGTTCCCAGTCTTTCTCTATGGTGGGCCAGGCCATTCCATACACCCCGGTTCCCAGTCATTCTCTATGGTGGGCCAGGCCATTCCATACACCCCGGTTCCCAGTCTTTCTCTATGGTGGGCCAGGCCATTCCATACACCCCGGTTCCCAGTCTTTCTCTATGGTGGGCCAGGCCATTCCATACACCCCGGTTCCCAGTCTTTCTCTATGGTGGGCCAGGCCATTCCATACATCCCGGTTCCCATGCGTGTTTACCCTTGCACCTGCACAGTGCCTCATGTTTTGTGGACTGTTATTTTCCGAGCAGTCTGTGTGGGGAGGCATTGTCTTGTGTATGTGGTGTTCCATTTAGCAACTTAATCTCTCTTTTGCTAATAAATGACACTAAGGTAAACACTGGATTGCTTATTACAATTACAATGTATTGAAAATGTGATTTAATTATAAAGGGTAACATTTGCACAGCTAAATCTGTTAAAAAAGAAACTGCCAATAAGTAAGTTCAAAAACCTCGGTACTATGTCTTCAGTTATCATGTCACTAAAGATAATACAACTTACATATAAGATCATTTGTCCTCCACAATTGATTCATATGAAGAAGTTATCGGTCGCTTGTAGAATAAGTTATCACCGAATAACAGAAATTGAGATTCAAATTCCTCTGTAGAATTAAGTATCGTAAGAAAGCCTGATTGTTTGACTGTGTTTGTTTGTTTGGTAATGTCGGATATGGCAGGTTATCGTTACCAACAGTTGTCGTTACGGACAGTTTATACTGTAGCAATAAACTAAAAATTAACCAATAAACTTAGGTATGAAATGAATTATGAAGAAACCCATACCTTCACCGGCACAAGTATTGGTAGACTGCCATCCAAACAATTTAGCAGGATCAAATGGAGCATTTCCTATGAGCAGTTGGTAAACAGAGATGTCAGTTTGTGGGGATTCTATCACACTCGCAGGAAACAATGTCACATGAAGTTTTGGATAACCTTGAATTGCTTGTTCTACGACTTCTGATGATAAACCATCGAATGCTTCAAGTTGTTGGGTAACAAATGTCACCTGTACAGAAACAATACTTCAATTAGACATTGATCGATGCAAGGCACAGAGTGTCTGACCTCTGACCCAAAACGTATTTATTTCACATCAATTGTTAAAGAAATATTTAAAATATAACGTACAGTGTATAGGTGGTAATAATACTCGCATATAATTTTCGATAATTCACTAGTGAAACAAGCCAAGTGCCTGCGATGTCACAAGAAGCGTGACATAGACATTTTGTACTTAGTATGACATTTAATTTACAATTTTGTTAATTTGAATATGATATGATGTATAATCATTTAAACTCATGGCTGAAAAATAAAGAAAATTGTAAGAACTACTTTTTGATGCGTATGCTTGTGTTTACCAAAGACGACTTACACATGTCATACTCTGCTAGCATATACGGGGTTAAGGTAATGTTTGGGCGAAAATAAGCTGTTTCTGCTGTTATGTAGTAAATAGAATCTTACATTCCTGTTAAATTTTGTTGAATTTTATTAAACTTATCATCTAAACCCAATAAAAACTAGGCAAAGCCTCGTTTTACTGGTTTTAGAAAGACTTGTTTAATAAATTCAATTAATAATGACTATTCATGTAAGATCCTCTATACACAGATTGGGAAGATTGTGGAGGAATCTTGCGCATAGCAGGATTCAAACCATATATATCTTTGGATCAGGAGTCAGATGCTCTGCCAATGCACCTGGCAGGACTGGTAAACCTTAAGTTTAAACTTGAAATACTAAACGTTAATTTTGACTAGGTTAAAATAATCACAGGACTTTATCATTAGATAAATATCTGCTTAATACCTGTGTAAGTTTATGATGAGAATACATGAGCGTTGCCAAGGCAGCCAAGGTGTGACCTGATTGTAGCAGCTGTCCTACACTGGCTGTGTCTTCATTCCACACAGTCATGGCATTCTGAAGGCTTCCGTCATGCATATACTCTCGAACTACAAAAATAAACATTATGGAATCAAAACAAATAATCAATAATACATGTATTTCAATTACATCAAAACTGACTGAATGTTAATTGTGAACTGAAATTTGCCTTAAACTAAAATTAAACTCGTTTTAATCATATTTATCTTGTATTGAATTGAGAGGTCATTAAAATTTGTATCAATAAATCTAAATAATAACTTCCTAAATTACTAATCAGTAACTGCACCTATTTAAGAAATTGAGAAGTTTGAGGTAAAATTTCGCCCAAGAGGGGATTCAAACCCATGACCTTGGTATCAAAAGCTCTATTCCTGGATCACTAAGCCACCATAATAAATATATCAGTATAAATATCAATACATAATATACACAGCAGAGTTAAACAGAACACTAACTTACAACGATCCTGTAGACTATATAAGGACACAATATGCTGTAAAACAGTGCAGGGTTTCATTTTACAACAGACCTAAATTAAAACCTGTCTCAAACTCAAATACCCGTACTCAAAAACTTAAATTTTGAGTATCAAACGCACAGCCAATCCAAATGCATGAATTTAGATAAACTATAGAGAGACTGTTCATTTCATGGTTTGTATTATACAGGGCCAAGATGACCCTGAATCCCTCACCTGAGTACCACTGCTTAATATGGCCTGATGGTAAACATAGCTGGCGTCTATAAAAACAAGGTTTTCTTAAGATTTTACAGTGACCTAGTTTTTGACCCCAAGTGACTCAATATATAGACTTTGGTCTAGATTTTATAGAGACAAACATTCAGACAAAGTTTCATGACGTTCTGATTAAACATTTGGCCTCCATTGTGTTAACAAGCTAAATGTTGACACTACACGATGGACGATGGACACAGGGCAAGCACACAATCTCACCAGGAGCACTTCATGCTTAGCTGAGCTAAAAATTATAATGATACCTTTTGTGTAAATGTGGCTGGAGTATATATCAATCTATGAGTGAGACTTTACGGTCTCTTTCATATATATTCACATATTACACGACACATGTTTAAAGCATTTAAGGTGAAAAACATTGCTCAAAGAATACTAAAAACAATTATTACTTATCACAGTCATACCATTTAGGCTCTGGGTCACTCCAATGAATTTGTAGAATAGTGGTAACCAAGTTTGATCATCTGCACCGTCACCAAGTTCAGACAGAGAATTTACATCAATTCTGTAGGTACAAAAATGTCATCTTTTATATAAACAGCATGTTTTATCAACATTAAACACTCCATTCTGTATTCCGATTTCAGACATTGATATAAGGCAACTTCATTTGATCATATAATTTTGTGATGAATTGCATTCTTTAAACCATACAATGCTAGCCCAGCAATTTTTATATGGCAAACTTGGGGCCGATATTATGGGGCCGATAATAGGCCCCATTCCCCAAAGAAAAAGCATATATTTTCCCCCACTAAGAAAGAAAATCCCCCTTCGGTAAAATTATAAAAAATTTAGCCTTATAAAAGAGAAGGAATAAGTTGCTACAGGGAACACCACATACATAAGACAGTGCCTCCCCACACAGACCAACGGGAAAAAAAATCCATAAAACATCAGGCACTTGAAGAGGTTAAAGGCTACATACCTTAGGGAAAAGAGGCGCAAGGAATGGCCTGGCAGACTATAAGGAATAACTAGAAGAATCAAAGAGGACAAACACTGAAGGGGGGGATTAACGTGGAAAATATCACAGGACAATTCAAGTCAGCTGGCAACAATAGGCCGAAACTGGGCAGAAAATAAATATATAAATACCCAAAATTGGTGATTCATGATGCAAATTTCCTCGCCATACTCCCCAAAAAACTAAATAAAATGGCTGTAGTCAAATCAGTGTCTCATATTTTTCAAATGTAAACGTTTTTGTGGCAATTAACAATGAGATATGCCGAGGATGGATTTTACTGTACAGGAAATATGATATGAGAAAACCCAGAAATATGAGATAAGAAAGCTAAAAATTACCCAAAGTAGGTACAATATGTCCATAAAAAGTATGGTAAGTTATGTTGAATACAATATTGAGCCATCTGTGAGTGAAATTGATCCATGCTGATCATCTGTGAATCTTGATGTGGGTGGGGTAATTGCAATGGTCCTCCAACTTTGCCAAGCTGATTTAGCAATAACTGGAAGTCTGACAGGCAGTCTTCACTATAAACTCCATGACTGAAACAAAATATGAAATACATGATATGAAAATATACAAGTTATTTTTTCAAAAGAAGATCTTCCAGTTCACTCAAGTTGATGTAAAAACTGTTTAATAAGCGGACAATTAGGGGAAGACTTTGAGAGTATGAAATGAAAAACTGCATGTATCAAACAGTTTAAGGTTACAAACTACAATACACAATATATTGTGTACATCCCTCATATTTATGTATGAGTATGACGCTGGTTTAAATACAGACACAAACAACTGCCATAAATAATAATCAATATGAAGGCAATCAAAGTTGTGTTTCAGAAAAAGTTCGAAAAATAATTATACTTACATAGCAAATGCTTTATGAATCTCATTCCTGGTATAGAATGTACATAATTTAGTTCTGTCTACAAACTCAATAGGCACTTGTCCAAGATGTGTTGAAGGCCACTTAGGTTCTGCATTACCATGGTTACCAGGAAAACTGTTGTGTATCCAAGCAACAAGGATATCACTAAGATTTCTCATTGTCAAGTAGTCCCAAACGACCCCTAAGCTAAATGTGCTCAAGTCAGATCCTAAAACACAAAAAACAAGCAATAAATAGATCTAACATCATTTCAATCAGTACAGATTTTTCAGACATCAAAGCACAGAGTCATTATATGTCCAGTCAAACCTGTGTTAAAGACCACCTGCGAACAAAGACCACTATTGCAAAACCTGTCTGCAAAGACCACCAATTTTATCTCCCATCAGACCATTTTCAATGATATTTAATCTGTTAATAGAGACCACCTGTAAACAAAGACCACATTTTGCTGTTCCCATGGGTGGTCTTTACAGACAGGTTTGACTGTATACGTAAGTTGAGTTTAAACATATTTGTTCCCAATGGTTAACATCATACACTGTACATGGACAAAGTACATAGAGTTGATACACATAAATACATATAGGAAAGGGTCAGAAAGAAAGATACATGTATAATACATGTAATCACTCTCAATGACTGCTTCATCTATAACCATGACTTTTGGATCCGGTGCTATACCCCTACGTTTATTTACTTCCCGCCACTCCAAACGGAAAGCAAAATAGTGACAATGGACTGGAAAATTGTGTTCCTAATTTTTAGGTGGTCTTATTATTGAGGGGGTCTTTAAGTGAGGTTTGACTGTACATAGTATAAGATAATTTGCCGGTACAAAAATACATTCTTGGAGTGTGCAGTACCTTTACGGGAAGAAGAAGAAGATAATTGTTTACCAGGATTATGTATAAGTACATCAAGTTTTATAAACTGTCGTGTTTCATCATCCCATTGTTGCACCCAGTCTAACAGAACCTCATTATATGGTACAGGTGTCTCCATATCTTGTGTTTTTTGGGTACTGAGATTTCCACAGCTTTGAGTAAAGTCGTACTGTTCAGGTTGACTCATCAAGTTCTTTAACCTTAAAACTTCATGACCTTCACTGAATATGAAACAAACAATAATTGAACTTTTTAATGGCTTGATAACTGCAATGACTACGTTGTGTTTAAGTTTGCTATTTTATTATTTCAATATGAAAAAACTTTGGATTTCACAATCATCATTTTGAATATATTTTATAAATCACTAAACATCGCAGTTGGGTTGTCACTGATTCAAATATTTGCATATCGACAGTATTGATATATCAAAAGACACATATCGTTGATATATCGATATGTCAATTATATTTCTAAATTTTTTCAATAGACTATGAACTCCTGTATGTTTATCTATGCCCTACATATTTAAATATTCAACTTGTACTTTTATGATAACAAGATACCATTTAAGTAATTAATTCATATTCTTAACTTCACAGTATTATATTATATTGCCGACATTTGGAATGCACTATCCACTAGAACAATGTTTAACAAGTTGCCACCAACAAAGCAATGTTACGTTATTTGAACACATTTTTACAGTGCCATTTCTCCTGTATTTTCCTGCCATAATATCTATATTTGTAAGCATGAATCCAATATCGATACAAGGAAACAAATTGTTGATATATCTGTATCAATTGTATCAATGACAGCCCTATACCTCAGACACTTTAACTCAACTTGTAAGTTGATATGACATAACAACTTGTATTATATATGACAATACATGAAGATGACAACAGACCCATGAAAAATTGTGTAAAAGAACCAATATGACTTCCTTAATATATAATATTGATATAATAGGTAATATTTCTTCATAATACACACGCTGAGACAATATACACTTAGCAAAAGTTATAAGTACTCCGATAACATTTTTAAGATATTGCAATTAACTATGAATATATCAAATAGATATTTAAGACATAAAAAGTTCAATATGTTTGTAGTTATGTTCCTACTAATTTCAGCGCAAAATATAGCAAATTAATTGAAATCAAGCCAATTAATACCACCACTCATTATCGAGTGAGATTGTCGTTTGACTGGGTAATGTTTGCCCCAAACGATATTAACAGAAGTGTAACATAATTCCCAGAATTGTATTTGTAAATTCATTATGTCCATGCAAACGGCGGTCACAATCGGTAATGACCAATTCAATTAATCTGTGATTTTTTTATTTCTGTTCAATGTTATGAAATTGGTTTGATTTCAATCAATCGGCTGTATTTCGTGCTGAAAATTAGTAGAAACATTTTAGACATATTGGTCTTTCTGTGTGTGAAATTTCTATGTGATATGTTCATATTTTATTACAATATCCTCAATATGATATCGGAGTACTTATAACTTTTGCTAAGTGTATGAATAAACACGGATTTCTGTCAAAATTAATGATACATTTGTAGTACCAACCTTTCTCTAATGTATTTGTGCTTGTTTTTGAGTTGATCAAAGTCTCTGCATGGGTAGAGTTCATTCAATTCCTTGAAAAATGTAACCATGGCAATGTGCTCTTTAGATAGCGAGGATGTTTGAAGCTCTTCAAAGATGGAGTTAGATATTGTCAGGTCTGTGGAGGTCAGGGCTAATTTCCAAAGCTCTTCAGTTGCAGACAGTCCCTGAAGTGTTAAACATGTAGCAAACGACATGAATGTTTAAAATATAGATAATTTTACTGATGGGGAATCTTCTTTCTAAGTAGGGAGAAAGGGGCCCAATATAGGCCCAACATTTGCCATAATAAAGGGCTGTATACATAGAATGATAATAAAGGCCAAGTCTCTGATAATGATAACTATCCCATTATTTTGAAATGATGGAGATACCTATAAGTGACTTTAACATTTCAACGCAATCAACAACTGTGCATTAACTGGCTGGCTTTCTGTTGATATTCCGAATCCAACTAGACCAAATATCAGCCAATCAAACTCGTTGTTTGGTAAAATATCTTCATCAAATCATGTAGACACAAATGAGATGGCCGTGCCTGTGCCTTTTCAAAATAGGCATGATAATCTCAAATTTGGGAAATTAAGGTAATGGTTGTTTTGCTTATAAAAATAACTTTTCAGCTTTGGCTGTTGTTGGTTGTATATATATATGAGGTGATGTAAGAGCAAAGATTTTTTATGAAAGGTCAAATACCCAAAAACCTGACTTAATATAAAAGAAATTCAATCCGAGGGGGGAAAATGAACAAAGAATTGGGAAAAACGATGATTTTTTGAGAAAAATTGACACTTTTTGATATGGGGAAACAACGTATAATAAGCAGTAAAATAAACCAAAAAAATCACTGTTGTTATAATACAAAATACTCACCAGTTTAATAAATATCTCTTTAGCTTTGTCCATATTACCATAGTGTATATAATTGACAGCAATATCAGATCCAAATGACTTAAGTTGTGCATAATCTGCCATTGAATACTCTCCTCTTTGGAGGAGAAAAAGTTGAAGTTCGGGCACAATGTTCTTCATTATTCCATCTTCGATAACAGTCTAAAAAAACAAAATCAATAAACTACATTATCGTGCTTTTCTCACAAGAAAAACAGTAAAATAAACAAATTCAAAAGTATATGAGCTCTTGAGTGTTTTAGAAAAAATGTAAACAAGAAATTAAAAAACTACCAGTCTGAAATCCAAACCTGTTATTGTGAAATTTTGTTCTAAGTCAACAATTAAGTACAGTAAAACCTCAATAATATGACCACCCTTGGGATCCAAGAAAAGTGGTCTTATTGAGGTGGTCTTAATATTGAAGTTTAATAAAGAACAAAACAAGCAGAAAATGGACTTGATAATTTTTTTCTTAATTTTGAGATGGTCGTATTATTGAAGTGGTCTTTAAGTGAGGTTTTATTGTACACATCACTTGCATATTTTGGCATATTTAAAATTATCTTCACAGTTCCCTATAAGCTCATATAACATAAACAAATGAGCCATTTTTTCTACCAGTAATTTAAGATCATACTTGTCTATTATTTGTATGCAAGGATTGACAATTGGAACATTATAGATATTGCTTCAAAAACCAGTTTCAAACAAAAAAGCAATGCAAATGCCAATGAACCCATTTGTAACCATAACATTTTTTCCAGAATAATTGAGAACTATTTCATTCCATGGAGGGCAATATCACAAACGTCCATACCACAAAACATGTTAACTGACCACAAGGGTATTTTCATGATTACACTGTCCTTTATGTAATAAATATCTTCATCATGACAGAACAAAAATGATTCAGTTTAAGTTTGACTGGTGAATGCAAAACTAGTCTATCTGCTGTAAACAAACCAAGCAGATAGAATGTTCTTGCATACCAGAACCACATTTCCCACCTTTAAACTGGTGCTAGAAAACTCTTTCTTACACAACCCCCCCCCCCCCTTCCCCTCATGTAGGATGGGTCTTGTGTTGATGATGTAATGAAATGATGTCACATAACATTTAATAATAACATGAATAAATTTGTAAAATTAAATGTAACTATTTATAAGTAAAAATTCCTGTGATTGTTCGTTGTTTATTTTAATCTCGTCCTTTATTTCTTAAATAAGGTATGCAAGAAAAAGAATCTATCATTGATTTTATGTGCAGATGAAAATATCTGGCTCTCGGGTACCTGTATTCCAGCCAACCCTCGAGCCAAATATTATCTATCCATACTGAAAGCCAGAGAAAGGTTCTTATATCATTCACTTCACGCCTCCTTTGTTGTGATCTCTCACAAGAATATACCTCAATATCCATCTGATCCCATTGTGAGAATGTTGGTGATGATGCACTGGTCGGGGTTAAAGATTTGATGTTATCTGCACCATCAGTAGCATCAGATTGACTGACTTCAGACACACTTCCCATCGACATATTATCACTTCTACTAGCAGAGTCATTAAACTGCTCCAGGCTTCGTACACATTGTCTCATACTCTCAATATACTCCAACAGTTTCTCTGAAAAGTTAAAAACATCGGCGTTTACTTACTAGCCTGCACTATCTCTTACTGTTTATAGCGAGAATATTGTTAGAACCAATGGATGCTCCCTGAAGTATTTACATGAGGAAAGGTTCGTAAATATGTGAAAAATCATCGAACTTCAACATGCTGACAAAATGCCCATCTCCTTTTGATAGGAAGTTTCACATTAAAATTGTAAAATTAAATTAAACTGCACATCATTCCAATGTATTTCTATACTCAAAACTGTAATGAAACGACCCATAAATGAGACATAAAAATCGTTCCTTATCAAACAATTATTAATTACAGAAGTTTACTAACACATGTATATTCAATGATACATGAGAGTCACTATGTTACGATGATATAGCAATTACTGCATAACTGGATATTTTAGTGAGTTCGTTAGTTTGTGAATTGGTAATGTCATACATGTTTATGATAATAGTCATAAGAAGTATTATCACTGTCTCTAGTTAAGTGAATAAAATGTACTTCTGTGAATGGGGAAAATTATGCTGACAAATACTTTTGTAATATTTTTAAATGCACAAAATTTGCAAACATTTCCACATTATAAACTATACACTTTATACAGTAATGTCTAA
Source organism: Mactromeris polynyma (assembly GCA_032209605.1). Taxonomy (NCBI): domain Eukaryota; kingdom Metazoa; phylum Mollusca; class Bivalvia; order Venerida; family Mactridae; genus Mactromeris; species Mactromeris polynyma. The sequence goes on along the minus strand of JASFXZ010000034.1, from coordinate 3,165,954 downwards.
TGTCCTTACCAGTAGCAGATAGCAAGTCCTTCTTTTCATTATCTTCTGGCAAAGATTCAGAGACAGCCAGTCCATCTAACAACAACTCATACAGGAAGTCCATGCCAATGTCTAAAATCTGCTTCCCAAATATCTTGGCATGCTTATCCCCTAAAGTATCCCTTACAGATTCAAGTAGAAGGTTAATAACAGGATTTAACTGGACAGCAGTCTCTAGATGGCTGTACTGTGGGGCACCTGATGGGGAATTCTTTTGTTGAATAATGGAAGCATGAGTTGATGTAAAAACTGAAAATGAACAAAACAATACAAATGTATATCAGGAACAGGATTCTGAATACGCACTTGTGAACTCTAAAGAAAAGTGAAGTGGTCACAGAACCATCATCATGAAATATACAGGGGTTCTAACAGCTGAATGTTATCAATCCTGAAGAGTTGCCAGAGGTTGTGGGAATTACAGTACAAACCTAAACTAAATGGTAGTTGGCTCGGATTGTCATCAAAACAAACTCGTAATTTGAGCAGAAGTCATGTCAAATGATCTCAATCACTCAGCTGCTCTGATTGAAGCTTCAATGACCCAACATTATCAGATGTAGGCGTTTGATGCTCTAGACTATTGAAATGCATTTGTACACAGAACGTTTCATACCAGTCGCAGTTCGGCCTCTACCCCCCCCCCATAAAATCATCAGATTTACATCAATCTAAAAGTGACCTTGGAGCCTCTAAATCCGGATTTCCAGATTAATCCGGAACTTTAGAGCCCCTGAATATAAAAAATAAAAAGAGTTGAATCAGTTTGAACTCCTGCCTTAAATTAACTATGACAAGAAAACTATTATTGTCAGTAGCAGGGTGTCAAGTGATTTTTGGATATTCAATCAACATCTGTTGATGTAACCCTAAAATAAAATAACCTTGTAAAGTCAATACCTTTTTCTTTACTCTTCAAAAAGAAGGCTACTGTGTCAAATTGACGATGTTTCAACCCTACTTGCAGCGTGTGTAAGGGTATTGAGCAGCGACCCCAGCTGTTTAAATGACAAAGAGTATCGGCCAAACCTGCATCTCCGTAAGCCATCAACTGAATCATGCAACAATATATTCAAGCAAACCAAATGAACATGTAATTTTTTAAATACGATATATCTGAACATGAAATAGGTTGAACTAGCGGAAGTATAACAAAAGTAGTAAACATTCTTGATGTCTGTTGTGTGTTCCATTGATAACCATTTTCTTTAAATAATGAAATAAGTATTCAAATGGAGGTGTTTCATACAGCTGCCTCTTTATGAATTTGCTAATTTTTATTTTTGAGCACACAAAAACAAACTAGAGCAAGTATGGTCTATATTTTCAGTCTTCGACATAACCCACTTGCCTAAAGCCGGGGGGGGGAACAAGTGAAATTACTGTCGGACAAGTAAAAAATCCATTTCGTCTGCCGGTCTGACTAGCTTTTTTCCAAGCTGTCACAAAAATTGATGACATAGTACGCAATACTTCGACTGGTTTTCATTTTTTTGTCAATTTTGTATGTGTAACTAACAGCACTTTTTATCGTAACCAGTCATTGTTTTCGGTTTAACAAATCAAAACATCATGTTTCTGCGGTATTTGGATGGTACAAAACCCGGCAATAGAAAGCCAGAACCTAAACGTTAAATTTTATTCGGGCAAGTGAAATTGCAAGCTGTCTGCCTGAATGGGCAAGTCCTTCAAAAAAATTATCGGGAAGACTGTATCTTATATTATCTATTATCTCCTAGTACTGATGGGAAATGACGAGTCCAAAACAGGAAAGAAGAGGTAGGTGGTCTCACTATTCTGTCTATTTTTACCTCTAGATGAATATATGAAAAGAGGTATTATATAGATTTGTCTCCCCATAGGCTTACTCATCATATCCCAGGCTTGCTATTGATCATACTAATTTACTTTTACTTACATCACTAACAAATTGTTCTTGGTTCATACCATGTCTCATCATTACACCATCTATATGTGTTTCCATAGCAACAATATGTGGTAATCCTGGGTCTTTTGATAGAATTGCCATATCTCCTTTCATCAAACTAAAATTAGTATAAATGTACTGTGTATAAAAAATAACAGAACGTTTTATTATGAGTTATAAAACGAGCAATATCTTCAATTCAAATATTCATACATAGCAACCTACTGTAGTACATCCAATGCATCAAAATGTTATATGTGAGAACAATTCTTACCTAGTAACCCACATTTTACAGTAAACAGATTCTATTCAATTTTCTTTCTCAATAAATTATTGTTATTATCATTATGCTCATTGCTATTTTAACATGTAAATGAAACATATTTACTTAACACTTGGCATAGATCCATGATAAAAGGAAGATGAGTATGAAATCATCAAGTTTACAGGGTAAATCTTTACCTGTACTGCATCCATTGTTGAGACTCAGTATTCCAATGAGTGATTACACACTGTCCATGGTACCCATAAACAATGTAAATATCATTATTACTGATGTTCATTTCATCAATGGAGAATCCACGAACATTTTCCGGCGCTTTAACAACTTGAACACAACTATCTGCGGCAGATGAGTGAAGTTTCTTTCTTGAGCTAAATCCAGTAACCTTGGCAACAGTTATAGACTTTTTGGTAAATTTAGTTTCTTTTTGAGACAATTGTGAGTGATTAGCCTGCACTCTTTGATTGGAATTATGAAGGTCAAGCAGCTTGTCACGCCATGCAAGGTCACCGTATTGGCAAGTTTCCAAATAGGTATGCAAACTCAAAGTTTTACTTTTTGATACCATTTTTCTAGTCCATAAACATTGTGGGTATGTTTTACAGTATGATTTAACATCCAGAATCTGAACATCCCCAGACTGAGTGGCAATCACTAAGTTTGAGAATTCGTCATCCATGGACCATGTCTGTACATTTGCAGCATCTATACCTGCTCTACTAATGTCTATTTCCCACAGAAGTTCTACTTTGTCCAAACTGTAACATGCTTGAATGTGGTCAAGGATAATATAATATTACTGAAACCCAAGTCTTACAAACTTAAACCAACATTTACAGTTGCAAGTACATTAAATTGCCATTTAGTCATTAGAAAAATTATTAACATTGTTTTATTCAATGTTTCAGGATTTTAAATGAGTCATTTATAACTCCAAGAAGGCTAGAATAGCACTAAAACTGAATTCTGAGCCAAATACATTTGACCAAGACTATATTTTACAATGTCAAATGTGGAAATATAATTTGATTGATACAATGAAAAATATATTATATCTAGTATAATTAACTGGGAACATAAGAGCAAAATTATAAACTTTAAATAGTGGTTTGCAACCTAAGGGATTTTGACAAATTTCCTCTCACAAAAGGTGGGATGTTAAAAGCAAGTTTACCTTTGTATGCTTGCTTACTTTTGTAGAGCAAACCATTGAATGGTGCTGTACACTAAACAGGCATGAGAATGCAAAATTTCAAAATCAGCTGAAATTTTGGAAAGGGGTCCAGAGTGCCACTGAAGCTCCTGGCTTTTAAGCATCTAAGATGGCTTAAATTGTCTCCAAAATGGCCTTTGTGAGCGTCAAATCCGCTGATTTCTGTGAATCTGCAGAAAATTCTCACGCCTGACTATATAAATATATCAAAAAGGATACATATCTTACTTTTGAAGTCAACATTTATATATGCAGAATTCAATAGTTTAGTGTTTGGTGTTCCATCATTGCCCTGGTTTATGTCCATCTTGGAAGCTAAGCTTAAAGCATTATCTTTTATCAGAAAATGAATAAGAAGCACATTATTAGCTTGCACAGTGATGCTACCCTTGGTATACTGAACAATGCTGACACTTTGTAGATCATCTAACATACAGTCTGAAATATTCAATAATTACATATTTTCGATATTTTATAGAATTTATGGGATGAAAAGGAACAACCATCTTTACTTAAACAGTTATTTATTAACTGAGAAACAATATATGAAACAATAAAGAATTGTGTTAATGAAAATATAACAACCAACATAAAAAAGAAAAAATTATTTGAATAACTGGTACTTTTGCATTTACTTCCTGGTACCAGTGTGTTGTGACTAGCAGTGATCACAGTAACAGCAACCCTTCCTGGTACCAGTGTGATGTGACAAGCAGTGATCACAGTAACAGCAACCCTTCCTGGTACCAGTGTGTTGTGACACGCAGTGATCACAGTAACAGCAACCCTTCCTGGTACCAGTGTGATGTGACACGCAGTGATCACAGTAACAGCAACCCTTCCTGGTACCAGTGTGATGTGACAAGCAGTGATCACAGTAACAGCAACCCTTCCTGGTACCAGTGTGTTGTGACACGCAGTGATCACAGTAACAGCAACCCTTCCTGGTACCAGTGTGATGTGACAAGCAGTGATCACAGTAACAGCAACCCTTCCTGGTACCAGTGTGATGTGACACGCAGTGATCACAGTAACAGCAACCCTTCCTGGTACCAGTGTGATGTGACACGCAGTTATCACAGTAACAGCAACCCTTCCTGGTACCAGTGTGATGTGACATGCAGTGATCACAGTAACAGCAACCCTTCCTGGTACCAGTGTGTTGTGACACGCAGTGATCACAGTAACAGCAACCCTTCCTGGTACCAGTGTGATGTGACACGCAGTGATCACAGTAACAGCAACCCTTCCTGGTACCAGTGTGATGTGACAAGCAGTGATCACAGTAACAGCAACCCTTCCTGGTACCAGTGTGTTGTGACACGCAGTGATCACAGTAACAGCAACCCTTCCTGGTACCAGTGTGATGTGACAAGCAGTGATCACAGTAACAGCAACCCTTCCTGGTACCAGTGTGATGTGACACGCAGTGATCACAGTAACAGCAACCCTTCCTGGTACCAGTGTGATGTGACACGCAGTTATCACAGTAACAGCAACCCTTCCTGGTACCAGTGTGATGTGACATGCAGTGATCACAGTAACAGCAACCCTTCCTGGTACCAGTGTGATGTGACAAGCAGTGATCACAGTAACAGCAACCTTTCCTGGTACCAGTGTGATGTGACAAGCAGTGATCACAGTAACAGCAACCCTTCCTGGTACCAGTGTGATGTGACAAGCAGTGATCACAGTAACAGCAACCCTTCCTGGTACCAGTGTGATGTGACAAGTAGTGATCACAGTAACAGCAACCATCCACGTTCAGCAGCTTTAACAAATTATTTCCCGTACTTCTAGCATTTATATTTATATAGGTTCAAATAAAAGTATCAATGCTTATAGTAACCTTTAACAATCATATCAAACCAAATATGAGGTAGAGAATATAAAATAAAATATCTGATTCAACACTAATTACAAAAGTTATAAGAGCAGATTAATACAGTAAAACCTCAACTAAAGACCACCTTAAAATTAAGAACACAATTTTCAAGTCCATTTTCACTGTTTTCCTGTTTATTCAACCTCAATATTAAGACCAGTTTTCAAGGGTCCCAAAGGTGGTCTTATTATTAAGGTTTTACTTTTAGGAATATTAGTTTATTCTTTCATTTATAACAAACATCATATTTTGAGAAAAAAAATTACCTTTATGTATAACAGTCTGTAAATCAATATCTGCGTCCGTTGTAAACTTTCCATCTTTCTTTGAGAGAAGCAGTAAATGTAACGACTCAGAAATTACAGCAATGTGAAGACTTCCCGAATTCTGGTATGTGTCAGATTTTTCGGAATCCACAGAAAAGCTAAAATATGTCACTATGATATCAGTATATGAACAGTAAAAATAAATAACTTATGTTAAGTATGCATAAGAAACCAACAAACATGATTTCGGACTAGGAAATAACTTTAGAAATAAATATTCAAGGCATCATACAGCAAAAATTGGAAAATGCAATTGTTTCGGCTAGCCATGAGTAACCTCTTGTGAATTTCTTTTTATTATATTTAAAACCTGATTGCTATCAACAATCATTATAATAACATCCCATATATACGAAAGGTTCTTTAATGACCACCATTTGCCAAATAGGGCTAGCATTTACTATAAAAAATTAGTTTCTTCTTAAATAAGGCAAATATTTTACCTAAAAAATGAACTAAGGAACCAGACATGTCAAGCTGTAAGACAAATCTGGCAAACTCCACTTTAAACAATCCCAGGGGTATGGGTCTGTAAGTCTAGAACTGGAGTCTAGGGGTACGGGGAGTCCCGTACTCGTAGTCATCCTTTATTGGACAGGTTATGGATAATGGGAGTCTGACTAACACACACAATCAGCATAATTAATCATAATATAATGAAACAACTATCAGTTTTATGATTGTTTTACGATAGAACAGCCATTTTGGTTGATACTAAACCAAGTGTCACAGAATATCATCATTGCGGAGTAGAAAACATCTTTGATTATAATTTCCTTATCATATTATGATTAATTATGCAGATTATATATATAAGTCTGATTCCTATACCCATGTTATTTATTAGTGTAATAAATAAATTTGGACTTTTTGACTTTTTTGACCCAGAAGCTACAGTTCTAGAGGTACTCCTACCCTCTCCACGAATTTGAATCAAGTGACAGTTCTTAGTCAGTATTTTTATGCAAGTAACAATTTTAGACAAGTCATTATTAATGTGCATACCATAGCTTGAATAATGAAAGTTAAGACTTGTAAACTGAACATGTAATAAAATAATTATACGATAAAAACTTCGTTTGAGAAATAAACCGACACGGAACAAACCTTAGCACGGAACAGCCAGTGTCAATGGAGCAGGCAACATTTTCCTCGTCTCTTTGCAGACTTTTTACAGACAGTTGACCAGACTGAAAGAGAATCACCACACATCGTCTCCTCAAACAAACACTTAACTGTTTGACGTCTGTTTTGATTGGGATGTTTTGTGAAAATTTGTGTAGGATAAACCGAAAAGACGATTGTGCATCCGCCATTTTGTCCAAGTGGCAAGTCACATGATATCCTGAATGCCGACTCGTACTGTAAATATTCGTACTGGCTATTCGTATCGTATAAACATGAATTTATGACATAAGTGCTGCTGTGTGGCGCTTATTGAGATACATGAGGGATCGAATGATAACACAAATAAACAAACAAACAACTTCCTTTGTTATAAAATTATTGGCTAACATTTTAATGTTATCGCGCGTAAATGCGTGTTTTTGAAAATTTGAGTGTTATTCGTAACGCGCATTTATACCTTCTTTAAATATAGTTGAATAGGATAAATAGGCTTTAATACAGGTAACACAATAGATGGTAAATCAATTAGGCCTACATCTCACAAAATCATTTAACCTAACCGACATTTAGATCTACAACATAGCCCAATCAGTCTAAGACAGGTGTTAGTTCTAGTTCCGGTTTTTAAAAACAATCAAGTCGTGTGCACAGAGAAGAGGACCCACAATTTGTCGTTTAACATATAAATAACCCCCTCCCCACCATTGATACCCAGGTAAACACATCTGAACCGTATACTCCAGTGTACAGACTACATGCTGCAGTGTGATTCGACACATATACTTTATTAAAATTGTTTGCTGATATTCTTGCAGACGCTCATTCGTGACGGTATCTCGGGTTTCGAACAAAACCAATATTTCCGGTCTTCCGCGTGAATTTATATGATGTAATTGATCGAGTGTCTGTCGGTGAGTGAATGAACTTGAGTTAAATTGAATAACATTGTTATATTATAATAAATAGTACAGTGTGTAAATTTTATTTATATATATATATTGTATTGTGCAAATGTTTTTAATTATTATTGAAATGTATGTTTTTGTTAATAGAAAGCCACATTGTAAATATGATGTTTCTATAGTTTTATAATTATGTCATAATGTGTAACCATCTTCTCAAAATAAAGATGTTATTATTATATTTATTATTATTATTATTATTATACGTGTCTCAACAATCCATTGATTGCTTGCCGTACAATTCTCGTCTGTACCGAATACCCTTCATTTTCATGACGTTTTTCCCACTTATTTGTATTAGAAGATTGTGTGAACCGTGGGACTCTCGGCTGACCAAAATTAGATGAATTTATCGGTTGTAATTATCTTGAAAACATTGACAGAGGAAGAAAAAATCGACAGATGCGACCAATAGCCCACATTTCATGGTTATGTGTTATTCACGCAAAATAACACGTCATTTTTTCTTTCAGATCGAGAGTTGTTAGCTGTCTTGGTCTTCCGAGAAACTTCTGAGCGTATTTTTGCTAATACGACGTTAATGGGCTTACACTAACTCGACACAAACTTAAGAACTTGATACCAACTGACTAAATGTCATATATTTGTGTCAGTACGACGTAAACTACAACAGAAAGTTTAAATAAACAATCACAGCCTACTAGAAACCCGAATAATATTTTTCTGCACTGAACGCACTTTTCGGCTTTATCGAGTTTCTATCTATGCACACGTTACGACCCAAGCGAGATTGCGCCATCACAAGATGACTCCAGTCACGGAAGAATGTACAATATACTGTAAGAACTATGGTGGCATATTTCTGCCACCATTAGACTACACAATAAACTGGACAATTATGTGGTTATCACGTTAAAGAAAGAAGTGGGTAAGTGGTGGCTGTAACTGTTGTGGGCACTGTCAGACAACTTTTCGTGTTAAGATATTTATCTGGTATGAACATTTATCACGATATTTATCTAGTTAACTACATAAGTATCATGATAAGTATGGAGTTAACTAGTTTTTTCAACGTGATGACCACACACATTTCTAGTTACTTATGTAGTTGTCTGGTGGCAGAAGCATGCCACCATAAAGAACAGTTATAGACTGTATTTTAATATTTTTGCGTGCACGGAACATAAAAAAGGGTTAAAGGAAACACAAATGATGATGATAAGAATGATAAATTCTTTATGTAGAGATGGTTACGCATTGTTATTTTACATTGAGCAAGACAGATATATGTAAATCGCAGTTAGGAATTCTTTAACCAATTAACTTTCAAAGTAAAAACGTTGATGCTTAGAGAGGCGTATGGGTCTGTTCCGAAGGTGGTAAGTTCGAGCCCCCACGTTGAATGGCACCTCCTCGGTGGCTAGTATGTTTTCCCGGAAGTCTGTGTGGGGAGGCATTATATTGTGCATGCGGTGTTCCCTGTAATAATTGAATCCGTCTTTCATACATATTGTTGGTGAGATTTTGAAAATGAGTTGTTATGATTTATAGATTTAGCATTATGATAATGCTTACTCTTTATGTTTTCACTTTATTCTGAATGAAGGCCTCTAGCTAGATAAGTTTAAGTATGTTTCTTATGTGCGTGACTTAATGAGTAACCTTCAATAAATCAAAACTTATTATTATTATTGTTATTATTATTATTATCATTATCATTATCATTATTATTATTTATAACCTTCAGAATCACTGAATTTGGCGCCTGATTCACAAACACTATAAATTTGCTGAATTTCTATTTACCAGCCTTTTATACAAATGCAATTTTGTTTGAATACTTATTGTTACCCTCTGTGCACTTTCGGCGATTTTTGAATTAAATCGATATTGTTTTAACAGTATAGGAGTTTAAAGAACATTTAAACGTCTGAATTTCAGTCTTATAGTGTATATGCATGGTCCAGGGTAGTTAACCAGAAGGCAGTCATCGAGAGTGATAAATACTCGTACGATGTAAGAAAATGTTTCAACATCAATTAAAAATTATATACTAGTATACATTTAAATAAGATAAGAAATTATTGCTTCAAATTTAAGACAGTTTGAATTGAATATCTCTGTGCTCGAATTATTTAGGAGTCTGCCACAATCTCCCATTCTATAATAAGACTCGACTAGATAAATAACTCTCGCCTGACAGTCTACGCTCATGGTTTGATTTTCTAATAAGATGTTCATTAAAATTGGAATCCTGCTACAAGTCACATTTCAGTATGGATAAAATCTTCAATTACCGAACTTTGTGTTGTACACCATGTCCACTGTCATCTAAATCAAGCATCCACAGATCTCCCACAACGCAAAGCTGTCGAAAAACAGGATTTCATCTCGCAATGAAAGCGAAGAAATTGATGGGGAAAGATTTCTGTTGAATTCTATTATTAGACACTCGGGCGCGTGAAACGAAATTGGTTCATGATTGAAGAGTGTCCATTGCAGTTCTAAGGTTATCGATAATTGCACGTTCCTTATTCCTGAGTGTAGTTAAACATGCGTGGAGCCATCTAGACATTGTCAAGTGAGACATGCTAAGAAAAGAGAATTTTCGATCTTTAAATTGGCTACTTAGCTGAATGCAGTCACCTTTATTTTCTCACGACAAAGACCACCCTTCCACCAACGTAAGCGACCAGTTTGAACTTTAATTTGATTTCACTTCTGCGTAGGTTTCGACAAATTCAAAGTTGCCTATATTCTATCAGTCATTTTGTTCTATTTAAGTGGGGGTTTAAAATGCGAATTATCAAAGTATCGAGCTAATAGCCACGCTGATTACTCGTTGTCGCAAACTAGCCAGGTTATTACAATATTTTATTTCTCAAGTGTTTCAAATTATGAAAAAAACTAGCAATCGATATTTTCCAATTCCTCACAGCAGCTGAATCCGATATATTACAATTTAATGCTAAAATAATGATGTGTCAGTCTTGATTACGATATTAACTGAGTATGAAGATCCTATGGTAATAAAATCAGTCGGTGTAGACTTTGTGTTACGATTATGTAGTTGTTCGTTAATATATTGATAGCATATTTGAAGACCCAATACTATTTATAGCTAACAGTGCGAAATTAAATAGGTAGAATAACTACAGGCAGGCCCAAGTTTCTTCATAATTAATATTATAATGATATTAATCAATAATCATATTGGCCTTGTTATTTGGCCAATGACTGCCGCATTTGGCCAAGACCAAAGGCCGAGAGTAAATACGACTGCCAAAGGCCAAATAACAAGCAAAACTGTCGTATTGGCCCACGAGCGAAGTTTCTGGGAAGACCAAGGACTGTCGTATTGGCTCACGAAGGAACCTTCTGGGAAGACCAAGGACTGTCGTATTGGCTCGCGAGCGAACTTTCTGGGAGAACCAAGGACTGTCGTATTGGCTCACGAGCGAAGTTTCCGGGAAGACCAAGGACTGTCGTATTGGCCCACGAGCGAAGTTTCTGGGAAGACCAAGGACTGTCGTATTGGCCCACGCGCGAAGTTTCTGGGAAGACCAATGATCTCTTATTGGCTCACGGCCGAAGTTTCTGGGAAGACCAAGGACTGTCGTTTGACACACGGCCGAATCACGTTATCGTTTGGGTACTACATATGTTCTTAGTTTTGTATCAATAAAACATATTTACGACATGACACATCATAACACAAGTCAGACATCAGTCTACCGAATAAATGTTATTATCATTTGTGTCATTCTGTCCAAACATACGCTCATGGTGTTAGAGGTTATGATTGTCATCGGGAGACTATAATAATGTCTATCTCACTTACTTATGACAACCTATACAAAATGATCGTAATTCTATAATAGAATTATATGACAGAGGTGGAATTTATAATTACATTGGTCAGTCTTCATGATAATCCGTTGAACGGGGCTTGTGGCATTAATTTGAGCTTATATAGTTCCTTAGTGTTAGACTGAATGAGTAAATGCTTATTTTTTTAAGAGATAAACATAAATCGAATGGTTAAAACCTCAATAATAAGACCACCCTTCGGACCCTTGAAAAAACTGGCCTTAATATTGAGGTGGTCTTTATATTGAGTTTGAATACAGAGCAAACCAGTTAAAATGTTCTTGAAGATTGTATTCCTAATTTTGAGATGGTCTTACTATTGAGGTGGTCTTAACATTGAGGTCGAATAAAGAGCAAAACAGTGAAAATGGACTTAAAAATTGCGTTCTTAACTTTGAGGTGGTCTTACTATTGAGGTGGTCTTACTATTGAGTTGTCTTACTATCGAGGCGGTCTTACTATTGAGGTGGTCTTACTATTGAGGTGGTCTTACTATTGAGATGGTCTTACTATTGAGGTGGTCTTACTATTGAGGTGGTCTTACTATTGAGGTGGTCTTACTATTGAGGTGGTCTTAATATTGAGGTCGAATAAAGAGCAAAACAGTGAAAATGGACTTAAAATTGCGTTCTTAACTTTGAGGTGGTCTTACTATTGAGATGGTCTTACTATTGAGGTGGTCTTACTATTGAGGTGGTCTTACTATTGAGGTGGTCTTACTATTGAGATGGTTTTACTATTGAGATGGTCTTACTATTGAGGTGGTCTTTAGGTGAGGTTTAACTGTACATAAGTTCGGATTCGTAAAAATGCTTTCCGGACAGAGGTTTTACTGAGTCGGCTGGTGCTTTTAAATAAATAAGGCACATGATGATAGTATTAACCGAGAGTCATATATAAATCCCTGTGAATTATTGAGATGTTATTTCATTAATTCATTAATGTAGATTAATAAAACATGTTAATGTTTAGATGTTAAAATTGTTCCACACACGCCTTAGTTTTTACACCGAACAACATTATATATTTAAACACACCAACAGCTCACCGTCGGTAAAATAAGTGTTCATTTGATGTCTCGCTACCTACCCGCCAAAAGCGATGTTTTCAAAAGATATTTAGCCCCCGACAATAGTTTTTAAACGAGAAATATAGCCAGCAAACAATTACCAACCAGAGCAACAAGATATGTTGATTCAAAATAACTTCAGGAGACAAAAGCAAGCATGTCTGTTCTTGGGGTCTCACAAAGTAATATAATATTATTGAGTCGTCTTGAAATAAAAATACGAATAAAAACATGACAGTAATTTTACACGAACGTTTTGAACACTACTCGTAAATTTCAATTACCCATTGTTGTTTTTGAAGAACAGTATGCTATCCTAGCAATTAAATAGCCAAACTTACAAAACTGAACACAATATTATGGGATTATAAATAACTTTAATGATAATAACATAAATGATGTTCAAAATAACAGAAGAGGTACAAATATATGCATTTAAAAGAAAGAATCTCCATTCTTCCGGTCAAAATTGAAACTTTCATTATGTACAGCGACTACACCTTTGCTTATATATACCTGAATCCAAAACTTCAACAAAATGTTCTAATAATATACTGACAAACCGGCTTGATTTGTAGTCTTTAAAATAAAAAAAAGTAAAAAAGTAAAAAAACAACAACACGAGAGCACAGTTCACAACTTGAAATTCACATTCAAAATCCTATATAACGGTTGTGAAAGAGAGAGAATACGTAGCTACAGGGAACGCCACATACATAAGACAGTGCCTCCCCACGCAGACCTCCGGGAAAACAACAATCCACAAAACACATACGGAATAACTAGGAGAATCAAAGTGGACAATGAATGAGGGGGATTAATAGATGGAAAAGATTACATGACAAGTCAAGACAGCTGGCAGCAATAGGCCGAAACTGGGCAGGAAATAACCTGAACACTATATAAAGTGACAGAATTACACAGGGGAAAGGGAACAAAATGCATTCAAAACACAAACAGAAATAATAACCATACAGCGAATTACAGCCTTGGAACTGTCAGTAAAAATACTGGGGGTTTAAATCGATTTAACAGCTAGTGAGAACCATTTGCATTGACGTATATCACATTTTATTGCCTAGATGACGTGTACACACACAGTGAGCAATTAGTGCGTTCAGCATTCATTCGCTCTGCAAAGAGCGTTTCATAGCACAATGATTATATCTCGATGGCGAGTTCTCGCTCGCCGACTCAGCTTATACCAAATGTGCTTAGAAGGGTTGAGATCGTGGAAAAATACAGGCCAACGAAGCACTGTTGGAACGCACTATGGTGTCAACCAAACTTTGGTAATTGATTGTAACTTAATTACTGCACTACATTGTAAGTCAGTATGTACGTCCGTCCGTCTGTCTGTCTGTGTGTGTCCATCTTTGATGTATGTTAAAATGTAGCGTTCCAATCTTATGGCCTTAATCTTGACCTTGTCATATTTATATTATTTATGTTTATTATTATTATTAAAGTAATATTATTATTAGTAGTAAACTCAAATACATATATTAATAATAATGTTAAAATGATAAAGTTTACAAATACTACCAAAGTGCGTTCAACTACAGCAATGATATGTACCAATGCAATGCACAATGGTGTTTGTCCGCTTCAAGCTCTGCGTAGTAGCCCAGTGCGCATTCTATAGCAGTCAATAACCTACATGCCCGATTATTCTGGCTATTCCCGGATCATTTTCCCATAGGAAAAATACCATACTGAAACATAAGTGCGTTATAGGGTATATATGCAATGGGTATCGAGATTAATATCCGATTTGTAGAAAGATCTGGGCTTAGCTGGCGTTAGTCACAACCTACCCACGTCACCGCTTCACCAGCCAGTATTACCGAAACATTTGAAATGTTTGATACGGTATTGTCTGATGTTTTCATGTCATAACTTATTTTGTCGACAAAAAACCATATTTTGTATTCATGGGTTTGATGGCGAAACTGTGAAACTCATTTCAGCTTGGCTATAAAACTTCCATTGTGTGAAAGTTAATAGATGTTAGTACTGTAATGTCTGCTTGCATCGCCAAATAGGAATACTGTCCCAGCAGAACGGGAAATTCTGGCTGTTATTGTCAGATTTTAGAAATTTTATAATAATTCGCCATCCAGGGTGTGTGGGATTTGATAGAAATGCACAAGTTATTGCAACGCCGAATTATTTGTTGAGTCAATATGCAGCATGTCGCTCTGGCTGTGGCCATTTTCCTTTTTGTTCGTCGGTATTATATTGAAAGAGAAATTTCCATATTGGCATGTATATGTCGGGATGTTCGTTATTTAGGGCTGATGTTGCTTGCTGCTTTGAAGATTTTGCGCACAACTATTGTATATTCTACTTTAACAGATGTAATTTACAACATGTTTGCAAAGATAACCCTCACATTTCATTCAAGATGTATCTGGCTCATCCGAACATAAAATGTTTGAATTGGCTTCAATCCAGTATTGTTCAGGGTTACATTGGCTAAAAAATACCTGATGAGAACTGATTGAAAATATCTTTATTTACCAACTTACAAACAGACACAACATAGCCTGATTGTTAAAAAAACTGGAAGTTATACCTTTTCCAACAAAATGAATGGAAATATATATATAGCTGGGTCTTTAATACAACAAATGATACATACATTGGTTTCAAATTAGAATCAATCAAATAATTCGAGCTACTAGCATTTTATTATATAAAATGGGAATTTCACCTTCAGAAAATAGTGTATATTGTAATAAAGAAAAAGAAACATCAATTATTTTGGGAGTGCCCACTGATACGGAATATATAATCTCAGAAATAACTGAAATTTTATATTAGGTAGCCAAAAAAATGTAATATGTTTTACATACAATCTAAAAAAATATATACTTGTGTATAGAAAAAACACTTTGCCGACATTAACAGGCCTAAAGAAAAGCCTTTCACTAGCCTTGGCAATTGAAAGCAAACCAAATACAAAAGATGAAAAAAAATTAACTGGACATTTGTAGCCGACTTAATTTAATTAATTACATCTGTATAATAGTCAAAATATAAAGTAACATAAACTGTAAATTGAAATGTTTAACTTATTTACTTTTTTGGAGTGGAATATTATCATCTTTTATGAAGTTTTATTACCTTAATGATACTTTCATGATAACTATGAATATTATACAAATCATCCAAATGTTAGTTGATAATGTCTGCGTTAGTGTAATATAACCATATTTGTATCACATTGAATCTTAATTGATAACTTCATTGAAATACTAACATTTTTTTTTAAGCAAACTAACTGTTATTTTGTAAAGTATGTAGTGGGATATCCTCGACCCACACATACTTATTTAAGAGGAAAATAAAAATATATCCACTTCAAAAGAAAAATAAATTGAAATGTAAAAAAAAATTAAATGTAAAAAAAGGAAGTTTGATGTACACACATCTTTCTTCAATAAATACAGATCAATACATTATGACTTAATTCTTGGTTAGTGCATGTTAATTAATGTTTTAACTATAGGAAATATATCTTTCTTGTTTGTTTAGGTAAACAAATGACCGAGCATAATATTACTTTAATGTGTAACCATCGTTCACAGTTTACGGCGCTAACGAGTTTCAATGGCTTGTGTTCACTTACGAATAAATGAATAAAGAAGTTGAGAAGTACATGCCACATACCAAAAGCAAAAACTATTTACACACAAATGAACAATTACAAATTCAAAAGAGATAAGACAAATACATAAATATGAGGGGAAATAGTAGTACATGTACCGTCTCGGAACGGTCAGTGTTAAAAACACCGCTGGGTGTTTAAATCTGGATAAAGGATTTACC
Source organism: Mactromeris polynyma (assembly GCA_032209605.1). Lineage (NCBI taxonomy): Eukaryota > Metazoa > Mollusca > Bivalvia > Venerida > Mactridae > Mactromeris > Mactromeris polynyma. The sequence goes on along the minus strand of JASFXZ010000034.1, from coordinate 3,149,457 downwards.
CAACCCCACACTTATCCTAATTATCCTAAATGAAACGCGCAGTGTAAAATATGAAACTCCCTAACACAAGGAACGGCAAAGAAGAAGAAGTTTATTGCTATAATAAACATAGCATGTCCAAAGTCTGACATAGATCAGGCACGACACATGATCATAACTTATAGATGAAAGTACAATGAAATAAATGTATAATTACGACTCAAAGGAAATGATTAATAACGCAAAGTTCAGTAACTTGTGATTCGCACTGAATCGTTGTGTAGAATACCGTCTCCTGTGGCCGGGGGAGCGGGAGGACGAAGGTTCGAATCCCGGAAGGCTTCGTTCTGATATGGCCGGTTGGTGAGCCTCCAGCTAGTTAAATCATGGTTACCGTGTGCCTACCTGCCGGGTGCCTGGCATTAAAGGATAGGAATCGGGAAGTGTACGTGCTCAGAAAGTAAGTGTCTCATTAGTCAGAAATGACTGGCCCTTTAAATAGAGGTGACACTATAATAAATAAACACTTTACTTTACTTACTTTTACACATATACAAAACAAAAGACCCGTGAAACTAGTCAAACATGAGACCATTGCGCTAATCAAATGTCTATTTAAAGAAGCATTTAAGTATGAAATTAATGAAATACAACAATGCTTCGTTTGTTGGTGATTGATGAAACAGTATGCCAACGTGACTGGGTAATGCTGGATTTTCTAAAGGAACATCGGGTCAAGATTGGTAAAGAAGCGCACTGTATAAAGGGAAGAGAAACGGAGGCCCTTACCGTCCGCTGATAGGTATACATAATAAGCATGTCATCTATTTTCACTGTTTGGTCTGACTCCTGATCCGAGTATCAGACGCTTTACTATCCAACCACAAAGCTTTCAAATCACATATAACCAGCGCACGGAGAAGTTGTCAAAACCTGTTTCAACAAACATCCTTAAAACACAAAAAGGCGTCCACTTTTATACAAAGGCTTCATAAATACATCAGCAAAGATAAATAAAATAGTACACAATTATCATATTCTCTTCTTTTTGCTTACCTCTCTTATAAGGACGAATGTAAGAATTTGTGTAGAAGCAACAAGTTCATGTGAGTGAAATACTGAAATTTACCGCTTATGTACTGCAAATTTATAAACTACATTGTATTAAAGTATTTGTGTCATGTGAGGGAAACGTTTTATGTAATGTGTTTATAAGATGTGAGTTTATATAATATTTATGTAATGTGAGAAATGTTGAAATTTAGTGAATTTATTTTTGTGAAAGGTTTAAAATGAGCTGTGAATGATATGTGAAATTGAATAGTGAATATGTTTAAATGTTGCATTTTGTTAATTTGCGATGTTAAAAAGATAAAGAAATAAATTTCAATACAAAAAACAAAACAAAAAAACTTGTTTCAAAATCGATGTAAAATAAATAAGTTTGAAACTCCAAGAATATAAAATTTGCTATTCATCTTCAAGAACGACGCTTGGCCACAATGCAATCAGCAGCATAATGTTGGGCCAACGTACGTTGAAAAGAGATTGTTTTCAATCTGTATCAATCAAAGTCACCCTGGTGACATGTATGTTCTCCGTGGCAATTCGGCTAATAAGGATAAAACAGAGAGAATACGTAACTACGGGGAACGCCACATACACAAGACAATACCTCCCCACGCAGACCTCAGGAAAAACAAACTCATTGTCCCTCTGCACTGACTCTTTGGAAGTTGTCATATGTGTGTGAAATGGTAGGCACTGATTACGATCGCCGTAAAAAACTAAAACATCGTCGAAAAACGGCGTGTAACTCTTTCGCAACCACTTCCACAAACTAATCTTTTAATGAGATATTTTGTTTGTGAACAAATAATTGCATCTTTTAATTTAGACGGCCTATATCTTAGTGGGAAAACATCTGTTTTTGTGTCGGAACATTGTAAATGCACATTGATGGTTAATTTCGCTGTTCCGTGTTTTGCTGCCGTCCTAAACTGTTGTTTTAATTATCTAATTAGAAATAGAATCTCGTTTTTATAGTGCTTTCCGATCAACGAAAATGTGTTTCCATGTAATGCATGTAATGCGCATTCTTATATTCATTATTTATACCAGTAAGGGTGTTTAAAGATGGATACAGTATCTAGTTTCGTACAGTTAGCGTATAACAGGAGCAAAAACTATGACTATGAGGGTACTATATAAGCTTACATCTATTTCATTTTACTCTAAGATAAGATAATATTTATTTAAAGTCGGCAAGACTACACAAACAGAACAAAATAAGCTCGTGTGATCTTTTAATCCGAATAATGTGAACAACATAATGTAAAAAATATAACATGAGTAAAACACGCTGACATTTACATACAGTTAATAAATACTAGAGTTACAAGAAATAACTTGAAAAAGATGGTCGGCGCAATTTGAAGGTTAAAATGTGATGTGCAACATAAGAATACAGAGATGCTACGATTGCTGGTCACTCCAGATCCAAAATGGATTTCGGTAAATTCACCCAAATACAGTGTATTTCGGTAATGTAACGTACCCTTTATCGATAGGTTAACCAATACGCATCAAGGTTACAAACGTTGTTCGGGTGAAGAGAAATTGCCTAGGTGGTTAACGGCAGATTTGATTGGTTTACACAACACTGATATGCAAATAGCAAAACCATGTTAGTAAGGCTGCGCCGAAAAAAGGGCAACATTAAGAAGAATTGAGCGTCGCTGTACGATTTCCAACCTCTTCACATGTGACGTCACAATGTACTGACAGCAAGTAATATTTGCTCCATATGGCAATATGAAAACAAAGTGACCATATGGAGTAAATCTTGTTTCCTGCTTGCTAATGGATCTAGTGACATCACATGATGCATTTTCTTGAAATGACGTCACTTACGGAAGAGGTTGCAAATCCCATAGCAGCACTCAATTATAAGTTATAACGCATAGTATATTAGAGAAAAAGCAAACATTTTTCTCAAAGGTACCAAAAAATGGGGCCATAAAAGACGCCAATATTCAATAAAGGTTAATTCAATTCGTTTGTACATGTAATTTGTACATGGGTATATTTTATTTTTATTACAGTCTCATCAGCATGTATCAATAAAATTGCATACATCGAACAAACATAATAAAGCATACTGGCTCTCAATCAATAGTTATAAGAGAACTGACTAGACATATTTCAAATCCATAAACACATTATATATACAGTTAAACCTCATAAATAAAACCACCTTTGGGACCCTTGAAAACTGGTCTTCTTACTGATGTGGCGTTAATATCGAGGTTAAATAAAGAAAAAAACAGTGTTTTCTTCATTTTGAGGTGGTCTTATTATTGAGGTAGTCTATAAGCGAAGTTTTACTGTACATAAAGCTTGAACTCTATTAAAACACTGCTATTTAGAAGCTATCAAAAGGTGGAACAATCTGTAATTCATGACTCATTGCATACTGGGTGGCTATAAATGGACTTTGATTGCGACATTTCCTAACCGATTTCTTCCATCATTTTTTCTGTGTGTATATGTCAGACAATGCCCGCTGTTCAACTCCCCAATACATAAGAGATCCCTATCACATGGTATCGGAACAGGTCCTTATTTCCCCATACACAGTATCTTTTTTGTCTCAGCATATTTTTAGCATCAGGTTCTCTTTTCAAAACCTTCCTATCAGTCAGGAAAAATCTTAAACAATTATCTTTTGTACATGTACTAATTACTGGTTAACACAAAGAACACACAATACCAAGTAGATGACTGATTGAAAAAGGTCGTCAACATAATATTGCCCGAAATGCCAGATTATGTACATTCTGCAATACACATAGTGTTGAGTCAGAATATCACTTTTTGCTTGGTTGCCCACTATACAGGGACATAAGAGCCATATATATACCAGAACTTTATCGCATAAATCCAAGTATGTACAATTTCAATAATCTTATGCAAAGTAAATGTGAAAAAACAATAAAGAATGTCGCTACATATCTGTTTCATGCTTTTAAAAGAAGACAAGAATTTTTAGACCTATAATTATGAACATGTTATAAATTGGATTGTATATAAATTATGTGTGAAATTTTTTGTAATATGTGCATGTTAATATATGTTTGTTCATAAATATTTCATGAGTGTACAAGTATTACAGGAGTATATATAAAAATGTGGAATATATAAAAATAATGATGTTTTTGAAATATGTGCATGTTATTATATGTCTACCCATAAATATTTCATGAGTAAAAAAATGTGTGAAATTTTTGTAATATGTATATGTTAATATATGTATGATATATGTATAAACATAATGAAGTTTTTTGAAATATGTGTATGTTAGTATATGTTTATAATAACTTCATAGGTATAATTATGTTAGTTTGCTTTTTTTGAAAAAATGTGCATGTGATTGTACGTTTGTTCATTAATATTATATGAGTATATGTTTGTTTGTAAATATGTGTATGCTTATATATTGATTTGGGCCGGTGGCCACTATATCAAATAAATATTTGTCATTGTCATTGTCATTGTCATTGTCATTGTCATTGTCATTGTCATTGTCATTGTCATTGTCATTGTCATTGTCATTGTCATTGTCATTGTCATTGACTAGATTGTTTCAGCTTTTGAACATGGTCAATGGTTATCAGACACATTGTTGTCTACTAAATGGGCCAATGTCGTTATAATGGACCAGGTTTTAAAAAATGTGAACAATCATCAGGTCTAATCATGTATTTGGTTTAAATTTCGTAAAACGTAGCGTTATCGTGTCGCTAAACATGCACAACAGAATTATGACGTAATCACACAAATGATGTTTTATGATCATTCTCAAAGTACTTACCATGAAACTATATGCACTTATAATGCACCCGTGTACACAGAAAACAAAACTTTTCATGTAAAACCCAAATGGAATTAGTGAGTTAGATCACTAAACTGTCTTAATTTGCATGGCGTGATATTTATGACGTCACACGGCTACTTCGTGTGTGCAATCGGTACCACTGCTTCACTGTTGCTTTGATAATGACTTATCCCTATACGCATTTCGTATCTAAGTTAATGTTACTTTTCATGACATGGCATTCATAACACAATTTTCACACGAATTCTGAAACCACGTTTGAGAAAAAAAAGGATGCCGAACAATTTTGTCACGTCAGACTGTTTATTTGACACCACGCGAGTCATCGAGATTAACTAGTATAAGTTCACAATCGTAATCGATACAAAAATGAACATGTTTAAACTTAAACTAAACTAATGCATAACGTTTTATCGCACTTACTACTGCGACTTAGAAAAAAACAACGTTAAGAATGCGAGAATGGTACGTCACATTTCATATAGAACAACGCTGGAAAATAGCAAACGTTCTGTCCCTTGACGTTGCCATAGGAATCCGCTTTCGTTTGTTCTTGATCAAAATAAAAATAAGTAATTTTTAAATCAGTTAGAAAAAAAAATCTCTAAACATTCAGACAATTTTATTGTCTTACCACGATTTAAAAAGAAATAAGAGCTCTTCTTCGGATACTATTTGAACGCCCCTCGTATAATTACTTCAATACGTTTGTGAAGTGCGTTTTTTACCCATAAGCACAATAACAGAATTAAGCATGCGACCAATTTAGTTGCTAATGACAAAGAGACGCAAACGTAAGCGTTTATTTTTGTTAAATTACCAAATGCATATCGAAATATTGTAGTTTTTGTATAGGGTGCGTTGCTAACCATAACTTTGACTGTGAACAATTTTGGCTCGAGTTAAGACTAGACATGATGTAGACTTGATGATTACGATTCTTATTTTCAATGCTATGTATCCAAAACAGTTTATTTATTTTATGCACAATGTATGCATAACATCTGTAAAAGATGGGTGTTACGCATTTTGTTTGCAAATCCATAGTAAGCATTTACTAATATTACAAAAATCGAGTATCTCTGAGACGAAGACCACCTAGTGTTCAGCCTAGTGATTTGACAAGGCGACATGGCAACACCACACGTGATATATTCCATTTTAGAAATTTAAATTGCTTCTAACAGTATCTCAGTCATTGCACCACAGGGATTAGGCCTTTTTCTCGACATGAACAATATTTCCGTCAGTTTTCTCTTTGTATAGGGACCATAATTTGCTCACCTTTCCCTTACTCCATGGGCCTTTTTCACAAACATTTGAAGACTGAAACTCAGACTTTTTGCTCCTTTGCTATTATGACAGTATTTATTTTAATGAAAATGGCAAAAATTTAGAGCGGGTATCAACAAATATTCTGGCTATATTTAATTAGTTTGGATTTAATGAAAACGAAAAGCTCGTAAATGTAAGTTTTTTGAAAATTGAAAGTCTGAGTCTCAGTCTTAAATGTTTGCGAATAAGGTCCTTGCGACAGGAGCATCAAATACCGGTATTGCCAAACTTCTACATGAACATCAATTATTTCCTGTGGTATGAAGAAATTATTAAGAAATCTTTGCATTATACATGTCAGAATTAATGATTATCAAATCTTTTTGAGTAATATGTGAAGACACATTGTCTTCATAAAAATGAAGAGGAACAAGCCTGTCTCTAGTGCAGCACATTTTACGATGCCTCATTTAGCGGATATGGTTCGACCACTGTTATTACTCAAGATTATGGTAAACTGTAAACACATGTAATTGCATTTTGCCGCTACAAGTCAATAACCCAGTTCGGTAGTTGTGTAAATAACGTAATATGATTCATTCCGAGATTGTTCAAACAAGGAGATTTTCCCCTCAGAATTACGCTACATTTGTCTTAGGCCGACGATAAGATAAGATTAGTTATCTGCCTTAATAATTGAGCGCTGTTGTGGGATTTCCAACCTCTTCTGTAAGTGATGTCATTTCAAGAATACGTCACACGTGATGTCACTATGTGCAAGCAGGAAACACACTCACTTTGTTTTCATATTGCTATGGGGCAAATATTGCTTACTGTCAGTACATGGTGACGTCACATGTGACGTTTTCTGGAAATGACGTCACTTATAGAAGAGGTTGGAAATCTAACAGTGGCGCTCAATTGTTGAGTTTGAATGAAAATTTATGCCGTTTTATAACATTGCTTAGTCCTGTGTTATCCACCTTAACAACGTGAATGTTTTCGGATATGTAATGATTATATTGTTACAATTAATATGCACCTAACACGCTGTTTTAACCAACGACTTCGAGCCTAGCAATACAGAGTTCAACCGACTGAGTGCACAAAGTAGGCTTATTGTAATTGTTGAGAAGAAAAGTTAAAACAACGTTTTAGGTCCGGAATTATAGACGTTACTCACCTCACGTCACTCAGCACTCAACATTAGCTTTGCGTGCAGATTTGTTAGTGCATAATGAATTGTCATGCTTACTGAGATTCAAGTGTGAAACAGAGATTTGAGTTCTCAATGAACGTCCAAATTTTACAAGAAGACGTTAGTAAGGACGTGGATCACAATGAGTGTTCAGCACTCGGTAAGCAATTGTCAACCAACTCCTGACTGCACTCCGACACTGTATAAATCTTAAATGTTAATGTAGAGTGGTGAGCGAGACAATTTTTATTTAAGGTATACAGTGTTTTAGCACAAATACATTACTTAAAGTGATTGTCAGCTTGAACTGACTTTCGGAGTTAAGTTTATAAAATCAAGTTAACAGTCGATCGTTTATCAATATACAAACGTTGCACCTGCGACCAACGTTCCACCATCATATACATGCACAATGTACGTATATACATGTATACATTATATACTGGTCAAAGTTCCACCATCATATACATGCACAATGTACGTATATACATGTATACATTATATACTGGTCAAAAGAGCTTACCCGCCATTTTAGACTGAGAGAAACTTCACTACATTATGACAAAGTGATCTGATACGATGGGCGGGGTATTTACTTATTTACATCGACAACTTTCGATAGTTACATTCATTCGAATGCTATAGCTCATTGCGATCAAACGGAAGATGAATCCAGCAGCTTTTAAGAAACTTAGTGAAATAGTTTTGGTGGGTGAGCACTTGAGTCCAGTAATATGATAATACAGTAAAACCTCTATAATAGGACCACCATTGGGACACTTGAAAACTGGTCTTAGTATTGAGGTTGAATAAAGAGCAAAGCAGTGGAAATGGACTTAATCTGTTCTTAATTTTGAGGTGGTCTTATTATTGAGGTGGTCTTTAAGTGAGATGTTACTGTAACACATTGTTAAAACTTTAAATGCGTAATTAAAATCACGACAGCTGTATATACCTCCTTGCCTTAAGATTGTGTCATCATCAGAATAATACAACAAAGTGTCGTCTGTATTGTTGTCATTAACAGAAGAGACAGAAGACATTCACCCAGCTTTTCTCGACAATGCGGTACTTATTTAACAAACAGAATGTGTAGACAGTTCCCACATCTACAATAGTTACATCCCTTGTTCTTAATCATCTGGCAAAACTGATAAGCACTTATAGGAGTGTTTACCCAAATATGTGATAATTGAGAAAATACCGAGAGAATTTGCATGTGACAACCATATTTTCTTCAATTTACAGAGCCAACTGCGCACATCAGAATGATGAATCAGCTATATCTGTTTATTATATAATGGTCTACCTTATAATGCCTATAGACTTTAAGGAATTTGCCTATCAATAAGGCTGACTATTCAGAACAAGGGAGGTAAATATTGTAAATGTGGGAACTATCTGTTAGGCACAAACTTCCCTAAGTAACAGCAAATGCCTACTGATATCTCATACCGATTTTGAGGACAATAGAAAAGTTGGGCACATGGGGTAATATATGATGAATAATAAACTAACAAAATGCCATTTTTGTCAATGAAATGATTTATATGAAACATTAAGCCGGGCTACATTGAATGACGTCACCATGGAGATTGCCATCGTCGTATATTGCTTATGAGGTCTATCACTTTAATGCACCAAAACGCAATAATCTGACCGACAGAAAATTCAAATTTCATGACATTACAATTTTTATACAGATATAAGTGCAATTTGGGCACACATTATGGACACCCCTCGTTTATACATTCAGATAAAATGAATATTATTTATTTAATTATTTTCATAATCTAAAATATTAAATAAATTGGAATGAAATTGGAATAAATTTTACGTAACACATCCCCTCATTTTTTTTAATAAATCTCCACAATTACTTAGTTAAAACGAAATGAGTTTTTTACAATTAAATATTTACGAGTGAAGCAAGTTTGAACAATAATGCATTATAACACATTATTTTCAAGTTATACCGTTTTGTGTCGTGCAAGGAGTGCCGCAGAATACGCACAAATAAATCGCTCAATTATTTCTATGTAGCCTTAGATTGAGATGCGGAGCCGCAGAATAAACCTATTTTATGATTGTTATTTTTTCCGGAATATTTATTCTATCATGATGTTCATTTTGATCGCGTTCAGTGATTTATTGGCCGAGTTCTGATTTGTCATATATTCAAATAAATACGACAGCTGAGCGGTTATCCTGTATGGTAGCTTCATCCATATATGGAAAACGTCCCTGACAAATTGGGCATAAATACTGTAATCAAGTTCTGTTGTTACAACAGGGTAATATAGCCCTGTCAGGAATGGAGCAAACCAACATTCATAATAAAACAATGTAAGTGCTAGAGAGAAAACAGCAAATTGCTTTATTGTCAGACAAAATAAAATATAGTCTTACAATCATAACGCTAAGAACTGGAAAGAGCTGTGATGGTTTTGACAGTTACAGTCTGAAAGCTATCGTACTCAAATTACTGTCTGGAAATTCAGCCACTTAAGCATATTTCAGTCTTACGTCACTATTATGTTCGTACACACCTATACGTTTAAATTGTTTACTAGCCTCAATATACAGCATATTTCAGTCTTTACGTCACTATTATGTTCGTACACACCTATACGTTTAAATTGTTTACTAGCCTCAATATACAGCATATTTCAGTCTTACGTCACTATTATGTTCGTACACACCTATACGTTTAAATTGTTTACTAGCCTCAATATACAGCATATTTCAGTCTTACGTCACTATTATGTTCGTACACACCTATACGTTTAAATTGTTTACTAGCCTCAATACACAGCATATTTCAGTCTTACGTCACTATTATGTTCGTACACACCTATACGTTTAAATTGTTTACTATCCTCAATATACAGCATATTTATTCGCATGTGCTAGAATATATGACACTCATATTTTGCGCATATTTAGCTAAGCGACTGAAACATTCTTGGAAGATTATGAATTCGTGAAGTTGAAATCATCAATTCGTGAATTCACGAATTTAACTTAACGAATTCACGATTTCAACTTCCCGATTTTGCGATTTCAACTTCCCGAATTCACAATTTCAACTTCCCAAACTGCTATATTTTCTGGGAGATAAATAATACAGTGAGAATGTCACCACCGGAATTTCGTAGTATCAGGCTAATAATTCCTCACATGTCACGTATTTTTAGCATAAGACATTGTATCATTTCAATAAATATGAGACATTTTAATAGCACAATTTGAAAGCAGTTCGATGATAAATTTCGACCTCTGGGTGCTAAAATCCACAAATATATGTAAATTTCAAACCAAATTGCTTTTTACTATTAAATATATACATTAATTCATTTCGGACTTCATCATACCTAGTTTTCGGTGCCTTTTAGCTGGCTTATCGCAGTGAATTGTCTCCCTTGAAAATGACCCGAAAATCGATATCGAATTTCCAGCTCTACCAGTTTTGATCAATATATTATATAGTGAAATTATTTTCAAACGTAAATTTAAACACTTTATCTTAATACTAGAATGCTTTAACATTCAATTTCCTCTCTTCATTTAGTGTAAAATATATTTATTCTAACTAAACATCATCTTGCTTCCAATTTGATTTTAAAAGTATCAGGTTTTTACATAGACTAAAAATCCGCAAATTTGTCCATTTCCAAAAGTTTGGGGGATAATAAATCATATTTTAAAAAATGTGAAAACATTTCAAAAGTTATGTTAAAGTCTCAGGTTTCATTCAAATTTAGTCCTAATCACCACCATTGCTTTCCTCAGGGAGATACATGTACATGTATAGCACCGAAATACGATATATACATGTAAATTCTCTTTTATAATTGTGTTGCGATGTAAACACTCCGTCTATTAAAGACAATACTATATCCAAGTAAAGATGGCTTGAGTAAAATTGACTCAATTCGGAGTTTATTTTTATCATATCCCGCTGAGAAGATATGACTCCGATAATGGATAATGAATATTTGTTACTATTGATTGCAAATGCAATTAACTTTCTTTGGCTACAATGGAAATACCGGTAACTCTATCTAGATTTCCAATTTTGAGAGAAGCTAAAATTATATCTTATAATTAATCCCAAGGAAGCAATTTAAAAGCATACTTTCATAATGGTATCGGATGTTCGCGTGCCTTCTCGTTCAGTTTGTTGTATTCGAGATTTCAATCATCTTTCTATCAGTGAGCTTCGGTGATTCTTTTCTGATTTTATGTATAATAATTACAGACAACTTTCTTATGTTGTAACATTTTGGTAGCTTCGATTGCTACAACTCCTACATTTTTCAAAAGGAACGATGTTGCATTTCCATCGATTAATGTTTAGAAATAAGCAATATACAATAGTAGATCTAATTATAGCCCTTGTTTTGTGAAGAGTAAATTTTCGTAAGTTTATCATTAAATACGTAAGTTTGATTTAAGACTGCCAACTTATCTACACATAATACGTATTGATGAAGCATATTTATATTCCTATGTTCAACTGAACACAATACCTATTGTGCTCGCCTGTAAGTGCCATACATTCTTGATTATCTACTTAATGTAGAAATTTGATTTACTAAAGGCAATGTTTTAGAAAGTGAATTACTCTGTTTTACTGCTTATAATCTATACACCGCGGTTCTGTTTGCTATGTCTTTTAGACGAGCCATATATATCTTATTTTTGACATCTAGTGTTATGTTTGGATGGATAAAAGTCAATTTTGAAAGAGTTTTTCAGCCGTATACGATTGTCAACTGATTGAACCAATTGTCCTATGTTTCCCAAACGGTAATAACTTGTTTATCAGACAAGCGATTCTCCATTTTCTTGAAAGAAAGGTTAAGAATAAACGGGTTTTACATTCAGTCAAATTAATCGTGGAGATCATTTACAGCTCGCTCGCGTGTCGAACTCTCGACCTCTGGGTAACCAGCTCGCAGCCCTGCGTTCAGTTACGACTAACAGTTGCTCACGTTACTAAGCTATTTCGTTTTGTATCCCTGGTCAACCGTATCGCATTCACTACACACGGGAAACCAAATTTTAAACGTTATATGCCAACACCTTTTCGGAGGGTGGTTTTTGTTGGACGATTTAGACTCACAAAATAAAGTTAAAATTCGTTGAAGTCACGAACCCACCATACCCCGCTCCTAGATTCGAACCGGATGCATGAAGCCAAATTAAATATGTGTATGTATACCTAAAAGAATGACGTTTATTTCATTTTTAGTTTAAATTGTTTAAACTTATTTTGCACAAATTGGGATACAATTCTTACAACTTTCACTATATACTTCCTATGAGTGTTTCCTGTGTTACTTATCCGTAGTCATGCTGAATTTAAGGATTATCACGTTTGTGAGCAAACCCCGCTAAATTCACGATCTTTGTAGCGCATTTCATAATCGCTTTTGATATTCTCCTAATTGAGATAAAAAATTAGAATCATGCTTAATAAACACTGCGACAAACTATAGAAGTTTAGGATGTCCGTTTATGTTCTTTATGAAAACAACTACTAATAACATCAAACGAACCTTTTAAAATAACAGTTTATTCCTCAGCTTTTGTTCACTTAATGTACCGTCTTAAAGATGTATGTGGCTCATCTGTACATACATTTTTTAATGGGCTTCATCAAGTATTGTTGTTGCATAGTCTAAAACATCATTAAACAGAACCATTGCCATATATAACCGTTGATAACAATCTTGTTTAATCATATTACTAAGAGACAAAACTAGTAAAAAACACCCGCTTGTTTTTTTAATTTTATGATAATACAAAATTAATGTCTTTTTTGTCAAATACAGAGAAATACATTATAAATGTATTCTGTGATAATGCATATTTATTGAAGTTTTAATTAGATAAAGTATATTTTCATGATTGTTTAGATAAACATGTGAACAAAAAATGAGCATAATATATCTTTAAGTAACATGTAACATGTAGTTTATTCCGAAATATTAGACACATTATTTCACATTAACAAACAATGCAAATATATATATACAAGATAAGGAAATATTATAATATATATATCATATCATGCAGCAAACATGCCTCTTGAATGCTCAAGCCCTCAACCATTACGTCTCCAATTTAGCTTTACGCTGCACAATATTCCGGGGAATTTAGAATAGTTCAGTGAGCAGAGATTTATAATATTGCAATGAACACTGACAAATTACTATTACATTGTAAGATACTTTTTTAAACTATACTTGAAGCCATTAAAAACGCAACAATTTGAACAAGGCGTCATTTTGTAGTACCAACTGTCAAAAGCGTGTTACAGTTATCTGTGTGTTAATTCTTGTTCAAAACTTTATTAAACTCTAGACCAATTATTTTTTAATTCATTATTAGTTAATTTCATGAAATTATTTTGCGAAATAAAGAATATTTTTGCCTTTGTAAAGTAACTTTATCTATATGCTTAATTTTTGGTTGCGTTTTTAAAGGCGTTAAGTATATGTACATTAAATGATGTATCGGAGTATGAACATGTACAAGCTGCGTATTCCCTTCTAGCGCATTAATATGACCATGTTGTCTTAGGTGTTAACACATTGCGATAAATTTACAGAATTCAAGCTAATCAATAAATGTATAATTACTATTATCAGGTGAAGATAATTTGATTATCATTTGTATATGTATTGTTGGTTATAAATACACATTATGAGATAATTATCTTCGTTATAAATCATGCAACCACAAAACGAGAAACCAATTAATATAATTGCCCTCCAAGTCGATAACCCCATCTGGAAGCGAAGTTGGTGTGTCATATGGGGTTATTAGGGGTTATTAGGGGCCATTCAACATTTGCCATAATTTCGCGGAATTTATAAATCATCCCGAATACTCGGACAGCCTCAGTCAATATAATCAACGAACGCGTCCAAGATATTCCGAAATGATGAATCATAAAACCGGCTTCCAATGACGAGCTTAAACTGGCAATAATCATGTAAAATCATCTGCAAGTGGTTATTAGAATCACCAGATTCCATAAGCAAGATAAAATTAAAATGAAAGAACTACTATTAGAGAGGAATATAATGACGTCTGGACTGAAAACCCAAGCTACTATTTACATTCAAATGGTTTTCAATGCGCTGTTTAGATCTTTTCTCCCCATTGCGTCCATGCATTTTTTCTTAGTTAAGACACACTATTAATATCCTTTCCACCAATTTAAATTCCTTCGATAAATGTAGCGTTGCACAGTCAATATTCACTTCATGTATACGTTTGCAGTAAATATATTATTCTTAACATACGCTGCATTTAGATACTTCTGTATTTAATACGTTATATATTTGAGTATTTTTATCATATAGTATAAAGACGCGTTATATAACGCACTAAATTTGATTCTTGAGATTATAATGATAGAATACACGAAAAGCATTGCTTCATGGGAAAGTAAATGGACAACCCCCGAACAAAACCCTGTCTGTCACCATTTGCTTAGAGGAATGAGTTTTATGCTACCTGAAATACTCACGTAGGGGTTTTACCATTCTTAGTAAACATCGACGGCAGGGTTTTGTAAGTGAGGGGTTATTATATTTAACCTTATTAATTTTACATCTATTGTGAAACAAGTTCTTACATCTTATACATATACTTACCAGAACAAACACCAAATATTCTAGAACTGTAAAGATGGGACTCAAACTGACACACTTTGGATCAGGAGATAATCACCTTCCACATTAACCAATACGCCTCTTTGACCACTACGCCTCTTTGACCACTACGCCTCTCTGACCATTACGCCTCTCTGACCATTACGCCTCTCTGACCACTACGCCTCTCTGACCACTACGCCTCTTTGACCACTACGCCTCTCTGACCATTACGCCTCTCTGACCACTACGCCTCTCTGACCACTACGCCTCTCTGACCACTACGCCTCTCTGACCACTACGCCTCTCTGACCACTACGCCTCTCTGACCACTACGCCTCACTGACCACTACGCCTTTCTGACCATTACGCCTCTATGACCGCTACGCCTCTCTGACCACTACGCCTCACTGTCCACTACGCCTCTTTGACCACTACGCCTTTTTGACCATTACGCCTCTATGACCACTACGCCTCACTGACCATTACGCCTCTCTGACCATTACTATGACCACTACGCCTCTCTGACCACTACGCCTCTTTGACCATTACGCATCACTGACCATTACGCCTCTATGATCACTACGCCTCTCTGACCACTACGCCTCACTGACCACTACGGCTCTCTGACCATTACGCCTCTCTGACCACTACGCCTATCTGACCACTACGCCTCTCTGACCACTACGCCTTCCATCCGGTAGGGGTTTTATTCCATACACTTACTTTGTAACCCCAAATTCCGATTTTAAGTACACGTGTCCATCTTATCTTGCTTTACATAAAACATATGGTAAAAATTAATAATTTAGATTTGCAAAAATAATTAATGACATTTTTGAAAATTTTCGGACAAGACATTCGGAAATTTATGAACGTGTTAAGTAAATACGGCCAAAATAATTTAACATTTAAATGTGAACCAGTTCACTTAATACCGTCAAACTGAATTAACGTATTTAAAAAAGTAAGATGTATTTAGATACATCATTTGAACTTACTGCATGTAATGCTGTATAGATGATTGGTCTTAGATGGTTCGTGAATTGTATGTAGCGCCTGTTAACTAACTACATAGATAATTACTTACTGGCAAAAATCAAGCACCGAGTAGAAATGTGTGTTGCAATGTGTAAAAGAGAACTTATTATCAAGATACGGGCATTTTACAATTCTGTTTGATGAAATTAAATTCTAAAGTTAGCTTGGTAAAAAGCCATTCTTCAACATCGCCGACTTGATTGAAAACAATTTATAACCAACTAGTCTGTCAGAGGAAATTTACGTTTTTGCTCAACTAGCAGTTTTACTCAAGGAAACCTAGATTTCTCCCTCGAATAAATATCTTAACGACAATTAACAGATTGCAATAAGTGAACGAGGGTGATATACTCAGGATAAAGACATCATTAATACTCTGCTATGAGGGATCGTTTTCATCGCGAAAATTAAACTATTATAAACTTCTTTAGTGTTGGATACGTAATATCATTTCACTGAAAGGTTGGGGATATTTAGACTTCGTTAATGTTAGCTTGTAATTCAATTAGTTGAGTATTCGCCTACATTTCACCACGTCGTAAATTGACCCATCAAAAGTGGCAGTATATTTGAGGTTTGGAGTCCGATACTAAACATCGATTTTTTGTAATGCGATCTCTGATTGGTCGAAATATTCCGCTAAAGAAAAGACGACTACTGCGCGGAATTTCGGCTGGTTAAACGGTTTGGCGCTAAATTAAATAATTGCTATTTTTCCAATGGAATTAAATATGTATGAATTAACATGCGGTCACCGTTTGCATTATTGAACAAGAGAAACAAGATTTCATAGTGAAAGCATAGTTGAGAATAAGTTTAGCAATCGTGTTTTTGCTCCCAAAGCGGTGTTTGTTAAACTGGTGTTGGAAACTTTGTTCACATGAAAAGTACAGTATTGTAACAAACGTTTAAAGAATTCATCTTATTCAGTGTCAATTTGGCAATCATTATGGGTTCATGTACGGATTGTATTGAAATTATTCTGTGTTTATTTCTCTTTCTACAGACAGGAACTTCAGTAGTTTGTAAGTATTTTATCTATTAAACAATTTGTGTCAGAACTGCTTTAAGTGATTTTGTATTAACACGATGAATTGACGCATGTTTATTTAGTGCGAGTTACGTTTTATTAAAAACGATAAATTGATGTATGTTTTATGTACTGTAAATTTTATGATAATAATTTCATATATAAAATAAGATTTACATACATGGCTGTTTAGACAATTTACTCATATAATTGTTAGTATTTACTTGTACACTCGTACGTTTAATAATACTGTGTAGAATGAGAATTTACGCCAAGTCCCTTAAACTAGAAACAGTGTTATACTGTACCATATGTAATATGCCAATATTGATAACCGAATTGATTACATATTATGTTTTTCTACGATAGTTTTAACATATTTTTCCTAGAATGTTAGTGATTAATTACATAAATCGTAGATAAAGCATAATATACAAGAAAGGATATACTGTCAACATTATTGAAGATAAATTCAAAAGAGATAAATTTCCGCTAATCCCGGATAATGTATTAACTTGCTTCCGATGAATAAGTGATTGTATTTATAATTAACTATTACATTTAACATCATATAAACAATACATTTATTATAAGGTTCATCAAACAGACTGGTATACACTATGAATCTAAATTTCGTCATAAGTCATTGTCTAAGAGACTATCTGCATATTATGTAATATACAATATTTTAGAGTAATTTGAAATATATAAATAATATCATACTCTTGCCTTTGGCGAGTAAATAATAGCTTGTTACTTTATTTTTTATCATATTGTTATTATATAACTATGAAATAAAAGAAAGCATATAAATATATGATATTACATACTAATATACGTACTCAGTACATTTAAAAAAACGCAACCATGCTTCTTTAAATTCGATTTTATTACTTTTGAAACTCATTTTGTTCTGAAAATACGTGTCGAATATTTTGACATTTAGCTAACATGTTGCATACACATGCAATATCGTGTCAATGTTTTTCTTGTATCCTAAAAGTCAGTCAATGAAAATTTAGAAATCCTACATTGTGCGTTTATAAATGTACTGAATATATATAATCTTTATCTATTACTAAGTTTTAAACTTATAATGGACACAAAATGATCTCGCAAAATACTATTTTTTTCTTGTCTTTGTATTGTTTTCTCAGTTTTAGTCCTTTATTCTTGAAATGTTCACCAATGTAGGAATTTGTGATGGAAATTTAGCTCGCCTTTCATGTAGATACTTACCGTACGTATTAACTTTTCTAGTATACCAGGGTGCGGTGATTTAATGGTATTTTCTTATCTTTGTTTAATGCTATCACATTTGACGACACGTTTCCATACATACTAAACTGCCAGTTCGTACGGGTTTACTATCCAATTGACTTGATTTTTGCAATGAATGTCATCAATTGTACTTTACAATTACGTAAAAAGCCATGGTTTTATTCAACCTCAAACCTACAACGTATAATAATTGAATACGCGAGCTAAGCGTAAACTGTGTTTTTACATTGTACTTGTAAAATATTTTCCTCATTCAAACTATCAATTCATAGTACGTAGAAGAGCCATTAATTCCGCCATAATTCACTGATAAAGTTCTCAACACCTGTGAATGAAGGTGTTCCAAGGTTTCTTTGTTTTGTTTCAACTATTTATTTGAACAATATCATAAAACGAGTCTATATAATAATGTATATTTTTCAATATCGCTTACACAATGTAAGCTGTAAGCTTTTTACTGGAAACAAAGTGATTTTACGTTACTATATTACAAACAAGTTCTCTATTTGAAATAAACAAATATACTTGACAGTGACAAATATTTAAATATAATATTTCAAGAGACTATTGTGTAAAGAAAACGAACTACGGACGCTTTTAAAACTGTCAAAAATAATGTTTAAATAACTGTGTGCAAATGTCATAGATATCATTATTATTTAAGCGGTAATTTCCACATTGTCTCGTCCGTATTCCTCTAACTTTCATTCATCACGCGCTCATACACCGGAAAATTCTCTATGCTTTTAAACCTGAGTTAATACTTTTAAGTGCGTCGGCGGGTTGCTTTTATCTGTGTTACGATACATGATTTTCATAGTAAATCATACATTGTTCCACTTCTCTGATTTCCCATCATATGTTTCTACCTTTTATAAACTACAGTAAAACCTCACTTAAAGACCACCTCAATAATAAGACCACTTCAAAATTAAGAACACAATTTTCAAGTCCATTTTCACTATTTTGCTCTTTATTAAACCTCAATATTAAGACCACCTCAATATTGAAACCAGTTTGTTAAGGTCCCAATGGTGGTCTTATTATTGAGGTTTTACTGTACTGTGAAACTTCTCACAGAGCAGCATCCTTTGGGAATCGAAAATGAGAAACATGATAATGTTTTAAAGAGAGATAGCTGCTAAAGACAGGGTTTCTTTATAGGGGCTGCAGTGTACGTATACAATATTTCCTGAAAAATAAACAATTGTTAATTTTGAATCAGGTGATGTTCTTTTATCAAAACTGAAAAATGCTGATGCAATAAAACAACATCAAATTGATGTACGTAATATTTTAAAACAACAATGTTGGTATATTAGTGACCTATTAGCTACATGCTCGAGTTTAGTTTTAGTTTAGTTTAATCATATTTTATTGTATTTATACATACATATAACTATCATATTTGCACAAACATACAAATAATAACTTGTGCATACATACAAAGGGTTGGGCCAACAGTTTTAACAACATTATCTAGGGCCCTCCCCTATAATGCTCGAGTTCATTGTTTTATGACCCGTGTTCCTTATTATGTTTTGCGAATTAGTGCCTTCAAATGCATGTTTCGCATGAATAATGTTTAATAGATTCTGTTAACAAGCTTCCTTATTTATCTACAAACGCCGTAAAATGGCTTATGATCAAACCCCAAATACTATGGTGGCTGATTTCTGCCATCCTGTTATTGCGTTTTGGCGCGTTTGAAGGGCGCCAACACTCCAGAACTACAAATTCTTGAGTTGGTTTGTTGGCACCCCCTCCAGAATGACAAATAACTCATTTGTCGTATTGGCGCGCTTTATTTGTCGTTCTGGTGTGCTGGCGCCCATTTAATGGTCCAACACGCCAGAACGAGATGGCAGGAATCAGCAACCATGGTATTTGTGATTTGATCATAAGCCATCTTACGGCGTTTGTAGACAAATAAGGCACATATAAACAATGCACTCTTCTTCAGTGCACTGTGTATATTGTATACACATCTTAAACCTGGTATTGCAAATATGATCATGTCCCATTTTACCAAATGGTGGATTGTACACGAAAGTAATACCACACAATGACTGTAGAACGACTATCAGGATTCTTTAAAGCAATTAACAAACCAAGCACGTGTATTTTACAAAAAATGTCAGCCAGCATTCCGTTTTGAAGTAGTGTTAAACACACTGAAATATCAAACTTCCATTCTCAATTAAACCAATATAAATTAGTTAAAAAACAGCTAAGATCAAATTATGTCGATGTCATTGTCTTGCCTTAAGCTACGATAGTTTCCTGCTTACTAACGATTTACGCTCTAAAAGACTTTAAAGAGTCTTCTCCATAGCTCTTTCTAAATGTTAAAGTATTAATCACTTTAAAATTGATTAAATAAGTTGAGATATTTAATTAAATAATAGTGTTTTATTATCATACTTGATAAGCGTTTACGTGTCATGGAGCGGATAACATGTTCAGTTACATAAGACCATTTACTTATAAGAATGTTCTCCGTGACACTTTGACTAAAAAAACAAGAACATTTGAGCGCCGCTGTACGATTTCCAACCTCTTCTTTAAGTGACGTCATTTCCAGAAAACGTCACATGTGACGTCACCATGTACTGACAGTAAGAACTATTCGCTCCATATGGCAATATGAAAACGAAGTAACCATATGGAGTAAATATTTTTTCCTGCTTGCAAATAGTGACATCACATATTGCGTTTTCCTGAAATTACGTCATTTACAGAAGAGGTTGTAAATACCATAGCAGCGTTCATTTATTCTCTTTCTCTGATTAAAGTTCGGTTGATGTCAATTGTTTGTGGACGAATAGCTTAGTACTGTTGGTAAACCAGGAACACTGATCTATGTTAGTCTTGATTATCTCCCCCTTAATACTACTATCGGAAGTTGAGGTACTACGGGAACCAGACTCTGATCTAAGTAGGAACCAGGAACACTGATCTATGTTAGTCTTGATTATCTCCCCCTTAATACTACTATCGGAAGTTGAGGTACTACGGGAACCAGACTCTGATCTAAGTAGGAACCAGGAACACTGATCTATGTTAGTCTTGATTATCTCTCCCTTAATACTACTATCGGAAGTTGAGGTACTACGGGAACCAGACTATGATCTAAGTAAACTCACCACCGAACATGACTGAAATACATTCGAAAAATGACGTAAACCTACAAAAACAAGTATTCAACTCAGAAGACGACAGACGCTCTAGGGAAATATGCATATCAGCATGATTTGTGTTCAGTTGGTCGGCAGTTCAAGGTAAATACGTACATCTTAAGCATCTCGCATTATTTGGAAACCTTTAAGCATGTCGACAATGTTCACAGTCATTGTCAATCGCTTGGAACACTAGGAGGATAGTTTACTTCTTTCGACCACTTTTTGTACTCTACTATACGCTTTCTATTGTCTTTGTTCAACCTACAATGGATGAAATGACTTGGGAATTGTAACTTACTTAAGAACTGGCTACATGTGTTCTATTAACAATACTGTACTGGCAAATTGTATTAAATTACTTAAACGAAAAATATTGCTTAAATTGGAGTGTAACACAATTAGCAAGTAAGTCTGCAATTGCTTGAGGAACCAAATCTGGTACTATCTTAAATGTGACTTACGATATTTAGGGTTTGCTTAACATGACATTAAATGCGATAGTATGTGTTTCGAGTAAAATAATTGCAATTTGTAATGCATTATGCATGGCTTAATGTTTGGTCTTAAGCTAAGAACGCATATTGATTGACGTACAAATCATGCTATTTCTCCGTTATTTCTTCTTTGAGTACAAAGCTCGCTTAGTACTTGAAACTTTAAATAAATGGTACTGGTTAATTTGAACACCTGAATTGCATTTAAAAGTTGTTCTGATGTTTGAAAAAAACGTGTTTTCGGAATGTATGTAAGATAGTAAAAATGAACATTTACCTTCAAAGCAAAATGGATTTAAGTTGAGATGTACAGCAGGTCATATACAAATCATGATCAATACAGTATTACTATTGGGCATATAGTGAACCCTTGTTGTAAAAGAAGAAAATAACGAAAATGAAAATATTTTTATAATGGTGCGTTGCTCTCCTCGTTGTCTGTACTTTTATTTGTGATGAAAAGTTGGCTAGTTAAAATTCTGACCACGGAGGGTGTTCGGATTAGGGAGTTTTCACTGTACATGTAAACAACTACGAAAGAAAAAGGTACAGGAAACGAGCATGAAATGTGTAACATTTGGAGTACAACACTGACACGGTCAGCAGCACTTTGGGTTTAAATCTGGTTTAAGGTTTATCTCAAACTCGGACTGCAAAAAGCATTTAAAATAGAATTTTCTTTCAGTTATTGTATGAATATTAAGGACGTATCTGGCTCATCTGAACTTAAAATGTTTGAACTGGCTTCATTCAGTATTGTTGTTGCATTGACTAAAACATCTCTAATAAGAACCATTGCAATGTATTACCCATTGAAAAGATATTTTTTACCATACTGATCAAACTTGAAAAATAGCCTGATTGTTAAAAAACTTGAAGTTTGTTTTTACTTTTATGATGTACAAACATCTTTCTTCAACAAAGACGGATTAATACATTATGATTTCATTCTTTGTTAGTGCATATTTATTGATATACGAACTACGCAATTCATTAACAGTAAATATTTTATGAATATAGAAGTTCTCTTCATAGCTACGACATGCTTGCTTTTAAATAGTTCCCAAGATTTATGTTTTTGCAAGCCATTAGTACGATGGCACTGGGAATGTGGTGTTCGCATGACATTTAAGAACTGATTTTATCTTACTAAAATCTCGACGAAGTTTTACATGCATGATAGCCTATAATAGACTTAAGATGGGTGTGACTTAAAAACGTAACTTAACATCGTATCACATAGATCATCTCAATCAGCTATCATTTCATTTACGACTCGTAACTGTTGATAACCAGAATCAGTAAAATCAGAACGTAATAACATTGTACTTGTAAGCATTTGAAAAAGAAAAAAAAGAAAACATGTGTTGTTGCGTGATAAATACGTACACTGAACAAAGCAGTGTCGGCTATTGCTATTGCTGTTTAACTGATGAAGGCTATTCTTCACTTTCCAAGAAACCAACTTTTTTCTAATTTGGACGATTCTAAAACATTTGTTGTTTACCCATTGTATGGTGAACTATTTCAAAAGCTTTGTAAAGTGTTCATAGAATGCCGAGTTTCTCTGTATTTTTGATTTACCTTACATCAAGTATGAAACGGTCTAGTGCATATTTTATGAATAAATTGTAAGACCGGCCTACGGTCGAACATACATGTAGTTGTTTTGTTTTCTGAATTTATGAAAAACTGTTGATTCAAAATTAGTTGATGATAGTGTTATTGTGTACGCAATGTTCGTTGGTCAATTTAATTTGCCATTTGCTGACAACTTTATACACTTCTTCACATCCGTTCTCAAGTGAATTAAAAACATACTATATATTGTGTTAAAATTATGTCGTTGAAGGCCAACTCTCGATATATCGAGTAAAATATATTGGCGC
Organism: Mactromeris polynyma; assembly: GCA_032209605.1. Classification (NCBI taxonomy): domain Eukaryota; kingdom Metazoa; phylum Mollusca; class Bivalvia; order Venerida; family Mactridae; genus Mactromeris; species Mactromeris polynyma. Next base: position 3,125,521 of record JASFXZ010000034.1, on the reverse strand, counting down.
CATGTCGATATTTGTACATTGGAATAAACAAATAAGATTTAAGAGATATTAACTGGTGTGTAGCCCAGTGATGCCACACGAGCATCTTAAAGCAATCTAAATGCTCACAGGCATCACTCTTTGGAGACCCTGGAGATAACAGGGTGTGGTTATTTTTTAATCCTCGCCACCGGAAAATCCCGTACGGGTGAGCAAGAGAACAGGGACAGAGCCTTGTTGTTGTTACAGACAACCGTTTTGACTAAAACACGCACGAGTGCGCACTGCACGGAGTCCGTAAATTGGAAACAAGTAAGGCACATACTCCGATAACTTCAGCTCGATATTTCAGGAAACTCAGACTTAAACTTTAAAATTGCGAAAGTTTTCTTGATCAGAATTTCGTTTTCATTCAATCTAAACGAATGAAATTTTGTCTGAATAATTGTTGTGACTTACTCTTCACTTGTGCCAAGTTTTATAAACATTTATGCTGTTACAACAACGTAGGAGCATACAGAACATTTTCGATTTTAAAGTCTAATAAAGTCATGTTTTTGAGGAACACGAACAATCGGCCAATGGCGCTACCGGGTCTACGGATTGCCGGTCCGTTATGCTAACGACTACACCACAGCGACCTAACGTCATTTTGGTGTAAATTTAACTTAAATAAGTTGATTAAGGTTAACTACACTTTGGACGAAGTACGAGGCGAATTTTTACATCCGCCACACAGCACTTAACACCGGCTGTAGTAATATTGAAATAAAGTCATGTTTTTGAGAAACACTAAAAATCGGTCAATGGCGCTAAGTCTGAGTTTCAGTCTGAAATTGTTTGTGAATACGGCCCCAAGTCTATCGATGACACCCATTATTTCATGGACATCGATAAACAGCCATCGGAATGATGTTTTGCGCAATTGAAGAGTTAAAACGAGGTGTCCGAATAATTGGTCCATTCAAATCATTGGTCTCTTGCCAGTACTCAGAGTTAATAAAAAATACGAACGTGGTTCCATCAAGGTGCAATATCATTCTCGCAAATATCAAAACTTTCCCAAAAAAACACACCGTGTATTAAGCAATTCCCTTTTAGAATACTAGTCTTGAATAATGTGCCATTATAATTAATAGTTCACGTAGGATGTAATTTGATTTTCAAGGCATTTTAGTTTTAATAGCAATTAGTTCTGACTAAATCCAGGGTTAATTACACCATAGAATACTTAAAGTGATCTAGACACAAAGAATCAAAATTCTCGCAGACAAAATCCCCTCTCATTTTACGACAAGCACCCACCAATTGATGCCTGGTTAATTGGTCGCGTTAACGGTATACACAGTGAAAACTTGTTAACAGTTTAGATGTCAGGCCCCGTAGGGTCATATAAAACTAATGACATTCAGCTGTTAATGTCACCAAACCAGTAACATTAACGGTATGTCGTTTATTTAAGATATTACTTGGCTTTGTAAACAGAGAGAAAATGCGTCGCGTGTCCTTAAATGGCGAAGTATGGATGCTAAATTACAGGCTTTTCATATCCGGCTAAGTATTTATTGGGACTTCTAAATGGTATACGTCTCATTACGTGATGTCTTAAAATCGGGTCCAACCCTCTGTGGGAACATTGCTAAAGTCTGCTAAACATAATACTGGGATTAGAAATGCTTAAACGGAAATATCGAAGATACATTGTATGTATAAAAAAGATATATCTAGTGAACAATATGATTTCTTTATTTCTGTCAACCTTTGATTTGTCATCAAACGGTTACGCTTGGATTATGGATCAGACCTTCATACAAATTTCATAGATGCAAATCTGCAGTTACAATTCGAGGGTTCAGCGCAAGACTATCCTAACTCGTATGTATTTATATAGGAGTAAGTAAAGTCTTCCACTGAACTCTCGACATGTAAATACCTTTAAATACCAATCGGATCACATCTGCTATTTCTAAAAATAGACCGCGGAAGTGACGTGGGGAAAAAGTAATTCCAATATGGCTACCGAAGTGACTGTATGTAGTTGCTGTTGAAAGTATGAGATCTTTTGAATATTAGGAATACAAGGCAGACAGAACATTTAAATAATGTTGAATTGTGTTTCTTTGATGAGATGTCTTATGTAGAACAAACTGTATCACGTATCGAGATTTTGGATATATTGATACGCGTACAATCAAGGTCTATTTCCGAACAGTACGGAAATTGCCGAGATGTTGCGATTGCTTTAAAATTTGAAAACATGCTAGTGAGCCAAAAGAGAAAATTGTAAGCGTAATGCTAAAAATAAGTATTTAAAACGGCAGGTAAACCACAATATAGTGGCCGACAGTGTATTAAATGTTGGCCCCTGTAATAAGTCAATAGTGATGCTTCTGACACTTACAGTGAAATTACATACCAGGCCTTTTTCTATCCATTTGGGGGAAAATACCACAGCTAAATTGGAAAAAATTGCGTTGTAAAATTGGCCAATTTGGGAAAAATAAAAACGTTTCAACTCCAATTCTGAGAATTTTCATAGTTAAAGGAACAGGCTTTTCATATCTAAATTTTATATAAACAAGCATTCTATTCTACATTTCTTATATGAACTTTCAAAAAGAAACACAAAATGTTCACAAACATTTATGACACATTGGGATTTTTTTTATGATTGGGGAAAAAACCCATATATTTTGCTTTGGGAATGGGTCAGATAGTCTGACCCGTGGGAACCGTATAGAAAAAGGGCTGCATACCACTTTAAATACAACCTAAAAATTAAGGCTTCCTCATCTATCAGACTGCATTTTCATGATGGAAAAACTTGCCATTTTTTCGTATTTTAACTCGATAATAAGACACCATCACAAGTGAGAGCGACATTCTTCCGAATCAAGGATGGTCAATGATTATTGAGGTTTTTCACATTATATGCAATAATATCAGGGTTTTTATATATTTACGGTACATGTAACTTATCGCTAATTAAACATTAATACATCCTTAATCAATAATGACTCCACTTAATGTGTTTTGCGAGTTATTTTATTTTAAATTAAGATAATGACAACAAAGTAGCTGATTGCGGCTTTAAAATCACAAGAGTGTATGAAGAAAGGAATTAAGGACCGGAAGTGTCCCTTTCCAGTAGTGAAATAAAGGAAAATTTATATAAATTGTTTAATAATTTTCAAAAACTTGTGAATTTTCATTCGCTTTCAACCAACGAAGGTGATGCCAATACTCGTTTATGGGTACCATTCAATGAATATGTTCCCCTTTATTCCATTTAACATTCCCTAAAAAAATGAAAGAAAATTATTAAAAGATTAATTTGGATTGATCCATATTCTTTAAACATATTTAGGCATTTTGTCAGAATATAAGGTCATACCTGACACATTGACAGCTAAGTAGAAAAATATCATAATAAATACTAATACTAATAAATAATAATACCCTCCTTCCTTCATTTAAAGATACAATTCTCAAAATCGCAGGTATGGCTATCTGTCCCCTAAGCTGACTATTGTCCTGCAATAGTGAAAAAGGGATATATTTGTTCTCATTGAGATTGTTCAAATTCTAATATGCGACGTAAAAACCCGATTATGCCATACCAAAAATGATTGTTCAGCATAACCTAGCACCGCATACGTGTCTCTGTACTCCGACTTTTACACGCGTCTTCTCACAGCGACAGTATAGAGATGTGACGTCCGTGGCTGGACTAAGCATATCCCTACCCAGAAAGAATGTTAGATAGTTTGGTCATTCATTTATATTTACTACTACGTGTAGTGGTTCATCCAATTTGCTTATGTAGAAAAGCAAATCCTATGTCGTATTTATGGTCATTAAAGAGTCATCTACTAATAAGCAGCCCCAAACCTTTTCCAAATGAGTCACGCTCCTAAAAACTTTATTGAGTAGGGACCATTTTCGGAAGTTGGTAGATTTTTGGAAAACATTTTTTTTTCGTCTGGTCTTTAACAGTTCGATACATATATGCACTTTTGTATATACATTTCACGCAACATCTTTAAGATGCGTTTTATTTTTCATGTACGCTCCAGCTCTTTGTGGTAACATTATAACAATGGCACTCAACATCGACTGATGTGGAACTGCTTATTTCAAGAGCTCTCAAAATCATGAGGGGTTTGTTAATATCTGAGATAATAACGGGAATATAAATTCATAATGGAACCCTGTCCAAACACTGCTTATATCACCGCACGATGCCTCTGTTTTATGACAAGTTCTGGGCATTTATTCCACTTCTTAATGTAGTTAAACATCTTTTACAGGGAACAACATAGCTATGCGCGATTTTATTTTATTAATATGGATTTTTCCGACATCATTATGCTCATAAACAAACATTTCTGTCCGAAAATCTTTTTATCACAATATCCGATTTGTATGGGTTAATTTGATTTTCAGTCGTAATGCAGAGTTATTTGAGAGTTCCATGTCTAGCAACGATATTTAAAAGTGTCAAGATTAAAGCTGTCTATCTGTGATGAGAGCAAATAAACATGGCGGTTGTCACGTGACCTAATCCATTTATTTAACACGTCGTGATGAACGGTATTATGGAGATTAATATATATTTTTTGTCATCGTGCGCCTTTGATAGTTTCATATACGTACTTAATGTTTATTGGAAATGTTCGACACTTTCAGATGTCATTTAATCTTCATATTAATCTTTGAAATTGCTTTCATAGCTGTCAAAACTCGAGCTTCTCCATGGTAACATATTTGTTTTGAGCGATATATTTTATATATTTCAGTTTGACAAATTTTCTCCCGAAATTTAGAGCAATTTTAGCGTTGAACCAAAACAATGCTGTTTTTGCCGGAACAAATGCATAATGTATGATGACTTATGACCTTAATTAGATTTAAAAAAGGATTCACTTTGGGTTAATGTCTTGTTTACTTTAGTGTTCATTTAGAGGTTATTGCCCTTTATCAAAATGCGTTTTGTCTCATACACGGGGCAAAAAGGCAAAAATCAATAAAGTTTTGTTCAATTTATTGATTTTTTTCTCGTTTTGTATCTCACGTTAAATATGTTATAAATGTATAGGTCTCGTGCAAACTTGCACACATAGCCAGTTATGTCTTAATCGAACTCATGGTTATTAATGAATCGTAAAATATTGCTTAATACGGGCGCTTTGATCCACCTTACGCTACATGTATATCTTATATGAAATATAAATGTTTAAATAATGTACTGGCAGGCGCGTATCTACATGTACGCAATATACGCATGTACGTACACTTGGCTATCAGAAAAACTCTGACGAATGCAGTATTGTTAAGCATAAATCTTCCTGAATATAAAATTCAATAAACTATAATGTAATTTTACTCTAGTTCTTGTGAAATGCCATCAGATTGCACGAAAACGACCATTGCCCGTTGGAGCATGTCCTCTGATCCTCTCATAAATTCCTTCCGTACACGTCCTACGCTTCTGACTGGATTAATATAATTACATCTATACTTCATAGGCATTGACATATCCCATAATGTCAGACAATATTTTGCAAAAAACTCAACACTACCTTCATATTTCGGCATTTTAAAAATGTTCAGGATTTTATTTTTATTTCTTTATTTATAAATGCATGGCATACTTTCTGGTTCATGTAACTTGATATAAGTTAAAAACGAAATTAGTTTAAACGTAGAAAATTAGTGTTGTGAGTCGCGTGTCATTTTTCCATTCATCAGATGGCTGTCACATAGCCGTGATCGTATGATAACGCAAGTGTTCTCTTTCTTACATTTATTTGACGAATGTTTTGAAAACTAAAGCGAAAGTAAAAGTGTCGAATGCTTTAAAATATTACAATGTACTTGAAACGACGCTGGGGGTTGGCGTTTTTATAATCAACCGTTCATTTATCATACGAATGCGATATGTATATCGATGCACTTCTTATGCAACATGAACATTCATTGAAATCCCGGTCACCGAATTATGAAGTGTTAGAATCTACGGAAGACGGGTAGTGACATTCATACTCTTTTATTTCTCTCCTTGGATTTTCTCTCCACGATTTCAAGATTTCCTCTTTACGAATTCATGAATTCACGATTTCAACTGTACAAATTCACGATTTCGACTTCCCGAATTTAATATGAATCGTGAATTTAAAATCTTAAAATCGTGATTTTCCGAGGAGAGAAATGATGTAGTGTGAGTGTCATCGACGGTATTCCGTATGAATAAGCCTCTTAACCATTCCTTTGAATCAGCTTAAACATAATCAGCAAGTGTCACTTACATGTATAACTGCTATATTGCAATATGTATTACAGGGCTGGTGAGGAAAAATGACATGCATTATTCAAACCATATTTGATCATATCGTTGAATTAAATTGCTTAATTAATGATCTAATTACTATCAGTAATAAAAGTATGCTTTAATCCAACTATGTTCTATCACACAAAGCAAAAAACAACAACAACAAAAACAACAACAACAAAACAACAACAAAAACGCCAAACATATTTTCTGATCGAAAATATTGTGATATGTATTAAAGAGATATAAATTATTCTGACGTAAGTTGTCATTTAATATAGTGTTTACTATACAGTAAAACCTCAATAATAAGACCACCCTTTGGGCCCTTGAAAATTGGTTTTCTTATTGAGGTGGTCCTAATATTGAGGCTGAATAAAGAGCAAATCAGTGAAAATTGACTTGAAAATTGTATTCTTATTATTGAGATGGACTTATCATTGAGGTGGTCTTATTATTGAGGTGGACTTATCATTGAGGTGGTTTTATTATTGAGGTGAATTTTAAGTGAGGTTTTACTATACATGTATAAAAGAATTTATGTTCTTCTTATGATCATTATTGTACAATACTTCCATCCTGCTTTGGGGTTATTTTATACCCCAGTCCTATTTTGTTTTATGTCGTACACCAGAGATGTGTAAGGACAGCCATAGTTTGTGAATGTGGTCGTCCCCGTGATACTCTCTCTCTCACTCTTAGCTTCTCCACCGAGATAGATCCCAATATACGGACTTCAGTGACGCTAGAAATTCACCATTACGTATTTGATGTACAACTAAAAGTCGAATTAATGTTATCACAACTTGCTAAAATGTTCTTCATTAACGTAATTCTTAGTCGGTTTAATTGAAATCGAGTGTCAATTCAAAAATCAGTCCCTTTTCAGGAAGTTCCAAACAGACATCGGCCTCAAAGTAACATTTTCCAAAAATATATTTGGAGCTATTGTATCTGATATGTAGAATGTAACATAACTTACAATAGAGGGAGGTTTGTTGCATGGTTTTCATTATACTTTGTTTGAGAACATCTCAGTTTGAGTATTTTTGTGACAGCGAAGTTTGATCGTATCCCCTTTAGTTTTATAACACCGTTAATTGCAACGTTTCTTTGCGATATAATCCTATATTGGAGAAATGACTTATAATAAAACGGTTGCCTAGGAGACGAGGTACACACAACAAAATAAGTGTAAATACTCTCACCAAATCGGTATAAAATGTCAGAGACACTCGAGGGAGAAGCGGAACATTGATAACGCCGATTAATGGTCGGACTTTGCTCTTTGTATAATTAGTCAATGTATAAATATGAAGCATGAATGGATGGGAAGATGAGTCTGACATAAATGGGGTCCATTAGAATTATAATTGATGCAATATTTTTTACGGCTTATTATGTGAATATTTCTGGTATCAGCATCTTCTAATGCTTTAAAATAGGAGGATGGAATAGCAAGATATAGATCACTTGCTAATTGCTTTTACCAAAGACCTAAATACTTTAATATAGTGTAACCTAATATTTCTGCTTTTACTATGCTTTAACTTAATAAAAAGATTGATCTTTTGATAAGGATGAATAAAATGTCCGGTTTTTACGAAAACATTCATAAATTTGCGACTGAAAGTCAGAGGCGTGATTCGGCGTTCACATGGAAATAAGGTAGAGGAGTGATTCGGCGTTTCTTTGGAGTAAAGGATCTTTACTTATATTAATTATCATTGAAGGCTACTTTAAGCAAATAATGGTTTGAAAACTGCCCAAACTGTTTTGAAATGCAATACAAAATGGCGCAGTCCAGCTGTTTTTCCAAACCTCGCGCATCGGTATCGTTTATCGCTTGTCGAGAGATCGAACGAGACTTCGTTCAATGGTCCATATTAGTTGCGCATTTATGGTATTTAGGTCTTTGCTTTACTTATTTTGTTTCTGCCATATTAAAGTTATCAATCATTTATACATATCATTTCATAAACATATACGCGGTGCATATCGAACGTAATGGCCGCATTCTCTGTCTATGAGATCGGTAGTGACAATCACACATCATTCTATCCTAGGAAATATTGCATTCCGGACGTTGAAATAGTAAATTTATGAAGTTGAAATCGTTAATTCGTGCAGCTGAAATCGTAAATTTATGAAGTTGAAATCGTGAATTCGTCAAGATGAAATCGTGCATATTGAATGTGGGAAGTCGAAATCGTGAATTCATGGAGTTGAAATCATAAATATTGAATTCGGGAAGTTGAAATCGTGAATTCGTGAAGATGAAATATTGAATTCGTAATATCACAATTTCAACTTCATAAATTCACGTTTTCAACTCTACGAAATCACGATTTCATCTGCCCGAATTCAATATTTCCTATGAGAGAAATAAGTGTGAACGTCACCTTCGGTCATTCGTATCTAACTGCTCAGCTTCTGCACTGTAATGTTGTATCTTATTTCCATGGCCATGACTTATTCTGGGAGCTTTGTCTGTGCAAATATTAACACATATCTCTGATTGTATACTCTACAGGAAGAAACACGTCACATGATGTACGCTTTCCTATATCAAATACTAATTCATAGATAGCATAAGAGGATCTTGTAACATGGAGATTAAAACTCACAGCGACAACATGAATATTGAGGTTTATTTAAACAGATCCATATAAGAGATATACAGTCTGACCTCGTTTATTCGACAACCTTCTATTCGAATACTTGGTCTCATCCGAAATAGATATCAGGTTCCGATGTATCTTCTTAGGCGCGTCGAATTGAAATGGGCTATTCGATACTATGTATATTTGAAATAAAATGTCGGACCAAATGGATTCGAATGAACGAGGTCCGACTGAATTTTTGATTCTCAAAGTTTGATGTGCAAAACAAGTAATTACTTATAAGTAATGCATTTTCTTGTGTCGAGTATATTTAATCTTAAGGTGATCTTTACGCGTTTTCTAACGTTGTATATAAAAAATACTTCCCACTATTCATCTTTTTAGTACAGCTCAATTTTGACCTAGATTACGCCTGTTTAACATTCACAGAGAGCTGAACAAACGTAACCTGGTGCCGTATTTATGGAATTTTCAATATCAAAGAAATCTTTATTTACATAATTACTATGGAATTAGTGAAATATTTTCTTAAATATAGCAATTTGTCATCGATTTCTTCCGGGTTGAACAGATGTCTCATGTTTGCTCATCTTGTCCAAACCTAATCATTACATTGCGATTATACAATGTTTATAAAGTTGTAGTGGGTCTTAAACATGAAGTGCATGGCTTTCATCTGCGCTACAACGAGTGTCTATCATCCAGTGGCATACAGTTGAACATCAGAGAAGATAGACGCTTGTAAAGGAATTATCGATGTCGTGCAATCAATTTACTAGCGCACGTGCTTGTGTACGTTCATATTCCGGCATTCAAGCGAAACAAAAAACGGTGCCATTACAACGTATTGAATACCATTTCGGGAAAATCAATTGTTCTTTGATTGCTCAATTAATGAGAGGTTAACGGATGCTTTGTTAGTTTTGCTAAAAGCTAAAATACGATTGTAGGAAAATGTTTCGAGTTTAGCTGTAGAGAATGTGGGAAATACATGTTGAACATATCTGACTGTTTATCAGCTGAGGATTAAACCAGTTTCCATCTGATTACAATATAATTATATATCACAGAATGAGAAATTTAACTTAAATGTCTCATAACTCAGATTGAGTGCTTTTGCACATGAATTACATTTTCATCATTTTATGTACAATACAACCTCACGTCAAGACCACCTCAATAATAAAACCACTTCAGTATTAAAAATACAATTTTCAAGGTCATTTTCACTGTTTTGCTTTTTATTCAACCTCAATATTAAGACCATCTCAATAAGAAGAACAGTTTTGAAGGGTGCCAATGGTTGTCTTATTATAGAGGTTTTACTGTATATATATTTGTATCGATCATGTACACAAGTGAGACATACATTTTTCGTATCTGCATTAGAGAAAAAATCTAAGAACATCATGCAATTTATGTAATATGAAATGAAAATGGAGACGAGTGACCAAAATTAAAACATAGGATTATCTTATCAAACGACGTGCGCCGCTCCCGTGTATGTCCATATTGTTACACAAAATACTCAAGTATGTTTTATTTTCAAACCAAAATGCTATACAACAGATAGGAAATGTTTAAATAGTATGTGTGTGTGTGTAAAATTATTACATGGGAACGTCAAATTATTAGGTTGTGACGTAGTCTATGATTACATGGGACTATCCTCGTTGTCGGAGGTGGCTTCCCAATTAGCTAAGATAGTGTATGGTAAAATGATGGTCTTTACTATAAAATTGGAGCTTGCCACACATAGTACGTGATAAATTGACTGAAAACGTTACATCCAAAGTAGTACACCCCCATCTCTTCATTATTGTGTTTCCCTCCCCCGCACAGTAGGATGGGGAGAACTATTTATGTTTTGCCATCTGGATGACACAAAGTATGTCTGCACTCGTTCTCCTAAACCAGAGAATGAATTTTAATGAAATATCGCGAGTTATTGGTACCATAATGTCATCATGTTTTGGTCGGATTATTTTTAGCAGAGTTTCTTCTCTTTTGGGGGCTTTGGGGTGGAGACATACTTGTTTTTCTCTCTCAAAAAACAAGCTGTAGTTCAAGGGAAGATGCCGGTTGCTTGTTGATGAACAAATTAGTATCAATTATAAAAGTCGTAAACAGTCGCATATGGGGAGCTTCAAAACTGGGCATTCCCACGCTGATCTGTAGGTTACGATAGGTGGGACATAAGCAAACTGTAACGATGTGACACACCACGCTGATCTGTAGGTTACGATAGGTGGGGCATAAGCAAACTGTAACGATGTGACACACCACGCTGATCTGTAGGTTACGATAGGAGGGGCATAAGCAAACTGTAACGATGTGACACACAGTTCCACTGGTTGGGTTTACTGACTCCCGTATGTAACAACTGACACACATATCGAGGTGTTGGTGCCAGAACCAGCAATCTACATACACATTTATAAAGGAGATGGTAGCTTCTGGTGCCAACCCCTCCATATGCTTGTGAAAAGTCGTATGTAACAACTGACACACATATCGAGGTGTTGGTGCCAGAACCAGCTTTCTCCATACACATTTATAAAGGAGATGGTAGCTTCTGGTGCCAACCCCTCCATATGCTTGTAAAAAGTCTCAACCAACACTACAGAATTAGACATGCCGCAACATTTACTGATTATTGGCAAAATACACCATTCTTTCTGAAGTATATTGTTATGATTTCTATTAAATAAAACTTAATCAACAAGCCCAATTTATCTCCATAAAGATACAAAAATCGTTAGAAAATAAGTGGATGTCTGTCTGAGTATGTTTGTTCTTGATACAAAAGGAATGGCTTGGCGCTAAGAAAATATGTAAATATGCATGTAAAGGGAATGTCTTTATTCATACATCATTCTTATATAAGTAAACCAATTGTTCAATTGTAAGATAGTGCAGTCATTGAGCTTGTTAATCAACCAGCCTGTTCTATATAATCTCTAAATCAGTCATACCTTAGTCACAACCAATTATCCAATTTAAAAATAGAACACACTATTACACAATGTCAATATACAATTGGCTTGTAAGTGTATTCATACTTGTATATTGATATTGTGTAATATTGTCTTCTTTGTTCTTGAATAAGGCCAACTTTGGCCGGACTATTGAGATCGAGTGGGTATTTACACCAAACGTTACAAATATCCCCTGTCTGGGATATTTTAACAACAAGAGTTTAAAATTAGAAACAAGTGAATTTTAATTGTACGATACAAGCTTCGCTGTCACTAAGTTTCTTATTCAGGTTGTTCGTTTTATTAGGTCGAAGGTATGAGGAGGGTGAGGTTGATTACACCCATTTATCAGGCTTAAACCGCAATGGCGATCTTGCCGCAGACCGCTCCAAGGCGGTGCTCCTATTTTCAAACATAATATGAGCGTTGCTATGGAATTTACAACATCTTCTGTAAGTGACATCATTTCAAGAAAACGCAATTGTCATATTTCCATGCGCTTTTAGGGCGGCTGTGTTCATGCTCGACTTCTTCATTGGTGTTTACTACCAAAGATTTCAATTGATACAGCACGGTCAAATATTTTATGTGATTAGATAATAATGATTATTATATTTTTTATTTTAATCAAAAAGTGAGTGATTGAAAAACACTATTAAAATTAAAATTGGATTAACTCTTAAGAAAAGCGTCGCCAGAATGTGTAACGTCTTAGTTCATTTCCCTTTTCTTGAAGCTGATTGATGTTATAAGAAATTAAGGTTTAATTAAAACTGAACAGTTCATGTAGTATGTTTTGCCCATTGTGAACACGGCCTTCTCTGTGCAACCTCCTATCTTTTCTACTGATACGGTTTGTAACATATCTTTACTACAATTAATGTGAAGAAAAAAACTCACCCTTTAGCTCAGTTGTCAGAGCATCGGGCTGCCATCTGGAAGGTCACGGTTCGATTTCTGGTCGGAGCAGGCCACGTCTTTTCGTGACATTTGGCTACGGTCATTTGTCATCCACCTGCGATTTATGTGGAGCAATCGTCAGATGCTTGTGGAAGGGCGAGTTATTGCTGGTTGATAATCATTTCAGGAAAACGTGGTTAGATCGACTAAAAGCCATGTGTAACTGAATTTGGTTTGAAAACGACGTTAAACAGAATAAAACAAACACATTAAGTACCTTCCTGATATTGTTGAAGCACGGTTTGAGAATGAGGAAATAATACCTTCAAATAGTCGCCAAGCTAAACTCTTGCTGTGGTGGAGAACGCATTCAAAAGAACGGGAGCTCCGTAATTGCGACCATTTGGTAACTTACAGATCTTATTTTTCAAATATCTAAACGAAAGAACAAATCCTGAAAATACGTCAACCGATCGCCGTACATATCTGAAATAATGGTGAAAAACAACTCAACAAAATTAAACTGTCAGACATAGTAAACGTATTCAGGTGTGTTTAAAAACTGTTCAAAATAAATGTGGCTTGTTAGGTCTTCTTTGATCTATGCCAACTCTGACAAGCCGTAGCATTTTACGAAAATGAACGTTGATTCTATCACAGTTCATGTCAGAGTCGCACTCTATATCTCCCTTTGTTTGCCATGTACTAGAAGAAAAATGTCTGTTATTACTATCCTCAAAGCAACTATTAATGCGCTAAGTAAATTAACTTGTTTTCTGTAAATATTTATACGAGACCGTACGGTACAGTTTAATCTAATTGGGTGCTAATTTAAACTAATTTTGGGCCGTATGCCCTTAAATAATTGATATCCTTCCGTACATTGTAGGCTTCCGCGGCTTATGAATAATAAATGTAGTTTTCATTTTCCACAATGGTCTAACAGATTTCTTTGCATAATTACACACAGATATGTCTTGTTACGTTGAGATAATCGGTAAATAGCCTAAGATTGATTATTTGTGCACATGTATTAAGAAATGTACAAAACAGAATGGAACAGAATAACATAATCAGCGATTATATCAGAAAGGTTTGCGGAATTTCTAGGTTGGTGGGGCTAAAGATTAAAGCCATTTTTCAAAAGCATTTTGTTATGTCCAGTTACCTAACCATTGCTCCTGTATTACCAACCAGTACTACACAATTCTACAGCAAGCAACTGACAACTTCTTCATATGAATCAGAGGGGGAGGGGGGGGGGGGGGCAAGTGGCTTCGGGTGTATTTTCTTCAGTCAAACTGTCACAGAGAACATGTTTCTCGAACTTGGTTCGTACTACCTCCAGACTGGCAGTCTAATGCGTTACCGACTAAGCAAACTGGGCTGCTTGCGGAACTCGAAATTACATAAGCACATTATAGGCAACTGCACGATACGTCCCTTCCCAAATAAGTGAACAAAACCCGGTATTGGCACCGGGTTAAAAGTGCGTATTTTAGCTTAACGAGCACGGTTTTTCGAGAAAATATCACTTTTAGTAAAAACCCAGAACAACTCGCTTTTAAGTGAGTTTTGGTAAAAAAACACAATCCATTTGGGAAGGGACACACTCTGTCTGATTCTTGAAGGATCTCTACTGGAAACAAAACAAGAAACTAAAATATTTAGGAACCAATTTTTTCTTCAAAGCGTATTTTTTATTTTAGATTGAACTTCTTAAGTGATACTGAACGATAATATTCTGATTGCATGATATACAGGTTACACTTTATTACAGAAATAAATGTTTCGTTAAAAAAGACACCCAAACTATCCGTAGACAGTTTTCTGAGGCCCTTGTGAATTTACGTTTTTTGTTCAAAAGTGATGAGATAATACTTAAAGCTAATTATCTAATTTAATTGCAAGTATAAACATGTGTGAATGAATAAAACGAAACGGGGAGTGTATATTATACCATAGACGAAATATTACGATACTATACATGAATAAACCATAAAAAAGACGGTCCCTCTCACTAAAGTATGACGGGTAATTTGTTTCACATGGAAGGTCTAGTTAAATTGTGGAGGGTAAAACACGGAGATTATCACATCATAAAATACTCTCAGTCTCTAGTGTCCTGTAATGCTGACAGAAAACTGTAAAGTAATATTTATTATCAATAATAGCGGGTTTCACTCCGGGACGGCGGAAATACAATACCAGTTGGTTAATAGAAGTAACACTTCTTTCTCCAGACGATATTGTGTTCTCCATATTATGATAGCTATTAAAACATAACACTCACTTCATACTGCCTGCTAGTCTGGGGCAAGGAAGATATAATTATGATCACGTACAATAACATACAATATTAATAAAAACGATTGTTTGTAAAGTTAATATATTAGTAAACAAGAAATATCTTGAAAACAGATGGTTGGCACAATTTGAAGGTTAAGATTTGTTGTTCAACATAAAAAATGCTCAGACGTTAAGATTGCTGGTCACTCCAGATCCAAAATGGATTTCGGTAAATTCACCAAAATGCAGTGGATTTCGGTAGGATAACGTACCCTTTATCGAAATGTTAACCAATCCGCGTCAAGATTACAGAACAGAACAGAACTTTTATTTTCAAACACAGATTGCAAAACAATATGTTTTGCAATAACATGTGGACAAATAATAACAATAAACGTATATAAAATGACGGGCGTAAACACAATGATTTCGAGGTGGGGATGGTAATTACACATATAAAAATTCAATCGAACAAATTAACCTGACTAATTAACCAAATTACAAACGTTGTTCGGTGGAAGAGGCATTGCCTTGGTGATTAACATAAGATTTAATTGGTTTACATAACATTGATATGCAAATAGCAAAACCATGTTATTACGACTGCGCCGTAAAACGAATATTGGTAAGTTAATATTTTTGTAAAAAAGTCAATCCGGCGGTTTGAGTGTTTCTTAAATGTTCCCTATCTTGCGGAACCTTGTGACTAGATATTTGACTTCACCAACAGTGCACTGGCGGTTGATGAAATTGAATTAGTGATGTTTATTTATTTATTTTCATCCATTATTCCTGTCAGTGATTATTTATTGTTTCACTGATTTATCTATTTGTATCTATTTGTTTATAATTTAATAATGTCGCACAATACTATATATTAAGGAAATAAGAGTTTTAACTTGAACTCTTTTTTGTGTTGTCCTTAACATAAAATGTTGATTGATATGGCTTTATTGATTCATACATATTGTTGTTACTAATATATGTCTTAATTTTATATTGCCATGTAAATTGTACATTTTATGTTGAAATAAATCTAATCAACGCTTCATTACAAGTACAACAGTATTTTGTTAAGCCAACATCTAAAATCCGAGTACTAAGTACCAACTTGTGTCTTCACAAAGTACAAATTGTACCACGTAAAAACCTCAATAATAAGACCACTTATGATACCGTTGAAAACTGGTCTCAATATTGCGGTGGTCTTGTTATTGAGGTTGAATAAATAGCAAAACAGTGAATATGAACTTAAAAATTATGGTCTTAATTTTGAGTTGGTCTCAGTATTGAGGTGGTATCTAAGCGAGGTTTTTATTGTATTAACCTTTTGCGACGGTACATTTATCAGGAACAAATATGACTTCAATTATTACCCGGTATTTACAGGCATGACTGAGAGAAAATACTGTTTATATTTTTTATATTCAAATATCGTGAAGTAATTGCAGTTATTCTGGTAAATTTGCATAATTTAGCGATGACAAGTAGACATAAAGTTGCGAAAATAATTTTAAATATCAATGCAGAAACCAGCCAGTCGTCTCTTTAAGAAAAGGACAAATTATGCAACCTCGATCTTTATACAAGCTGTTACTGTACAATAAGGGAGCACGAAACAATTGTCATTAATTTTTGTTGTTCAAGTCTTGATTTGTTTGTGGTTTATTCAACATATGCGTTCCGAAAAATCACTGAAGTTATTTGAACAATGGAAGTTATTGTAAGTGGTATGCCCAAACCTTGAAGTTTCACTAAGTTACCGCCCTTTTTCGAAGAATCAGTGGATTCTCCGATTGTATAGGGTTTATTTCATTTTAAGTCCAGTAAACCATATGTCTCATGAAGACAAACAAATATATACATATATACAAACATACATCTATGAGACGGAGAAGGAACATACATGTGATAGATAACATAAATGCATATACAATAATAATTCACCTAAATACACACATATTAATTCTAAATGAAAGAACATGTTATCAACACTACCACATTACTTATATATTATGTAATATGTGTATATATTGTTAACAACTTATCTAGTTATAACATCTATACATACATATGTGAAGTCGATGACAAATATTTAGAGCAAACTTTCAATATTTTTTGTTTTATAAAAACAAACATTTTTATCCGAAAGGTTTTGACACGTTTTGTTCAACACACCCGGAATGTCTAAGACGTATGATCCTAAATGTACAGCAAGGCAGATAATAGTTATATTTTTTTTTATTATACAGTTTCAAGTTATATTTTGGTACAAAACTTAAAACAATTCACATGTCCGAAAAGTTGCACAAATGCCAATCAGGTACATGCACCTTTTTAATGAATGTCTACAAGTCAAAATAAATCTCTTCTTTACTCGTGTATCAAATAGAAGTTGTCATTTTAGGAGGAAAGTGCCGCATATTTAAGAAGACAGTCTAGTCACTTAATATTTACCATTTGCGCATACATTTATATCCTTGTTGATTCAATTTATTCCTTATAATCGATCAATAACTATTTATTTTGTTCTTTATCTTATTCAATCGGTCAGTTATTTAATCATTTTCACCATGAATTTAGACACAACACGATCTAAATGTTTATAATTGTTTATCAGAAAAATATGATAAAATAATTAATAAAGAACTCGAACATGAAATTCTACAAACAGGAAGTACAAATCCATTCCAAAAGGAGAGATGGAGATATATTCATACAAGTTAATAAATACAAAGACAAAAATAAGACACAAACATAGATTGAGCGCTGCTATGGGATTTACAACCCCTTGTGTAAGTGACGTCATTTCATAAATACGCAATATGTGATGTCACTATTTGCAAGCAGGAAACAATATTCACTCCATAAAGCCACTTCGTTTTTAAATATTGCTTACTGACAGTTACATGGTGACGTCACATGTGACGTTTTCTGGAAATGACGTTAATTAAAGAAGAGGTTGGAAATCGTGTAGCGGCGCTCAATTAGTCTTTATGCATGCAGTAATAAGACGATAACGGTACGATCGCCCGTTCGGATTTGTCAGCACTATGGGTGTTTAAGGTTTCCTTTATATTTTGTGAAACAAGGTTTACCATCTTACATAACTGCTTCCTGGATTTTAGAAGTAATAATTACTGATTTATGAAATCAATTTTAATCAAGAATTTTTAGGTTTATAATTTATTACTTACTTAGAAAGAAATTTCGAATATATGTTTTTTTCTTAAGTTAACATTGGCATGCAAAAGGAATGTTACTGGTTTAGGTCATATAATTCATCCACGGTAGTCGAAACATCATTTACAAAAGCAATTAAGTTCTAGGGTCCTCTGAGAAATCTTGCTATGCTTTAAAGTAGAATTTAATGGCCGGGAGATATGTTTAAATTAGATGAGATTTGACCAAAGCCCGGCCACTGCCATCGAGGAGGGCTTAAGCAGTTTGTAAACTTGTTTAAACAAACAATCTGCTAGATCTGATATGTGTAACTGGAGATTTCCTCTGTAATTGTTTGAACTTGCTTCCACTGTAAACACGTAGCGTGTTTTATTAATTATTTTCAATGTAACTTGCTAACGAAAATGATTTTTTTCAATCGCAAGTCGAGAAGATCAAATAGATAAATGAATTACGTTCGAAGCGCGTGTTTATTTGCTGTAAAATTATGCGCAGAAGAAAAAAGTTCCTGATGCCTTTGATTCGCGGATGAATCAAGACGTACTTAGAAAGAAAATAGTGCATTATGGCAGTGGAATTGAAATCAAGACACGAAATATACGAGTGTATAGTGCTTTTAAGCATGCGATATGATGATAGCATTTCTGTAAGATGATTAAATGAATGCATGTATGTGAATGGCTTATTAAACATTTCACCCCAATTGCACTTTTAAATCAACTTCCGAACTGCTCGGAATATAGACAACACATATTGAACGACGAAGCCAGTTTTCACATAAATATAGATTTGGTTGCAATGATAGGTATATAAATGCCCATTTCTTCATAAAACATTCGATCAAATGTCATAATGCTGCACGAACTTAAATTTGTGTTCCATATGGTAAAAACGCATTTCTTCAATTCTCTTAATACATTTATATTGATGTTTATAATAAAAGTTATAAATATCCCTCTGTATTTTTTCACCGATCTAAAATGTGCACAAAATATTAACAAATACATGTAGGTCTTAAATCGGAGAAAATGTGTCAGGTAGCATACGAAAATTCCGCCTATGACAAATTTGCGAAAGGAATAGTAGTTATAAGAAGATATGTCACTATTCAACATACAGCGAGCCTTCGGTTAGATCAGTGGGTAGAGCACTCGACCGTCGATCTTGAAGTACTGCGTGTGACAATTTAACTGAATAAAATGCATCCACAGTTATTCGTCTTCCAACTCCGATTCAAGGACTCGAGATAATTTGCCCGTTTCTTGTGCGTAACCAATGAACACTAGTAAGGTCAACTACACGCAGTGCATTCGTGAATTATCGTTGATAAAACAACGCAAAATATCTTTGACACAAACTACTTATTAATATTTATAACACTATATTCATACAGAAAATGAATGTTTTCACAAAAGAATAAGAATATTAGTGATATATTGTACCCGTGACTCATACGGAAGGTAAATATTTGCTTGAAGATCGAGAAACAAGCATTCCAAAGACAGCGCAACATTTTTAAACACTACTTGCGTATTGACGTTCGCCTTGATATCATAAAACGAGAATAAATAAAAGACATAATAATTGACTTAGCCAAATGACAACGGCTCTCAAGAAGTATTTGCATTTGTAACGGATTAGTCGAACCTCATAAAACAACAATTTACAGTATTGGCAGATGAATTATTTTTCCTTTGATCTCTCATAATAGTCTTAAATACCAGCTGATTGGAGGGACTTAAGCTAAATAAACAATTAATCTGCCATTTATTCAGATTTTCTGTCCGATATTAACTTTAATGAGAGTTCAATTTATACGAACAGTATGTTCAATCATTTTCTTATTACAACCTTTGGAAATACTTGCCTATTCATTATAATTAGCGAGGACGACTGTTCTATTCCGTGTAATGTGAAAATCATTGACTAGAATCAGATTTCTGCTATTGTTTAACAAAATAAATTACTTCAGTCATGACCGATTTTTCTTAATTTCCCTGATTCACTGATTGGCCCCGATCAAAGTCACGACTTTGATTTTGCGTGTTTTAAATATTTCGCGAAGCAAAACTACAAACTTAGAAGATAAGAATGGTTTGTACATACATTTATAGTAATGCACAAGTCAATTGTAACCACGGCCCCCAGGTCCGGGGGTATACCGGGGATAGCGGGGGAAATAAATGGGCCGTGTTTTTACCTTCCAGGTGGCCCCGCAGTGCCGAGTGAATGCGTTGGTTTTGTTTTCGCGCCGAAAATAGCGGGGAATGGGCCTTACCTAGGATGTCCCCGGGGTGCGGGGGGCATTTGGCGGGGATTTTACCTGCAGTTTGTCTCCGCAGGGTGGGGATTTTACCTGGGGTTGGCTGGACCGAAAGTCAAAGTCCCCGCTATTCCCCGGACCTGGGGGGCCGTGGTTACAATTGACTGGTGCATAACTTTCTCTGAAATATGCTGTAGTAGTTATTATAAATTCCGTATTGTAATGTTTTGTGTTCCTCACCGGTAATGCCTCCCCTTTTCTTTGTCCAGAGAAGTTCTGGGCCCGGGGTTATAACGGATGTATACACTCAGTAATGATTTCACAAAATTTGATCTTTTGAGTCTGATAGTGGTACTCATATTGAGCGTGAAAAAATGTATGAAAATGTGGCCCATTTTCTTAGAGATTTGAGAGTAGTCTGAGATATTGGAGTAATTGTTAAGTGTCTGTAGCACTCAATCGCAGTAATTACTCCCATAACTCATTATTACCATAACACCTCAAAGATAATGGACCAAACATATTATGCAGTCATAATTTGACATGTTCATGCATTTTCCACACACAACTGTCTGCTATTAGACTCTTAAAGAGTTAATTTGGTTATTTGAGTGCTGAGTATAAGTATAAGTTATCACCTCGGACCCTGAATTGCGACTGTGACTTTCCCTTCTCCGGGGTTATCACTCTTAATAATTATGTACATGACCCTTTTAGATAAGTTATGAATCACTTTTCAAAGCGCGCTAGTATATAAGCCTTGAAATATATTTCAGCAGATGGACAGATGCCGAATTTTGATGTGCCTATTTGGAATGTTACTGCTGTTTCTGGAACCACAGCTGTGATGCCTTGCACTGTGACTGGGATCACCGACGACAGCTTTAAGGTATTATATTGAGCATTAATGCAATACTTTGATAACTTGTTTGATGTTATATCCATGTTTTATTTGAATGACCGTATCACTCTACATGCTTTGGTTGTGTAGACAATCGGTCGCGCAAATGTAAACATGGTATTTTGTATGCATTGCAATTTATGTAAATCGAGAGACCGATGTACATATCTATTGTTTGAGATTTAACGCCTATTCCAATTCTCTCAAATCACCTAATTTTCCCACATGACATATGTCCATGTCTACGCCATTGAGGCTCAGCAACTTCTTGAATGTTTTAGTTTTTTTCCTGGATACCGCCTTCCTTTCTGCTACACTCATACTACACAGTATATGTACCAGTACAGATCTTCCGACCATTTTTTTTTTTTTTTTGAAAGAGACTCACACTACAATTTCATTGACTGTCTTATAAGGAATAAAAGGTTCAACAGTTAAACTGTTAAATGCTCGTTTTTGATGTGACCACCTCTTTCATGTGTCTGTCTTCCGTTGTTCGGACCTCAAAATATTCCTTTCGCTAGAGTCAGTGTGGGGAGTTAAAGTCTTATGTACCTTGTGTTCCCATCTCTATTTCTATATTGCACTTTCAAGCTTCTTCAGCTTGTACATGAGTGCATTTGGTAAATCGAGGCCATAGTATTCTTCCATGGTTCATTAAGACACTGGAAGATTCACTCTGAATTCACCCACATTTTATATCTGTCTGCAACATACTTACCAAACATTGGCAACAGAAGCAAACTAAACAATGATTCATCTGAGAAGGCTGTATTCCTTTGTTGTTTTCTATTATCAGAAATGACTATAACATATCGGGAAAATACTGCAGACGAAATGGTTTTAATATTGTCTTGAAATCTATTTTCTGTACATGCGAAATTCATTGTAATCTTATCTGAAGTTAGTCAACAATTCGATCAAAATACAGACAACATCGCTGAGGAAATGTTGAACGCTAGCCAAATATTTGCCTTCTCCAAATTGAAACAGTCATCACTCCTTTGGTCAATGCCAACGTTTGATTGCTGTCTAACAGGAAAGTACACAGTATTTCAAAAGAAACCATCAAACAAGAGGACTTAATGTCCGAAAATTGATATAAATGATCCCTACAGAACATCCAGCTTGGGTGGCCCCCTGTCGCGTAAAATACATGTGCATTTGTATAAGGTTTGTCTAAGCAATTCGGATTCACTTGGACGACGTTTTGCCGAGGAAAGTCCCTGTTCACCAATGAAAGTTACATTCACGTTGACGTTTTACCGCATAGATTGTTTGCATTCGCACAACACACTTACAGTCTCCGTTTCTGGAACTCACTCTTACAAAGACTAAATCTCTGAAAGGATGGGTAAACCTTTAAACTGTTTGGCAAAAAGGCATCTTGTGACTTTACTTACTCAGCCAAAATGAAGAGGATGATCCTTACAAAATGAGACCCCATGACGTTTGGCGGTTGTTCCTGATATAAGGTGGATAGAAACTGTAAATAATTTATCTTCCGAAACCAACAGAAATCAAAGGTATAGGATACAAACGAGTATATGTTGACCGTTTTGGTCAATCAAACATAGCCGGTCTGGTTTCTTCAAATAAGTGCAGCACAAAAACATGATATGAATATAACTGATGTGAGTGATAAAGGGGTCATCATTGCACTAATGTTTTAATTTTTTATCAGGTTCGAATTCCGGTAGACTTTATTACGATACATACATTAAACATTATTCGTCTACTCCTTTTCCTTTGTGTACTCGTACACTGTTTAATTGTGTATTTAACTATAATTGTGCAGTAGATTTTTCACAGTTTATACTAATTGACTTCTAATTCGCTGAAAATCGATTTAATTGTACTTCTGTCAACTGATCAAAAAAGTATTCAGTTGAGGTTTTTGTTGTGTGAATCGTGATAGAAAAAACTGACTTTTAATCTACACTCAGTTAATTATCTCATTGAATCGTTGAATTTAACGAGACTTTATCACAATGCTGATTACTATTTTTTTTGAAACACCAAAAAAACCTAGAACAAATGGAACGCCGTTTTTTTGTTTTGATTCTCCTGTTGTTTGTCGCGTGAACCTGTGTCGATCTATATCCATGTTTTAGTTGTTGAAGATGCTGCGTTGTTTGGTTGCATTGTTCTTGTCATTTCGGTTTGGTTTTTGGGTCCCTCTTGGCAGGTTTATTTACCCTTTTCTTATATCCAGGGCCCAGTATTATATCGGACACTCCGTACTCAATTACAAAATTTGATACAAAAGTTTTACTTTTCGGTTGCGCCAAGTATACAAATGAACCCAATGAACTTATTTTTAGATCAGTTTACAAATACATAGAAGACACCAAACGTTTTACGCTATAAGTCGAACATGTGTAACAACTTCCTTATTAAACATTACACTTTGCTCCCTATCTCCCCTCCTTTTTATTTTCTCTTAGTTTTTTTTTAAAACGTTTATGTTTTTCAATGCTTACAATACAGTTTAAACATTTTGGAGTTCGTATTAAACATTATAATCACTTAAATCAATCACATACCTGTTGGAAATGTATAATGTTGAGGAGAAGACTTATATAAGTCATTGGCTTTTAGCGGTCTCATCCTTTTCATCACTTAAACTATTGAACAAACTCGATTTATGCAAAATGTTGTAGATTGTATTGTATTACATGTATTCTGTTGTTTATAGAATGTAAATAAAATATGTGTAAATTAAATCACAAAATTTATTCTTATGAGACTGATAGTCGTAATTTGAGAGTGGAAAATGCATGAACATGTTAATTGAGAGATGAATATTTTTTTGGGTCCATTTTCGGTATAATTATGAGATATGGGGGTCATAAAGAATACTCAGTACTAATTAAACATTTCAAACATTTTTACACTCAATATGAGTCACTATCAGACTCATATGAGTGTAAGTAGTCGTTATAATCATGGGCCCAGATCTGTCGAAATTATGGCGATTTGTGACTGTGTACTTCCCTGCTCCACATTCATGTAGCATTCAAGATGGTTTATTGGTGAAATTTAGGAAAAATAAAAATAATTTTAAAGTTATCTTTTCTGTTTAAATATTCTTAACATGATCATTTTGTTGTTAATAATGCGAATAAAACATGGTTTTAGTGAATCTGCTTGCATGTGTTTTATTGAACCACTGTCACACAGGGTTATGGTACTGTCCAATTCGAAACATTTTTATGAACTGAGCAGATCGTATCTACTGTTAGACCTAGAAGAAAACATGTCATACCTGGCCAGACTATAGCAACATTAGTAAAGTAGACATGGTTCCCGTGCATTCTTCATGTTTCGAATCGTCACGAGACTTTTCGTCTTCCGCGATTGGCAAACATTCATTGTTCGAAACCATCTAAAACGTGATTTGAAATTGTCAATGGAATAAGGTACCAGGTAGTCGGCCTTTTTGTTTTTGTGGTAGTTTACATGTATGAATAATGTCATGCCTCCGGGTGCTAATGGTGTGGTGATGCGCTATGTCTCATGCATGCAAGCTCTAACTTTAATGGTTGGCCTGGCCATTCTTTGCGCCTCTCTTTCCCTTGCGTATCTACCCTTGTACCTCATCAATGTCTGATGTTTTGTGGACTGTTATTTCCTGAAGGTATGTGTGGGGAAGCATTGTCTTGTGTATGTGGCGTTCCCTCTAAC
Source organism: Mactromeris polynyma (assembly GCA_032209605.1). Classification (NCBI taxonomy): domain Eukaryota; kingdom Metazoa; phylum Mollusca; class Bivalvia; order Venerida; family Mactridae; genus Mactromeris; species Mactromeris polynyma. Next base: position 3,100,386 of record JASFXZ010000034.1, on the reverse strand, counting down.
AACTTATTCTCTCTTTTAATATTACCTTTTTGCTTTCTCAACTCTTGTACCTTATCCTTGAAAAAGATTGGTTTTGTATTAGTAATGACTATGTAATTATTACAACTTTCCAGCATTATCTCCGAAAAACACGATGTAAATAGATATCAAATTAAACATTAAATAATTACAGTTTGTCCCTGTCGTTTCTGCTGTTCGTACTAATACTAACATCTGATGCCGTTTCCGTTTGTGTAAATACCCATCATCGGATAAATTGGTATGTTCTAATATCTCTTTCTTGACAATTTTGTCGAGTAATTTACACCATGAGATCTTTGTTTCCTATTGTTTCAACTGCACACTGTTTGATTCCATAGACTCCACTCACCACAGCTGTGTGTGAGAGTTATTTCATTAACTTAGAACCTATCAAATATTTGTCTATAGGAAGCGAGTTTCCTGGAATGGCATTTAATTAATCAAGGAGTCAATCTTTCTAATATAAGCCGACCAAAAGACAAATTGTTAAGTAATTAAATAAACCGCGGAATGCAACCGAATAGACACATGATATCCGCGCTAGCAATCAGAAAAATCTTGTTTTTTCTTCCCGTTCTGTATCTCCCGGTTTTTCACGTGATGTAGAATCAGGGATCAAGTAGTAGAATCGAACAGAAATTCTCTGATTGATTGTGATTCCATTGTTTTCCCGTGAACAAAACCGGAATGCAAATAACTATCTTCTGAAACGGTATTTTGGTAATTTGGATTTAGTGGGTAGAATATTTCTATAGGAATATCTTTTATTCAGTTAGTGCTTACAAGCGCAGTTGATTTAGATTTCACAGTCGATGAGTATTCACATTTTAAAAGCGTTGCACACTTACCATGTGTGGTCAATGGCAACATTAAATAATGTATAAATAATTTCAGAATAAGAACAGTTTCAGTAAATGTAACTACAACATGTTGACGTAAATCTAAATAGTATTATAATTTACATATAAAATAACACTTACTAAACCTTTATTCGCATGCATATTACACTGAAAAAGTATTGAATCTGAGGAAACAATACTATATGTATCAATGAATGTAAACGTAGAAGGACATAGAGAACTTTGATGATAAAAAATGAGAAAATGTAAAGCAGTATAAGCCATATTTACAAAACGGGGCCTTTCCACATACATCCTTGGTGTAAGATAAATAATTGGGGAGTATTGAATCTTTATTTCCTCCAATATATGAAGAGTTTAACATATTACTATATACATAATAATGACATGTTATATATACAACAGCAGTTTTAAATGAAATATATAGAATTAATAAACTATACATATCATACATGTACATGTTTACACAATGTGATCATATACTATGATGGGTGAACGTATTTCGTATACATGTTTGAGTTACACATTAAACAATAACATTCCTTATACAACTACTAATACTACAAGGATAACTGATACTGTTGAATGGTAATAATTGGTAACATAAAGTATTCTGCACACTTGATAATGGAAACCTAGCTCGAAAGCGAAAACCTAGGATACCAACGCGTGCTTTATCCTATCCACAAACATATATTGTCACAGTATAGATGTATAATTCTTATAACGAAGGTGAATAAAGAACGGAAATGCCATAATAAGGAAAGTACATAAAAAGAAACTTACTGGCGGAGGACTGGGTGACTCCTTCGCAGAAAGGGTCTTGACGAAATCACATGTACACACGTCTTACTTAAAATATACTGGCTTATAACTACAACAAGGTGTTAGCGTCGCTATAACATTGAAGTTGTCGCACAATTATGCGCCTTTGTGCAACTATTTATACTAATGGGGAAATTGGGAGCAGGGAGAACCACTATCACAAATTCCTAGACATATCTTAGCAAAATCGAAGGAGGCTCATAAAATTAACATTTTCCCTACTTTTTATTACGCTTTATTTTGAATGACTAGAAACAATGACAGTTGCTGTAAACAAACGATAGTTATTTACGCTCAACTAGTTCCCTGATCTTTTTTTAAACGTCATATTTTCATAAACAAGACAACAAAAACCGTCCAAATTGTATGTACTTTGTATTGACCCATATCTTAATCTCAAAGCGGTACACAGCTGTAGAAAGTTGTCCAACAAACATGTATTTGACAATGGGTTAGTAGTAGCTTACAAACACCATAAACTGAGGGCGAACAATAAGCTAAGTATTCAGTGTTTGACTTCAACAACAAAGTGTACAACAGTGCACCATCTCCGGAGCAACACCCTCTGGACGATAAGCTTTCCTTCCGGCGGTTGCTGTTAGGAAGTTGGTGAACTAGAGACGTCATATTAGTTGTATTATTTCTGTGGGCAAAATTGAGTATGTTTTTGAAGAGAGGGAGAGAAAGGACTGCTCTGGAACAATTCCACTGGTCATGACATTATTTAGTAATGAAATACGCGTTAGTTTCAATGAAGAAATTGAGTTTGTTAAAGAAACTTTCGAAACCGTCAGACATCGATGTTTTTTTTTGGCGCTAGCTAAATCTCTAACATACTTGATCTCTCAAGAATCTTTCTACATAAACAAAGAAATGTTTCATGTAAGATAATTTCGTATTCATTGATTTCAGAACCTCACAGAATCGCGTGATTTGTATTAATAGGTGAAATAGGAAGCCCCCATCTACAAACAGCAAAAACATGTGTACCATCTCAATGCATATTTATCTGAACATGCCGATGAAAATAATTAATTTTGCATGATAAATAGATGTTATAAATATCTAAATTTGTATTAAAACCACAAAGGAGAATTATATTTAAAATGGTGTAGCTGCTTGTGACTTGATTGTTTGATATTTTATCATGGATTTTTTTGTAAGTCTACACCAAGTTAAATGAGCTGCGCCACGACAATATCTGTATTAGTCCACTTTCAAACTTTTATATTTTCTAACATATATTCTTTTCAACTTGCATGTTATATCAAAAATATTAAATCTGACGTCTACTTTTCTTTTTATAGCAATTCCAATTTTAAGCACAAAAGTAAAAAGAGCAAACGTAAATGTACATAATCCCTAAAAAACTATCCTGCTCTTCAAATGGAAAAAAACTAATAATACATTATTTCCACGTTCGTAAAAATCTATAAATCACAATTAGGCCTCCAAAACATCTTTAAACAAGAAATGGGCAATGCCCACAAACAAGGTTTTAAACCTAATTATTTGTAACCAAGTATAATGAATATATGATGATCATCATGCTGCAAAGGTGCCAGAGGTGATACATGCATACACACACTCACACTAAGATATATAATATATGTATGCAACAACTATACACCAAGTTTAATGTCAATACACCAACGCATAGCGAAGATATTAAGTGGAAATTGATTTTTAAATTTTGAGTGACCTTGACCTTGGACGGAACGAGCCCAAAAGTACTCGAAAGCGAGCTCTCCACATGTTCTTACTATACACCAAGTTAGATGTCAATATGATCAAGGAAACTTAAGTAATTAACCGAAAAGCAAATTGCTATTTTTAGTAATGGTTACCTTGAACTTTGACGAAACGAGTTCAAAAGCACTCACAAGCGAGCTCTTCACATGTTCTTACTATACACCTAGTTTGATGTCAATATGATCAAGGAAACTAAAGTTATTAACCGAAAAGCAAATTGCTATTTTTAGTAATGGTTACCTTGACCTTTGACGAAACGAGTTCAAAAGCACTCCTAAGCGAGCTCTCCACATGATCTTACTATACACCAAGTTTGATATAAATATGATGAATGAAACTCAAATTATTTTCCGGAAGCCAACTTTCTATTTTTAATAACGGTGACCTTGACCTTAGGCGGAACTAACCCAAAAGCAATCCCAGTCGAGCTCTCCATATGTTCTTACTATACACCCAGTTTGGTTACAATATGATCAACAGAACTCGAGTTATTCGTCGGAAAGCCCAAGTTTAACGCCCGCCCGGCCGAGCCCGCCGCGCGCCCGCCCGCACAACGACACACACCATTCTAATAACGATAAAATAGCGATAAAAAGTGCTTAGTTTGTAACCTCAAAACTTTGATTGGGAAATACTCAACGTCATAACCAAGGTCACTAATACAGGTTTTTTCATTGCAGTGCTCATATATGATACTGATATAAGATCGATGCATACACTTGCATGTGATATGGTTATAGTACTACATGTATAATACTGATTTGAGACCCACCCGGTTGGCAGTCGGCAGTCGGTTAAGTGCATGAATATCAATTTGGAAGTTGCATTTGGACACTTGACGTGGCAAATGTATTCTTCGTGACAATTGAACAGATACTTGAGCATAGGCTATTTGATACTGTGTATGATTTGCTTGCAGACGAACATATAAGTACTTGATGGTTTCCAAGGTCGGTTTCACTTGTTAGGGCACTTAAATGTTGTTGAAATACAGGCTAAGGTTCTAAAACTGAATTAAAATAAGCAAGTAAATTCAGTGCATTTTAGAAGAAATAAAATTTTCAGAGACGTTCTCCAAAATTGCAATATTATCATAATTTTAATATTTGTCGGTATAAATATAAGGTTAATGAACTCGTTTCTTACAATGTTTATTTGGAAATTGGCGAAAATATAAGCTATTGACACAGCATCTTCATAGTCAGCGTCGCGTCCACAACACGTTAAATATTGCGTTAAGCTCAGTTTCAGAACGAGTATATCCCCCCAACGGTTATGTTACCCACAATCCTTTCTCTGCTTCTCTTCTACACTTGTGATAGGATCAGTACTGTCTGTCTCAGAAAATGCAAAACTGGTTTGTATTCATTCTATCGTATGATTTGGAAGTTTTTGTGTGCACATATTTGCATTTCACAAAAGTCTAAGACTAGTCACTTATAATGATGTGTACACTTTGATCAATACTGGTATTCGAACTTGCCAGACTGCGGTCATGTACGGTGTTAGAGATATATAAGAAGCTAATCTATTTGTCTACGATCCTAAAATGTCTGTATTGGAGTTTAGTAGACCTGTGGATTTGGTGGGACGAAATGACAAAAGGGGATTTATCAGCGTAAACACACTCGTCAAAAGGTTCGCCAAAGTCTATTGAATAATATCATTTTACGTCAGACATTATATACTGAGTGGATGCTTTGATGTTTTAAAAGATAAAATGATTTGACCCGCTACATTCGAGGTGTTTCTTTCCGAGAGCATCATTTTCCAGTTTTGGTATTGTCAACGTGATGGAGTAGGCTTATCAATTTCCTTGTGAGTGTTTCAGATCCCTTTACCAATCAATATATTAGCGCAGTGATAGTTAAAACGAGAGGGTATGGACACTAACTTACGGTATTCACTACAGACGCACTTTGTTTGATTGATTTTCATCTGAAATGATTAATTTCTGCGGAGACATACTTATTGTTTACACTTGTCAAACAACACTTCTAATACATTTTGATAAATGACATTGTTTGACAGTTGCTGGCCCCCGAAATATCCATTTGCTTTATTACTGTATTTGGAGTAATTATTTCGTTACAGATAATTAGGATGCGTTGTAGTTAGTTGAAGCGTTCTAATTACGGCAATGTAGCGATAAATTTATGGGTATTGAGAAAGGAAGTCTTCCACTACATCCGAAACAATATCTGTGGGATTGAAATCTTCCATTTATTTCTGAAATAAAGACTTCAGAATACGTTCCATTGACGTCTTACAATAATGTGGTATAGCGAATTTTGGAACACGCTGAATTCTGTGTTCTTGACTTCGCCGTGGGCAATTTAACTCCTATTTGTGTACCGTTTTTATTGATATACGCAAGAATATCTCACATAAAGTCCTGATTTACAAACTCGAACTGTTTAATGCCTTATCAACTGATAGCGCACCCGTAAAAGAGCTTTATATTTCCATTATGTTTTTATTAGAATTGAAAACGAAAGTAGAATAAAGTTTATACGCTTCTCTAAAAACTAGCTTTTAAAAATCGTTCAAAGAGCGGTATTCCCATTTAAATTGTTTCTGCTGTGTTCTTAGAATAAGTGTGTAATTGTTTTACATTAAATCAGATAAGATTGCCAGCATTGGTAAATTGGAAATATTCGTATAACTGCTAAGAATAAAATGATTTGCTCTTCAATTAAGGAGAATTTAATCCACCTCGAAATACCGCATTGTCTGATATATGCTTACACTATTGGTGTAAAAGGAAAGTTCCAAACTAACCTTGAACATAATATCATTTACAATTGGTGGGCGGTCAAAATGTGGAACATATTCCTTTATTGAAGGACACATAACTGAATACTGTTGACCTTTGTAATTCAGTTTTCACCGTTGGGAATTCAGATGATGAAATCATTTATGGACTAGGCAATGTGTGGCGTTTTCTTGACCTACATAGTTTCGTATTATGTTTCAGTCCGGTAAAATATACATCAACAGTTCTAACATAGAAAGCAAACTATACACATATCCTTAAAGTAACTGGTAACAGTAAAGAGCACATTCACATGTTGGTTTCCCTTTTTTTAAATATTGTTGACAATCTACACAAAAACTCAATCAATGTCCAGGTGATACTTCTAAAACATGTCTAAAAGCCAATAAGCAAATCTCTTTTTCCTGAGTAGACATTTTAAGCGGAGAATAGTTTTCCAGTTTCGTGTACACCTATCTACGATTAGTGCCAGCGTTTTGGTTTAAACCAATGGCTCGACAATGTTGCTTTTTCCTGTGCAACATTCACACCGAGTTTTGCTAAATTTAAGTGTACCTTGAATGAAGCAATAAACCAAAAGTTAATAAGATTAAATAACAACAAGTTACATATTTTGTTTTTACTAAAGTCCGTGTTTATTTACACGAGAACAGTTTAAGGTGGTCCCCAAAAGAAAAGGTGTTTGGAAAATATTGACCAATAGACATGGAGTACACAATAAGGGTATTCACAACTAACTTTGAATTGATAGACCTATTTTAACGAATAATTGATTTATAACACAAAAAGGCTTATACAGTTACAGAGATACCCTAAAATGTTACTCTAAACGTAGACAGATCAGTAGAAGAGCAGAAGACGGTATGACAGTTCTCGAAGATAGATGTCTGAAGGAATGGACTGCCAACGATACTAACAACATATACAATTGTTTATCACAGCGCCATCCTGATTAGGATATCAAATGCAAAGAGATTTACGTAAATAGTGATTAGTTCTGACAAGGAACAGTTTAGTACAATTATCCTTAAACTTGTCTTCTTACATGCCAAATAACATATTTACTTTCCTTCCAGACAAATTTGGCGATCAGAAAATATGAATTGATTGCTTATTATATGATAAAGTCAATACAATGTAGTAACTTGGCAGATTCCAAGTTTTTGTACGTTCGAATATGCACAGTACACCTTTTTGCGTTTGCCAATGGAACACCCGCCATGGCCTTTCGGGGCAGCTTGTTTGGCTAATTGTGAATTCGAGAAGGTGATATTGAATTTCTCGCGGCGTCAGGCTTGGCCGAACACGGTGCTAGAGAGATCGAGGTTTCGTGAGGATCGCTTTGGGGTACCCAATCATTAAAAGCGATGACTCGGTCTATACGCGGTTTATGCGAGTTCATTGGTACATCCGCTTAATCTGGAATTGAGCGTATGTTTTTTTCCCTGAAAAGTGATCTGATCGGTAAGCCTGACATCTTCTGTTACTATGAGGGCTCCGGGTTAGTCGAATTTTGTCCGTTATATTTTGACTAAGGATAATACAACCGAGCATTTATTTACCCACCCCTGCTTCATTTTGAGAGTTTTAAATTGTATGCTTGAAAAAATATAACACTGATTAGTTTAACTGATATTTGTAAATAATCGAAATAATGATAAATAATTGAAAACAATTTGAGCAAACCATTGTATTCACTTTTATATCATTTTATTCGTTAAAACAAGTATTATAAAAATGTAACGAGATAGAACCAAGCAGCACTTATAAGTCTCTACAATTTTAAATGGACTTTAACATATGTTTTGGTAACAGAGCAGGCAGTGATACCGGAAGTGACTTTGAAGCACAGCAGCGTGAACTCAACCTTTAAACGTGAGGATTCCAAAAGTGAAGTCGACCAAGGTTTTGTCTTAAACTGTAAATCAATTACAATGCAGTTAGCATTCAGGAATACAATTAAACATGACAACACGTGGCGTAAACCATGTAAATAATGCTTCGGAAATTTTCGTACGCCGATCATTTACATCTAAATTTGTCCTCGGAATGGAGTAATTTGCCCTAGGCTGCAGACTGGATTATTCTTAAATGGGAAATCGTCCTACGGGGACCTACTACCGCGGATCGGTTATCAGAGGCCATTAGTTTGGAAACACGCTACAACCAGTGAATATCGTGCCTTAACAACAAAGACAATTCATATATAGAATACGACTGCATACTGAATGAATCACTTGTTTCTATTTTTAACCCTTGAAATGTACTTAATTAGTAACTAAACATCACATAACTAACAACAGCGCACTGTAACTGATATTTCTATTGAAATAAACATGCACAATTTGTGACATTATGCTGTATAGTCGTCTAGACTATTAATAATTAACCATAATTAGACAAGAGCATCCATGCCTGATCATAGGTATATAACCGATGTACAATAAACACTCGGGGTCGGTCGCTCGGTCGGTCAGTCGGTCTTGGGTCTACAACCAAGCTGTGTTGTTGTGGTTGTGTAACAAATTACAGTTTTAATATAAATGTATCTTACCAAATTATCTTACGTAACAAGGTCAGTCTCCAGTCGTCTCCGCATTATCATATATTCTCTCTAAAGATTCTATTCTGAAACTTATCTTACGTAACAAGGTCAGTCTCCAGTCGTCTCCGCATTATCATATATTCTCTCTAAAGATTCTATTCTGAATACTATGAACCAGAAAGAAATATGAACTGATTACTCACTGGTGTTTCCTTAGTTTCAGATCAAACTTTGAAAAAGTTATGCCCTGTTTTATCAATTATTCAATGCTTCCGACTTACATAAATAATTTCATAAAATGAATACTGAAGTCAAGCAGGAAATACCATATTCAAAGTACACTGCCACCCCAAGAGCACCAAGAGACAAGACAATACATACATCCGTGGAAATAATGACATAAGCAAAAGGGACTCAGTGCACAGACATAAATTCTGGGTGAAATAGGACTATTGCCTTGGAAAGATCAGTGGCAATCACTATAATGGGGTTTTTAACCTGTGTCACAGATTCATGATATTATACATTTATCAAGTTTATTTGATGCTCTACAATCGACCATCGATATAGCAACAGAAAATGACATTGTCATCATAAAGGAGTTTCCAATATTGAAGTTAACAACTGTTGTTTGATGTATGTATTCATCAGAATAATATGGTGCTTTCACAACCCGTTACCGAACGAGTGTTTCTGGATTTCATACCAGTACTTTCCAGCTCTTCTTTAAGAAACTGACGTTTCTAAACATGAAACCGAGATTGCCAATTAAAATTGTTGTCCTTTTATTTAAAAAAAGAAATGGACGTTCAAAGGAATTGGGTGTTAAAGAATGTGCCAAGATTCACAGAGGTCTGTAGACAGGATATAGTTATTAGCAATGTAAATGTGTATTGGTCCTAATTAAAGGACGATTACAATCGCTCTCTGCAGGTGAACATGTACATTACCATTATAATTAGACATTTGCAACAAGGTATTGTCTGTTTCATCTGTATCAGCGAGGTCTCAGGTTTTTTAAAACACAGTGGGGCCCTCTCTTGAGCAACAACCTTTCATAATAATAATTATCAATTTTCTTTTCGCAATGATATACAATGTTTTAATGTCTCTAGAGAAATGCCTTTAAGAAACACTCAGATTGGCGTCTCCCCCGTCCCCATACATATTTACTCTTGTACTTCCCAAGTCTCTTATGTTACGTAGGTTGCTGTTTCCATGGGGTATGTGTGGGAAGGAATTGTCTTGTTATGTGGCGTTCCCTGAAACAACTTAATATCTTAGAACGGTTGCTCTTGAAGTGGTTATCCCGTACATTCACAATAACAATGCTTATATCAACCTCTTCTACACTGATAACTTTAAACAGACATTCATTTTTTTTGTCACTTTACTCCCCGACTTACGTACATCATCTTTCTTTTTAAAGTAGACCCATTAGTCGGGCAGTTTGGAGGTAAGTCCACTTTTAAGATCATTATATTGAAGCTAACGTGGTTAACTTTCTTATTTTCACGCGAGGTTTCCATTAAACACTCGGTTCTATAAAAGCGCTTGTCCGCATCCGAACGAACATTTTAAGGGGCATGGCACCTGGGATCCTCAACAAACATTGATGCTAACTATTATTCATGTGACCATATTTGTTCCCAAGTTTCTTTTAAAAATAAACACCAACCGACATATAAATGGAAGACTTTTTATTCAGAGGAAATATTTCGCACAATGCATACATTCCAATTACATAGCGAAAATGATTGATCTAAGTGAATATATTTGTTGATATACTACGATCATGTTATGAAAACACGCTACGTATTATCTACATTTATGAATATATCAGACCGATGAATCTTTCGTATATGATGCAAACCGGTATAAGTTTCTCAGATATACTTTCTTTGTCATCATAACATTGGATACTATGACTAATTACAAAGGCCCATGCGTTTGTATTTAGCCATCTTGTCAGTTGTAGAATTGAACGCCCGAAGACATTTGTGCCTTCCGGAGTCGGTCCATAACACAGCCGATGAAATGCATGACAGCCAGTCTGGCAGTGATGAGCTCGTGACCCGGATATGGCGTATTATCTCTGTGATGATATTACTTTAACTGTCAATAAATTTACGAGTAGCGTCGTTCGTCATTCATCTTTGATAGGCGTGTAATAAACTGTCAGTTGTTCTTAGTGAAAAAACTAACACCATTTTGATGCGGATGCGTTGGAATTTGACGCCGTTTTTTAATAGTATGTCAGGTACGAGCGTCAATCTGTTGATCGAACCAGTTTTCCTGGGTTACCAACCAGTACTGATCTGTTCGTCAGCAAGCAATATGCCCACACGAATCATTGGCGGAGAACAAATAAATTAAATATTTTCTGCAACCACCTTGTCACGGAGAAAGTACACTTCGTTCAGGTTTCTGACCTATAACCTTTAGATTTGCCATGTAGTGATGTAACGGCTGGGCTAACCGGACGAGCCACTGGTGGAACCGTCTCAGCATTCCGATCGCCTTTATAGAACTTCATCAACTCAAGTACTTTAAACTTTACAAAGTTACAAATGCACAAAATAACAAATAACTACATGTATATGTTTAATGAATGTAATGGTATTATTTCAGGTAGCATGGTCAGACTCACGCAAAAAGTTGCTCACAGTTGCTGAAAAGAGAATTATCACAGATACCAGGATGAGTGTTGAGCGACCGTTCACGAAATCTTGGAATCTACATATACGTAATGTTAGACTGAACGACAGCGGACAATATCTGTGTCAGTTAAACACATCACCACCCAAACATATGAAGGTTCTTCTTACAGTGCATGGTAAGGCCATTACAAGTACACATTCAATGGCTCAAAACAATGCCCGTAACCACAGGCAAAATTAACTGAGGCATTAAAGGCAGGAGGTCTGGGGTCCTCCCCGGGGTAAATTGCGTATAGAACTTTATTAGACTTCTAATATGCATTTAGAAGTATATCTTTGTGATATGTAACATTTCATATACATGTAAATTCATGCAATTCTTCATGCATTCTATTTATCTATTTATTTATATTATTTTTGATTGCTTTGGAAACTTTAACCGAGGCAGCTGCCTCGATGTACCTCAGCGTAGCTACGGGCCTGGTTATCATTTATTTCTTAAATTATGGAAATATTGGAGAGTGTGCGACCCCACAAAAATGGGGGAGGGATTAGGGCATTCATTACATCCGTCCTAACGACTTATGTTTGTGCCATACATATCTCAACTGTATATTACATAAAGTAACAAAAGTTTTTAGGGATGTTATCCAGCAAATGATGTTGTGCACCAGAGGAGTTGACATCAGATTAGATTAGTCAGAACAGAACTTTGGTCATTGGCTTACCTAAATGTTCTGTATAAACTCTTAAAATTTCAGTCGCTGCTCATATGTCAAAACGTAAGTGGTATTGAGTTACAAACCTTTGGAGGAATACGAGTATTTATTAAGCATCATACACAAGCAATTTTGTGTTATCTCAGATACGATTGAAATTGTAAACTAGTTGCCACTTGATAATTAAAATACAGTTGAATACGGGCGAAAACACAAGGTGAATTTAATTTACAAAAATGCTTGTTTATTGGGTTTAACGCCTTTAAGTTATATACGGTGGTAAGTTGAGCTAACCAGTCTCCATTCTATCAAATATCAGCCAGTATCACCTTGCCATCCAACAAGTAGCACTGCTGACCGCTTCCCCACATGAGACAGACGGGAAGGACAAATAACCCCAGACAAATAACACAATAAGGACATAACCTTCCCAGCTCGGGAATCGAACCCTGATATATCGGGTCTCTGTCCAGCGCTATGAAAACAGCTTACCCGGCGGACTTTGAAATGAATTGACTCCCGGCTCCGGTACTGACCGCCAGCACGGCATCGTCTCTTCCTATATACGGTACAAAATAGCACGGATAGTAGAAAATCACCAACAAACCACAAGGGAGCCTTTCGCGACTGCTATCTTTTTTAGTTTTTGTGTCGTTCTAACATTGAACTCTGTCTTACAGAACCCCCATCTATCACCGATCATGCCGGGGACCAGGTGGTCAAGGAAGGGGCTACGGTCGACCTGTGGTGTAAAGTTAATGGTACACCATATCCTTCGGTCACGTGGTATAGACATTATATCTACGACCAACAATCAAGACGAGAAGGTAGTAGACTTATTATCCATCTGTTGTGTTGGTTTAATTGACCTTTTTAAATAGCATTTCAGTTATACACAGCGATCAATTGACCAAGTCACTGTTCCTGGCTTACATACCTACCATGACTACTAACATTCTTCCGCAAGTAACAACTTCTTCACATGAATCAAAGACAGATGACAAATATTTACAGATGTATTATCTTCGGTCAAATGTCTCTCACCTCATTTTCGAACCCACGAGACTGTAATGCTGACAGTCGAGCGGTTAATCGGTCTAACATAATTTCATAGCAGTTTAAACATGATACATTTCATCAACACAATTACCAAGTCTTTGAACAGATAGGGTCTTTCGGTACTGCAAGTAAATTGTTTTATAAAATGTATTTTTCTTGTCTTCCGTCAGAGCCAATAAAGGTGCATATTTTAAGAAGAGTTTTGTTTTTACTTTGACAGACATGTCACTAAATCTTTTTCACTTTTTAAGTACATTTTTCTTGCAGTGGGTGTAATTTGTTTCTTGAAAAGGGTTGATTAAAATGCTATAACATGTATTGATAACATTCTGGTCAAAGATGTAGATCTCCTATCTCACTAAATATCTTAAGAGCTACTGGAGTCTACAAATGGATGAAGCAAGATATCCAAAACATTGTTATAATATGTTACACTCGATGGATAATGCATGTAGAATTAGCTGGGCTACAAATGTTAAAAACCTTCTATTTTTGTATGTGTTTGGTTTTGTATTGGTTTCACATGATATTGGGGATATTGATACAATTGTTTTCGACTTCAAACAAAGACTTATTGATTGTTATACACAAAAATGGAATCAGCAACTACAAGAATCAAGTAGATGCCATTATTATAAACATTTTAAAACATTGATATACTGAAATATACCTTACAGTGGAGATGCCTGTTAAGTATAGATTAGCCATGGCGAGGTTTCGTTGTTCTAGTCATAAGTTAAACGTAGAGACTGGTAGACAAAGCAACATTCCTTTCGAGGCAATATAGTTGAATGCAAGTATCATGTTTTCTTTCAATGAGAAAGGTATAATAGCGTTCGTAATCAGTACCTTTTCAATTGGTACACTTCCAATAGGACTTTACAGGATTCCTACAATATTCTCTCATCAAACAATGACAACACTATTTTCAGAGCTGCCCTCTATGTAGATAAATTGTTGAGTCACTTTCAATAGCAACTTTATTAATTGAACATGACTGAATGTATAAATACATGCTTTTGTATTATCAATACAGTATTAGTATATCATAATTATCATCTGATAGCATACGTATAAAATGCTCTTTTCATGAACTATTAGTTTCCATACACAAACAAAAACTTTATCGTAGTTGTCCTTGAGAGTTTGATATATTGTAATCTTATTGAATACACAACTCTTGATATTGTATTTTCTTGCACATACATGTATTATTGTGTATTTTAAGCCGATGGCCTATATTACTTTGAATAAACTTTGAATTGAAAAAAACAACATCTACTGTGGGTTTCAAGTAAATTGAATTCTCGAAAAACGTCGAAATAAATCTATCAAATCAAGTTCGACGTTTCAGACCACTTTGTCATGATGAAGTGAAGGTTTCCAATGCGCACACTGGCGGGTTATGTATTTTGACCTGTATATATTGCAAACCTCTTGTCAAATTTAACACAATGGTTTTGAACACTTATGTCCTCAATACTTCAGTCATTGGCAAAGAAGGAGAAGCTCTGAAGATACATAACATATCAAGACATTGCGAGGATGTGTATGAATGCGTTGCCAACAACGACGTGGAACCTTCTGCTAAACAGAGCATGAACGTCACAGTACAATGTAGGTACTTTGCTCGCCTGGATTCCGTTACCTATATATACATACATTATTATTCCTTCGGCCGAATTTATGTTATCTTCTATATCGACATTTAAGTATATTTAATAAATACTGCCATATAATGCTTTGAATTAGCATTGCAACTGGCTAATTACATTGAAATGCTGTTCTTTTTTGCAATGTGGTATTAAGTCAAAGAAACAACCAGGGTAATGTAGTGCCTTTTCCAACTATTTGCGTGCATGAAGACCTCAATTGGCCCATCTGTAGTTTTGGAACAGGCTGTGCACTTGCATAGAAACAGTGAACCTCCGTTCGTCAGCTGCATAGCTTCATCACAAACAAATTGAACATCCCGGTTGGGTTTCGAACCTGAGAGGCAAGCAACTTGAAGTCAGCTACTGTAACCACTGGGTCACGTAGGCTTCTTGGAATGTCTGTTAAAATATATTTACATGATACTGTTGGTTCACATATCTTGTTTCGTCTACATGTTTTACGCTGCTCGCATTCATATTGTTAGATTCGGTTTGTGCCGCCATGTAATTGTCTGGAGAAAAAGGTCGAGGCTTGAAAAGAGTTTGACCGTGTCGTTTTACACAGATTTATATTAAAATGCCTCCATATCGTGTAAACATTGTCAGCATTCTTCACACGAAATTCTGTTTCGATTTTCTCTCAGTTTTCTCTTGCAAGTTGTGTGTGCAGATTGAATGTTTACCTATAAAACCCTTCAATCCTGGCTACTAATGCTTCATTAAGTAGCATTCTTTTCCCTTTTCTAGAGGTTTTTACTCATATAACACGTTATTTAATATTAGACATTAAACAGTATAACTGTCAGACTGCGTAATTCATCAATACAATATTCGTGTGTTTCGTTTAGTTAGATTCTATCACGAAAAATCAATACAATGAAAGAAGATTTCCACTATAATCTGTAGGTGGTTCTAAGTTGCCAATGTTTGCATTGTCAGACTTCAAGAAGTATTCAATCTACAGTAATACCTCAATAATAAGACCCGCCAATGGGACACTTGAAAACTGGTCTTCTTATTGGGGTGGTCTTATTATTGCGGTTGAATAAAGAGCAAACCACTAAAAATGGACTTGAACATTGTGTTCTTAATTTTGAAGTGGTCTTATTATTGATGTGGTCTTTAAGTTAGATTTTACTGTATTTGTAATAGTGCATTTTACGCGATATGATGCTTAAAGGCACGGACTAAGTACATAATAATGTATACATGTAACTGATCACATGCTGCAAGTCAAATACAGTAAACACCCAACAAACGGGTCTGTATAGAAGTAGATCAACATATTTTATTGCATTCAATGTTTATATCCGTATATGTTTATGGCATATATCACAAAATAGTGAAGAAATAACATATAGGCATATTTCAAACCCATTGTCGTTTAAACTTTCCATCGAAACTTTGAAAGAAATGATTTATATAAACATTCATTTATTTCTTTTTGAATTTTGAAGGTTTCTTCAAGGTACGCATGTATATTATATGACTCTAGAACACTGTTACTGAATATAAAAGAGAAGTATTGATGTTTACACCGCCACGAAGGTGATATCAGGGAGAAAATAAGGGTTCTTCGTTCTTCATGTACTATCCTTATATACCAATGTAGAAGTGGGTTTCGTCAAAAACGTTAATATTTTCGTATACTTTGTGTGCATTCATAATGTTTAACCATTCGGTGGCTAGCTTTCAGATGTCCGCCTTGTCCCTGTCGAGAAATACTTGATTTGTTGAAATGGAATGAACAGCTTTCTTATCTGATCTCGGCATTATAAATGGTTGGCCTGGTGTCACGTGGCTGAGACTGTCATCATGTCACGTGTCTAAGGCGTGATATTACGTGATATATATCTCCTACAAGTGGATACCATCTCAATAAAACTGCCGATGACACAAAAACCCGAAAAAAACGTATTCAATTTTTTTTCCAGTTGCGCCGGAAGTAGAGTTATATTCACACAAAATGGGACAGATTCAAGGGAAGGAGACGATGCTGGCTTGTCGTATAACAGCAAACCCGTTCGGATACATTGTTTGGAAACGGAAAGGGAAAGAGATAAATAACTCGCATAAATATGGTATAAGCGTCTTTAATGACGGTCGGCATACAAAAACAATGAATTTACGCATTGGACATATTAATGAGAATGATTACGGGAGATACAGATGCTACGCTCAAAATAATAACGGCGAGGATGCTGAGGAGATGACCTTATATGGTAAGAATGCACATATGGGCGCTGCTATGGGATTTACAGCCTCGTCTGTAAGTGACGTCATTTCAAGAAAAAGTAACATGGGACGTCACTATTTGCAAACAGGGAACAATATTTACTCCATATGGTCACTTTGTTTTCATATTGCCATATGGGGCAAATATCACTTACTGTCAGCAGATGGTGACGTCACATGTGACGTTTTCTGGAAATGTCGTCACTTAAAGAAGAGGTTTGAAAATCGTACAGCGACGCTCATTATGTATAGCGAAATCTCGATATAAAGTTCCCACATTTACAATATTTACCTCCCTTGTTCTGAATAATTAGCCATATTGATAGGCATATTTCTAGGGAATATTATGTAAACGATGATAAAATAAGGTATACACAAAACTTATTTGTTATGCTCATGTGGACAGTTGGCTCAGAAAGTTGAAGAAAAAGTGGTTGTCACATGCAAATTGTTTTGGTTTTTTCTTAATTATCACATATTTGAGAATTACTTCTATGAATGCTTATCAGTTTTGCCTATCGAAATGGCCGATGATTAGTAAAAGGGATGTTAATAGTGTAGATGTGGGAACTATCTATAGTACCACCATCATTGGTTTTGAAGAGAGTCCGTATTGGTTGTGAGATGTTTTATTAACCAAGTAAAATATGGGAACAATATAAAAAAAACTCGATTAAGATACTGTCTTATGAGAGTAGTGGTCTTAAAATGACAATGAGGTTTTACTGTATCTGGTTGCTCACCGTGGACATTCGTCAGATGTTTCCACATGTAGGTGTGAACTTTTCTAGTAATATGATAGTTCAGAATTTAAATAGTGTATAATGCAGTCTACAAAAACAAGTTGCAGTATTGTCTAGTAAATAGCTTTGGAAACATGTGTACGCTTGATGCAGAAACATCTTTGCCATATTACAAAATAAACGTAGATATTAAACGTAAAATCAATCTTTTTTTTTTAAAAAGTCAGTAAAATCGCACTAAAAGACCACCTCAAGATTAAGAAACAATTTTCAAGTCCATTTTTACTGCTTTGCTCTTTATTCAACCTCAATATCAAGACCAGCTCAATAAGAAGACCATTTGTCAAGGGTCCCGACGATGGTTTTAATTATTGAGGTCACTGTAGTTATTAATTATTTCACGATTTTCATAACCATTTGTTTTACAATGGGTATTTGCGTCTTGTAAAGGGCCAGCAATGATGTTTCGATACTTTTTTGATGCTTCACTGAGGTCAGCTTTAAATAATTTTAATAGGGATCTGAACACTGGTTATTTCTTTAATTTTGTATTATATAGAATGTTTTTTCCACAAACATCTAAAGAATGAACAACGACCCAATGTTTGACTTAAATTACAGTACAGAGTAAAACCTCAGTAATAAGACCACCCTCGGGACCCTTTCAAACCGGTCTTAATATTTAGGTGGTCTTAATATTGAGATTGAATACAGAGCAAAACAGTGGAGAGGGACTTGAAAATTGTGTTCTTAATTTTGAGTTGGTCTTATCATTGAGGTGGTCTTTATATGAGGCTTCACTGTATAAGAAGCATTCTATAGAGCTGAAAATTAAATTCGTGAAATGCTGTCTAAAAGTACTTCCGAGCAATGTTCACAGACTTGAAATACAAACATTTAAACCATTGTTATTGTAAGACTAAAATAGAACAACTGTTGTTTTGCTCATTAAGTCTCTATGATGATGGTTATGCTGAAACGTAGTGTGATATGCAATTGTAGTCTGATACATCGCCTTTTTTCTTGTACGCCGTGAATTTCTTGTCTTGCGTGAGTGAGCCAAACTGATTTTCGATCTACGCATCAAACATGGTTGTCTCTAAATTGTTGTCAAAGGGAGACAATCAGGATGAGAATTCACCCTGATTATCTTTATTGAACAGCGTTCAAAAGTTATTGACAAGCCAGTAGCTAACTGTCACTGGAAGACATGGCCTGCACCTCGCGGGAATCGATCCCGGACCTTGCCTGGGGTGACAGCCCGGCGCTCTACCTTACGAATTGACTAAATTACATTTGAAATATTGTGTTGAAAGTTGGAAGTTTAATATATTTTCTTGTTTCAGAGTTGAAAGAACGTAAAGTGTCCCCGTTACCGACATCCGACCCGCTTCTTATTGACACTAAAACATTGAAGTATCCACCCCGGACGGACGTAGATTATATCCCCGGGGGTCACTTGGGTAAATACCCAACCCAGACCTGGAATACGCCAGTATATGTGCAAGGTTTGTCTTTTTTATGTTGAGCATACCTTTTCTGTGTAAACTATGTCTATTTGTTAATGATATCTTAAATATGTTTTCTAATTATTTCTTAATTTGTTAACAACAGTTCTCACGCAAATGAAACTTTTTTTATAGGCTGTATAATTTCTTTGACCTCATCACCTATTGTATCTACTATGTTCATGCTGTTAGTATATGTGATTCTATTCAATGTGTGGGGGTGTTTCCGTTGTTGAGCAGGAAGTATTTAAAATATTAAGATATTTCGAAAACCTGGTGGCTTCAACAATTCGTGAATGCAACTTCATGAAGATGAAATCGTAAATTCGCGAAGTCGAAATCATGGATCCATGAAAATGAAATCGTGAATTTATTAAGTTGAACTCGTGAATTCATGAAGTTGAATTTGAGAATTCTTGAAGCCGAAATGTCACCACCAGGTGTTCGTAGATATGGGTCGATTTGAAGCACGACAATTTAAGTTTGTTTACAAACATTCATCTTTATAAAAAGTGACCAGTAAAATTGGTTCTTATATTCAATACAATTATATCATATGTGAATATAATTTAATGTCCATCATTCATGTAGAGTGTGTTGCAGTGATTCATTTAATTAAACAAATCAAAACTTGATTAATTCTAATCAAACTTTGTTTTAAAAGTATGGCCAAAGAACTAAACTTTCAGCATTGGTCAATTTTGTGTTAGAATGCTCAATTTTATAATTACTATATTTTTATTTTAGGTAATGCGCATGCGTCCAGAGGCGGAAGTGATCGTCTCTACCAACACCATGTGATTGTCTACGTCATATTTTGTGGCTTTATCCTTCAATGTTTGCTTAAAATCTTCCATAGTTAATGTTTATATCTTCAGACAACTGTACGCGTTTGATATAAAGAATTAAACATTGCATGAGAAATGCCGAATCATCTATTTTGGATCTGTGTACTTATTTCATAACTAGCGCGCTTTTGGACGTTTAAGTAATACAATTGGAAAAGGTTTGCACTGTGGTAAATCATCACGTGGCATTATTACATTGGTCACGTGTTTTGTGATTAAGTTATCACGTGATATGACGATAGCCACGTGACAAAGATTGTTTTAAGTAAAAGAGTGTGAGATGATTTGTGTTGATGGTGGGGGAAATTTCATACTAGTTAGTCTGTTTTGACTCTAAACTAATACCACGCAGCTGTCTGACATTCATTCCAATACGTATATGTTTGTATGACAGCAATTGTAGTTCAGTCTTGAACCTCTCTTGGTCAGATTAGGGGTTCGTCCTTAGCTTCGGTAACAGCTGTGCTTTCTGAACTTTCCATAACTTTTTGTATAGTGCTGTTTTAATATAGCCTGATTAGAATAAAAGTACAATACATCTTATTTCGGTAGCTTCGAAAATGAAACATATTAACAGCGAGCAATTAAATTAATGTAATAATCATTAGATCCTATATATTAAGATAAATCTTGAATTGCATTGGAGAAGCCTGACATAATATTGCCAACGATTAAATGTCAAATGTAACGCAGCAAATATTATGCTGCTGTAAAATGTTAGCGCAATTTTTGGTTTAAGAACGGTATAAAGTTTGTTTTTTCAAGAAACATACAGTTACTATGATCGCCTGAATAAGAAGAGGATGACTAGAACATTGTACCAAACACCAAAACCATCACAATATTGAAGAGAAATCAGACTTCATTCTCATTATACCAGAAATCATTGGTTCTAGCAGATTTCAACTGTCAAGTTTCTTCATAATAATTGCTCTTCAAAGTATTAATATCACAATCACTTTGTTGTAATCATGTCTATGCCAATTTATCCTCTCTGTCATATCTATAATTTGAATAAGTATTTTGTTTGTACCGAAGAAAATAAGCAGTACGGACATTATTATTCAATGATCGCATTAAAAGTGACATGAATATAACAAGAAATATCTTTAAAAAATATAAACGGCGTAGATAAAATGATGTCAAAAGATCGCCAATTTCGGAACTCTGATTTCGCCAGATAGGTACGCCAAGGGAAAGAGAATGATCTTTTCTAGACACCTCGTTTGGTGTCTCTCAACTTAAAATATGAACCAATCAAATTGTCTTTTTTGTTGCATAATTAAACAACGGGCTTCATTTACAACATTCGATTGGTTTAAAATGTAGGTCAAAAATCAATATTATACAGCTACGCCGAAAATATAGACTTAGAAACTCGATTTCAAATCGATAAGAAGGTCCCACTGACACAATCAGATAAACTGCAACTTGTCCAGGGTATGAATCTGTTGGTCGTTATTGAGAAGTTGTTGTCCAGGTTAAATTGGTAATCATTTTTACTATAGGACATTGATTGTCTTGCTGAAGAGAGGTTGTTGCTGAAGAGAGGGCCGCTCTGGGGGAGATTTTGCACTGTGTATTGTTACTTTAAATATCAATTTGTCATTTAATGTCGTCTTGGCTAAATATTTCTCAAACTTGTCTCCAGTTTAGTAACACAAGAAACGTTTGCCTAAAAACAAATTGAACATTTGTCATGAAGTCATGAACATTCTAGTCATTTAGAGATGCCGTTGGGACGCGGGCATGATATTTTTTGTGAAGACTTTTCTTTTACACGCGCGTCAAAGTGACGTCTTTTGAGTTAATATAATTCGAAAGAAGGCGTGTATGCATTTTAAACTTGAGAAAACAATATTTATTATATGACCCTCATTTCTTGCTGCTGTCTTGTTGAATTATTGCATATGTATTTTATTCATGTTTTATTATGAATGAATATGTGTATTTGGTATGCATTATAATATTATTTTGGATGTATTGAATATATATATATTATTTACAGGTATATGGTAGATACTATGTACGAAGGAATTGATAAGAATGATGTATACTTTAACATGCATTCATGATTTGTTTAAAGAAATATTGTATAGATGACTAGTATATCGTATTTCATAATTTAACAAATTGTATGTATAAATATAACTTGTAATTGAGAATCATAGGCATAATGCCTTAAATTTCAGATTTTAACTTCCCTATATAAAGTATTGTCCAGACTTTATTAAATTTAGCTATTAAACAAGCTTCTATTTTTAGAATTAAGTACAAACAACATTCGCAAGATACTTTTCAAGTATTTTGTAAAAATAATTTGTTATGTAATAAATTCATAATTTTGTTTATTTCCACAACATTTCAAAATTCTCATAATCAAGATTTTCTTGCAGACTACAAGTACGTGTACATGTAGTTACTTTTCTTTCAATGCCGTAATGTGTTTGATTTTATCATTATGTCACATTTTGATTGAAATATTTTAGATTCGATTTAAATACATTTGTTTTGTAAATAATCTGTTAAATAAAAGTATGTTATATTAAGGTTCAGTTTATACGATGTAATAGATTCATATTTGTGAAAAATCTGTATTAAAAGTTGGAATTTTATGCGAAAAGCAGACTGGTCACTAAATATGGATATATTTTCATATACACTATTGTCGTAGTTATAATCACTTGTTTGTGGAAATACATATATGCCGATTATTATGCTTTGATTATGCGAATTGATGCCTACAGCAGATTTTAATAAATTGGGATACAGTTTGAAACATTAAGATATATTTAAACTGGTGAGATAAGATTTTACTATGTTACAAAATGTTTTGTGAAGTCTATTATTGATTTGAATGCTGAGTACATGTCACTTATTGAATACGAATGAGTAGTATTAATAGTAATAAACATTATTATGTAATTATTATGTAATTGTGTTATAATCGCTTTCATATCATTTTGATTATAACACTGTATTTCATTGGCTGGTATTTTAAACCAATCAGATAAGCCGTCACAAAATATGTTGACCAATGACTGCTCTTGTCTCAGCGCCTTCGTTACCTTCATTTCTTTGATGCATGTTAACAGTTGACCATATGTCTTTTAACATGATTTGTTCGTATATTCGTTTGTGTTATTTGTTTTGCTACCTCTTACAATCTATGTACGTTAACAATTATTATTATCATCATCATCAATATCACCATCGTCATCATCATCATCATAAAACGGTCGCGATTGTTTTTCAATGCTTCTGGTATTATTTGTACATTCCATTTGCGTCTCAATCATGCAGTGCTCATATGAATCAGGACAGCGGCGTATATCGTCATGTGTATGTATGCTTCCGTTCATATTCGGTCACTACCGAATACGATATTTGTCCATCTGCCCTTTGTAGACGAATCGGAGGTGAACATGCCCCAGAAAATTCCATAAATACGACGATGATTTGATAAGGACACTTTGAAAAAGGATTTGCTGTCCTCTTACCCTACTTAGTGGAGATTGGTAGGTAGGGTTATTTTCTTAAAACTCAACACTTCTAGTTGGTAAATGTTTAATTATTTGTCATATTCAAGATTATGACAATCAAGTGGAGTGTCATACAGATGTGTTAAATTTTTTTGGTTGGAAGAAAGACAACACCTCGTAGTTTGTCTTGCTTTAAGCCATCGACGTACTGATAAAAACAGCTGATACGCTGATTTATACTTAATCTTTTTCGAAAAGCTATTTTATAGTGTTACATGTTTTACATAGATTTCGATGACGTTGGGCAGTACAATTAAACAAGTTGTAAGCTATTAGCACAGGTTGAGCAGTACAATTTAACAAGTTGTACGCAATTAGCACAGGTTGATGACACTATGTCAAAGTCGTACTAAAGTTTCATAACATTTTTTTTTAATTTGGTCAAGATCTCCTAAGTTATCATAGCTGTTTAGATCAGCATTTATAGATTGTTTATCTGTATTCACGTTTATGCTTCATTAAGTAAGTTTTCATATGTATGAGTCATTATGCAATGTAAATATATGTCATTGTTAATACTGCACAAATAAAGACATTTGTTCTATGTATATACGGTAAAGCGTAGTGTCTTTTTTATTCTATACCATAACCTCTCCAGTGCAACCACCCTATAGCAGATGCATATTACAGCAGATGTTGAGAGGTTGTTGCTCTAAAGATGTTGACTTGTTTGTAAAGGTTTACTGCGGTCAATTAGAAAGTTTTGTTGAAGAGAAGTTGTTGCTCAAGGGAGGACCGCTATGGAGAGACTGCAATGTCTTGTATTACATTGCCCTTTTTCGAAACACACATATGCAGCTTGCCGTGCCTTTTAGCTGGCTTATCGCAGTGGATTGTCTCCCTTGAAAATGACCCGAAAATCGATATCGAGTTTCCTGCTCTACCAGTTTTGATCAATAGATTATAGAGGGAAATTTTCATACGTAAATTTAAACACTTTATCTTAATACTAGCATATTTTAGCAGTTATGACAATATTCTTCAATTTCCTCTCTTTCATATAGTGTAAACATATTTATTCTAACTAAACATCTTCTTGCTTCCAATTTGATTTTTACAAGTATCACCTTTTATTACATTGAACATAGAGTACACATCAGTAAAATTGTCCATTTCCAAAAGTTTAGGGGCTAATAAATCAGATTTTCCAATAAGTGGAAAACATTTCAGCAGTTATGTCTGTTTTCTAGATTTTCTCTATTATTATGCTGGTTTTATTCATTTTTTATAAATACACTGTGTGTAAATCTACCCGCACCAAAGTAGAGAATGTTAAGAAAATGGCGTAGTTGTTGAGAGATTACGAGATTGTGGTGGTGACATTCATACTTTATTATTTCTCTTTAACTTTACGAATTCATGGTGTTAACTTCACGAATTCACGACTTCAATTTCACGAATTCACAATAATTATTTCAACTGCAAGAATTCATAATACTGAATTCGGGAAGTAGAAATCGTGAATTAGTGCAGTTGAAATAGTGAAATCATAAATCCATGATTATGACTTCCTGAAGTTGAAATCGTGAATTCATGAATACAAGAGTATGACTTCATTAAGTGGAAACCGTGAAATAGTGACTTTCTAGTTGAATGACAATATTTTATGCCACAAAATGTTTTAAGTAAAACAAATTAATAACACTGGCACAGCTTACATACACCTTGATCTACCATCAAGCAGATCGATGATAACGTCGTGGGGAAACAACTCCATTGAACATATATGAATGTTGTGTTTGAGTTACGCGCTCTTCAATACCAGACAAAACACTTATTGAGTTAGTCCAAACATAATTATTCCAGTTTGCATGTGATGGAATTAAGTAATACTAAAATTACTCTTCAGTTTGAAGACACTGTACTGGTTTCCAATGATGACATCAGTGTAATTCAAACCCATTATGCCTTAAAGGTAGATAGTTTGATTTTCTATCAAAATATGTTTCGTAATAGTTTTGAGAAAATGGCATGTTAATGCCTTCACACAGATAATCTCTGAAACATTGCAACGTAACTTCCCTTACAAGTTTCCGGGAACTGCAAAACACGAGTCCGATACAAATATACCTATGCTGGCGAAAATTCGGAGCATGTCATGACAGAAAATACCGGTATCGGACACTTGTATTTGTGGTTTTGGTAAACAGGTAAGTAAATTGACAATGCAGTGTTTTAGGGTACATCTGTATGAAGTAAATTTAAGCATATTTATCACCAAGGATATTGTGTCCAAAAAAAATAATATGTTCCTTTAACACTTCGACGACATAAGCACAATTCAGGGCTTCTTCTCTCATCTGTTGAAACCCCGATGTCCGCTTATTTTGGTAGCTCATTATTTGTAATGCTTAGAGATGTGTAATATAACATTTGCCTAGAATAGGCAGGATTGCAGGTGAAAAAACGAGACTTCTCAGTCATTATAATGCATCGAACACTCGATGGATACTATACCAAACTGCCAAAGGAACTCATACCTCAAATATATATCTAATTGAACACTGTTCCGATTTATATGAAAATTGGTATTACATTTAGAGTAAAACCTCAATAATACGACCACCTTTGGGTCCCTTGAAAACTGAACTTAGTATTGAGGTGGTCTTAATAAAGAGAAACACGGAAAATGGGCTTGAAATATGTGTTCTTTTGAGGTGGTCGTTTTATTAAGGTGGTCTTTAAGTGAGGTTTTACTGTATAAAATATGTACTATATAATAAGAGAATGTATCAGCAAAACGAATTGAAGTTGATGGGTTGAAGTATATTGTTGGACAACATAGCGTTTACCTCGGATGACAATGAGGACTATGTACTCATGTGACCACTTCCAAACCAGCATTTGAACCACGTTGGCATATATGTCTTCCTCGGTAACACAAACGTCAACAACGACGTCACCATCACATCGATGATTCTTATGACGGGGATACGCCGGTTCCCAATCTTAATTTCATTGCGAAGTTCCAAGTCAAGTACTAGACCAGTTTGCTGAAACTTTAGTCGTAGTCGTAAATTTGCCAAGTAATAAATATGATTCTTATTGACTTCAAGCAGTAATGTAGCAGTTCAATGACTATACCTCTGATGTCTTAATCATGGAATAGTAAGCTTAGAATTAAAAATGGTATCTCTAGGGTTATCTTGCCATGGTTTAAGACTCAAACAACCTCGTCTTTTAAGTGCTCCAAATTGGAGGTTCAGTGATATAGCATTGAATTAAAACGTGAATGTTATTTCATATAAATGTACATAACAATGATTAATACGAACAGTAAACATTTGATTATACAAACATTTTTACATTAAAAGTATTCAATACGACACATTGATTTAGTGAAAACAAATACAAGTTAGTTTATTTTATCCATCAGTGTGGAAACATAATTTAATTAAAGGACAAAAATGTGCGATATCGAAGTACGAACTCTATAACACTGGATAAGAAGTTGACATTTGGGAACATGCCAATGTTACATTGTACATGACCAGTAAACGTTATATGTTGTTTAATAAAAATGCGAACAGAAAACTCTCAATATATTTGTGCAAATTTAAACTGTCACTCAAAAATGATATCAGTTACTATGGCGTTGTGGTCAGAAAAAACAAAGTTCTCCGGACGTAGGGAAAATGTTGCAAAAAGTTAATATTGCTCCAGACAAATTTCATTTAAATCCATGTATGATTAAAAAATTTAAAGAAAAATCTTCATTATTCAGGATAACCCCTCGCAGTTGCTGTTATTCCATATATCGTAAACGAAACGGAAACAGAAATCTACGTGGCTCTATAAAATTTACCCTGAACACACATATACTAACATTAAAGAGCACGGTCACATCATAAATCATAGGCATTAAATTTCATGTACTGAGCATCTGTGTTATTTTATTATATATTATTGAATAGATCAAATAAACGTTAACTAGCAAGAAAATAAATATGAAGCGACACTACAAGACACTGAAGCCACTTCTAATGACACTGTCGATATAAAAACAGATTAAATAGAAAACAATGCTTATGGAAGGAAGCAAATCTGACATAGGATTAGTAATGGTAGAGGGAAACAAATATGCATGGCTTATTTGGAATTGAATTACTTCCAGAAAAAAACTTGGATTATCAATCTTGCAAATTTGTAAAGGGGTAAATGGGGTTTGAGAAGAGCGTTATTGTGTTGCTGGAGCAATGACTAGAATACCGATTGTTGACGACACGGTAGCAATGAAGAAAATGAAAAATAAAATTCTGTCAACGCATTGGGCTACACGTCTCCATTCTTGAATTGTTTCATAATCCTTGTCCTCCTTCTCATGTTTTTCGAGAATTCTCTTTAAAGAGTTCAATATCTCTTCGTTAGTTTTGCTCAAACTCGAATTGGATCTCCGTTTTGTTTTACCGGGATTACTTTCACGTTTACATTGTGATTGTTTCTGTGTTGTTGATTGTGAAGATACAAATTGACCAGTACTTGTAACACATTCTCGAGTACGTGGATTGTAATGCTGATAACATTGAAATCTTTGCGGTTGTAATGTGGTTGTGTTTGAGAGCGTGTGGATATTTTTTTGAGATGCGTGCACGGGCGAATGAATACAAAATGGCTGCTCATTTAGAGGACTTTTGTCCAAGTCATTAGAGCTATTTCGAGTAGGTTCGTTTTTGCTTTCGTTTAATTTTGATATGTCAGCGGGTTGATCGTTCTGTCCTGCTGAAATATAATTTGATGACACTATTGATATATCCTCAGTTTGATCGTTGACAAGTTTTTCATTTTCATTGTTTTTATCATCAATACCTCCTTTCTGTTGATTGATACCTAGTTTTTCATCTACCTGGAAAGTCTTGATTGACCCCTTTCCGACGTTATCGAATTGCTTGTGTTTTTCAGAATTATGTCTCTCACCCTCAGCGTCAGCTATTGTTTCCTCAGGGACTTCAACGCGAATGTCGTTTTCATGTATCGTCTCGTGACGCAGCGACGTTGTGTTAGTAAATGCGTTCTGACTCGCATCATTTCTATTTTCGTTTTCTAGTACCGATTCGTTTTGCAATGCTTGTTGAATATTATCTAACGTTATTTTTAAGGACATATCTTTTATGAATCTTTCTTCCATTCTGTTGATGTAGTGTCCCGTGTCGTTGTCTTGTTTCAAACAAAGAAGGGGAGACAATTTGTTAATAAGGAGTTCCTTTATGAATCTTGGAACCTTTTGTTTGTTTGGGCCTCGATGGTGAAGGTTCAATACAAACACAGTCATTATGACGGACATTGACGTCAGAGCCATCACTATGGTAAGGTATATACCTGAAAATAGAGATTACTTACGATCAAATTTCACATACAGTCGAACCTCGTTCATTCGAATTCTTCGGGTCCGTATTTCGAATAATACATGGTTTCGAATAGGCCATTTATATTCGACGTGCAGAAGATACATCGGGACCTGATATTTATTTTGGATGATACCGAGTATTCGGATAAAAGGTTGCCGAATAAACGAGGTCCGATTGTATATAGTTACATATCTTTGCTTGTATAATATTCCATTCACTTTAACAACATGTTTCTTCAGATTTTGTCATCTAAACACGACACAAATGGTTAGACTATGTCATTGTTTAATTCAAACACATCAATGAAAAATTATTTGCTTACGGTATTGTAATAGAAAATAAAGAAGTCGAGCATGATATAGCTCATACACAGAAAACAGCCATCCCCAAAATCTAAAGCGTCATGGAAACAAAAACGCTTGTGCGTTTGTAAACATCATTTCATGTATTTTTTCAATCAATTTATATATTTTTTCGGGAATATGTAAAAGAGAGAGAATAAATTGCTACAGGAAACGCCACATACACAAGACAGTGCCTCCGAACGCAGACCTCCGGGAAAACAACAATCCATAAACAAACATAAGGCACTTGATGAGGTTAAAGGGTACATACGTTAAGGAACAGAGGCACAGGGAATGGCCTGGCAGACCATAAGGAATAATTAGGAGAATCAAAGTGGACAGTGAAGGAGTGGTGGGAAATGAATGGATGGAAAAGATCACAGGACAAGTCAAGACAGCTAGCAGCAATAGCCCTAAACTGGGCAGGAAATAACCTTAACGCTATATAAATGTCAACTATATTGACACAAAATACTCACTTATAAGCGGAACAAACTCAGATGTCTCTGGAAGGTTTTCAGCCACAGCCAACATGAACACCGAGAATGCAAGCAGAACAGTTATACCTAGAAACACAGAAGCAACAATCTAAATCTTGTAGGTTACATTTCATTTGGTTTCTTTAAGTGAATTATTTTAATCACTAGAAAGCATTGATTGATAAGATCTCACAATCAATGATATGGCAAGTGTGTTTTGAAATAAAACAAACGAGTTAGTTTGATTGCAGTTGAAGCTGGCATTACAAATCAATTGGATTAAATGTTGCGCTCAAGAATTAAGGCTTTACATATATATTATAATAAATGAACATTTGTCTGATGGTATTGTATCGTTATGAACAGAAACACTTCACTAAAAACTATGAAGCTCGTTTTCATAGGTATTTTATTTGCACATTAAAGTGACAATGTACAGTGCTACGCTTTGTTCCAAATACCCAAAAGTTATGTTTTGGCCTTTTGTGAAATACTGGTGCTATTGCAAAGGGTAGAGCATTACACTTTAGACGATGAATATGTTTGCCGTTGTTGCGTGGTTAGTGCAAATGAGAGGTTAAATTGAACAGGAAAAGTGATAATGTGGTTGACGAGAGGTTGATGCACCGATGAGGGCCGCTCTGGAGAGGTTGATGCACCAATGAGATCCGCTCTCGAGAGGTTGATGCACCAATGAAGGCCGCTCTGGAGAGGTTGATGCACCAATGAGATCCGCTCTGGAGAGGTTGATGCACCAATGAGATCCGCTCTGGAGAGGTTGATGCACCAATGAGGGCCGCTCTGGAGAGGTTGATGCACCAATGAGGGCCGCTCTGGAGAGGTTGATGCACCAATGAGGGCCGCTCTGGAGAGGTTGATGTACCAATGAGATCCGCTCTGGAGAGGTTGATGCACCAATGAGGGCCGCTCTGGAGAGGTTGGTGCACCAATGAGGGCCGCTCTTGAGAGGTTGATGCACCAATGAGGGCCGCTCTGGAGAGGTTGATGCACCAATGAGGGCCGCTCTGGAGAGGTTGATGCACCAATGAGGGCCGCTCTGGAGAGGTTGATGCACCAATGAGGGCCGCTCTGGAGAGGTTGATGCACCAATGAGGGCCGCTCTGGAGAGGTTGATGCACCAATGAGGGCCGCTCTGGAGAGGTTGATGCACCAATGAAGGCCGCTCTTGAGAGGTTGATGCACCGATGAGGGCCGCTCTGCAGAGGTTGCAGTTCATATAATGAATAACATGGCAATTTCAAGAGTCCCGTTAGTTATGTAATGCTATTGCTGTTCAAACCTTGTAATTCCATTTTTCTCAATTTGAAAAAACCCAAACATTTTCGATGTTTTTGAATTAATGCGGCACATTGTCACATATTTATTTTGCAATGTGAAAAAAATGGTCCCAATTGTAACTCCAAAACATTGATAAAATGATAATGTAATGATATAATTAGTGTACATTATATATACGATGCTACAGTCTGAATTTGAGTGCAATCTCTCCAAGGCTGCCCTCTCTTTAGCCACAACCTCTCCAAGGCTGCCATCTCTTTAGCCACAACCTCTCCAAGGCTGCCATCTCTTTAGCCACAACCTCTCCAAGGCTGCCCTCTCTTTAGCCACAACCTCTCCAAGGCTGCCATCTCTTTAGCCACAACCTCTCCAAGGCTGCCATCTCTTTAGCCACAACCTCTCCAAGGCTGCCCTCTCTTTAGCCACAACCTCTCCAAGGCTGCCATCTCTTTAGCCACAACCTCTCCAAGGCTGCCATCTCTTTAGCCACAACCTCTCCAAGGCTGCCCTCTCTTTAGCCACAACCTCTCCAAGGCTGCCATCTCTTTAGCCACAACCTCTCCAAGGCTGCCCTCTCTTTAGCCACAATCTCTCCAAGGCTGCCATCTCTTTAGCCACAACCTCTCCAAGGCTGCCCTCTCTTTAGCCACAATCTCTCCAAGGCTGCCCTCTGTTTAGCCACAACCTCTCCAAGGCTGCCATCTCTTTAGCCACAACCTCTCCACGGCTGCCCTCTCTTTAGCCACAACCTCTCCAAGGCTGCCATCTCTTTAGCCACAACCTCTCCAAGGCTGCCCTCTCTTTAGCCACAACCTCTCCAAGGCTGCCCTCTCTTTAGCCACAACCTCTCCAAGGCTGCCCTCTCTTTAGCCACAACCTCTCCAAGGCTGCCCTCTCTTTAGCCACAACCTCTCCAAGGCTGCCCTCTCTTTAGCCACAACCTCTCCAAGGCTGCCCTCTCTTTAGCCACAACCTCTCCAAGGCTGCCCTCTCTTTAGCCACAACCTCTCCAAGGCTGCCATCTCTTTAGCCACAACCTCTCCAAGGCTGCCATCTCTTTAGCCACAACCTCTCCAAGGCTGCCCTCTCTTTAGCCACAACCTCTCCAAGGCTGCCATCTCTTTAGCCACAACCTCTCCAAGGCTGCCCTCTCTTTAGCCACAACCTCTCCAAGGCTGCCATCTCTTTAGCCACAACCTCTCCAAGGCTGCCCTCTCTTTAGCCACAACCTCTCCAAGGCTGCCATCTCTTTAGCCACAACCTCTCCAAGGCTGCCATCTCTTAAGCAACAACCTCTCCTCAACAATGTTTTGGCCTTATGTACAATACAATAAATTGACTGCAATCTTTCTGAAGAAACAATTAATTGTAAATCAATAACAAGACTTATTGTGTAAATCAAAATAATTTTCTCGCAGTATACCTAACGCAATTTTCTCTCCGGAATCTGGAGGCAAACAGAAAACCAGTAAAGTCAATGCCGACATCATGATGCAGGGGAAAATCACGTTATACATGTAATATAAAGTCCGCCTCCGAATTTTAATGGTGAACGTCACATCTGGGAATGGGTCGTCACAGCAACCGTACGTAACAACGTTCCGAACAATCTTGATATTAAGAAGCTCCCATTCCCCATTGTTCACGTAATTGCTAAGATCAACTTCGCTCGTTCTGTTGGTGATATCAACCTGGAAATGAAACATTTAAATGTTTGTGAGACTAAGGCATTGTCTTATGTATGTGGCTTTCCCTGTAGTTACGTATTCTCTCTCTTTTACACAAAATGAATAAAGAAGTCGAACCACAAAGCCACAAATGTGTTCTGTTTGTGACTTCAACCTTGAAAT
Source organism: Mactromeris polynyma (assembly GCA_032209605.1). NCBI lineage: Eukaryota > Metazoa > Mollusca > Bivalvia > Venerida > Mactridae > Mactromeris > Mactromeris polynyma. The sequence continues at coordinate 3,067,321 of JASFXZ010000034.1, read as the reverse complement.
GAAACATTTGTGAGACTGTTCAAAATTGATAAAGAAGTCAAACAAAAATGCCACTAATGTTTTCTGTTCGTGATATCAAACTGGAATCGGAATGTTTGTGAGACTGCTCAAAAAGAATAAGAAGTCGAACAAGAAATGCAACGTGTAATGCGCGCAGCCATCCATGAAGCACAAGGATACATCGGGCGAATGGAAGCATTAATAGATGACTTTCGAAAACAACTGATTTTTTATGTTTCGTTTAAGTCATTTTTGGAAGACATACTTGAAATGATGGAATACATACGGGAAACACAGACATGGCCTTACGCCAAGTGAATGCCGCACATAATGTTATAAATTTCATAAACCTAATATTAGACAATTCCAGTCAATGATAATCTGATTTTGTCGTTGCCATGGTTTTATAATGAATGAAATAAAGCGACATAAAGGAGCTTCATCAGAAGATTCCTCAGTAGTTTGGCGAAATCACTTTCTAGTTTAATTTAGTAACATTACCAGACAGTTTTTCGTGTCAATAGATAACCTGAAGCCAACGTGTCAATCGAACACTACGGTAAATGTCTACTGTCTTTAATTACGAGGCTCTATTACGTACATTATCTAAAGATATACAATGTGCTCTATGTGGCAACAGCATAAACAATTTCCGCTCCAAAAGTCCTTAATTGTTAGTGGCTGCCGTTACGTCCAATTCGTCATTGCAAACACAACATTATTTGAGGATAAACATAAATAAAAACTGATAAGTAATGGGGAAGAAGCGTTTGCAGGCCGTATATTTTGAATTCGTGAGACGATAACAGCTCAAAAAGTACTCTAGACAGTTCTCGTTTACCTTATATTTGAACGAGCGCTTATTTATTCCTTGCAGCATACAACGTGAGTTATATAAGCCTCACTTTGCTATACAAATAGGTTTCACTCCTATAAAAGCATCAACCTTTAAATCCCAAACCCCAATTGTAAAAGGCCTAGCTACACCCCTGATTGTTGTAAAAACTCATATATAACCCGGGGGTTGGGATGAGACATGTACTTTACCAATTTATTTTCTAATATAACCGGAGGAACGATTTTATATCTGAATGAAGTTAATATAATTTCATTTTTTTTCCAGTTATAACTCGAGGGGTGTTTCCAGTCATGCTTATTAGGCACTTGCAAACTATCCGTGTGATACATTTAAATGTGTATCATAGTTTAGCTGTTCTATCCTGTTAGAAGTTACTGCGTGAGACAATTGATGAAATAATACTACGCAGTTAAGTCTCAAGCTAACGGCAGCAAGAACACTCCGCCATAACCTTAACGAACCTGAAACGGAATGCCCTTTAATGAAATCTAAGGTTAAAGCGAAAGAACACGTTTTGTTACTTAAAATAATGTCTGCGTATTACTGACCACTCCTTTTTATACAAATACGATTATCCATTTACGTATAGTGTCTGCCTATCATGTCGCGTAACAACTACAGTGAGACAAAATAACGTTAACACACAAATTATAATACTCCTATGTGTTTGCGTGCAGATATTGCTCATATTATCGCAAACATCTATGGATAACACGAAATATTAGACATATCACAACACTGCGTCGACATTACAACGTAAGCATTAATTTAACAACCAGACATATCTATCAATACCCTTGTTTAATTTTCCCAATGTCCATGATGGTGTGAAATTTCGATTCAAGAAGGCAATTTCACTAGTTTAAGATAACCAAGTTGATGTATAATGTTAGACAACGGAGCTGACTCGCCGTTACATTTTACACTTCGGTTAACTTTGCTAACACATGGTAGGGAGACCTAACCAATTACCAATCGATATAAAATGTACATTTCACTGTCTGTTTTTTTCCGGCACAGCCGTACTAACGTGGCTTTGCTATTTGCATATCAGTGTTGTCTAAACCAATCAAATTTTACGTTAACCACTAAACCAACTTATAAACCAATCAAATCTTACGTTAACCACTAAACCAACTTCTACTCAACCAAACAATGTTTGTAACCTTGACTTGGATTGGTTAACCTTTCGACAAGGGGTACGTTACCTTACTGAAATCCACTGAATTTCGGTGAAATTACCGAAATCCATGGAGTACATAGCAATCGTAACATCTCGGCAATTGTTTGTGTTGAACAACAAATCTTTTTTCAATACATTTCTTGTTTTCTAAGTATTGCGTGGGCCACTCCTTTCGACCAAACCCGACTTACGCCGGTCACGAATATTATACAGCGATAAATAATCCAGACCTGTTAGACGCATCAAGACGAGTAATAAATCAAAGTTTGGTTGCACATGGACAAACACACTATTTACCATTGCATGTTTCATGATTAATTACGGTGTATACTCGTATTTGCTGTTCATCGTCCATCTATTTATTTTAATCAGAAGAAGCCAGGTTGATATTGACACGAACGTTTCGCCGGCATATTTGTCGTCGATAGTCGCCATATTGATTGCCAATTCTTCTATCTTGAAAGAACGGTGTATGACGAACACTGCACCGGGTGTTGACGAACGGTGTGCACCGCCATGAGGACTCACCATGGCCCGTGCAAGATTTATTTAACCAACCATTTCTTTTGTGGAGAAATGTTAGTGAGCTCTTGGTTTGCGACTAGGTCAATATTCAAACGATGTACTTGTTGGCGCGTATTCCTGGTATCTATTCGCCGCTGACCCGAGCGCATGTCGATGTCATTGCTGGCTCTGGGTTCATTATTATGTCTGTATTCAAATATTTAGGAAATTGAATAATGATGTGCGAACTGGCGCGTTAATTGGTCACAGAAATGATGCACCTTGGACTCGTTCGAATGTTAAACAAGAAATATATTTAATGTTGCAATTTGAAGGTTAAAATTTGTTGTACAACATAAAAAAATGCCTAAATGTTACGACTGCCGGTGATTCAATTACGACATGCTACAGAAACTCCGAGACCTGTAAGGGGAGATCACTGCGTATGAGACTGGATAAAAATAACTTTGTAGTGTGATGATTCAAAGACACAGTATAGTCTGTTTCAATATAGTTCATCATTACTTATTGCATAAGTCGTGAACTCACACATTTATGTTAATAAACTTGTTACACAGCGATTTATCTGATTAAAAAAATATACATGTTCGCAACTGGTACATAAAACCAAGAAAGTCTTCTTAATGCCAACACCGGACAATTCCCCGTGGTGATGACTAACAACACTACTTTATTATAATAACACTGGATAAATCTTGAAATACACTATACACAATGTCAACCAATCTGCGTCAAGGTAACACACATTTTTCGGTTGAAGAGAAATTGCATTGGTGGTTAACGTAAGATTCGATTGGTTTACAAAACACTGATATGCAAATAGCGAAACCATGTTAGTACGGCTCCGCCAAAAAAGGATGTCCGTGTTAAATCTTAATTTTGCAATGTGTAAACTAGTGATGTGCCGTCGATCGGCCACAATCGCGTGTGTCGATTAATCGTATCGGTTGGGTTATACGATTATGCCGATTAATCGATTTCCCCGAACATATTGTACTTCTCTGGGTGGAATACAGGACTGTACTACCGATATGGTACAGCGAGAACAAAGGACATGACGTCATGTATACCGTATCTGGTTCCTATCATTCTTTACGTGCCGAGTACTTGTCTTTTATAATAATAATTATAAAAATAATAATAATAATAATTATAAAAATAATAATAATTATTATTATAAAAATAATAATAATTATAATATATTTATTTATGGAAGGTAACATGTAAAAGAGGTATACAAAGACAGTTGTACAATTCTTAAATAAAACATGGCCTTCTAACAGAAAACATCATAAATTGTAACATATATTGTAAATAGTACATATATATCAATATACATGTAATAGTAAATGCTAATAATAACTTTCATAACCAACACAATAGAGTGTAGCCTTTTTACAATAAAAAATGATTTTAATATATGTACATCACTGATACAGCTTACCTGATATCCATCATAAGTCCATGATCCAAATTTCATTTTACAAGTCTGCTGATCGAACGGAAAGTACGTCACATCTACTTTACAAGAACTCTGAAGTTTCGTCGGAATAGGCCAAAATATATTCCCATCATATCGGATCATCACGTTTGCCGGCATCAAACCATCTGTATATTCGTCGGCACTGTTGTAAAAATAACGCATTAAGAGCAGTTGAACTTCAGCTGATATTGACAGATCAGATGGTTCTCTTATTTGAGTGTTTAATAAATGAACAACTTCTCTTCAAAGTCAATCATAATTAAGCATAACAATGTATATTATGAATTTCTTCGAACTAGATTGTAAATCTAATCGTACATATTTCAGTTTGAACATATATAATTTTGGGCTAAACACTTGATGTGATGCGTTTTCTCACAATGCACATGTTAGCATTGTATTATCATTATATACGAACATTGAAGCTTCCAGTTATCGGTAACACAGTTTGTATTTAATTGAACCACATAAGTCAGATATCAATTATACAAGTCTTGCATTCAGTGGAGGTTGAATAAATGTTAATGATTGTTTGTTTTAATCGGAGTTGACGATGTTTCTCAACTCTTTGTCAGTTATAAACGGCGGGCAGTTGACCTAAGCAGTTCCTTGTATACATTTTCCACCAGTAATAATTTTTCGCAAGCAGTTAACAACTTCTCCACATGAGTAAGAGAAGGCAAAATGACCGTAGCCTAAAGTAAAGGAAGGACATTACCCGTTCTGTCCGAAAACCGAACTCGCACCACCCGCTTGGCAACCCAACATATTAGACACTGAGCTAACCGGGTGGGCTTGATATTTCGAAACGGATGATTCCAATTATTCATGACAAAGCTTTGTACATTTTCCAAATTTCAAAAACACAGTTGAAGTGTTTGCCGTTGATTTAGATGACTAAGTAGTCTTACTTGTTATAAAGGACAATGTCTGGCAACCACAGCTTTCCACAGGGCACTCTTAATACTGAAATATTAGCAAAGTCCACAGGATCCCATTTCATAAATTCATCCATCCACTCCTAAAAAAGAGAGAAAACTGTACATCAGACATATATAATCAATTATTAATGTATTTTACCGCCACTTTGTAGTATATTAACTCATAGTTTATGCCAACAAAGTGAAACAAAGGAACACCACAAAACGTTAAATGGAGACACACTATAATGGTAGAATTAGAATATTAAATGTTAGCGGTAGTTTGATAGCGTATAATATCATACATTAAAACATACAATGTTTCAGTCCCTCTCACCAAATTGCCTAACCTGATAACGTTGTTCCATCAAGCGACCTACTAGAAGCTCATAGAATGCATAGACATTTACTGCTTAAGACAGAGAACAAAACCTCCGCCAGGACTAGTTATCTTTTAAAATCCACTATTTCGTTAATAACTTTTGATTGCAATTAACGATACTATTTGCGATAAAGTCATTGAAATATCCGAATTATCGGCAATTTTTTTTTCAAATTCAAGCTCAACGTTTCAGAGTGCTTGGTGAAGATAGTCTAAATAGATAATGGCGGATTAGTAGTTTTGACTACTGCAGTAAAACCTCACATACCATTTCAAAATGGACACCTGATAGATAAGACCGTATTTTCGTGGACAAGGTTTTCATTTTCCCTTCATATTTTAACTCCATAAACTGACACAATCTCAACTAAAAGTGACTTTCTCGAAAATCAATGATAGTCTTATTATTGAGGTTTCACTGTACTCTTACACTTGCTAGTCCTCTGACCATTGTTTATTACCTGATCAAGCCAAACGTTTGTCACAAGGACCTGGTCTTTTTCATCCTGTAATTTAAAACAAAACTCTATTAAAAAAATATTCAGAAAGTACATCAAATGTACATGTAGGCCTCTTCCGCTCGGTTAATAGTTCTAATAAGAATAACGTAAAGCACTCGCCATATACAATATATACTAGTTACATTGTATCAACTAAATAAGGCGAATTCTCAATTCGGCTCTGCGTACATTGCATTAGTTATATTATATTGTTTATATATATTAATTTATATCCTCCTCACTAATTTTAGCTACTCCTATAGCTACTGTCGTTCCTACATCATTCTGACCACCTCCAATTCATTTTTAGGGTCCGTGTGCAGAGTCCTTGTTTTTTTAAAGGCGACGTTTCTGTGCTGCTCCTTCTTACTCTTGCACCTCTTGCAGGACCTTTAGAAACCTATTTCTAACAAGCACATTCGGTCCACGATTCGTAAAATGTGTATTTAATATAAAATAAGTGATAAATACGTGGAGCAGAGAAAGCCACATTCACAAATCCGAACTAGACAGATCTAGACCAATGTAGCAGGAGGATGTTTACGCTATGAGAGACACAAAACAACAAGAAACAAACCAACGTGATGGTTATATAGTGCGGCCAAGATCTGAAGGCACAATAACATTGACAAAACGTCATTGGTAGAATCAGTCTATATCAAATTGCAGGTTAGTTCAATGATCATGATCATCTAGGGGCATTTTCTGATTTTGAAAAAGAACATATAAATGCATAGATATCAAATCAGCGTGTTTATTACATAGGGTAAAAGATACGTATTAGAATCTAAACACAGACTATCTGGGTTTTTTATTTTTATTTAGCGCGACAGTATCATGCTTTTCACGAAATATGTGTGCGAGTATGACAGCAACAAGATAAATATTTGTAAACATAAAACTATTGTGGCAAAAAAAAGAAAAGCGTTTCATGTTGTACCAGCAAGACAGAGGCATTGTTTCAAAAGATTGCGACTTCTGTGTACAAGATGCTTCTATGAAGCAGCCTGTGATTCCGTTGTCATGCCGATAAAAAGAACTATTATGATGTTTTTATGACTGGGTGATCAGAAAGGACGATGTCGCGTATTAAAAGGACAGCAGCGAAATACGCTTCAAGAAAAACAAGAAGTAACAAGTAACATCTCATTGGATTGCTTTGATCTCCCTGTGGTTCGCAAAACAGTAAATTATATGATTTTAAACAAGATTCATGAACATGTCCAGCACAGACACTGCTAATGAGCTATACTAAACTGTATTTACATGCTAAGCAATATTGCATACGCATTTGTTCAATATTGCTATGCTTATGTTATTGTTTTAATTGTTAAAAACAAAAAAAAATATATGCAAATAACAAAGAACAGAATATGAATGGAAATAAAATATAACTTAATAATTTACCTATAGAATAAGATAATAAGATATTTTATCACTGAATAGAAATAAAACATGTATATGAGACTTGAACCAGTAACCTCTGCATTGCTAAGTGACAGCTCACCTAATTGAGCTACAGATGCACACGTATAAAGTACACACTTGAATAACTGTTTATATTTCTCAAATTTTATACGACACAAGCGTTTATGACCGAGACTCTAAATGATCACCCTTTTTATGCAAAGTGAAACCGTCGGCTAATTAGCATAAGTAAATAGTATTGTGCCATCAGATTTTGGCCCTATTGTAGTTCATGGGAAAACATTTTCAGTCATTTTTGTAATTAAATTATTACTAGATGCAAGAAAAAGCTCATAGGTTTACACAGGTTTATTGTTATCATATTTGTGCACATTTTCGATATTTGTTTGTGTTTTTTTGTCGATTCATCAAATAACATACAGACCTGCTGATTCATGAGTTTTATATTTGCAACAAAGAGACACTATTTGTCATAGGCAAACATATTGTTGTCAAAAGATATCGAATCCAGTCTTTCTACAGCCGATGTATTTGTTCTTTCAAGGCAAACATGACAAACATATCTGTACGGCATGCTATGTAGTATTCATTTTCTAAATGACGTGGCGACACCGTTACAATAATTTGTAAAGTCCTATTTTCCACAGGTTAGCTTAGGGAGTGTATGTTGACTTTTTCTTTTAAATATTCACCTTGTACTGCGTCTGTTATATTTTTTCTGCACCTTGCAGGAAGGGTGGTCAAAATTCCGGTTGCATCGATGCACACATATCTCTGTAGATTTGCTGGATGCGGGCCATAAAAAATCAGAGAACATTTCGCCTCGCTTAAATTTTGTGGCACGCATTCCGGCAAACCTATAGAGATCTATGTGTCGATATGGGCATCGATGCTACCGGATTTTGGATGACCAGGTTTTAGGCTATTACAAACTATTCATAACGAACAAAAACTGCCAAAATACGTAACGTTTTGTGATCGGCCGCCAGCTTTTCGTGCCGCGTAATAAACCAAAAAGTCACGTGTTCACACACACTGTCTTAAGGTGTCAATAATGCAACCGTAACATCTATGTGACATGTTTTACGAATTGACGAGTTCCATACTGCAAGCACTATGGGCCTGTGTGTTGAAGCAATTCCAAAGGGCCTGCATAAACTCCTTAAACTGCTCGTATTAGACATGTAAGTTGCTGCAATTCAGGAATCAAACTCTCTTAACACGCGTATACCATAAAGCGGGTAAAAATTCGATTTTATCAAACAATTCTCAGCAGAGCAAATTAAAAATATATATACAGGAAGAGCTGTTTGTCTTAAAAAGACATTTTAGTCCTGATATTCAACAGAGCTTTTGTAATTCATACTCATTTTCAATATCTCAGTTAAAAAGCCATATTTTTTCGTCTTATTATATACCCAATTTAATTTAAAAAAACGACTGATCACATTTTGCGCTAACTACATTGCTAGAAGTGATCGGAAATGTAGATCTGCAATAACGCAGACAATAATTCACGGACGGACGATATGGATGGGCCAGACAGAGTTCTATCAATCAAAAATAAATCTCTCACCAGTCATAGTTCAAATGAACAAAATCATTCGGTCAAACTGTCCAAAGATATATTTGCACTGCGGAGTAATTTGCTGCAATATCGGTAAACAACGGCATGAAAATTCAATGCTGGATGCATCTTGAACTGCTGAATGCCATGAAATACTATCATAGAGAACACTGTGTTGTGTTTCGTCGGGAGTTTTGCGCCATTTTTACAACAGTTTTGTGTCAGTCGACCCTAAAAGTGTTCCTGTTTGCCAACCATTGCCAACATGCCATTGCACCATCTACTGACATCTTCACAAAACGAATTTAAATGCGCTACGAACCTAGCTAACCGGTGTGCCTAGATAATGTAGGAATCGTCCGAGTTTCGAACCAGTGACTGTGTTGCAATCGGGCGATCTTCCAATTAAACTATTCAACAAAGTGATGTAACCATCAAACGCAGACGATGCTCGATTGACAAATCAAGCAATTCTCTTTCACTCGTTTATATCTATATAACAATTTATTTAAATTCCTTGTCATGAAGGTTAGTATGCTTATTTGAATCTTCATAAAAATGCACTCTGAAATAACAGTATCGGTGTCTTATAAGGCGACGTGGAGATGACCTTCAACAACTTCTTGGTTGTGCGACAGTCACCTTATCTACAAAACAAACGCGTCTATTTAGGCCAATGGGTAAACTGATTGCATCGTTAGTTTTCAATGTGAAAGAGCTGTATCTTTGACGTTTTTATTCTGTTTTGCAATATGGTTGAGAGACGAGAAGTCGGCTTATCGCTTTTGTTGTCAATATTCCTATCTGCATTTTGTCATTTTTGTACGAAATTTTGCCAAAATTGCATTTTAACGTCGTCAATCAAATCAAAAAGTGGCGAAATACTGAACTATTGGAAATCCTTTGTTGTGTTTTCACAAATATATCAATAATAGTGTTATTTTGATAAATATTGCTGACTTATATCAAGAAAACTAAGCATTCTTAGAGGCATTTGCAGAGCCAAAAATGCATTAGTATTTGCCGCCTTATGATAAAAGGTGCACTTTGTTTCATTTCCATGTGATGTTATTTAATCAATTTCACCGGAATTCGGTTACCAAGCCATGAAAAGTTTATGTATTTTAAATGAAATTTATTACATGCTAAATCGCTTCAGTGGTTCGAATGATATATTTTGTTCCAGCACTCTCCCAGTGGATATCCCATTGGAAAATTTAATACGACTGCACGTTTAGCAATTTCTCGCATCATTGCTTTAATGGACCTTAAACTGGCGAAATTTCAACTCAAAAAATGAAGCGTTCATATCTAAAATGATTTACGTTCAAGGCATGCTTGCTTATGTTGTAGTATGTGTCTGTGAAATTTCTCTGGGGATTCATAATTTGCAGTGATTTGTCATTGACTAATTACCTCAAATCTAATGAAATGTCATATAAACCACAAGGGATCTGCTCGATTTATCTCTATTCAGCTTGATTATCTTCCTCCGCGGAACTAAACTCCTGATTGTCTTACTCCGAATGAGCACCAGAGCTTCTAACTGTTTTTTAAGTAATAGAATCAACAAGACGCATGCAAATGAAGCCATCTCTAGAGTGAATGAGAGTGTCGTGGGTTTATGAGAGTGGTGCTAGACTTTGATTGGAATTACCAGAAATATGACGATAATTACTAGAAGCCAAAAAGTTGTGGGATTGACCAGTGACTTTTTGCAAAGATCCGTCAAATCACGGAAAAGTCGGAATTACATAGTGACCTTTCCTGCTACTAGAGCGGAGGATGACCCGAGATGGACATCTTGGAAGAACCATTGACCTTTTCTCGCTGATTTTGGTTTGAGCCAAATAGTAGGACATTATATTTTTAAGTAGTACTTTTCACACTTCCGGGATAACACAATTGTAGGGAATTTGCAAACAAGTTGACAATCGGAATAAGCCTAGGTGACTTCGAATTTGCTTCTAGTGAATATGTAATATATTGTGGTTATCTTTTTCATTTGATTATCTATATTATAGGATTCTATTTGTCATACACATTAAGATTGGCGAAATGTCAGTATTAATATTTAAAACCTTGAAACAAAGAGGAAGCATACTCAATAAGCTTTCATTTCAGAACAACAATTCTGAACGAATAATGTAAAATAATCCGTATACATGGCAAACGGAAAGAAAGCTTGTATCCAAAACCCAATCAGACAATACAGAAAGGCATTAATAAAATCGTGTTGTTATGTGAGATAAATATTTTCAAAATGAAATGCATATGATCGATGGTTAATGATATTGTGATTACATCCAGGGGTGTCATAGAATCCGAATACTCTACATCGTCATTGCATGAAGACCTTATTTACTTGCCTGACTAAAGTCTTAAGGTTTAAGGGAATGTCACCGGACAATTAATCAGATGGTGAAAATGTTCTCCTTTAGTTTTGTCCACGACACATATTATTCATAGCTGGATTTTCAATATAAGGCTGACTAATGAATGCTGCAGTGTTGTCCCTTTATGTATAAAATACCTTATTTCAGCTCACAAACTATTCACTATTTTATTGTCAGCAATAAATGTTACTGTAAACATATTTGTCTCGGTCTTTGTGTCAATTGAAAAAAAGAAAGCGTATCTAGAAGTCAAGCAGGAAATACAACATACAAATAGCGCAACTATCTCTCTCAAGCAAGAAGAAATGGAATGTGTATACATGACCAATAACAATGACAGAGGAACACATGACACACATAGGAGCAGCGCCTTGAAAGCTAACGACCCAAACTTGACTATTAAAGAATAAATAGGAATATAAGATAAATACTTTACCATATCAAATATCTGCGTAAGTGTTAATCCCATTCGAATGACTACTGGTGTGCTGGCATTGCGCACCGGGCGCACAGTGCGTTCATATCCATTGAACAAGAAACGCATAAGTCGCTGTTCATCTGGAATACCTCGGGTAAAACTTGGAACATTTGGTTGTGATTGCATTATCTGGTCATGTGATATTGTATATATTCCCTCATTCTCCATCGGGTTTGAATATTTGTCGTTAATTTGGAGCATTGTGCCGGAGACGACTGAAAAGAAATTAAAATTAGATTTATCGGTTACTGGCATTGATAATGACTGTCATCTGTCTTATATCGTCAGTGCTACATTCCATTGTATGAATAAATTACATTAAATGACTGTATGTCACCTAGAGATTTGCATTGCAAAACATGGCGAATATATCCGTCACATCTCACTTACATATTTAACTGCTCTGGTTTACATAAAATCGACATATATACACACACTTGTCTATTGCTGGATCAAGACCAATCGTTCAGATCAGAAATGACAGGAAACAATTATGATTTGAGAAAAGAGAATTCAAGTACCTACTTCAATTCCAATGTTAACCCGAGAATCGGTAACTGAATGATGACCTTTTACAGTTTCTATTCACTAAAAATATACTGAGATAACGTTTTGGTGTTACTCTTTGTGTGAGTCTTGTCGTCAAATTCAGTGGATCATCACAATGTGCTTGTTATAATAGCGATCTTTTAAGGTCACCGTATTTGTTACGGTCAGAGAACGATTTCAACCATTTTCTGAAACTTATGTTGAGAAACTTGTACTGTATTTTGTAAAAGAATACGTAAGAAAAATGAAGGCCAACATAAAAGTTTCACCAAACGTCGCTTATTAAATACATGTATTTATGTTTGGTGACATTAAATTTGTTAGAAAAAAGAGTTTCAGGGTAAGGCAGCGGGAATGCTGTTAATCCTTTAATCGAAAGACAATCCATTTCATGTTATACGGATAAACTTGCACATCGGAGTAAGTTTATTTCTAGATTCATTTATTATGGATACCATTGTCACGTTTTCGTGCTATTCACTGTAATATCATAACTTTCTAATAACTGTCTACGAACTGTGACTAATTGTTGATGTCTGCTGTTAACCAAGGTAATAAATCGCACTTAGTCTGTACTCAAGCAGTCAGATTACGACCTCTTCGAATAGTTCTGAATTTTAATAGGAACTGATGGTCATCGATAAAAAAGAACACAATCCTTTTCAGACAAAAAAGTTTAGACGACCGCAACGCTGTTTTGTATTTGAAAGTGTAGTATGTCCGTTTAATATGGTATCTTATTTTGTGGTGTGAACAGGCGTGAAAATACCAGCAGAAATATAAGATATGAACTATAAGGCTTATGTTGATTCTGTGTTGTTTGTCTTGTCTGCCTTGCAGTTACTATTTCGGTCTTGTTTTGTGTTCCCATTGTGTGTACCTCCAAGGGTGTTTTCTCTTCTTGCGTGTGCCTCCTCACTTTTCTTTTGTCTTTTGTGCCTGTGATAGTTCTGATTACTGAATTAGGCTTTCCATGGTCCGCATATTTCCATTTTAGTTTGAATAAAACATATAAATTGGATTATTCTAGAACCAGGCCATAACCTTTTTTGAAATTTCTAACATCAAAACTCGGAAAATATCCACACAAAAACCTGGTGTTGTTCATCTCTAAAAATCTATCAACAGCGGACATTTTACTTGTGGGTTTTAGAAGCGGACATTTTTCTTGAATCTGACATTGAGTAACCGTTTTCTTCCTTTTACATCAAAAACATAATGCTTGAAGTGACAGGTTAATCTCAGACGTTTTTGAGATTTTGAGATGAGCTAGTAATTGGATGTTTCAAAATCGTACCATAACAACGTGCTATTGTCCATATTCGAGTTGTTCGACTTTTGTAAAACGTTCATAAATATTTAGTTTTTTTCAGGAACTGATGTTGGAATGAAAATTATTTCAAAATTTCGTTTAGTTGATATCAACAAGATACGACCATTTGATTGATATCATAATGATTAAACTATATCATTATGTAAGACCAGACAAGTATCTAGAATATCTATGTTTTGAATCCAGAACATATTGGATCTGAAAATGTAATTTCTGCTTCATGCTCTATAGCATTGTTATCTAGACGAAGTACCTATGTTTATATAAGGTTTGAATAACATTGTCCTTGAATATCATATAACCGTCTCCCCTAGGGGTTCTGATATGGCCGGTTTGTGAGCTGCAAGCTAGTTAAATAATCGTACCGTGTGCCTACCTGCCTGGTACCTGGCATTAAAGGATATGATTCGCGAAGTAAATGTGTTCAGAAAGAAGGTGTCTTATAAGTCAGATATTGCTGGCCCTTAAGATATGGGTGACACTATAATAAATCAAAACTTTACCTTTACTTTACTATATGTATTGCCTCTACTTGAAATGTTTTAAACTGGCTATTGTCCTATTTAGAAACATACATGGTAGGGCATTTTCAAATGGTTCATTTTATACATGTCGATATTTTCAATAAACAAAGGAGTCTTGGTTTGTGAATGCAAGGTCTTAAGTTTCCAATCTTGTTTTGTAATAGAAATGTAAAGTATGTAGTATGGGCGTTGAAAATATTTATACTTCTTCTAGACGTCTCAATAATAAATGTAGTACTCTTAATATTCCCTTTTTGTCCATTAAACTCTTTGCCACCCCTATTTGTTATTTGCTTCGTGACATTTGATTGGTTGATAACTTGAATGTACTCAAAGTGGCTCACACGCAATCACAAATCAGAACGTAAACATCAATTCAAATAAAACGCCCTCTAAATGACGAATTCCTTTTATATTAATCACATAGTACTACAATGTACATTTAGTGGGTTTTTTTCTGGGATTGCTACAATCTTCAGGTCTTAAATGGACTGCTATTTACAAGAGAGATGTCAATTATGTGTTCCGCAAAATCTTATAATGAGTGAAGCTCAATTATATAGATGACTCGAAATGTTTTCACGTCAATCATACCCAACACTCAACAGCTCTCCTACTGCCTGACTTCTATATAACAAGGAGGTTCGTGTCGGTAATTGGACATAGGGCAATATTTTCTTAGCAGAATTTAACTGTAGTAATTTGTCAGGAAATGATTTGAAAAAAACCATAATCAAATGTAAGGAAATTCCAACATTGCAAACTGAATGAAGTCGAGCAAGAAATATCGCATGAAATGTGAACTACCAAACCATTGTAGTCGTACACATCAGACCCATCATAACTTATTTCACATTTTTTACATTTTTCGGTTATGAAGTGTCTTGTCAGCTTCCTATCAATATCATGTAGCAGCCTCACAAATCTTTGTCGCTCATATTCCCACTAATTTCGAACAATCTAACGTGATCAGCGATGAATATACGTTGTCTCAGCGCAATCGGTGCTATTTATGGCGAGTTAGATGAAGAATTTCCAAAAACATATGCTAATGTTGACAATTATCGGTTATGAGATTTTAAACCTCGTTTAATTGTGCATTTAACCTCAGACATACCCTGCTTTCCCCAAATACAACGAACAGCGTAAATAAGAATATCGTTTTTTCACCGGTAGAAATGTCTTGTGTATTGGTTTCAATTGGAGTCTACAAGGTATGATATTTCCTTGTTGTGTCCAACAATATTTCATATCCTTCTCATATAAGAAGTGAAGTAATTTAAGATGAAACATGTTAAATGTATGCGGTTCGTCATTCACGTTTGTTTGATGTGTCCTGTTTGCTTTAGGTGGTGTATTAATACTATTCATACACATTTGTCATTTCTCCTTGTGCTATAGGGATGGCTGTATATGGAATGCAACATTTCAGACTTGACTTCATCAATCATTTTGAAAATGTTATTTATTTTAACCGCATTTAAGAAAAACTATAGAAAGAAACACAAGACATACATGAATACATGACTGGATTTTTAAATTGTTTTCATACTGTTTATGAAATTGTTGGCAAGATGATTTGTTGTCTGAACTGCTGTATATGGTCATTTTTCCAAAGTCGTTTACTTCTATTGGAATGTATGTCCTCTCTATGTTTGATTGCTTACGTGTTGTTTATTAACTCCGAGTGTGTCTACATAATCATTTCAAACAACTGTGAACTGAGGGTAATAATTGGAAATATCACACGAGCTTCCTAATTGAGAACAGTGACCTTTGTGACACCGTATAAGGCGTCCCCCGAGTCTTGATTAGTTTTACAAGTTAGTCCGAAAAATGTTTCCTGGAGTCTCATTTGGACCCCTTTTGGGATAAAAACTCCCATTTGAACAAACCTGCCATATTCAGCTAATCATTCCGTATACATTCACCTTACTATAGCATTGTCAACAGCAGAGTAATACACAAACCACATACTTCAATTATCATCATGATCAACATCATCCACGTTATCGTCTTACACAAACCACATACTTCCATTATCATCATGATCAACATCATCCTTGTTATCGTCTTACACAGTCTTTACATCACCATCAGTGTCATATTTATGTCGCTTGAAATGTACTTGCGGAGGAGCAGGTTAGTACTGGTTGGTAATCCAGGGACACTGATAAGGCACCTGACCATCGAACATAACTGATATACTATTGAAAAATGGCGTAAAGTGCCATAAAAAAGACTATTGAAATCATACTCAGTGCAATTTCTTAGTCAAAATTCGGTTCAGGCATACCAAGCGCATAAATGTATTACACAATTTGATTTAGACATACCTAGTGCAAAAATGTATTACACAATTTGATTCAGACATACCCAGTGCAAATATACATTTCACAATTCGGTTAAGGCATACCCAGTGCAAAAATGTATTACACAATTCAGTGTAGACACAACCAGTGCAAAATGTATTTCACTATTCAGTTCAGACAGTCCCAGTGCAAACATGTATTTCACAATTCGATTCGGACATACCCAGTGCAAAAATGTATTTCACAGTTCAGTTCAGAAATACCCAGTGCAAAAGTGTATTTCACAATTCGGTTAGGATATGTGAATTTAGACGTTAAAAGAGGTCTCTACTATAATTTTGTTACACAACTTGGAACATTTCGCATTAGTTATATATACGTGATATAAATCCACCACATAATGGCTTTTGTGCATTGTTTGACTGTGTGGCTTCATTTGAGAGACGACGAGACAGAAGAACTAAAGATGAAATCCTTTAATTCACACATATAAGGTTTACCTCTTAATATTATTTAGGTCATTTACATATAGAACTGAGCATGGATATATTTGTAATTGGTAACGTTTTTTTCGGACAACCCCATCTGACCTGTAATTGACTAATAAATTGATATTATTTATGGTTACAATATGACAATATCAACCGTCCAGAATAAATCGCAACGATATGACATTTTTCCATGGTTACTTCTAATAAAAGCAACAGTACAGTTTCTATGCTGACCATATTGCTACATCAGCAATGCAATTTACAATATCAACAATTGCAGGACCAGACAAAGTACTTAAATATGTCAACATGAGTTTTATGTTAACATGAGTTTTATGGTTATTATTTCTTTTTGTGTTTTAAATGTATGTTAAATTTCCCTTTCTCCTGTGCAATTCTTTCGCTTTATATAGTGTTCATGTTATTTTCTCCCCAGTTTCGGCCTATTGTTGCCAGCTGTCTCGACTTGTCCCGTGATCTTTTCCACCCAGTAATGTCTACCCCTTGTTTGTCCTCTTTGATTCTCCTAGTTATCCCTTATGATAAGTCAGGCCATTCCTTGTGCCCCTGTTTCCTTACGTATGTACCATTGAGCCTCCTCAAATGTCTTGTGTTACATGGATTGTCGTTTTCCCGGAGTTCTGTGCGGAGAGGCACTGTCTTATGTATGCGGCATTCGTTGTAGCAACGTATTTTCTATCTTTTATAACAATGATAATGGATTTTTTCTGTACATGTTCTATGTTATAATATGTTCAATTAAAAGCATCCCGTGGCTGCATGATCCAACGTCGATCTTTAGTTAGGGATAAGTATAATATTGTGTTAAGTTGACCAAGTAAGTTTCCTATCGATACTAACGTCTTCTTCTGAAAAGAATCATCGATTTCAAATGCAACACAATATTGTGTGACGTATTTGTATGCCGTTCTTAAAAGTATTTCAGTTATGATCAAACTCGTGTTCCTAGGTTCGTTCCCGTGCGTATTTACCCTAGTTACTCCTCAAATGCCTGATGTTTTATGGCCTGTTTCTTTCCCGGAGCTCTGTGTGGTGAAACATTGTCTTATGTTTGTGGCGTTCACTGTAGCAGCTTATTCTCTCTTTTACCAACGAGAAAATGACTTTGGATGTGTACAAAATAGACAGCTAAATTGTCACAAATAACATAATCATTACAAGAGGTTCGACATAGGCTACCTCACAGCGCTTTGATTCACCTGATGCTTAAGGAGTGCAGGTTCGACCCAACGGCTTCCATAACAACTATGTAAACTTGTCAAGAAGCCAATTTAAAATTATATGTACAACTATTTATAATTTACTTCCTGTGTAGTGAATGAACGATAACAGTTGCGTTATATTATGTCAAATCACCACAGAGATAGCTCACGATAAAGCTGCTTATTTTAACTTTTTATACCCCCACAAACGAAGTTTGAGGGGGTATATAGGAGTGAGCTTGTCGGTCGGTCGGTCGGTCGGTCGGTCGGTCGGTCGGTCGGTCGGTCGGTCGGTCGGTCGGTCGGTCGGTCGGTCGGTCGGTCGGTCGGTCGGTCGGTCGGTCGGTCGGTCGGTCGGTCGGTCGGTCGGTCGGTCGGTCGGTCGGTCGGTCGGTCGGTCGGTCGGTCGGTCGGTCGGTCGGTCGGTCGGTCGGTCGGTCGGTCGGTCGGTCGGTCGGTCGGTCGGTCGGTCGGTCGGTCGGTCGGTCGGTCGGTCGGTCGGTCGGTCGGTCGGTCGGTCTGTCTGTCTGTCTGTCTGTCTGTCTGTCTGTCTGTCTGTCTGTCTGTCTGTCTGTCTGTCTGTCTGTCTGTCTGTCTGTCTGTCTGTCTGTCTGTCTGTCTGTCTGTCTGTCTGTCTGTCTGTCTGTCTGTCTGTCTGTCTGTCTGTCTGTCTGTCTGTCTGTCTGTCTGTCTGTCTGTCTGTCTGTCTGTCTGTCTGTCTGTCTGTCTGTCTGTCTGTCTGTCTGTCTGTCTGTCTGTCTGTCTGTCTGTCTGTCTGTCTGTCTGTCTGTCTGTCTGTCTGTCTGTCTGTCTGTCTGTCTGTCTGTCTGTCTGTCTGTCTGTCTGTCTGTCTGTCTGTCTGTCTGTCTGTCTGTCTGTCTGTCTGTCTGTCTGTCTGTCTGTCTGTCTGTCTGTCTGTCTGTCTGTCTGTCTGTCTGTCTGTCTGTCTGTCTGTCTGTCTGTCTGTCTGTCTGTCTGTCTGTCTGTCTGTCTGTCTGTCTGTCTGTCTGTCTGTCTGTCTGTCTGTCTGTCTGTCTGTCTGTCTGTCTGTCTGTCTGTCTGTCTGTCTGTCTGTCTGTCTGTCTGTCTGTCTGTCTGTCTGTCTGTCTGTCTGTCTGTCTGTCTGTCTGTCTGTCTGTCTGTCTGTCTGTCTGTCTGTCTGTCTGTCTGTCTGTCTGTCTGTCTGTCTGTCTGTCTGTCTGTCTGTCTGTCTGTCTGTCTGTCTGTCTGTCTGTCTGTCTGTCTGTCTGTCTGTCTGTCTGTCTGTCTGTCTGTCTGTCTGTCTGTCTGTCTGTCTGTCTGTCTGTCTGTCTGTCTGTCTGTCTGTCTGTCTGTCTGTCTGTCTGTCTGTCTGTCTGTCTGTCTGTCTGTCTGTCTGTCTGTCTGTCTGTCTGTCTGTCTGTCTGTCTGTCTGTCTGTCTGTCTGTCTGTCTGTCTGTCTGTCTGTCTGTCTGTCTGTCTGTCTGTCTGTCTGTCTGTCTGTCTGTCTGTCTGTCTGTCTGTCGGTCGGTCGGTCGGTCGGTCGGTCGGTCGGTCGGTCGGTCGGTCGGTCGGTCGGTCGGTCGGTCGGTCGGTCTGTCGGTCTGTCTGTCTGTCTGTCTGTCTGTCTGTCTGTCTGTCTGTCTGTCTGTCTGTCTGTCTGTCTGTCTGTCTGTCTGTCTGTCTGTCTGTCTGTCTGTCTGTCTGTCTGTCTGTCTGTCTGTCTGTCTGTCTGTCTGTCTGTCTGTCTGTCTGTCTGTCTGTCGGTCTGTCGGTCTGTCGGTCTGTCGGTCTGTCGGTCTGTCGGTCTGTCGGTCTGTCGGTCTGTCGGTCTGTCGGTCTGTCGGTCTGTCGGTCTGTCGGTCTGTCGGTCTGTCGGTCTGTCGGTCTGTCGGTCTGTCGGTCTGTCGGTCTGTCGGTCTGTCGGTCTGTCGGTCTGTCGGTCTGTCGGTCTGTCGGTCTGTCGGTCTGTCGGTCTGTCGGTCTGTCGGTCTGTCGGTCTGTCGGTCTGTCGGTCTGTCGGTCTGTCGGTCTGTCGGTCTGTCGGTCTGTCGGTCTGTCGGTCTGTCGGTCTGTCGGTCTGTCGGTCTGTCGGTCTGTCGGTCTGTCGGTCTGTCGGTCTGTCGGTCTGTCGGTCTGTCGGTCTGTCGGTCTGTCGGTCTGTCGGTCTGTCGGTCTGTCGGTCTGTCGGTCTGTCGGTCTGTCGGTCTGTCGGTCTGTCGGTCTGTCGGTCTGTCGGTCTGTCGGTCTGTCGGTCTGTCGGTCTGTCGGTCTGTCGGTCTGTCGGTCTGTCGGTCTGTCGGTCTGTCGGTCTGTCGGTCTGTCGGTCTGTCGGTCTGTCGGTCTGTCGGTCTGTCGGTCTGTCGGTCTGTCGGTCTGTCGGTCTGTCGGTCTGTCGGTCTGTCGGTCTGTCGGTCTGTCGGTCTGTCGGTCTGTCGGTCTGTCGGTCTGTCGGTCTGTCGGTCTGTCGGTCTGTCGGTCTGTCGGTCTGTCGGTCTGTCGGTCTGTCGGTCTGTCGGTCTGTCGGTCTGTCGGTCTGTCGGTCTGTCGGTCTGTCGGTCTGTCGGTCTGTCGGTCTGTCGGTCTGTCGGTCTGTCGGTCTGTCGGTCTGTCGGTCTGTCGGTCTGTCGGTCTGTCGGTCTGTCGGTCTGTCGGTCTGTCGGTCTGTCGGTCTGTCGGTCTGTCGGTCTGTCGGTCTGTCGGTCTGTCGGTCTGTCGGTCTGTCGGTCTGTCGGTCTGTCGGTCTGTCGGTCTGTCGGTCTGTCGGTCTGTCGGTCTGTCGGTCTGTCGGTCTGTCGGTCTGTCGGTCTGTCGGTCTGTCGGTCTGTCGGTCTGTCGGTCTGTCGGTCTGTCGGTCTGTCGGTCTGTCGGTCTGTCGGTCTGTCGGTCTGTCGGTCTGTCGGTCTGTCGGTCTGTCGGTCTGTCGGTCTGTCGGTCTGTCGGTCTGTCGGTCTGTCGGTCTGTCGGTCTGTCGGTCTGTCGGTCTGTCGGTCTGTCGGTCTGTCGGTCTGTCGGTCTGTCGGTCTGTCGGTCTGTCGGTCTGTCGGTCTGTCGGTCTGTCGGTCTGTCGGTCTGTCGGTCTGTCGGTCTGTCGGTCTGTCTGTCGGTCTGTCGGTCTGTCGGTCTGTCTGTCGGTCTGTCTGTCTGTCTGTCTGTCTGTCGGTCTGTCTGTCGGTCTGTCGGTCTGTCGGTCTGTCGGTCACAGGAACTGTTGATTAGTTCTTACTGTTCTGTTGGCAGCATTTTTGGTTTATTACATTCAGATACTAGCAAATGGTTTGTTTTTGTTGTTGAAGACTCGCCTTTCAGTGAAAATAACGGGATTTCTTTTAAAATCCATTGAAATAAGGCATAATATAATGTTATATCCAGGTAGTTTGATTATTTGATTAAATCTGTGAAACTGCAGTCAAGGACAATGGAACAAAATGTCTTGATTGCGAATATAAAATGTATCAATTTAATACGCTTTGTTGCTATATTTGTTCGAATTTGAATGCAAAATGTTCAGATCTTGGGAGTTAAAATCAAATATATTGGTGTTACTAGTTCATACTCTAGTCGAATGTATCATTATATTTCTTTGTGACAAAGTGCTATATATTACTGTTCATTTTTTCTATTTTATTGATTTTGACCTGACTCCCATACTGTGGTATTCATATCACCTCCGAAATATTAAAATGTACACAATTCTTATTATAACCCCACTTCAAAATATGCAATGGGGGCTATATGGGAATCACCACTTGTTCCGTCATGTCACATAACATGGTTTTCCATGAATTATTTCTACCAAGCCTAGTTGTGTATATTGTCGGCACATTCTGATTGTGGTCCTGTAGTGATAGATAGTGATAGATAATTTCATTGTCTTGACTGGCGGCCATCTTTGAATTTATCAAAAATATGTCTGACAAAGCGGTATTGTGGGGGTATTAATCACCTTCAGTGATAGCTCTAGTTTTGTTAGAAAGGCCTTATGGAAAAAAGACCATGTACTGTATCCGATAATTGAACTGTTCGTTTCTTGATAATGGTTTTAAAGTGGCTGATAAAACTCAATACATAAGACTATTTACAGAAATATTTAGGATGAATTATTTGGTATTTAAGCAATTTTCAGCAATCTTCTAGTAAATGTTACTGAGAAATCTTTTGTTCAAGTCAAGAATGTTTTACTCCATGTTCTAACTATTATGAAATGTAACTAGGATAAGTCAAGGAATATTATGTATTTATTTTTAAATTAGCGATCGTGGTATTTAAAACCATTTCTGGACAATATTTAAATAACTCAATATTGCACAAACATTTGTATAATTCCCAAACATCTTCTTTTCAGGGTAGGATCCCAATCGGGATGTATAATTTTTATGTGAGGACCAACTGACCCAGTGAAGATTGTTAGTTCTACACAAGTGTTTGTATAAAGTCTGTTTCCATTAAAACAACTGGAAAAGTCACTGCATGACCTTAGCTGTTGATTTGACGTAACCTCCCCATTACAAAAGAAAATAATCCACCACTTTGAGATAGAATATCATGCTATACCGCCTCCAAACCTTAAACGCAACTTTGTCAGACGTGTTTCTCATTGAAACGACTGTCGTTGATGATAAACCTGTCGTGAATATACAATCAGTAGATCTTACGGACTACTTAAGATAATACTGATGGGTAAGCTTTTAGATCAAATCTCATTTTGTTAATAAAACACGATTAACTAATCAGTATAAGGGACCCATGCTGTCTTTACAATGGTCGAAATACAGCATCTATTTACTGAACATCTCCCATAACACGTATGCATAGCAGTATGCTCATTAATACACGCAGTCAATCATTCCGATCAATGTGGTGTGTTATTAATAGTCCTATACAGTTCACGAAAGTCCATAGCGTTTCCCGATGGACTCCTGGAAAGGACAGTGGTAACAATGGCATATTATGACATACGTATAACATGCAGACACAATTAATTCGTCCCTCTATCATTTCGTCGGTATCGAGTTGTGTATGAATAATCTGGTAGACGTTTATCCCCAATAAATTATTATGCTGCAATTTCAGACGAATTCGATTCTGACAATGCTTAAGTTTTAAGGCCTATCAAGCGCGCAGTCGCCAAGGCGGCCATGTCTTATGGGAAAAACAAATCTCTCTATGACAATGTTTTCAATGTTCATGGACAACCAATTTAACACCATTAGAGGTTACGTCGAAATTCGCATCCACCAACGAATGTTTGTCTTCAAGAAGTATCGCTGTATTTGAAAATGAAATTCGGAAAGACCTCAAATGTCTACTTATATCATTCATAGCATTTTTCATTTTATTACTGTCGTCAGGCAGGGTATAAAACAGTCAACGGCTCAACAGATTTTTAGTCATATAAACATAAAAAGTGGACCCATGGTTTCCAGTCACCAACTGGTTCTATCGTAAGCAACATCCTTATATTATTATGATATTTTGCTCCTCAGAACAATCTCAGACTTCCGGGAAAACAACAGTCCACAAAACAGCAGGAAATGAGGAGGTGCAATGGTAAATACGCAAGGGAACAGGGGCGCAAGGAATGGCCTAGCCGAGCATCAAGGACAACTAAGGAGATTTAAAAGAATGTAAATTACAGCGATATAAGGTAAAACAATTTGATTGCCTTGGAGTTTAGACATTTTATACCATATTTTAGTTATGTATGGTGTTCAGTTGACCCATCCAGTGTTCCTGGATGAACAACCAATACTTATATGTTCTTCTCAAGCAGCTGACAACTTTCTCATATGAATCAGAGGTGGTAAAATGACTTCCGGTTTATATTTAGACAAATCGTCACGCAGAACATGCGATCAATCCATGTTTGGAATAAAAAATCTCAGGTTAGGTAATTTTGTACTCTAGATGAGCCTAGACTTAGTGTGCAGACAATGTTTACATGAAAAAGTTACTATTTCGAACGTTGAAGATTAGAGGATACGTATTTCTCGTTCTCCACTTTTCTGTTACCACCAAAACATAATTGATATAAACTATGCCTTCGGATTTTATGATCATCATTCGCCTCGGGGAAAATTACTATCGTAAATAGCGGACATAAAAGGGATTACATTAAAATAATCACTACGGAAGAATGACCGTAATTTCCAAAAATGTTAATTCTGTAAATGTGAAGATATTTAGTGTTTCTACATAATTATCGCCTTTGATTATAGTTGATTAAGATGTTTGGCCCATTATTTCGAATGATCAGAACAAAAGACAAGCTGTATTCGACTATGTTGCCCTAAATAATATTTTGTAAATTAGGAATAAAGTATTAAAAAACAATAAATAGAAATACACAGTGAAAAGGAGTTGGTAAATCAGTCAGTTCGTTGTCATCCCAATTTCAATATCTACAACGAAATTCTCATTCAATTTTAAACCTTTGTTTCGTGTTGCACTAAATAAAATCGAATCAAACACATGTTTTGTCACTACACCACATAAGCATTGATATAGGGTTTCAAGTCGCTTTAAGATGTATCTGGCTCATCTGAACATAAAATGTTTGAATTTGGCTTAATCCAGAATTGTTGTTACATTTGTTGAAACATCTCTAATAAGAACTATAATAATTGCAATGTATAACCAATTGACAATATCTTTTTACCATATTACTAACAGGTAAAACTTGTAAAATAGCATGATTGTTAAAAAACTTAATGATTTTTTTAAATTTTATGATGTACAAACATCTTTCTTCAACAAATACGGATCAATACATTATGAGTTCATTCTTTGTTAATGCATGTTTATTGATGTTTAACTATAGGAAATATATTTTTTCATGTTCGTTTAGGAAAACAAATGAACGAAAAATGAGCATAATATAACTTTAAATAATGAATAAGATTGAGAATATTTCAATCAATTTTAAGTGGAGTCCTTATAGTTTATAGTAGTTATCATGAATATTTATAACAGTTTATTCAGGTCTTCTTTTTGTCAATTGATATATTGTTTCTCCCAAGCGTACGATATTTACCCGACTCTTGTTCATAAAAACAAATATTGTGACACCAAATAATATTTATATGCTTTAAACAATTACATTTTTGTGACACTTGTAGTAAAACTTGCATTGACAAACGTCTTTTAAAGGTATTGTTTAAGTGATATTGTTCCAGGAAAGGTATAGCTTTACAATAATTTTCATAGAATGGATATGCGACTGATCGACTTTAAATATTTAAAATAATAATTTTATCTTTTATTTTAACGCAATTTTGCGTGATATTTGTTTTCCTTTCAAATTCAATACCTGTTGTCGATATCTAATTGGATTCTTTTGGTCTCTCATGTGTTATTTATTACAAAATGAATTAAACTTACGTTATATCGGCCATGTTATTGAGTATCCGACAATTACGGTCGTCATGGGTGTGTTTGAAATTAACATAATTGAACATTAACTGTATTTGTTAGGATAGACATACAGTCATCTGACTTAAACTAGCCCCTGGCTTCCATACGTATTCAGAAAAGAACTATCTCAAAGTTATTTTTTCAAGGGCGTGTATGTCAGACATAGAACACAATTTTAGACAATCGAAAGATTGTGCACACTATTTTAGGCACCAAAATACGCAATACCAAACAGAAATAAACAGAAACCTCTCGCAAAAGAAGAGCATATATTATCACACCCAGTCAAAGACGTATTTAGGTCTTTGACCAAGTGTACTTGTCTTAAAATAAACAAATATATGTCTTGAATGGTAGTTTACCAAATCCAACATAATTTAGGAGATTAGGTGCATATTGGATCATTTGTAAAGCACTTCTTCTTTTCAGAATCTTGTTTTGAAGTATGTTTCAGTTGGAATTCCATTAGGATTATATATGTTTCAGAAAACCATATTGTGTTCGTTTAAAACCTTCATTTCTGTTGCTTAGGTCAAGAACGATAATATATGTTATATTTGTTGGCATCTAGACATGACGTTTCTCAAATCTTCGCACCTAAAGTACGTCTCGTCTGATCATCAAAACATTTTGGCACAAGGTTATTCTTCCCTAATTCTGAAATAAATTATATCATATATTCAGTCCACATTTCTTCATCAAGTCATGTCCTGGACGGCATAATCAAGAATGTGACCATTAATTTCATTATCTTGGTGACAAATGTATCCGGCCTTGCCAACTTGTGATATATTGGGCAATTTGGGGATAATTGGTTCTAGACGCTGGTGGAATAGAAAGCATAATTAAGCATGATCTTTCAGTGTGTTCCCATTGTGTTATCATTGCCTTTGACCAGGAATGCAACGTAGTGTAAACAGTTATCAAACACACAAAGGCAACAGATGTATCTGTATAATACCATTGTATGACGAATGATATGTCATTGCGAATCAGCCATTGGGACAATATCGACCAGTAAAATATATTTCTGATCGCTTATGTTGCAATGATTTCTTCCACTCGCCATTGATCACGGTTTCCGCTTTCTGTTGGTGATGGAAAGTAGCACAGATCGGTGAAATGAATATAATTAACACGAAAGATATACTTTTTAATAAAATATACTCAGTATGTTTAACAAAGCACAATTTGCTACCAACCATGCTTCTTCAAATTCCAGTTTATCCTTTAATTTGAAACTCTTAATTTTATAAAAATACGTGTCGATTGTCATAAAATTTAGCTAACATGTTGCATACACATGCAATATTGTGTCAATTTGTTTTCTTGTATCCTAAAAAGTCAAGTCAATGAAAATTTAGAAATCCTACATTGTGAGTTTTTAAATGCACTGAGTGTACAATGCGCTGATTATCCTAGACATTCTTCGTTCGTATGACTACTTTGCAGGTACGGCGAACAAAATACTGACAATTTGATCGGAACAAATCATAAATGACATTTCGGAAACATTACAGATAAATCTATCGCAAGTTTTTCATTTAACGAAAACTAATGTAATGAAGAAATTCACATGCAATCATCTGTAGATCTGTCACCGGTGTGCTATCACGTGGCTATATCATGATTGAATCAAGTTCATTATTGCAAAATCAATGGTCTTCTATCTTCAAAATGTCAAATCTTGTATAGAACTATATACAAAAAAACAGCTTGAATATGCAAGAGCATATATATGCATATATTTAACGGTTATGATAGAGATTCATTTTCCTAAAAATACTATCTTATTTCGATACATTAACTACGTGACATTTTAGATGAAATATCCTTATTTGACAGTCGCTAGCAAACTGATGGATAGAGTCTTGATTAAATGTCAAAAATATAAAAACTGTATTAAAGCACATTTATTATATTTTTGTATGGTCGTCCTTCAGTTGTGTTTCAGGGTTTAAAGTAGTTCAAGTTTTCCAGTGACCTACACAGTTCAGAAGTGGATACTCCTTGAATAGCGTTGTGTAAAACTTAGAATAAATCATTCGGCAAATCATACAGACAGCCAGTGAAATTCGCACTCAATGCTGGTTTTCCAGTACGTGGACTCCAGATTGAAAGAAAAGCGTAAAATGAAGCGTAAATTAATAAATGTGAACTTTAACAAGAACAATTTACACACATAATACATATAATTTCCGCGCTATTATTCTATACTAATGTTTTCGACATAAACGAATTGTTTTCGACCAATAACTCATGAAAGGTTGAATGGTTTGAATTTATAATAAGGCACATAACCACAGGGTAATAAAACAATGGCAACGTTTGATTCTGGTTACAATCCACCAATATTTGGAGTATTAATGACACCTTTTTCGACTTAAACAATAGTTTCCGATCAATTACACTTGATAGGGTGGATGCATTCAATTCATATTGCTTCCAATTGTATATCCCTTACAGACAAAATATTTGCACTCTACTAAGTAGCCCAATGCGTCATATGAACGTATCTAGTTTGTTTTATACTCTAAGGATTAGTTGGTGGAGTCACTGCTATGCGGATATGGTCTCCTCATGATTATCTTTTCTCACTTCAATATTGCATAAGTTGTAACCAACAACCCACCAGCAGAATCAAAACTATTTTCTACATGGTTTACAATGACATTGGCTTCTTCTAAGGTGTGCACATAGTTACTGATTCTCAAATGAAAATCACACCAAACGTGTCGATATGATGCGTGAAGACAACATATTAACCTCAAAATTAGTTCTGACGGATGTTCTCTTGTATTAAAGCTGAACGATTGTCTTGTTCCATATCGAAATACATTAGTTCATTGGCTTGATGATTACAAAATGAGTACGGACTTTTTTTGATATCGTTACGCGTGGGATGTTGATGATATTTCGCAGTTATTACGCATTTTATTTAATTTATGTATTTAATAAGAATAATATATGGTTCAGTTTGTTGTGTACTTTATTTTGTTATTATTGTGTTACAATAAATATTATATACATGCCGTACTTAACAACGTTTCGGAACATGCGAGCTAAAGGCCCGCATGGTTGAGATAAAAACACTAAAACATTTATCAGGAGATTGTTTACAGTTATAGACAACAAAAATGTCGACAAATAGCGAGATAACAGTCATTAATCTCGGCATAATATATGCTAATTCTGGATCATGTTTTTTTCACCCTCCGATAGGTTACCTATAGTGATGTCAACGAATGGCAATTTTTGTATTCGAATATTCTATCAACCTTCCGAACGAATATTCGAACATTCGACATTCTTATTTAATAATATTAAGTTTTGAAACTCGAAGTTTAACTTTATGATTATCAATTTTGTGCTTTAAACAGACCACTTAAGTTGTAAAAATTCCCACGATTACTAAAATGTTCAGGGCCCAAGTGTCATCAACAGAGTGTTATATCTCTCTGCCCCCAAGTATACAACATGATATGCCAATTAACACCCGTAGATATTGTTTTCACGGGTAAAATGTCATTCAATTCGATATTGCCCGTCATTAAAATTTATTACACTTGCATTCAGCTTTTATATTGAACATTTTTTTATCGAATATTCGAATGCCGAATCAGTATTCGGACGTTCAAACGTATATCCGAATATTCGTTGACACCCCTAGTTACCTACGTTATGTCAAGGTCATTAAGCCACATGTCTTGATTAAGTCGTCAATTAGTATAATTATACGATTCAGTCTCTCTCCTATACACTCTTTAATTTCTCTGTCACGCTCAAGTCATTTAGCAAGAAATCCGTATTTTTAAGGCATACATCACGTACACCGACGAACGCATCCTGAAAGCAAACGCCGAAATTGGTGTTCGTTGATCCGTACAATAATTCCAATATAGAATATTTCCATATGGAACCAATTCCGAAATGAACATGACATATGCCGTAATGTATGGGGTTAATTACAGATCAACTGCAAAGATATAGATTCTTGCACTTACGCGACAGTTTTTTGATATATCTATACAGTTGTAATAGCATTGATGGTCCTTATAATATTGAAGCATGTGGTGTGTCAAATCCACTATGAGCGTATTATTTACACCTAATTTGTTTCACGCTTCGCTGACGTCCTTCCGCTGCTGAGAATACTTATATGACGGTGATTAAAAATATGTCCATGTTTTTTATATATTTTGAAACATCATATCCATTTAAAGTTTCAATTACAAGTTGCCAACACGTAAGCACGTAATATAATATAAATCTTACAGGTTGTATGAAATTTAAGGGCATTTGATAAAAGAGAAATATAGTTACAGGACAATGCATTCCCGCACGGATCCCGGAAAAACAACAGTCTACAAAACAGGGGTGCAAGGAATGGTCTGGTCGATAATTAAAACAAATAAGGACAATGTAGAGGGATAAAGTAGTTCGCGAACTAAGAGAATACCCTTCGTATACTGTATATGCTTTAAATAGAAGTAAGTAATACAGCTATAAGGACAAACAGAAAAAACTATGTCTAAACGAAATGGAAATGCATAGCAAAGCCCATATTCACTAAGCATTGCTTATTTGTTCGTTGGTCCGTACAATAAAGATCTTAAGGGTATGAAAGATAAAAAGAGACTGGACATGCATTTAACTTACAAAGCCAAAGATGTCAGGCATTATATCTTGATCCGGTTCTCACAAATATATTTCAAACATGACACCACAAACAATCGAAAGTATTAAATGTTGCAAAATTCAAATTATATGCTGTTATAATGTATAATTACCATTGACATTATTGCTGTCTTAATCATATGATGCATATGTTTATTATGCCATTGCACCTGTCTTTGTCATATTTTTTTATATGTTTTGTAAATGGCCAAAGGCAATGTATATTGCTGATTATGCCAATAAAGTTTGTAACTTTGTATTGACATTGTACTGGTACCGTCAAAAGCAGTCCACGTACATTAGAGTTGTTGATGATGTGTTTTGTATCTTTCTATTTACTAATCCTTTCTGATGTGTTCTTGTGTCGCCTCTATGTGTGCCTCATTGTCCGTTGGGTCTTTGTTTGTCTCCCCTCCTTGCGTATGCATCCCCTTTTCATTTCGGTCTGGGGAAGTTCTGATTTGTAAAATGCTTTCTGCTCCTCTGTATCTTTTCACTTTTGTGAGATAAACACGGCGTTGAAAACAATCAATTCGACTGTTTGTATATTTCCAGACGATGTACATACATTGTAAATCCACGCGTCTGCGTAACTCAGTCTCTTTAAATCAGATCGTATTCAGCCTCGATACCTCTGCGCACATTGCATACTACCGCAATGATTGAAGGGAATGTTGGATAGCATACAACGGCAATGATTGAAGGGAATGTTGGATATCATTTTAATGAGATTTATCACAAGTTAAAATCACCGAGACAAAAGATTCAAACAACGCTATTGAAAGATTTAACAAACATTTGGTAGATAAATGAGTTTTGTAGGGGCAATTTATTGTAATATCTTTTGTTTCTCTTGAGAAATAGAATGTCAATTATTGAAATATTTTGTGTAAATCTCCAGACATTTTATACCGAATTTGAATAACAAAGCATTTAACATGCGTATCTGGCTGTCTATATTTGTGTGAAAACCTTACAGGAAGCTAAGGTTTGTACGCTATACTTTCAAGTCGAAATCTAATATCGAAATAGACGTATATCTTGGTTATATGAACTCAATAATATTCCCTTTATGATAGACATGTTTTATAGTAACAGTACCATTATCGTTATACGCAAGAGGAGCGGACATACTATACCAAACTTGATTTATTGATTAGTTATTCTACTTTTCAGCTATCGCATATTTGATTTTGGGCTGAAGTTTTAGTTGTTTTTAAAACGGTATTTCAGTTAGGTAGTCAGTTGAAAGCGGCCCTTTATATTGTGTCTCCGTGACCAAGTGGATGCCTTGGGAAAGTCAATTGCTGAACGCCAGCAAGTTAAATAATGGTTACCGTGTGCCTACCTGCCTGACTTTTGGCATTAAAGGATATAAATTGGGAGGTAAATATGCCTCATAAGTCTGAAATGGCTGACCCTTTCAATATGAGCGACAGTATAATAAAACATTTCTATATTTCGAAAAGAGTTTCGCAATTAGTGATATGCATGTAGTCTTATCGTACACAAGTATCCCTGTCTATTGATGGTCTTTGACAATTGTGATGGCTTTAATAGTTTTAATTAGGGGTCACGCAAAATTGAATCGGATATAGGTCATTGGTATCTTATAGAAATATGTCACATTGTTTTCCTTTCCGATAAACCACATGTTTGGTCAGAGTAGAATTCTTCGAACAATTTTAAAATGGAAATCAATCGTAGTTTAGTTCTAACTAACATGCTGGTAGCAAACAAGTGACGTCGGACGACAACGACGGACACCGTCGATGGTAATATTTCGTCGTAAGTACACTGCTCTCAGATTAATCACATACAAATAATACTATATATACCAATGGTAAGTTATTGACCTTGTGAATTACATGATACACATTGCAATAGAAATGGTTTGTACAACTGGGACAAGTCTTCAATGCCTAATACAAATGAATTCATATTGCACTGGGCTTTCATCTTCCAGACTTCCCATTATCTATTTTATTGTATGGTCCACTACGCAAAATATTCATGCAATAAAATGTCATAGGCTTTTGGTTTAATACAGGATCTTTTTCTCCCAGGCGTAATTACTCATGACGATAGTGCTATAACGGCCAAAAGCCATGTGCGGCGAGAAAACAATAATACTCTAGATTCGTAGTCTAACATTTTAGGAATGAAATCATTGAGGTATTTCCTTTCTTGCGTCGCACTGGTAGTCACTATAAAGTCACTATACATGGTCATCAAAGACGGTCAATGTTTTCAAATTCAGACATTTGAACTCCTGGGATGTGTGGTTATGGTCGCTGACATCGAATACATTGATGATAATCCTCGACCATTCGAGGCCTAAAATGATGACTGATGACCGTACCAGTTTCCCTCATTTCCATATTTCTATTTAGTCCTTACAGGGCTTCTCCACAAGTGACTAAAATCCATTTGCCATTTCAGCTCTCGATGGATGGAACTTTTTATTAAAGCATGAATTTGGTGTTTATTGAGAGTAATGTTGCCATAACAATAATACAAATTAAAGCAGTTAGTGTTTAACCATTTAAAGATATAATTAGTTATATGTTCAACATGGTACTTACCAATTAATGCATTTTAATTTCAAACACATCAAAATGATCTAGATGAAACAGTTGTAAAATATAACTTAAATGGTGTATGTAGCTCTTCGTGAGATTTACTTACATTTTATTTTTAATTCAGTGTCACAGCTACGTAGAAAATGACCCTAAAACCAATCCCGGGGCGTCCTAGTTCCATAAACACCAATATTATCTGTCATTCACAAACAGTAATAAGACAGTTATTTGCTGGATTTTATGTAAAAAGACGTCGCTTATCTTCTCATGCAGGCACAACTATCGTAGATCAATATTGGGTTACAATATTACCGACATTTGCTTGTGTTTTTTATTCTCCAGAAACAGTTATAAATCATTACAGGGCACAATATGTTAAAATGGATATGTTCCTAACTAGAGGGCCAATATATCCTCAAAGATTGATAACGCGATCCGTCAAATATCATGCTTGAAAATTGTTCTTTCTCTAACATATTTGCTTCAAGTTTGTCCTTTCTTTAGATTATACCCATATATTATCTGTTGGAGGCTTTTGGAGATGGTTTTAAAGTAGCCGTCTTTAACTACTTCTTTCAATTTGTTTAGGTTGTGTTTTTCATGTATAACAATATATATATATTTCTACAGCAGTATGCTTGCTGTCATTGACTTACTGAAGAATACGTTAGCACATATTGGAACACCAGCTAAGTTGGTTCCGTCAAATGATCACTAGAATGCAGTTAAAAGAAACGGCAATGGTCAAAGTCAAAATGGTTTCTTGGCATACGAATGTAATATATTTTTTGCTTTAACAAGTAAGACAGCGTCAGCATGCAGTTTGGAGAAGAGCATGATTTAATGCATGTATCACATACAAAACATCCGACAAAACATCAAAGTAATTACGTTAGTGTACTATGCATCAGTTAATGGATTATACGGCAGACCTATTGGCTGATAGCACGAGAACAACTAAGAGATATCTCAATGATAAAAACGTTTGTATTTTGCCAATAAATGATTTCTAGAAAAGCAATTATGTATTTTGATCTTAATTCAATGTACATGTTTGTAATAAGTTTATTTTACTACTTCCAATTAGCTGACAATCATTGACACAAAAATGTTTGAATTTTGTGGATATTAGTAGTAAGCTTTATACATTTTACTTGGAATACTTTACAACCATTCTTCAAAGCATTGCAACGTATCGGTAATATAGTGGTACTCGTAGGTTTGAACATTTTCGCGATCACACAGCCTCGACCACAACTTTTCATAACACACCGAGGCTTATTTCTTCAGTACATTCAATGGTTATTAAGACCCCCAGTATTTTACTGACAATTCCAAACTGTAAATTATTTCTTTTTTATGTTGAATAATGTATGTTACCACGTGCAGATTTTTACTTAATATAATATTCATTTTCTCTCTCCCTTTTTGGTCTATTATCACTGACTTTTTCGAATTGTTCCCTGACGAATTCAATCTTTTAAACTTCACCCCCTTGTTTCCCTCCTTAATTGTTCTTAGTTGTTTGTATGGTCGGCTAGACCATTCCTTGCAGCCCTATTCTCATACAGTTTACCCTTACACCTCCTCAGTGCCTTATGTTTTGTAGACTGTTTCTGTTGGGTTCTCTTGAGTTGGATGAGCGGAGACATTGCCTTTTGTATGTTGCGTTCCATGTAACAACTTACATCTCCCTTTCCTTTAAAATGAATGATGAAAACCAGAAGAAAATGTCACATACTAAGCGAACATTCACCCCAAAAGCACACAGACTTGGAACATGTAGATAAGCTTTACATACTTCATCACAATCTATTGAGTCAAATTGATAAAAAAACTATAATGATATAACATAAGTTATGCAATAGAAATAAAGTCATTCCTAAGTCCATTACAAACGGTTGCCAAACAAGGAAATGAAAACAATTACATTTAATCAAACGGTTTCCTGGTGCGACATAACGAACAGTAAGTAATATTGTTTAAGATGTTCACAGACATATTTCATCCTGGTATCTCACAGACTTACAGACAAAATGCTCTTGGATTAAGCCATTCATGGAATACACTCTCAAGATCGCTTAGTTCTCTTTGATCTATTCAAATACTGTCACTTGCAACACAAAACATTTAGCATCTGAAGCTTAGGAAAATAATGCCTAGAAATTTGCTGTTTTGAACTACAGTATATAAAGGAATAATCATTTGCGGGAAGTGAATTTTACAATGCTCAAAGAGGATATACGCCTAGCCAAAGTTTAAGCCGGATTCTTCAGCGAAATTTCGGCTTATAAATTGGCGTAAACCGGGTTTTGGTCGGATTTCGTTAGCAAATTAGCGAGTTTTTTCCCCTGACATACATTCAACAGTGTTTATCCAATCTTCATGAAACTTAGTCAGAATATTTATCTACATGATATCTAAGATAAATATGGGTCATTTCGCGTCAAAAACTAGGTCATTAGTTCACATCCTAGGAAAAAAACTACGTTAAAGTTTTTCTTTCTTTCGTAAATTCAACAGTTGTTATCCACTCTTCATGAATCTTTGTTAGAATATTTGTCCACATAATATCTACGACAAATGTTAATACGGGTTATCTCGGGTCAAAAACAAAAATCCATCTTTATTGCGGTTTCCGTATTAACCCCTTGTTAACAATATGTCACGCATGCGTGAATGACGTTCTGCTTCCGTTTTCTAGTATCATCTTATCTCAGAAACAAAATAATAAAACTGAATTTTTGAAATCCCTTAATCTGATCCTAATTTGCAAAAGTTGACAATGACCACAATTTATCAAACCCCCTCCACCATGGTGCAGTAATCCCGGGAATATTGTTTTGGACGCGGGTATCGGCATGGTTCTAAGTTTGCAGAAGTTATACCGAAATTTGCAAGTAAATATTCAAATACTTATAATGTTTTATACTGTTCTTCCGCCTGGGATGTATGTTCCTCTAAGATACTTTTTTACATATTAGCAAGTGTTAACGAAGATTGCAGTGCTTGTAATAAAGGAGTATATTTATTTTAGAAATAAGTTCGTGTTAGTTTGGCACTTTCAGCCTAATTTAGAAAATATCTAAGCTCAAATTTCAGGTTTTTCTTGTAATTATGCAGTTTCGTGATTGCTCTCTTGCGTTTTCTGCACAATTCGCATTATTCAACATGCAAGTTACGCTTCGTGTTTTGTCAGGTTGAGAGCATCGGTGTGAAAGCACGCGATGTGCCATTTAACAAAATTCTTAAATTTCAGAAAATGAGAGAAAATTGTCGTATTTATTGAACTAAGGAAAAATTTAATTTGTTACCTAGGCTCTTCATGGAAGGAAATGAGACTGTAAACTGTAGAATTAATATTATTTGTATGATTAGATCATAATTTTAAATATATTTATCGCCTTTTTTATTCTACGGAGATAAACAAGTGATCGTATGTCAGTGTCTTACAATGAGATAGAATCACTATAGAAGTCTAAATAAATACATGTTTTATGATACATTTAAAAAAACCAGTTTCCATGCTCGCTTTATTTTATCAGATTCAGAATTTGTTTACATTTCCTATTGCCATCTGTTTTCGATACTGCATGAATTTTCCAGTATTTGTATGATTATCCAAGCTTGTCACAGGTATTTCATGTTGCACAAGTATCCCAATCCTTTAAATGTCTGTGTAGCGGTTGTATCAACCTTTATTTATCCTAAGTTTTGATGCATTTAATGTTAATTTGCTGCACATCGTCTATGGTCCTTGCCTGCACTCCCATGTTTATGATGCATTGTGGGAGTGTTAACTACGGTTGCTATGGATTAATAAATATCGTTGTCGTCTTTAACTTTTACGGATACATGTACAAATGTGATTTTAAATTAATATCAGATTATATCTTGTATACGTAATTTTTCTGTGTTTTTTTCAATATGATATTAAAACTATATGCATATGGATAGAAACAGCATCTCAAAATAAAAACATAGATTAATTGTTTCACCTGTTCAACTCGTCTGTCACTGTCTGCCAGACAGCTTCTTTTTTTTTCGCACCCATGGTGGCCCCTTTAAATTTGCTGAATAGAGCATCAAAATGCTGATTTATGCCTTTCACAGCACAAACCCTCTCCAGCTCAGTCCAATTGGGCTGTCTAGTTTTATCATCCGCCATAATTTAAAACACGAATGACAGCTAGCGCGAAAAAAACGTAAACAAGCAGACGATTACTGTAAACGCGCCTCCGAATGAAGAGCATTGCACAAAGTCGCTTACATCATTGAAAATCGCGATCAAATATGAGCCAGATATTTGGCTCAACTGATCGCGATCAATTTATGCTTTGTGAACACCAAAATGTAGATCAAGATCAAGTGAGCCAAATTTTCAGGATCAGTTGATCTGATCTTGATCCTGATCTTAATCCTTTGTGAACACGGGGCCAGTTGTTTGATAATGGTGTAATTTTATGCAAAAAATCCAACTTCTTGATACATTTGGTTATCAGACATTTGCGATAATTTTGAAATAATGTTGGTATTTACATCTTATCCAACGGTTGCTTCTTCCAACATAATTGTTTATTTATTAAAGTGTCACCCCTTTAAAGGGCCAGCCATTTCTGGCTTATAAGACACCTAATTTCTGAGCACATTTACTTACCGATGCATATCCTTAGATGCCAGGCACCAGGGAAGTAGGCGCACGGTAGCCGTTATTTAACTAAGCTGACGGCTTACCAACCAGCCATTGCAGAACGGAGCCCTACCGGGATACGAACCTCCGACCTTCCGCTCTAAGGCGGATGCCTTTACCACTCGGTCACGGAAGACGGATGCTTATGTCTATTATATATGTTTCGAAATTGTTGCGCATTTAGTTCAGAAAAGTATATGTTTAAACACGTGAATGGGGTAACACGCTTTTCAAACCAAATTATGAAAATGCAGTGTTACATATATTGTATTTAATTCAATTGTAATAGATAATAATTCTGCTTTCGGAATTTGGCGCATGGATGAAAGTTGACATTAAAGCGTATAAAATCTAAACGTATGAAACAATCATATGAACATTTGAAGAAAGATTGGAAGCAAGTTTTTTTTTAAAAAGTCAAAAAGTGATACGAATGAAATACTTTTCCGCGCTGTGTAACCAATGTCTTACTTTATTGTTAATATTTTAGTAGTATTCAAGTTACCGCATAAGATAATATTGATGGTACAGCAATAGTCACTTTAGATAGAACAACCCTATGTTTGGGTAAATCAAACATCTTCTGTCTTATGCTGGATAACGCTTATGTTGCGAGATACTCGCTCAATCTCTGAATCTAGGGTAATACAACTTAAGATTGATCTCAAAATTCAAATCTTACGTATGCATGTGCATCACATGAAGTGAGTTATTGTAAGATTGTTAAATAAATCATAATTGTTTCTGTATAAATTATGATGTTATTTATGAGATTATTAACAAACATTTTATACATTCGATCGAAACAAATGTTGAAGCAAGACAATTATTTTTGGCATAGAGACTGGAGACTGGTCTCAATTTAAAAAATGTTTCTCCTTATTTAAACATTCCTATAAGTGACTGTAAAAATAAAATGTCGCTAAGTATCAAGAAACGAATTCATTATCATGTATGTGAAAAAATGAATGTTAAATGAAAAACGTTCAATATGTAAATGAAACTTAAATAATATTAGTCTTGCAAAATTGGTAACTACACAATGACTTGGATGTTCGTCCGATGTAAAATTTAGTATACTCTTCAATTACAATATGTTTCTCTTATGTTCATTTCCAGGTTAAAATTACGTATTTCCGTAAGCGAAAACTTTTGCAAAATTGCAAGAGTCGTATAAATAGAAATGTATGTAGAAATATTGCGAAAGAGTCTAAAATCCACAAAACGTTAATAAAATGTACTTACCATTTGGAATCTGTATCCGCAAATACACTAAGAAGAAGAAATATATCATTTTTTCTGTAAAATAAGTCCTTTAACTTCTATGAATATTTTACAAAAAAAGTTACATCATACAGTATAAACGTCAAAGAATTCGCATCTCCCAGAATTTTTATATTGTTATCTATTGTCAAAGACTTGATGCTTCACGATGAATCGAAATCTCCGCATATTTCACTCTTCGATAGATATATTGATATTGAACATCATACATATTTATCAGCTGGTTTTCTGACACTACATCTAAATTGCCCAGTTGGTATGCAACTGAAAGGTATTCTAGCGGCGTTAGGAAAATAACAATCTGTACTTAAATATTCCAGAGTATTTCCGCTTTCGTCTTTGTCATCTTGTTATTGATCGTGAAGCATTGATAGAGGATCGACTCGTATTTGACAGATTGGATATGTACTGGCTGGTAACATTTCCTACATCATCGCAATGCTTTCTGTTTGTCCAATTACGCACTGTTAATGATATAGCTACGCTTCGATGCAATATTTGCTCCAAAGGTGGTATGCCATTTCGAGTGTTCTGTCGTACATAAATCAGCCATGTCTCGAAGGAATTGAAAAAAGGTAACTAAATTATTAAACAAGAAAACAAGATTCATAATCAACGTCGCCGTACATTCTGTGGCATGTTTAAGCATGTTAGGGACATTGTAGAAAGTTGAAATTCAATAATACGATGGTTGGTCATAATGTTTTGGCACTAGTATAACATCATGGCTCGAGATTGTTTTCAAAGACGCCTGTCCCGGACTAATGGAAAGGTAAAATTTGACTTGTCCGACATAGGACGCTAGTTGTCCGAGAATACCGGTCAATTTAGTAACAAGTTAACATACACAAAGATAGCTCAACAATCTAAAATTATTAATCACATGTCTTGTAGGGTTCTAAGGTGTGTCTTACAATTGAACAATTGCTGATTTTGGTTATCTCATCCGGGACCTCACTGTTGGTAGCCCGATTCAGCATAATTATCCGTGACCAACTTCAACTCAACTGTTGGTAGCCCGATTCAGCATACTTATCCGTGACCAACTTCAACTCAACTGTTGGTAGCCCGATTCAGCATAAGACTAGTTCGGGACGTCAGGCTAGTGGATTTCTAGAGCCCTGTAATATGATCAGTACGCATAAGTGGCAATCCATCAAAGACAGAAGATTTAAAACAAGGCAAGTTATGTTTGCAAATAATTCTCCACATTGAAGCAATTCAAACAATGGGCTCAGTACTATCATACTCCAGATATATATAAAATCTTATTTTAATGTGTATAAATATTTCAACAACAAAAGAAACCCACAGATACTCATTTTTTCCCTCATAAAGTGCGGTTTTATTAAGTGCAAACGTATGCATATATTACCTGAACCGTTAAATTTCAAAAATAGGTGTATTGAAACGATCGTGTTTTTGCGTAAAGCTTGACGGATAGAAAAAACAGCAATTAATGCTAACGCACGAGATCATTTCTTGCGCCTAAATTGACATGGATCGGTCCTATCAGCTCATACACAAGTCCTGGATCGGTCCTATCAGCTCATACACAAGTCCTGGATCGGTCCTACAAGCTCATACACAAGTCCTGGATCGGTCCTATCAGCTCATACACAAGTCCTGGATCGGTCCTATCAGCTCATACACAAGTCCTGGATCGGTCCTATCAGCTCATACACAAGTCCTGGATCGGTCCTATCAGCCCATACACAAGTCCTGGATCGGTCCTATCAGCTCATACACAAGTCCTGGATCGGTCCTATCAGCTCATACACAAGTCCTGGATCGGTCCTATCAGCTCATACACAAGTCCTGGATCGGTCCTATCAGCTCATACACAAGTCCTGGATCGGTCCTACAAGCTCATACACAAGTCCTGGATCGGTCCTATCAGCTCATACACAAGTCCTGGATCGGTCCTACAAGCTCATACACAAGTCCTGGATCGGTCCTATCAGCTCATACACAAGTCCTGGATCGGTCCTACAAGCTCATACACAAGTCCTGGATCGGTCCTATCAGCTCATACACAAGTCCTGGATCGGTCCTACAAGCTCATACACAAGTCCTGGATCGGTCCTATCAGCTCATACACAAGTCCTGGATCGGTCCTATCAGCTCATACACAAGTCCTGGATCGGTCCTATCAGCTCATACACAAGTCCTGGATCGGTCCTATCAGCTCATACACAAGTCATGGATCATACACAAGTCCTGGATCGGTCCTTTAAGTTCATACACAAGTCCTGGATCGGTCCTATAAGTTCATACACAAGTCCTGGATCGGTCCTATCAGCTCATACACAAGTCCTGGATCGGTCCTGTAAGTTCATATACAAGTCCTGGATCAGTCATGTAAGTTCATACACAAGTCCTGGATCAGTCCTGTAAGTTCATACACAAGTCCTGGATCAGTCCTATAAGTTCATACACAAGTCCTGGATCGGTCCTGTAAGTTCATACACAAGTCCTGGATCGGTCCTGTAAGTTCATACACAAGTCCTGGATCGGTCCTGTAAGTTCATACACAAGTCCTGGATCGGTCCTGTAAGTTCATACACAAGTCCTGGATCGGTCCTGTAAGCTCATACACAAGTCATGGATCGGTCCTATAAGTTCATACACAAGTCCTGGATCGGTCATGTAAGCTCATACACAAGTCCTGGATCGGTCCTATAAGTTCATACACAAGTCCTGGATCGGTCATGTAAGCTCATACACAAGTCCTGGATCGGTCCTATAAGTTCATACACAAGTCCTGGATCGGTCATGTAAGCTCATACACAAGTCCTGGATCGGTCCTAAAAGCTCATACACAAGTCCTGGATCGGTCCTATAAGCTCATACACTAGTCCTGGACAGGTCCTATAAGTTCATACACAAGTCCTGGATCGGTCCTATAAGCTCATACACAAGTCCTGGATTGGTCCTACAAGCTCATACACAAGTCCTGGATCGGTCCTATAAGCTCATACACAAGTCCTGGATTGGTCCTACAAGCTCATACACAAGTCCTGGATCGGTCCTATAAGTTCATACACAAGTCCTGGATCGGTCCTATCAGCTCATACACAAGTCCTGGATCGGTCCTATAAGTTCATACACAAGTCCTGGATCGGTCCTATCAGCTCATACACAAGTCCTGGATCGGTCCTGTAAGTTCATACACAAGTCCTGGATCGGTCCTATCAGCTCATACACAAGTCCTGGATTGGTCCTGTAAGCTCATACACAAGTCCTGGATCGGTCCTATAAGCTCATACACAAGTCCTGGATCGGTCCTACAAGCTCATACACAAGTCCTGGATCGGTCCTACAAGCTCATACACAAGTCCTGGATCGGTCCTACAAGCTCATACACAAGTCCTGGATCGGTCCTACAAGCTCATACACAAGTCCTGTTCGCGGCGGTTAATCTAACAGCACTCCAATGTGACATTTTACCTGCTTTATTTGTACCCAAGACCCAAGTACTAAATCTTTTACAAGACTTGTTCACTATTCAAATTCATTGCAAACCCTTTAATCATCAAACCAAGCAAGAAATGTGTATTAAAGATGTATCTGGCTCATATGAACATAGAATGTTTGAATTAGCTTCATTCAGTATTGTTGTTACATTGGCTAAAACATCTCTAATAAGAACCATTGCAATGTATAACCGATTGAAAATATCTTTTTTTACCATACTACTAACAGACAAAACTTGTAAAATAACCTGGAAGTGTTTTTAATTTTATGATGTACAAACATCTTTTTCACCAAGTACGGATCAATTCATTATGAGTTCATTCTTTGTTAATGCATGTTTATTGATGTTTTAACTATAGGAAATATATTTTTCATGTTTGTTTAGGTAAAAAATTGAACAAAAAATGAGCATAATATATCTGCAACTTTTAAACAGCATTAGCTACACAAGTCTTATCTGTTTTGAGTGAGTGGTATTAGTCGTCGGCCGGAAGCCTTCAAATATTGTGTTTTATCAGACTGTCGAGAATCTACCCACATGAGGACCCTAACCATTGATACATTGTGGTATGCCCTATACATACATTGTCGAGAATCTACCCACAAGAGGGCCCTAACCATTGATACATTGTGGTATGCCCTATACATACACTGTCGAGAATCTACCCACAAGAGGTTCCTAACCATTGATACATTGTGGTATGCCCTATACATACACTGTCGAGAATCTACCCACAAGAGGGCCCTAACCATTGATACATTGTGGTATGCCCTATACATACATTGTCGAGCATCTACCCACATGAGGGCCCTAACCATTGATACATTGTGGTATGCCCTATACATACACTGTCGAGAATCTACCCACATGAGGGCCCTAACCATTGATACATTGTGGTATGCCCTATACATACATTGTCGAGAATCTACCCACAAGAGGGCCCTAACCATTGATACATTGTGGTATGCCCTATACATACACTGTCGAGAATCTACCCACAAGAGGGCCCTAACCATTGATACATTGTGGTATGCCCTATACATACATTGTCGAGAATCTACCCACACGAGGGCCCTAACCATTGATACATTGTGGTATGCCCTATACATACACTGTCGAGAATCTACCCACACGAGGGTCCTAACCATTGATACATTGTGGTATGCCCTATACATACATTGTCGAGAATCTACCCGCATGAGGGCCCTAACCATTGATACATTGTGGTATGCCCTATACATACACTGTCGAGAATCTACCCACAAGAGGGCCCTAACCATTGATACATTGTGGTATGCCCTATACATACACTGTCGAGAATCTACCCACATGAGGGCCCTAACCATTGATACATTGTGGTATGCCCTATACATACATTGTCGAGAATCTACCCACATGAGGATCCTAACCATTGTTACATTGTGGTATGCCCTATACATACACTGTCGAGAATCTACCCACATGAGGGTCCTAACCATTGTTACATTGTGGTATGCCCTATACATACACTGTAACATAAATAGAAAAATCATGTTTTACATGTTTATATTCCGTACTGACCAGTCTTTTAAAACCAAAGTCATGCAAGATGTACTAAAACGACTGCTTATTAAAATCCAAAAAGTAGGCTGAACATTATGTAAACTGCTTAGTATAGTAGATATTAAAATCAATTTACGTCCGTTCAGTTTTTGCACGATATATCGTATTTCGAGTTATATACAATAAGTCATGTCAAGCGAAGTCTTTATTGATACAATTCACTTAGTTTCTTCTATTCAACAAAACCAGATAACGATAAGAAAGAAAAGGTCTTGATTAATATTGTTAGTTGTTGATTTAGTTTTGTTTAAGGGTAGGTTTTGGAAAGCGTTGAAATGTAGATTATGAAGATAACCACGCAGTTGTAGTGTTTACATTAAAGCCCTTGTTAGCAGTGGGTCTCGTAGTAAATTTCATGTTTTCTATACACGTTTTCTACTTGCTTTACATGTGTCTATAGTAAACTATAATTTAATTGCAAAGTTGATGGAATACCGGAGTAATTCTAAATGTCACTGGAGTGATTGTTGACAAAATGTATTTTAGTCGTATCGGAAACAGTCCCTTGCAGGGAGAATATATGTTTGAATAAAAAAGTTGACGAAATTATCGCTGTTTAGTAACCGACGTGCGTTTAAAGAAATTGGCAAATACGCCAAGGACTTTTGTGGTAATGAACTAAAAAAGATGTGAATGCTGACTTTAGTTGGAATCATTTCTGATTTTGAAAAAAAATCGCTGTTAAAGAATATTAAGTTTTTATTTTCATCAAATCGTTGAAAGGAAGTTGGACGTGGGTTATGCTATTTAAAAGCTGTTCGTGTCCATTAGTCTGTTGAGTTGTGTGACTTTTACTCAACAACCATGGTTCGAGAAAGCAAGAAGCAGATGAGGTTTCTGCACATGTTGGCAAACATCGACGCTTATCAGGCGTGGCTGTCTGAATCGGATCCCAAGAACCAGCGGACCACTTCCGTCACACCGACCGTTAGGTTTGCC
Organism: Mactromeris polynyma; assembly: GCA_032209605.1. Lineage (NCBI taxonomy): Eukaryota > Metazoa > Mollusca > Bivalvia > Venerida > Mactridae > Mactromeris > Mactromeris polynyma. Next base: position 3,022,524 of record JASFXZ010000034.1, on the reverse strand, counting down.
AGCACACCAACAATTGATTGTAAGTAAACTATTGTTTTGCAACAAACAGCGCTGTATTCATTATACAATTATATTTCTTTGGCGATGGGTTGAATAGATTACACCATTTCATATATGTATTCATTTAGGCGCAATTGCATTGACAGCGCGTAATGTTGAGTGAAATAACCCTCGCTCGCTCTTCGAATTCCATGAAAAGAAACGCACTGATGTGGTCTATTTAAAACGTTTGGTTGTGTCATTGGATTTAAACTCACGACCTTGTAGGTTGAAAGGTCAACGAAATATTCCCAAACATTTGCTCATCTGATTTTAATCACTTATACTTTTTCCACTGATCGGTCCAATTAATGTAGCAGTGTGGTCTCTATATTGTATGCCGCGGTGTTGCAACAATGTAATACAGTAACACCTCAATAATTAGACCATCCTCAGGACCCTTGAAAACTGGTCTTGGTCTTCTAAATGAGGTGGTCTTAACATTGAGGTTGGAGAAAGAGCAAAACAGTGATTGTAAACTTGAATGTGTTGTCTTATTATTTAGGTGGTCTTATTATCGAGGTGGTATTTATTTGAGTTTGTTTTGTACCTATAAACATTTGGATTATTGTTTAGTACCAACATGACTGTAAAATCGAGAGTAAACTGAGACATTTAGTTAAGTTGATCAAACATAGTGAATGATTGTAACCAAGTGTGGATTAATCCATTTTAATCCATTTTATTTATCATTTCACGGTGAGAGTTGTCGATATGTAGAGTGACGGACTTTTCGAGGTCGCCAGATCGAATCCCTCCTTTGGCGACTTCCAAAGTTCTGCAATAGGCGATAGTACTGGTTAGTTATCTAGGAAGCAATCATTATACATGTATATTGTTTCATAATCAATGTAAACTCCATAAGTGTACACTAATTTATTTAAGTGTGTTAAAATAGATACTTTACCTCCGTGGATATTGTTAACAGGCCGTTTACACCCAGTAAACTGACCGCCTTATGGAACATGTGGATAAATACACAGCAGATTACGGAAAAGTCACACAATACTCCCACTTTCGATGACTGGTAGTTGTCTAACAGTCTGTACTCGCGCCAAATTTATGAATTGTGAAGTTCACGACCAAATCCCACTCATCGCTGGGCTAGAACTCACGACCTTCAGATCAGGAGTCAGGCACTCTACCCCTCGACCACTGGGTCTCCAACCTGCATTTGGTACTGTGGATTTTATTGAAAGTCTTGTTTTTGATTACGAAATACGAGGATATATATTATTCAAAACTTCCCGAGTACAATTTTAATATGTTCAACAAGGATTCGTACAATTAAGCACGGGTATTACACATTTATTTGAATTGAACCTAATGATACAAAGAAATTTATCCTTATTAAAATATACAAAGCCCTTGTCTGATAACAGTAAGTATTCAAACAATCGCTTGTTACATTCGATGTATTAATGTTTACTGGGGGATAATGAATGTAGTGTGTGATAAACAGACGTGTCAAATCATTCTATAGTCTCTATTTTATTACAAATATCTACATAGTTTATGTATTATTACATAGAAACCACCTAAGCTGATATATGTATTGCGTTTCATTTGCTGTGCGCTAACTAAACTAGGATAATTAACTAAATCTAACCGAATTAACTCGAGATCGATGGCGTATCACTACACAAGGGAGATCACTCGTACATAATTATTTTAAGACCGTATATTGATTACCGTTCTTGACAAGTATTTATCAAGAATACGATATGAAATGAGGCAAAGAAGTATTAGAAATAACATTGAAATAGTCGTTTTATCTGCTGATTACTAAATGGATCAAAAACTGATATTTAACAGGCGACAAATAATTCAAAGCTGACGAATATTATTTATATGATTACTAATTAAGTTTTTTTAATGATTATATCTAAAGATTTAATCATATCTAAGATGTAATGAATACCTTCGTGTTAATTAATTATGTTACTTCTATACGTGGTATTGAATTTTAAACTCGATGTGACATACCATTAATGAAATCTATAATGTAAACATGCTTTTTGGGGTTGACGTTCGACCCTTAGATGAATAATAAAATGCCCCTAATGCTAATACAGTACTTGTTAGCCTATAGAGAAAATCGTCTTTCCATTTAGGGGCTATTCAGTTTTACACTTAGGGTAACACGTGATGTCGTGACCCTTTAAATACCAAAAACGACTCTTGTTGAAACAATTAATGAAGGGTATGTTTAACCTTAAGTGTGTTTTAATAAAGTTTGATTGCAAAATATGATAATAGATAAGATTGTAACAATGATTGTCAATACAATTTTTATTCAATTATTATTGTATAATGTAAATAACTCGAACTTGACCATTCGATACTAAAAGTGAAAAACTCAAAACAGTGCGGGAATCTTTTACAAATTATATGGGTTAGTGTCTAATACTTAATTTACCCTGAACGTAAAAACGCCGTTCATGTATTTTGCATATATGCTTTACATATAAGATTGTTTGAGCACCACGTTTAACGAAATGCGAAATGGGAACACAAAATACAGTAAAACCTCAATAATAAGACCACCTCAATAATAAGACCATCTCAATAATAAGACCACCTCAATAATAAGACCACCTCAATAATAAGACCACCTCAATAATAAGACCACCTCAATAATAAGACCATCTCAATAATAAGACCACCTCAATAATAAGACCACCTCAATAATAAGACCACCTCAATAATAAGACCACCTCAATAATAAGACCATCTCAATAATAAGACCACCTAAAAAAAAGTCCACCTCAATAAAAAAGAGCATCTCAAAATTAAGAACACAACTTTCAAGTCCATTTTCACTGTTTTGCTATTTATTCAACCTCAATATTAAGACCACCTCAATAAGAAGACCAGTGTTCAAGGGTCCAAAATCTGGTCTTATTTGTAAGGTTTTACTGTAGATGGCATACTATCACGATGAACTTACTTTTAAGAATAGTTTAATCGATATTAAGTATGAATGACTTTATCAAAGTATATGGTTCGCCTTCTTTGTTTACAATAATGCAAATACCGACTTAATAGATTGTTAGATCAACAAGGAAACTTTATCATTAAATACACAAATCGTGGAAGTATACACCATGTACTTTATATTTTCAAACTGACGAGAATATTAAATTTATTTTAGTCAATTAAAGCTATTGTAATTGAATATCGCGGCCCATTTTAATAACTTTTATCAATCATAAGTCAATTTAGTTTAGATTAACTTTCCTATTTTTGTACGTGACTTGAAAGATTTTTGTTCATTAATTTCTATGTAAATTGTACTTTAATTTTTTTATTTACATTGGTCGGTGAATTTTAAGCACAAATACTGACTGGTAACTGTATATGTTCTTTCTATTACAAAATTATTGCAATGATTGACATACCTAACATTTACTGTTTATTATAGAAATGGGACGGGGGTCGTGTCAATATCACTTACAGTAGAACTTCGATAGCTCGAGCAGTTTTGGCTCGAACACAGTTAACACCTCGAACAGTCCCGGTGCAGATTTATTAATTGTTAATATCTATTGAAGTGCAGATTTGTTTTTTAAAACATAGTGCATTGTACATCACTCGTACCGGGAACAGTCATTTCGTACATACACATGTATACCATACATGTACACCTAACTAACTAAATTATTGTTTAACAGACAGCCAACATATTTTAATTATTTTTAAATCACTGAACTAAAGCAATCCATTACAGATGTGAATGTTTGACAACTGTCAGTTCTTTGGGCTTAAGTAGCAGTGGGTAGCTAGATTCTGTTTAACGAACTATTTGACATTAAATTAACTCAATATACGGTACTTGCAATATTTGAATTACCTATTAACGTAAATAAGATAAATCTCAAGTCTTTGTATGTTGGATCAAAAGTTACGGGTTAAATAACTGTGAAACGTGACGTTTCTAAAAGTTACACAATTAACTCGACTCTATTTAACACAATATCGTACGCCTAACTACAACACTTGAACTGAATTATATGCGTAAAAGATATCTACGTAATGATTAAAGCGGCCTTCTCTTGCGCAACAGCCTCTCTTCAATAAGCGTACACATTTCTTGAAGTCAGTAAGAATTTACCATGTGCATATCATATTAGGCGTCACTCTAAACACTCTATATACCTGTCTAATGTGTCCATCACAAAATATAGTTTGATTAAAAGATTATTTTACGTTTTTCGTCTTTAATTGTAAGTTAACAGTTGAGTTCTGAACTGCAATTGTCAGTCTATTCTAGAACTTCGAGGTTTAAAGTTTCACAGTATAGTAAAACCTCACTTAAAGACCACTTCAAAAAAAGACCACCTCAAAATTAAGAACAGAATTATCACGTCCAATTTCACTGTATTGCTCTTCATTCAACATCAATACGAAGACCAGTTTCAAGGGTCCCAAGAGTGGTTATACTGTTCTGTTATGACCTATGTTACAGTAAAACTTGTGTTTTCGAGCATAGTTCGGTAAGAATAGATGGCGTCAGCTTTCTGGTTGCCATAGATACCCTTATGTGATTCTTGTAATTATGAATTGGCTGACAATGTGTCATTTCATTCACAAATAACATGTTTCGATTGACCTAAAATAGAAAGTCCTATAGGACCATATTGCTCTAATGTAAATATTTGTTTTTCAGAACAAATATACGTATATCTGTACCTTATGAATTATGATAGATTTGATAAATGACTCAACGGGTAAGCCTTGGTATTTCGCTGTTCACTTTTATCAGTGCCGGATTTCATTCGAAATCCACCACCCATTACTACAATTCCTTCGCATAAAATCACTGATAATGGATATCTATAACAATCGGTTGAATTCTTCTCGAACCATTTATATTTATCATACCAGCCATAAGATGACGGAGTTGGTTTAAGGCTGTATATGCATCGACATTTGAAAAACTCCTCTGCCTCCCTCTAAGTTTCTCTCCCCACTACTCTTCCCCTACTCCGTCCCTCCCACCCCTCCATCTACATATTTCTCTATCACCTCCCTTAATATTTCTACTTCTTTCTCCATTCCTCTCCCCTCTCTCTCCCTCCCCCCTCTCTCTCTCTCTCTCTCGCTCCTTTCTCCATTTTCCTCTATTTATCTCTCTATCTCTCCTTCTCCCTCTCTGCCCATCCATACATTTACTTTTCTCCATCCCTTTCTCCCCCACTCCCCCCCCCCCCCTCTCTCCCTCCTTCCCTCTCTAATCCCCTTCCACTTACTCTCTCTCTCTCTCTACCGTTCGCTCCTGTTGAAGTGAAATGTTTGATTTCGAAAGCTTTTTATAATCCATTTCTCTTTAAACCAATAAGATTATTGATCTCTTTTAAAAGCACGCCTGCATGTAAATATATCATAAAGTGTCTTTTCTTAAACCGTTTTTACATTCTTGTGTTACGCTTTGTATTCAACTGTTGTATCTTCAACAGCCTATAAACTTAAAATTTGTTTTTGTATATTTTCTACTGGGAATCTCGACACTTAAGGTCGACAATAAAGGATCTATATCTAGTATTAGGATTATTGGGTAAATCAGTTGTTTCACACAGTGGCATACCATGTATTGAAGGTGTTCATTCATAGCATGGGGAATTTTATTGACGGATCAAAATAAAACTGTTCTGTGATTTCGCTTTATGGATAGTAGTGATACATTACTCTGATGTTATGTTAGGAGAATACGACACATTTACTGTAATTGTTAAAGTGTAGTACATTCGTGTGTTTAACACGTTGGTGTTAAATCTTATTTGAAACACATAATACAGTCTAAAAATGAAAGAGAATCGATTATCAAGACCAAAGTCGGCACTCGTTAGAAGACCAATGTCCTGTCGAGCGGATAGTTCTATCAGTAAGTAATACTATGTAAACGCCTATAGTTGATGACATAGGGATCAAACAGTTCACTTTTTAATATGTCATGTAATGAAACATGTATTTGTTATATTTAGTAGTAACATTTCATCTCAGACATTTTCACCATTTTATCAGTCTTATACATTACAAATTCAGCAGTTTTGTACAATGCCAACTGTCCAAAAAGGGCGACTTTGTATGATAAATCTGTGCTCAAATGTCTAAACTAGGTGGTATACTACCGTGCATTCTCATTAGGTTCGTACCAAATCAATGTATATGGCCCTCTCGATGATTGCTTCCTTGCTACCAACCAGTACTCGCGCCAAATGTAGGGAATGTGAAGTTCTTAATCAAAGCCCGCTGAACGCGGGTCTTAAACTCACGACCTTCGGATCAGGAATCAGGCGCTCTACCCCCCGATCACTGCGCCTCCCTGATGTATGGAATTGTCAGGCGCTTATTAAATTACAAATTGTTACTGAATGCAATAGCCTCTTGTTATACCATTGTATATAACTGAAATATAGCACAGTAACCCACAAGTAACGAATGTAAGGCCTTAATACATAAGACTAGAATTATTTAAATGAAACAATTAATTAAATAACAGACGACAGAAGCACAGTTAAATATTGTTCCATTGTGTTTAGGCTTTGACCTCATCGAACAACAATGTTCTTCCTTAATTTTAATTGAATACGATTGCTTTATATGTTCCGTTGAAGATTTAATGTTTTGAACTACTTCCAATCAAAATACACCAGTCATTTGGCGGAATAATTACATGCATGTAACATTACTCTCGTATTAACGGTGCTATTGCGAAGTAAAAACGTCCCCGTTCATCAATAAGGGAATACGACAAGCTAATTAATGTGAATATTAAATACAGCATGCTAGTTTGTATGTATACCTTATAATACTTAACTTCCGTATGTGGAATTTAATTGCATAAGCAGCAACCTTACCTGTGCAGAAGCGGTTTTTTTCTTCATTTGAATGATAGCACTTTTTGAAGACTTTGTTACCAAGATAGAATTAGTTGATTAAATTATTGTTAATGCACTTGCCAAATATACGTAAATAGTTATTGGTATTGACGAGTTGTAACAGGAATAATTTGGTGAATAATTATATACAGTAAAACCTCAATAATAAGACCACCCTTCGGACCTATGAAAACTAGTCTAGATAAGAGCAAAACAGCGAATGCACTTGAAAACAGTGTTCTTATGTTTGAGATGGTCTTAAGTGAGGTTTTACTGTACCAGTCAGAAACATTATACGCGACTTTGGTGGACTACTATCGCCTTACACTTCAAAATTGCGTGCCGAAGTATCTACTAGCTATAGAAACTGTATAAATAACAGTTGACTTGTATAATTATCTTACAAGGACATGTTGGTGTAGTCTAAAATTTCATATCAATAAGCAAACATTATTCGCCTGACATCTACATAAGCACATTCTTACATTTTCTTTCATATCATTAAGTACAATTTTCAACAAGCCGTCTTTTCTTCTCCACATTGAATTGCAAACATTTTAAAATATCTTATCACAATAATGCGGTTTAAAACCAATGTAAATATAAATAGACCATAGGTGTAACTACTTACTATAAACTTTATCGTTTTCCATATCACACAATGGTCGAATTACTGTCTCAATCAGTATACATTGTCAAAACCTGTTCCGTTAGTAAGTGTAATAATAATGCAATATACATTCTATTCATCTATAGGAGTAAATTGTAATTATCCTTATGAGTCAAATACAATTAACTTTTTCAGTAAATTATAATGATTTATATAGGTTATATTACGATCGCCTCTATACGGGCAATACTTATGATGATCGATATCAGTTAAATTATAATGATCTATATAAGGATGTTATAATGATCTATTAGTATGATATTGATATGATATGTATGAGTTAAATTATACTGCTCTATAGGTTTAATTTATAATGATCTATACGAGTACATATAATGATCTAGATGAGTTAAATTATGATGATCTATGGGTGTTAAATAACAGTTGAACCTCGTGTATTCGACAACCTTCTATCCTAAATAAATACCAGGTCCCGATGTATCTTTTCATGCAAGTCGAATTGAAATGGGTTATATGAAACCATGCATTATTCGAAATAAAATTTCGGACCCGATACATTCGAATGAACTAGTTCCGACTGTATAATGATCAATATGAATAACTTATGATAATCATTATGGATAACATATAAGGATATTCCTGCCAAAATCTCGCTGCACCTCAGGGTATTCATACCTTGAACTTAACGGGTGTTTAAGCCATCTTATAGTTATACTTTTATCGCAAAGCAAGTTGCTGAAAGAACGTAAAATTGCATTTAAAACGTTTTCTGTCCACTTGATATATTGTTAGATTTGAATTTGCCTTTAGACTTAGAAAATCTATGGTATCTGTTTGCATGTACGGATCGAATTACGTCAGATTTTCTGTTGCAATTATTCCAAAGAATTACCCAACAACACGTACAAACATGAATCTATATCTTAATACATAAATTAAAAGTCCGACATTTCATTTAATTTCCCATGTTTCCGCTGTTCGCTACTTTCTTCTAAGGAGACCATACTAATATTTACCCTACCCCCGTTTCTGTGGCATACGCGAACAATGCATACATCGAAGCCATTGTAGTTTCCTGAACATATGTCTGTATAAGCGTTCTACTTTAACACCGTCAGTAAACACCGGGAACTCTTGCTCGGATCTCAAGCATTCTTGGTAAACTTATTGGAACCTCAACTAGGAAAACTAAACACTTAAATAGTCAACACGCATGAAGCTGCTAGTAATATTGGAAAATCGTTAAAATTCTACAGACTTAGGAAACATGGTCCCGATTCACATCTGAGTATTGGTTCTATATATCGGACATCTTTGATCAGCTCCGTTGTTCGATTCTAGAATTCATTTATTTTGTGGTATAGTACAGTAACATCTCAATAATAAGACCACCTTTGGAACTCTTATTTATGTGGTCTTAATATTGAGGTTGAATTAAGAGCAAAACTGAAAATGGACATGAAAACTGTGTTCTTAATTTTGAGGTGGTCTTATTATTGAGGCGGTCTTTAAGTGAGGTTTTACTGTTTTGATTAAAAGTATGCGTAAGCACATTGAACCAGAAGAGATTAAAGTTACGGCATATGAACACATTATTTATTGGTTTTATGATCTTGCATGAGATGGTTTGATTAAAAACTGCATCACTGACGAAAGACCTCACACAATTGTTTGTCTGTCATGCGCGGTAAGGGTTGATTCGCTCGGTCTTCATCTGTGTCAAAAACATAAACAACTGAACTAAAATTTGCGTAAACAAATACTTAAAGTCTCCATTACAAAACTCGTTTGATATTTTCCTTTTGAATTTTAAATAGCTGTAATGGCTTCAATGTACTTGTATCTAAACTATTCAACCTGCCTGCAAAACTATCTAAATTAACCCCTTTTTAGTCATTCGTCTCTTCAAAGGACAATTTGTTAAATATATTTTTGTTCCCAAATAAACCATTAAGTACCCTACGCGCTTTGAATTTCAAAAAAGCTGTTCTTAACATTGAGCTATAGTCTGTTCTCAATATCGAGAGCCTGGTGCGGAGTCATGGATAAAGATCGGTCGTTAGTTCACACCTATAACCCGTGCTGACATTCACATTTCATTATTTTTTTCTCCTAGGAGATATTACATTCGGGAAGTTATGTTCACACAGCCTGGTATTGTATATGTATAAATGTGTTGTTTTTTTGTTCATTCACCTCATGTCACATTTGTGTATGCGATGGGAGTAAAAAACATTCAAAAAATTCTGGAATTTGAAATCGTGGATTCGGGAAGTTGAAATCGTGTAAATGTCGCCACCGGTCTTTCGTACCTATCGGTTGTCATATCTAACATAACCGATTAATATTTCTATAGTTCATTATGTAACTATCGGGATCCTCAATATCTAGCCATCTGACCAACAATTAAAATACAGGTCGTTAAAAAGTTCGTTCACAAAGTTGGATTTTTGCTCGTTTCGTCTATGTCGCTATATACTTATAGTGAGAGTTCAATATAAAACTGATATTCATGAAAAAGGCAGCAGTTTTCATGATGCGAAATAAAGCCAGTGTACACAACATTATTTTCATTTTATCGAAATTCAAACTTCGGAACTAACTTTTTTAACACCCTGTACATGCCATTCCTTAGACATGCCTACACCTTTCTTCTACGTAAGAAATTCCAACTAAAGTTTATGCCAATACGGGATGGAGCTTAGCCCACTGAACTGTAATAACCTGTTAATAACCTATGAATTTAGATCCTAATTGGCATTAATAACATAATTACCGCCTTACAATAATAATAGTATAAGTACAAGCAAGAATTAAAACAGGGAGAAGTTAAAAGTTAATCCAGGATTAACACTCATTGCGTAACTAGGCGTTTTCTGTCCAATTATCAATATTGTATTAAGGCAATCCTGTAAAAATTGTTTGTTTGTGGAATTTTAACAGTGGGTATATGTAGGTAGGATGTTTAGTTTAGTACTGTAATGGCTAAAAGACCGACAACAAAATTTTCATTGATGGACCTGAAAAAATAAATTAAGTCGCGGCATTTTTCATGAGTTTGTCGCGTAATTGCCAACACACATTGTTTAAGGATGGCCTAAAGCTTGACATGTTTATGATTATCTTTTGTCACTTTTGTATTTGTTTATATGTACAGTAAAACCTCACTAAAAGACCACCTCAACATTAAGAACACACGTCCATTTCCGCTGCTTTCCTCTTTTTTCAACCTCAATATCAATACCACCTCATTATTAAGACCAGTTTTCAAGGATCCCAAGAGTGGTCTTATAATCGAGGTTTAACTGTATGTAGATTTTTCCATGTCTGCTTGTACGTTTGGGTAGTGCGTTCTTTGATTTGCGGCATTTCCTACTTTACTTCATCATTCGTGTTTATACTCATAACTTGAGCATGGTTATTGTATTTTGAATGTCGTCTATGTGTTCTGTTTGTCCCTTGCTTTAAGCAACAAACCCACGATTATGATGTATGTGTTTTGTGTCGTTTCTATAAACAGTATTTCAGTCATAAACGGCGGTTAATTGACCTAACCAGTGTTCCTTGGTTACCAACCGGTACTAGCATGCTCCTCCGCAAGAAGCTGACATCTTCCTCACATGATTACGAGGGGGCGGACACAATTTTTAATAATAATCATCTTCAGGCAAATTGTTGCGGGAAATATACCTGATAAGATTATTAAGTTTTAAGTGTTGGCAGAAAAACGGAACAACAGCGTCTTCTGTACTGTTTTTTTTAATCAACAACATTGTTTTTACAGATTTAGTACCGTTCCAATCAGATGGTCTTTGATATGAAGATAATCATTTTAGAAACAGACATTGTAATACTACATTTCTTACCGAAAGAATACGAAATGGAACAAGCCATTTATAAATAAATGCACTTTGGATGCATATAAACATGTACATTTGCTATGAATATTACATTAAGTAAAACATACCATATACTGTATCGAAAAACTATGAATATCAAATGTCTTAAAACATTTTAACAGTTGACATTGGTATTGAATTCAATTGAATATATTTTTACAAAAACTGTTTCATGAGATGTTTTCTTAATATGATTCTACGTTTTGGTATCACATAGTTTAATATTAACGTTGCGATGATGTTATCATTCTGTGATATAAGATTAAAATATAATTATGCAAATATGTTGATATTTAGCGTTACTAATCCTGTCACCCAGTATTGATTAAAAAAATCGGTCAGCTGTCTTTTTCGTTTTCAGTTATAGACACTTATTCAAGTTCAGACTCGATCAATAAATAGGTGAAAATACGCATAAAAACACATGCGGTGATTTTAAATACGTTTGAAAATAAAATGATACGATTGATTTAAATCCCTTTAATCGTAAATAAAAAATAACTCCCCAGCTGATTCTAACTTTACGCAATATTAACCTATTTAGTGAAGGATAATCCGTTTTCAATAATCCCATACGTAATAAGCACATTAACTCTCAATTTATAACATAGAAATACAGCCAAAAGGAAGAAAGAAAGAAGTCAAATAGCAGTCGTTCATATGCGCGACATTTATGACGAATCTAGCATCACTATTTCAAGATTTCACCACAAGTAGTAACATGATTAAAAATGAAAAAAATATCTTAACGAAACACCCGGTAGTGAGAACGAGTTCTGGAGGTGGTTCAGTGGTAGCGTGCAGGACTCCTGATCCGAAGGTCGTGAGTTTGAGTATCGCGCCGAGTGGGGTCTGTTCGCGAACTTCACAACGCCTGAATCTGGCGTGAGTACCAGTTAGCACCGATCGGGAGTCACAGGTACAATTTGTAAGACCTAGTTTCGCAATCGGCGTAAATAACTATGTTTGAACTAAACTGAACTAAAAACGTTAAGTCGCGATTTCACTGGTCACATTTCCACGTTTTTAGGTTTACGATCTGATGAATAAGGGAGTCACTATTGGCCCTTCATAGACTTTCAGTCTGCACTTTTCTGACTTGTCGAAATTAATGAAAGGGCAGTAATAATGATAGTGTCTGAGGAAGTTGCGTAAGATATGTCAAGTTAAAACATAAAGTATATACATTTATGTATAGTTCATTTATGTACATTATGTACATTTCGCATTGAAGACACAGACTCATTTGTTTTATAATCAAAATGAGCCTAATTAATTTTAACACCCGCTTAACACTTTAACACTTTATTTAATTAAAATAAAGTGTAATGGTAAATCACGTAAACATTATATATTTCTTAATATAATATTATGCATAATTTGATTAATGCAATACATCTGCTAATTATTATTCCCCTGTTTATGCTTCATTAGCATTTTGTTAATTAATTGACTATAATATATAAAACAACCTTGAGAACATACCAATGTACTGGAGTTGGCAACTATCTTGTTTTTGTTGATAACAATACATGGCAATACACCATAATGAATCTAATTATGTAATTAACAATAATGATTACCCAAAAGGTCACTTTAAGGTACAATATTGTCTAATTGTATATGGTAAGAAATAATCGAATTACTACGATGCTTTTCATGTGGCGGCTTGTATATGTCTTGCTTTATAGCGATTTTTCTGAATGTTGACATATAAGAGATTTGTATATAACGCACAACGTCTCAAGATCGGCCCTCTCTTGAGAGCAACAACCTCTATTCAATAACACTATTACTTTTTATATGGTAAGAACCTCTCTTTAGCAACTGCCTCTCAATTACAGCACGAAATTGGTCCACATTATTCATGGGCGGATATGGGCGGGGGGGAGGAGGATATTGCAAACTTGTTTGACATTATGTACCTGAGCGTAAAAACGCTTTCCTTCCCCCGTCGACATGTGATACATCTTTTAAATATGGGGATACAGTCAGCAACGTTTGGTAGATTTGTTTGCCCCCATCCCACTAGGAAAGGGGCCACAACCCCTTGTAACCCCATCTATAATTAACGTGTCCCTAGCAGAAAATCCTGAAACCGCCCCTGTAATAATGACGTATTTAAAGAATGAAATAAACGTCTTTGTGAACGGACCCTGGGTGTTACTTCTATTATTTTTTCACGCGCTTTCAGAATTGTGACTAGTTCATCAGTTAGATGGTATATGTCCAATATCACCCCGTACGGAAAGGTACGGCATTTAGTGTAGCTGAATATATACTAACGACTGAGTGTGGTTAGAGAACATGTTGCTATATTGTACTATATGATATTAGTAGTACAAATGGCAGAGCATTGGAGTTTTCCATTGTCTTGTGATTTTGGCCAACCTTACTTTCTTCGAACATTCAGGAAAACCGACAGAAAACACAATAATTAAAATGCACACTTTCTCTAATGGTTGGATAAGCTGTCGTTATTACTAGGCAAGATACATAACGACCAGGGGTGTAGCTAGGCCTTCTTGAAGTGTACGTACAATCGGGGTTTAAAGGGGCGGTTGATGCTTGTATAGGAGACAAACCAATCTGTATAGCAAAACTGAGGCTTGATTAACACACTTTGTATACTGCAGGGAATAAAAAAGCGATCATTCAAATATAAGGTAAACGAGGCTCTATCTATTGTACTTGTTGAGCTGTTATCGTCTCACAAATTCAAAATATACGACCTACAAACGCTTCAACCCCTCAGTTTTATTTTTATATTTAGCCTCTAATATTTTTTGATTCCGATGACAAATTGGACGCACGGGCGTATTGTGCGTTACGGCAGCTACGCCACTGACGGCGATGAAGTTAAATGGTCCGGCGTTCATACTGGCGATATCACTTCTTTGAATACGTATACTGTCATTACAAAATATATAGGTTGTCTTAACACATGACACATCTACATTAAATGTCGTACACACCGTACTTTTCCGTATACGGTGGCCACTGGGAGTATTGAAATTCTTTTATTTGCAGATATTAACTAAGGGACAATTCCCATGTCTGTTCGCCGATCTCAAGCGTTGGAGATTAATTTATATGACTTCTACGTTCAACGTACTTTATAACATTTACATAACGTATTAACTAGATTAGTTTTTAAGTTTGAGTGTCACATTTGACGAGCAACAAAGGAGGGTACATTCAAATTTAGCACTTGTGATAATCTAACACTGTCGGAAAAGTGAAGTGGACGTTCCATAGATCAAACCTTATAAAATATATTAAGTTTGCTTCGTCACGGAACGCTCGAAAATAAATATATGGTTTTAACACCTAGCAATTTACTAAAGGTCTTTGATACATAATAGTATAACGTTTTCCATATGACTAAAGCGGTGTTAACAGTCGATTTGCCCTAATTATATAACACACTTTAAGCAAGAAAATAAGTGATTATCTAATTTTACAGTACTACTGTAAGCCTCGCAAAACTTTACATGAGTCTAAGACCTTTATTATATAAGCTATTGGATATATTCAACATATTAAGTTGCAAAATGACTATATTTCTTTTGATGTATATATTAGGCAGTCAATCCTATCATAATAAGTATACCATATTGTACTGTGGAGCGTGAGCCAAGGAGCTTCTTACGCCATTTTAACGACTTTTGTAGGACACGGCTCAAACCCGTGACCTTCAGCATCTGAGTAAAATGCCTATCAACTTACTTGGCGTAGACGGTGAAAAACAAGTAGTATTAATGTATTCCCGTGTACTCCATATTTAATCGGCCAGACGTTTCTGACTTCTTACCGAGGACATTTATTTCCCGATTCCAATCCGTAAATGCTTGAAACCGGGCAGGTTGGCAAACGGTTACCATTATTATAATAGCTGGTGGCTCACCAATATGCCATACCAAAAACGGACATCTACCGGGATTCGAACCTTCGACATCACGCTGCCATGGCTGATGCCTACCCCCTCGGCCTTGGAGACGGCATATTAAATGAATGGTTGAAAACCGTAGCGTCATGTTAAACTTGTATGTCGTTTTTGTATAGGTAGAATTTTAGAAAGTTACGTACAAAACTGCTCAGGTGATGTATAACCCATTAACGTTTTGAAAGTGTTATTTTAGTAACTATTGATTAGCTTCAAAATCTACCGAATGTGTGAGTGTTTCCATCGCATAGTAATGGACATGACAAGTACATAATGGGTCATAATGAAATTGATGACACCATTTATATTTCAAGTGATAACATATTTGACACCATTTATCTTTCAAGTGATAACATATTTGACACCATTTATATTTCAAGTGATAACATATTTGACATCATTTTTACGTATAACTTTCACTGATCGACCTTAAAGATAAATCCATTATCTATAACATAGTTTACATATCTAATATCAAGATCATAAATTATAAAACATAAATTACCTCTCAAAATAACTATGACGCAGTTTGAAAAGGGAATGATTTAAGTGTCTACCATACAACCACATTTTATACACAGAAAATCTCTTTCCGATGAGCTATTTGTACGGTACCGATAAATAACAACTTAACAACGTTATTTCGAGAATTTATATTTACGTTGTCCATTCCAAATGCCTCTATGTTTCGTCATCTGTTCTGCTATGTTCTGCGTCATGTTCTGTGTTATTTTCTAAAATGTCATATGTACCGTCCTGTTCGATATTGTGTTCTCTTCTAATATTTTTAAAAAAATGACAATGTATTGACAGAGCTATTAAAGTACGTACTAATATATTACTTTTCTTGATTGGATGTTATACTTATAATGCTATTTTTCATATTTATTCATATTGTATCACTGTCGTTTGTCATGTGTATTGTTATAATTCCTTTGACTATCTTGTATGTATAAACGTATGTACTTGTCCTTACTCTGATAAAGTATGTTAATTGTATTATTGTAAATTGTATATATTGGATGATAAGTATTATACATAAATCCAGATATTAATAAATCATTATTTTCTGTTCTTGTAATTTCTGTGTTCTGTTCTAGTAAATTCTGCGTTCTGTTATAGTAATTTCTGCGCTCTGTTCTAGTAATTTATGCGTTTTGTTCTAGTAATTTATGCGTTCTGTTCTAGTAATTTCTGCGCTCTGTTCTAGTAATTTCTGCGTTCTGTTCTAGTAAATTCTGCGCTCTGTTCTAGTAATTTATGCGTTCTGTTCTAGTAATTTATGCGTTCTGTTCTAGTAATATATGCGCTCTGTTCTAGTAAATTCTGCGTTCTGTTCTAGTAATTTCTGCACTCTGTTCTAGTTATTTCTGCGTTCTGTTCTAGTAATGTCTGTGTTCTCTTCTACTTAGCCCCGCATATGTGTCTCTGTACACCGACTTTTACACGCGCATTCGTAACAGCGACAGTATAGAGATGTGACGTCCGTGGCTGGACTATGTTCTACTATGCTCTGTTATGCTCCGAATAGTGGGTATTACCCGCTGTACACCTAAGCCGATATTTATTAAAATCCATACTGTAACAACAATGCAGGAACAGAACGACATTTACCAATGTAAAGTCTAAATCTGAGATTCAGTCTAAAATGTTTGTGAATCATTATTCTATGTTCTGTATTCTATCTGTTGTACACAATTCAATTTTCCGTTTTCTTCTTTGATCTTTTTAGTGTGGTATCATTTATCAAATTGATTCATAAATAGTAAAATAGTGTAACCATCCTTTGAGTGTTTGGCTAACATAAACTGACACATCTGTAAATATTTACAGATAAACATTACACTGAAACAAACGCTGTCATGCTTAATTTTATAATCTAAAATATCGATCTTTCTTTGTTTTAAGTATCTTGTCAATTTATATGTCGTATCTTATGATTTATGTACTGTAAAAAAAATTCAACCTCACTTTGTGTCGGGAAATTGATAGCTGTATGTACGTACGTATTAATGTAACTTCTTTTTTAAATTTAGCTTTGATTCTATAGGTGCCTGATTGTAAGCAAGTAATGTCAACTTTAACATGAGTTTTCCGCTAATACGAATTGTAAATAAACGAGTTCAGAAAATAGTTAAAAATTGACCCTATTGGCACACATATAAAATAAATTGATGACTTTTACACATTTTAAAGAGTATTTCATTGCAATGAAGCCCGGCCTGTGAACTCAGTCGGTACTGCAGTCTACTGCCAATTTTGAGGTAGTATATTCCAAGCCCTGAAGAGATCACATCGGCTATTATTTTCAATGTAGATCTCGGAAGTAACTTGAGAGAGGAAATGTAGTTCCAAGATGGCCACAGAAAGTGAATGTTTGTAGTCTCTGTGGAAAGTGAATGTTTGTAGTCTCTGTGGAAAGTGAATGTTTGTAGTCTCTGTGGAAAGTGAATGTTTGTAGTCTCTGTGGAAAGTGAATGTTTGTAGTCTCTGTGGAAAGAGAATGTTTGTAGTCTCTGTGGAAAGTGAATGTATGTAGTCTCTGTGGAAAGGGAATGTTTGTAGTCTCTGTGGAAAGTGAATGTATGTAGTCTATGTGGAGAGTGAATGTTTGTAGTCTCTGTGGAAAGTGAATGTATGTAGTCTATGTGGAGAGTGAATGTTTGTAGTCTCTGTGGAGAGTGAATGTATGTAGTCTCTGTGGAAAGTGAATGTATGTAGTCTCTGTGGAAAGTGAATGTATGTAGTCTCTGTGGAAAGTGAATGTATGTAGTCTCTGTGGAAAGTGAATGTATGTAGTCTCTGTGGAAAGTGAATGTATGTAGTCTCTGTGGAAAGGGAATGTATGTAGTCTCTGTGGAAAGGGAATGTATGTAGTCTCTGTGGAAAGTGAATGTATGAAGTCTCTGTGGAAAGTGAATGTATGTAGTCTCTGTGGAAAGTGAATGTATGTAGTCTCTGTGGAAAGTGAATGTATGAAGTCTCTGTGGAGAGTGAATGTATGTAGTCTATGTGGAAAGGGAATGTATGTAGTCTCTGTGGAAAGTGAATGTATGTAGTCTATGTGGAAAGTGAATGTTTGTAGTCTCTGTGGAGAGTGAATGTATGTAGTCTCTGTGGAGAGTGAATGTTTGTAGTCTCTGTGGAAAGTGAATGTTTGTAGTCTCTGTGGAAAGTGAATGTATGTAGTCTCTGTGGAAAGTGAATGTTTGTAGTCTCTGTGGAAAGTGAATGTATGTAGTCTCTGTGGAAAGGGAATGTTTGTAGTCTCTGTGGAAAGTGAATGTATGTAGTCTATGTGGAGAGTGAATGTTTGTAGTCTCTGTGGAAAGTGAATGTATGTAGTCTATGTGGAGAGTGAATGTTTGTAGTCTCTGTGGAGAGTGAATGTATGTAGTCTCTGTGGAAAGTGAATGTATGTAGTCTATGTGGAGAGTGAATGTTTGTAGTCTGTGTGGAAAGTGAATGTATGTAGTCTCTGTAGAAAGTGAATGTTTGTAGTCTCTGTGGAAAGTGAATGTATGTAGTCTCTGTGGAGAGTGAATGTATGTAATCTCTGTGGAAAGTGAATGTATGTAGTCTATGTGGAAAGTGAATGTATGTAGTCTCTGTGGAAAGTGAATGTTTGTAGTCTCTGTGGAAAGTGAATGTATGTAGTCTCTGTGGAGAGTGAATGTATGTAGTCTCTGTGGAAAGTGAATGTTTGTAGTCTCTGTGGAAAGTGAATGTATGTAGTCTCTGTGGAAAGTGAATGTATGTAGTCTGTGTGGAAAGGGAATGTATGTAGTCTCTGTGGAAAGTGAATGTATGTAGTCTGTGTGGAGAGTGAATGTATGTAGTCTCTGTGGAAAGTGAATGTATGTAGTCTGTGTGGAAAGTGAATGTATGTAGTCTCTGTGGAAAGTGAATGTATGTAGTCTCTGTGGAAGGTGAATGTATGTAGTCTCTGTGGAAAGTGAATGTATGTAGTCTCTGTGGAAGGTGAATGTTTGTAGTCTCTGTGGACGGTGAATGTATGTAGTCTGTGTGGAAAGTGAATGTATGTAGTCTGTGTGGAAAGGGAATGTATGTAGTCTCTGTGGAAAGTGAATGTTTGTAGTCTCTGTGGAAAGTGAATGTTTGTAGTCTCTGTGGAAAGGGAATGTATGTAGTCTATGTGGAAAGTGAATGTTTGTAGTCTCTGTGGAAAGTGAGTGTATGTAGTCTGTGTGGAGAGTGAATGTTTGTAGTCTCTGTGGAAAGGGAATGTATGTAGTCTGTGTGGACAGTGAATGTATGTAGTATGTGTGGAAAGTGAATGTATGTAGTCTCTGTGGAAAGGGAATGTATGTAGTCTCTGTGAAAAGTGAATGTTTGTAGTCTCTGTGGAAAGGGAATGTATGTAGTCTCTGTGGAAAGTGAATGTATGTAGTCTATGTGGAAAGTGAATGTATGTAGTCTCTGTGGAAAGTGAATGTTTGTAGTCCCTGTGGAAAGTGAATGTATGTAGTCTCTGTGGAAAGTGAATGTATGTAGTCTCTGTGGAAAGTGAATGTTTGTAGTCTCTGTGGAAAGTGAATGTATGTAGTCTGTGTGGAGAGTGAATGTATGTAGTCTCTGTGGAAAGTGAATGTTTGTAGTCTCTGTGGAAAGTGAATGTATGTAGTCTCTGTGGAAAGTGAATGTTTGTAGTGTCTGTGGAAAGTGAATGTTTGTAGTCTCTGTGGAAAGGGAATGTTTGTAGTCCCTGTGGAAAGTGAATGTTTGTAGTCTCTGTCGAAAGTATGTCAGAGATTTTTCAACATTAGGAATACGATGCACTCAAAACATACATATAATGTTGAAGCGTGTTTCCTTGGTCCGATAATTATAATGATAAATGAGATTATTTAAAGCTACAAAAGTTAAGATGATTTGAAAATAAAATAGACAACCACAGACACCTCACATAAGACACATGTATACAGAAGATATCCATCGCAAAGGATAAACGATGCTCACTTCCGTGCCGTTGGCCCAAGTTACCTGCAAACAAACAATTGTTGAGGACGGCCTCAGTGTAACATAATATGAAGCTTGCAGTAAATCTCCGTTAACCTATCAACAGCAGTAAACAGTATTAGTGCATGTTTTTCGTAAACGTGACTGTTATATTAACTACAAAACAAAACAAAACAGCCTTTATATCAAAATCAAATTAAGTACAGATAGGTTCCGACCACTTATCGAACAGAATGTCTTTGAAACGCGATCATATAAAATGTTTATCGATTTATTTCAAACAAGGCATTTAATTATTCATTAATTAATAGGCCTGAATTGTAGTTGTTTTAATTAGCCACACGCGTTCAATGAATGCTATCTTTGTTAAAAATCGGATAGCATTATACCGGATCTTGTGTTATATATAAATATACCAATTATAAACCAATTATTTCATGGCTGGATACTAACAAATACAATTTTTAAGAGCTGCTATTTATGAACACCGAGTTAATGTGTTAACTGATCTCAATGATAAAAGTCTATTAAACTAAAATAATAAATGTAAATCAGTATTGAAAATATTTCAATTGCGTTTAATATAACGTAAATACGGTGTAGATGTTTCCCTTGACGGAATAAAAGACATCTAGCGTTACACACACTTAAACGTTTTCGACATTCGAGTCATAATAACACTTGATTGAAGTACGCAACATTTCAAAGCATTGGACTTTTCTGACAGAATTGAATTTGAATATATTTGTACTTTTACAATCAAAATGGATTTTGAACGGATAACTTCGAAGATAAGTTTTGACTTAAACTCTAAACGTAAGTAATGTTTTCGGAACTTTGTTTGCCAACATTTTTATATATTATATCTTGTTGCTGTTTTGAAATTGGTAAATATGGAATTACGTAAGGTTAATTATCGTATAACCAAATTCATGGCATAGTTGTTTTTACATTAAATGTATGAGACTGTCACATTCTTTTTTTTCTAAAATGCATACATTGATAACTGAAGATTTTTCTATATATTTCTATTTTATTTGAAAACGTATGATCATAAAGGCACTGCAACTAACACAAGTTCGCTATTTAAGTTTTCCCTATTAATCATTCCGTATACAACCGGTTTTAAGCATTTAATTGATTACTTGGTGAAAATCTCCATTCTTTGATGCTAATTAAAGTGGTTTATCGATTCTTAATACATTTATCTCATTAATTATCAAACACGTTCGATCAAATGATTTCCCACATTTTTATTATTTAAAATTAATGTAAAAACAGTCTAGGTACACACATCTCTAAAGGTGTTTTATGACGTTCGCAAATCTTAATGATGCGAATTTAATGTTTGGACACGACATGCTTTTGTTAATTTTATATCTATACTATACGTTTAATTTGATATCAATGTTAAGTCTTGCTTATAAATTTAGACCCAAGAATGATGTTTGTCTTATAATCTTGAGAAGTTGTTGAGTGTTTGTTTGAACGCGCGTATCCGGTAACGTAAATTACACGACATAAAATTTATGCTACGAAAAATAAACAGAATTCAAGTGTGAACAGTCGGAATTGTGAATTACGCAATTGTGAGATATTTTATCATATTTGTTTATTGTATTTTACTGATTTGTTGCTCAATTGTTTATCATTGGTTGTTAGATTGTCAAGCGAGGCAATACGAACGTATCGTAAATTGTTCATAAACTTTCCTGTATATTTATTTTCCTCCGAAGGGAATGATAAATCAATCCGATGTCAAAATAAATAATAAGTATTTAATCAAATAATTGCGTAGATAATGCACAATCCCTAACACGTAAACAATGATTTACTTATATTAAATCACACACAGACATTAAACAAATTAGTATGTGCATGTATTTATAATGGTAACGTAAATCACCAAACCTCTCCGGATTTTTACGAATCAATATTTACGTTCGTAAAATCACACGCAGTGTTGCTTAACCTACTATTCTGTTTCTTCTTTTCAGGTTTTCGACCAAGCAGTGTCAAGAGTGTGCAAGGATCCGATGGTCACGTGACTGAACTTCGACCAAAATCGGGGAAAAGTCTGACGTTTCAACTCGGCAGTGATCGGCTAACTCCGGTAATATCGTTGTCGTCTGCCGAATACTCACACTTCAAACGTGAAGTGAAGACGCCGATTTCTGCACGACGGGTCTCCAAGTAAATAGCTTTGTTTCATTCGAATAAGTGTACATTCATAATAACTTTAAAGCGGCTAACTAACAGTTTGGTTGCAAATATGAAAATGCACCAATCCTTGTGTCTCCAATTAAGACGGATAAAACGATGAAAAAACTTGAAAAAACATGCGTTCTTTAAATCCTGTGTAGAAATAGGAATACACAGGCTCTAATAACGTTCATTATTATTATTGAACGATGTTTTCAAATGACTTATTGTTTATTTCTGTCACGAGTTCGTTGTATTTTACCTGTAAAATGAAAGCCTAGTTATTAACAAATTCACCGTGGTCACCGTGTACGGAAGAGTACGGCATTTAGTCAAGATATCTATTGACGCACGATTGACTGTGATAAGATAACCCGTTTACTTTTATGGACATTACACATATTAAAATAAGTGATAGAGCCAGTCAAGGGCTAGATCATTGAGCTTTCCTAAAGTCCTGCGATTTTGTCAATAATTCAACAGTTTCTTCAAACATTCAAGAAAACCGACGGATATGTCAAATACAAATTCAAAAAAAGTTCACATTTTCCCGAATGATGGGAGACAGTGTAGTAAAACAGGACATAAAACTTCCATGATCTCATGTTTGTACTGGCTACACCGGTATTTTATGAATGTGCAATATCGTTACAAATAAACATGTTTTCTGAACACACTCCATCGTTTGTTTTCAAAACATCTTTAGTAAATTCCGTAAATACCGTACTTTTCCGTGGACGGTAAAATTGGGCTGTTTTTGAGTTTTCATAATTTTAAAACAAAAATATAGAGTCAATGTGTTTTAATTGATGTTTAAATGTTAGAAACATTAGCAATCAACTATTAAAATTAGTAGAGATAAAAAAAACATTAAATCCATTAAGTAAATTTAATTGTGTATAGAATGATAAACGTATAAACTCCCCTTCCAATACATTATGGAAGACTCCAAGACGCAATACGATGCAGTTCATATCTTATAACAATATATAATGAAAATATCGATATAATCAATTTTATCATCGTTATAAGTTTATGATACAGTCGTATAGACATGATGATGTTTGATCGATAAGATTAGATGTCAGACTTGAGTTGTCGTCTGCTCACAAAGATGAATCAATTTTGTCTTCAACAAATCTATGTCAGTTTGCGATTGACGTTTGTTATTGCGGAAATTAGTTACGAAATTGTGTGTCATTCCTGGACTTACTTGTACAAACATATATCTAAGTTCGGTATGAAGTTTACAAATGCGCTGTTGCACAACATTTTCTAGGCTGAGTCAAAAACGAAAGTGTGCAAAGGATATTATGGGATATTTTTCGATACCATGAGGGCTAAACATGGACATATTTGGTACAAACTGAAAGATAATGTTAATTTCTGTCTGGTGGTATATTTTTGTTATCTGTATTGCATCTTGATGGGTATATTGACCAATATCATTTAACTGGCTTCAAAGTAACAGCGACACACGCCATGTATACTTTCTTTTTTGACTCCGCATATATTTGACTTATTTGAACGAAGCGTGTTGTTCTTGATTCTCGCTTTGTGTTGCTTAGTGATGCTTACCGTTCGAGGGCAGATTGTTGAATGACTTTTTAAGACTTAAAACTGGACTCAATGCTACTCCAATGAAATACGAAAAGATTGATGGGAAGCAACCAATGAAACTGATTCTTAAGCACTAATGGTCACGTGTTCGTCTTCAGTCTGTTCGTTCACTGTCTACAGCAGTCGTACGAGAGGTTTCAATTGTGTGTAATCGAGTCAACAACTTCTGAATATCCTTTTTGAACTAAATTAAATACTGATTTGTTTAGTCTTTTTCAAATACACACATATTATTTCTTCAGCGGTCGTGCCTCACAAAGCGGAAGGAGTACAGCTCTTAGCTCGATCAGGGAAGGGGCCAGAAGCCCAACACCTAACGCTTTCTGTGATATGGAATCGGCTTTTCGTGAGCTTCAATTGGATAGATGTGGTCTTGTTGTCTGGCGAATACAGGTATGTTCCATCGTTTCCATCCCATAGATGTTTGCCTTCACACAGTCTCAACTCCTAGTGTTTTGTGTGATGGTGTTTCATTGAGACCTGTGCGGGGAGGTATTGTCTTATGAATATGGTGTTTAACTTAATCCTTCCCCAAACGTGTGCGATTTGTTTCATTGTGCCTATGCTTCTGAAGGAGGAAGTATGAAGGACCCCTGGTTGAAGTTACATACATATACCGTGAGCTATTGTTTATGTACGCATTCCGGAAAAGACGATGGACTTGACCACTACATTTATTTTTATTTTAGTACTACCCGCTGTGTCGTTTGTGGTAATAACTCAAACGTGTGTGGCAAAATTACGAGATTTTGTCCAGGATAGGCGTTAGCCCACGAGATTTGGATTTATTGGCGCGGCAAATATAACATGTAACAGCATTATACGATATATGTAATATGTTAAATAGTCGACTAACAATGCTTGTTCAATAGTTCAATAAGTGCGTGTAAATTCCGTCTGAGTCATACGTGAAAAGGTGTATATTACAAGTTGTAATATGATATACATATTAAAGTGAAACCGAAGTATCTTATAAAAGAATGACCGATTTTTAAGTAGCAAATGAAGAACTATCTGCTTCTACACATACTGCCGACTATTGAAAGGGACTGGCCGGTTAGTTTCCATTAAAGGAAGAATTTGATAAAACACACATCGTTAGAAAATACCGTTGCATTTTACCCTTCTGATGATGCTAACGTAATATTTTAGCCCATTATTGGCATGTGAAATATATTTTATATAAATTTAGTCTTCATAATAGAGTCACACACACAATATTACAATACAAGCTACAACGTAAAAACATAAACTATTTATGCCCAGGCAAATTTGATACTACGAGACACTAATTAATTATACACAATATCGCAGATAATCTAATGGGAAATGTTGTTTGTATTTCAACATAAAATATTAAAAAAGTACAAAAATGTATCCGCATATATGAGGCTGAAACCGGTTTAAGACTAGACGACAGATATACATGTGCCCAAAAAATCCACTAGAACAATGTAGAAAAATGTAGAAATGGCCAATAGATATGTCTAGCATTGTGAGAATGATGGAACAGGAATCATTAATAACACTTTACATGGAACTGCTGTCAACAGCCGTGTGAGTCAGTTTGTACTTTATGTTCCAAATTTTTAACATTTTTTATCTTATATGATCCCTTTCCTTTTACTGCTTTCAGGGGAAGACTTTAACTCCACTTGACGAGGACGAGTATGGATTTTTTCATGAAGGGAATGCATACATCACCTTCAATGTAAGATTTGTAATATGTATTCAGTTTAGGGCATACACTATGTAACGCCATTTGATTGCACTCACCGGTATAATAGTTTTCATCGTTTTCGATTGGAAGAAACCGTCAGCATCGGTGATTGCATAGTACATGTAATACATATGTTATACAGGTACATGTATTATATATTTTCGACACAGCCGTACTAACATGACTTTGTTGTTTGATTGACAGCGTTGTGTAAACCAATCAAATCTTACGTTAACCGCTAAACCAAATTCTCTTCAAGCAAACAAAATGTGTAACTTTGACGCGGATTGGTTAACATCCCTAAAAAAACTAAATGCGGATAATGTGTAAGCCGTTCAAACCAGAAATTTTGAGTTGGAACCACGCAAACGTCACGCCCACGACACCAGTACTAGCTTTTCTGTAAATCGGATACAGAGTGATTCAAATAAGCAGCTTCTATCAAGTACGAGCTTAAGAGATTTGGCATTTTCATATGTTTACTGCGCAACCTCTACACAGTGGTCTTCTCTTGAGCAACAACCTCTCTTCAACATCAGTATCAGTGTTTTCCCCGTGGCAAGAACCGACGTCAATTTTAACCACTCAACAACACCCGAAATATGCGTCTTGTAAATGATGTTGCTCTGCAGAGGTTACGCCGTATGGTTTTAACACAATACGCCCGGACAATACACATTTTAGGTAATTTATATGTTTAAATGGCGATAACTCTCCGGAGTGACTCGAGCGATATGGCTGGCTATCGAGCTTTTCCGAGATGTTATGCCCATACACATTCTGACTAAATTTGGTGATAATTGGACAAACGCTTCTAAAGTTATTGATCGGACAACTTACTGGACGCTGCCCACCTGTACGCCGCAGGTAAAACTATAATACGTCCAGTTCCGGGCGTCTAAAAAAGAATGACGTAAATTCATGCATATGATGATGTTCTAATTGTCGTCCTTTTTCAGATTTCACCATGTTACGACAGATCATTACATTACTGGAGTGGTGAACACTGTTCTGAGGTATATTTTATCATTTTAGTCATAATATACCAGACTCGTCACCATTACTCGAACCAGTGGTGATCTGTAATACAATACTCCAAGTTATACATGTAGTTCAAACGACATCTTACATGGCATCTATACCATAGGAGATTCTCACGAGTTATCTTTCTTTATCCCTTCTAGGGAGAGAACTCTGGAAGGGATAAAGGGAAAGAACTCATGTGATCTACATTGTGATATTGTTCAATGACAGATTGAATATCAGTGAGCTCTGAATCTAAAATTTACAATGTCAGTCTCTATTCTTACATCAGTGTACAATAATACCTCTCTTTAAGACCATATCGAAAACGAGAATTCCAGTTTCGTGATTTTTTTATTTACTTCCAACTCTAATTCATAAGACAGGACGAACTCGTTTCATATCCTTAAATGAATAACTCGTACAAATAGTAGTAGTTTTAACCTGACCCATACCTATATTAGACGACAAACAGAGAAATATTCAACTGTATAGATATCGTAAACCCACCCACACCGGGTGAAGTGGTTAACTGATATGCCTGTTTATATACCGCATGGTAGCAACGTTGACAATTTTATCAAGAACAAAATAGCTTATACTTGACATTGTTAGGTAGATGTAAGCATGTCCGGCGAATGGGAACATTCAAGTGTTTGATGAACGGCGGGTAGTGTTTGCAAGTTGACATTTCAACTAAGTCAGCACGAAGCGACGATTAAAATGAAATGTCTAATTCTCAAATGATGGCAAACATATCGTATGATTTTGTTGGGGATATATGTCATTGTGTCATAATCTAAAACCGTTCGTTGACCTAGAGGTATATTATACGCAGTTCTGGAAAGCGATGTTTCCCTGCGAAGAGTTAAAAGGGATTCCCATGCTTCAATTTCAGGGCCAACCAACAAAAGGACAGAAGGTGTCTTCATATAACACTATTAAAATGTTGTTTGTTGAATACCCACTTATTTTATTCATTTATATTGCGAATATAACGCGATGCACAACATTTTACTGTTAAAACTGACTTTTACACATTTTAATTATTTATTGTTTTTCAAGACTGACACACAGTACGCAGAAGACAAGGCACACGAACTGGACAAAATTATTTCAACAGCGCACATATTTTCACGAGAGGTAAATGTAATGATTTAAAATACTTTCTTCGACTTTTACTAATTGTCTAATGTCTTATCAATGTATACTATAACAATACATATTTCTCATCCTCCTTCATTATTCCAAATAAATTTCACCCGAGAATCTTGTTGCTATTTGGTTATACAGTAAAACCTCACTTAAAGACCACCTCAATAATAAGACCACCCCGAAATTAAGAACACAATTTCGAGTCAATTTTGCTCTTTATTCAACCTCAATATTATGACCACCTCAATGAAAACACGTCCAGCGTCCCAAGAGTGGTCTTATTTTTGAGGTTTTACTGTATTTCAAATGTATCTATAATTATTACATCAAAAAAACGGTGGTGACAATAAAACGATTACAACCTCACGATTTCAACTTCTCAAATTCAATGTTTCCAATGATAGAAATAATGTGAATGTCACCAACGGTCTTTCGTATGTATAAAATCATATTGCATGGATATTTATCGATTATTTGTTTTCGTTCTGTTCAGGCTCAGCGATATGAATCGACTGTCTTCCAAAGACTTTTTCCGGACGGCATAATGTATGTATATAGTTTCCATACAACCTACTCTATGATGTTTAACAGATGTTTGAACAAGTTGTTAACTTTGTATGAGTAAACATTTCGATTAACTGAAAACATGTATAAATATTTGCGATGCATTGATTGATTTTCTCCATTGAAATCACTGTTTGACAAGACTTTCTTATGAATTTTGTCGAACTAAACTTGTTCGTATCTGGCTTTGAATGAACAAATATTGTATCATACGTAGAGGTTCTGTAATAATGCTTGGTCAGAGACGTGCGGCAAATCAAACCAAAATAGTAAAATTATCGCTAAATCATGACATTATACATTGATTCCCATTTCTATAAAGCAAATTCTGAATCAAATGTAAAGAAAAGCGGCATACACACAACGCAAAGATGTTGGAATTCATTGATTTATTTCCAATCATAACACTTTTTTTAAATCAAAAATTGAATTTTAATGCCTTAAGGGAGACAACTCGTATGGATTATTTAAGAACATTTCCTGAGTTGTTTCCCTTCATGGAAGTTCTACCGCGAATAAGAGCTAGGAATAGTTTACTGTCGCAGACTTCTGAAGCTTGTTTTTTTTTAATGGTTCCACTCTTTTTCCATTTACAGATTAGTGACAAGATACTGATTCGTTTTTCGGTTCTATTCTCTCTTTCCGAGTTTATGTGTTATCGCATGCATATTTATTTTATTCAGTTACATCGAAGGCAAACATAAAGTTGGAATATCCAAAGCAGTATCATACGACATGAGAATGTATGTAGTGTCTGGAAGAAAGTACGCACGTGCGGAATGTGTAAGTGTATTTTGGACCCCTTTAACATTGATCTGGACCCGAAATTGTAAACGTTACTCAGCATGACTCAGCGGTCAAATTCACTCGGACATGAATCTCTCGACATTATAATCCCGAAAATACATGATTTTTGACCCGAAAATCATAATAACAGGAGATTGTCACTAGTTCTCTCCCTTTATCCGATATATAGTATAATATATATAGCACTATATAAATATAACTATAGAAGAGATAACGGGAGAGAACTCAAGAATTGATAAAGGGTTAGAACTCGTGACAATCTCCTATGTTCATTAATGTACTATTCGATAGTTGAGGTGTCTTCAAAATATTGATAAAAGGTTTAACCAAACTCATTAAGACTCCAAAATGAAGTGCATTGGCAACCTTTATTTGCTAAAACAAAATTATACTATCACATTTACCATACCCCTTGTTCAATGTAATGTTGGCTTCTTTAAAAGTGAGAAATACAATAAAACACCACTTAAAACCCGTCTCGATATCAAAAACACCAGTGGACCAGTTTTAATTTTTCTTCCATATTTTCAAAGATATATTATGCTCATTATTTTGTTCATTTGCTTACCTAAACAAACATGAAAACTATACTTTATCTAGTAAAGACTTCCATAAAATGTACTATCACAGAATACATTAATAATGTTTTTTTCTCTGTAATTGTCAAAAAAGACGTTTGTTTTATCATAAAATTGAAAAGACTTCCAGTTTTTTTAAGAAGTGAGTGTTTTTACCAGGTTAGTCTTTTAGTAATATGATATAACAAGATTGTTTTAAACGGTTATTCATGGCAATGGTTCTTACTAGAGATGTTTTAGCCAATGTAACAACAATACCGGATTAAGCCAATTCAAACAGTTCATGTTCAGATGAGCCAGATACATCTTTAATCGATAATCAAATCACCTCACAACTAAAACATTGATGTTCGTATTATCGAGGTTTTACTATATATGACAGAAGTAGTTATTGCCGCCAGATGTGTATATACATGGATGTTTCTACCTATAGGTTCACGCCAAAAAGGATCACCTTCAATCAAACAGAGTTGTAATTCTTGATGGTTTTCCTCGAGTATACGTCTGGATTGGTGAAAAGACGGGTTACATACTACGCAGTAAGGTAAGACCTGCTTACCACAAATTTAGTGAAGGCGCGACCGTCGGGATCTTTCTCCACCCTAATATATAGTTCCAAAATTTACAATATTTACCTCCCTTGTTCTGAATAGTCGGCCAAATTGATAGGCAAGTTTCCTTAAAGTTTATAGGGAATAAAATTTAAACGATGATAAAATAATCAGATATAAAAATAACTTATTCATTATGCTCATGTGGGCAGTTGGCTCAGTAAGTTGAAGAAAAAAGTGGTTGTCACATGTACATTCAATTGGTGTTTTCTCAATTACTACATATTTGGGAATTACTGCTACAAGTGCTCATCAGTTTTGCCTATCAAAATGGCTGATGATTAAGAACAAGGGATGTAAATATTGTAGCTGCATGAACTATCTATTGCTATCACTACATGTCCCTGGCTGTTTATGTAACTTAAAGCAGCAATTCAAAGAATGCTCGATAGATGACGCCACAGGATTTCGAACCCGGGTCTACGGATTGCCGGTCCGTTATGCTAACCGCTACACCACAGCGACCTTACGTCATTTTTGTGTAAATTTAACTTATATAAAGTCGATTAAGGTTAATTACACTTTGGACGAAGGACGGGGCGAATTGTGGAGTCACATTTAGGCGAACATTTGCTGGTACGGATGTAGGTTCGAGACTTCCGAGTGCGGAAACTACTTAAGCTCGTAGGTAAACCAAGTATTCCATAATTGGTAGTGTATACAGAAAATCTAAAAATAGATCAACCCCCTGATTCCAAAGAAAAGAAAAAAAGTTGTTACACGTGTTACAACTTTAAAATAACTGGAATCTGGAAAAACCCACTTGTATGATCATTTATATACAGATACATACATCTATATCTTTGTTAAACTTAAATGGATAACATTCAAACACAAATGTATTTGTTCTTAATTTCATGTTGATAAGAAACCACACAATATATTTGTACTTATGTACATGCTTTTGTCAAGTATATCTATGAATCATCCCCAAAGTACATACATCCGTCACTCCCACCTTTAAGTACGCAGTCACCTCAAAAGTGAAACATGAAGACATTAATTAACAACGGACGGAGAAAAAATGGACAAAAGAGACCAATATGAACAAAGGATTATACATTTTCTTTTTATTTTTCTCTCAGGGAATAAGAATAGCTCGAAGAATACAGCACAAACAAAGGAACGGAAAGTGCCATGTTGTTGTTATAGGTGCGTATAGTGATGTTTCGTCAAAACTGTGACAATATATTGTTTGACAACTCGTACACCTGACCATCCGTTCATTGTTGAAATGTCACGATTCTATGAAATGTTCTTATACAAGTAAAGAAAATGCGACAGCTAACACCCGTGTTCAAGCGCCATTGTTTATGGTCATATAGTCTTGGCATAAATATGAAACCAATGTATTTAATGTGTGAAACAATTTATAATTCAGCGAGATGTGAGACATTAATGTACTTCAACTTCAACGCTAATGAAAACAATCGTGATGATGTTACTAGTACATGTACAAGTATATTTGTTTTTCACTGACAAATTCTATGAAAATACAGATGGTTGATCGATTAATAATCAGCAAATACCGAAAACAGAATTTGTCACGAAATATTCAATGAACGCAAACAAAATCAAATTATTACCATGGCAACCAAAAAGAATGTTTGGCGAAATATGAAAATTCCTAAAATTATTGAACATACCTATTATTGTTTGTATAAAATGTTAATGAAAATTGAAACAGACAGTTTTTACAATTGTTTAGTTATGGTTGCCATGGTAACAGTTAGAAATATGTGAAAAAATATGTGAAAAATACATTGCACCCAACTTGAAAAGCAACTTCACAATGGAACAGTTTCTACTGAATGGTCTTCATAATAAATGACACCTCTTTCTTCTGTGTACCGACTTAAAGCATTCCACCTTAACAGACTTAGCAAGATTAGTGGGTAAAATTGTTCAAAAATATTAATGACAGCAAAATAATTATGTTATTCTTTATGTTTACCCACATGAAAACGCAATTAAGTAACAATTAAAAGTTAAATTTAGGTCAGGGACGGTATTGTATTTCTAAATAAAACACGAGTCATTTTATGAGTAATATTTACATGAAGTAATGGTGCCATCTGAACCTATTTTCCCAAAAATAGAAATTCGTGACAGACTTCAAAATGTCAACGCTTAACTATATATGAGCGCCGCTGTATGATTTATAACCTCTTCTTTAAATGACGTCATTTCCAGAAAACGTCACATGTGACGTCACCATGCAATGACAGTAAGCAATATTTGCCATATGACAATATGAAAACGAAGTAGCCACGTGGAGTTAATATTGGTTCCTGCTTACAAATAGTGACATCACATATTGCGTTTTCTTGAAATGACGTCACTTACAGAAGAGGTTTTAAAATCCTAAAGCAGCGCTCAAATGTACACAGTTGAAATATATGCTATTTTAGTAATGTACGGTTGAATTGAAAGCAGAAACATACTAATATAATAGTATTGTTAAAGTAATTGTTTGAACTGTTCTTCTAGCAAGTTCGATAGGGGCTTCCAAATCGCGCATATACCCCTTATCACACCACATGTGGTCTATGGCGTAAAACATATGTTTGTTTCAGGTTTCCCGACCTACCCTATTTTTTTTGCCCCGACCCTAGAACATTTTTTCGCGTGTTAACATGTTTTTCTTCTTGGTAAAATGTCTTCTTTTTGGTAAAATGTCTTCTTTTTGGTAAAATTTCTTTTTATGAAATTTTCTTTATGTTCATATTTCTGCCCTGTTATTAGACGCTTTACGAGTATTCCAGCTATAGAGAATTCTATTCACCTTGATTAAACATTATCTATTTTAAAAGGGAAAGGGTATTTGTCTTTTAACATATATTCATTTGAATCTATGTTTAATTAGCTTCGTTTGAAAAAAAAAAAATCTAAAAAAAAATCCGACCTACCTACCCTATATTTTTGGGCATGAAACCTGAAATAAACTTTTTTTTGGCCTAAATGAAATTATAATTATTTGAAGTAAATCAATGATATCAATTTCCGGTGTACTGTGCGGTATAATTACGTTTATAAAATGCTTTATGAGGTGATCTGGGACCAATGGCCAAAGGAGTGATGGAGTATAAATCAATATGTCTGTTTCGTAACTGCCATCTTAATCAATGATTGTGAACTAAAAATCTTCCGTTCTCAGTTTATTAATGCCATCTCTAAGCAAACTTCACGCGGCGTTTTTTATTTACCACTCTTTTGCTGTGTGTGAGTTCAAGTTTTTTTTATAACGCGCTAATTAAACATATCGGGAAAAGGTCGTCTGCTACATATACCGTCTGCGATATTCTACCGTTGGCGAGTTGTAAAGGGCATCCTTCCTGGGAACGGGAGGTCGAAGGTTCAAATCCCTAAATGGATCCTTTCCGGTGTGGTCCGTTGTTGACCCGTAATGGTTACCGTGTGCCTATCTGACTGGTGACTGGCATTAAAAGTTTAGAATCGGGAAGTAATGTACTCAGAAAGTAGGTGTCTCAGAAGTCAGAAATGGCTGGCTATTTCACTATGGGTGCCACTATAATAAATGAAGAAACACTTTACTTCATAAAGTATTAAGAATAACTTAAATATTTTTTTTTTCATATCATAGATTTTTAGTGGACGTAATTTCCTTATAGCGCATTATATAATTTTGATTTACTTGATACCATACCCGGTTTCCTGCATCGTAAACAATCGATTTTATATTATTGATTATAGATGAAACAGACGGTCACTTAGGGGAAGCATTTAAAAAGAAGTTCGATGAACCGATTATTCCTACGCAGACGACAGACGAGACAAGCGCAAATTGCTCGATAACTTCAACAGTCGATGAACTTCAGGTTATTTTACACAGGTAGGGTACAATAGATGAAACCAGTCGCAGGCTCTAGTCACACATATCATGCGATATATTTCTCAAACTGAACTGAAGTCATACGACTCTAGGCAAATGAAAATAAGGACATATTTAGATCTCAACGAAATGAAACAAACTTATGTGAACAAGGACAACGTAAGTAAAGAATATGGAAAAACTTGAGCAAAAACATTTGATCACTGCTTGGAAATAACAACATATTCTGTAAAAGTGACGTCATTTCAAGAAAACGCAACATGTGATGTCACTCTTTGCAAGCAGCACATAATATATACTCCATATGGTCATTTCGTTTTAATATTG
Organism: Mactromeris polynyma; assembly: GCA_032209605.1. Taxonomy (NCBI): domain Eukaryota; kingdom Metazoa; phylum Mollusca; class Bivalvia; order Venerida; family Mactridae; genus Mactromeris; species Mactromeris polynyma. The sequence continues at coordinate 2,987,688 of JASFXZ010000034.1, read as the reverse complement.
CCATATGGGACAAATATTGCTTACTGCCAGTACATGGTGACGTCACATGTGACGTTTTCTGGAAATGACGTCACTTAATGGAAATCGTAGAGCAGCGCTCACTTCCAGTTTGGTTTACTAGTATTCTCTATATAACTCAAATCTGTCTTCCGAAGTGTGGTTCTGTGACAAATAATTTTCATTTCATTTTATAGGTCTTTGCGTTTATCTATCAGTTATCTGTGAAATAAAGTAATTATTGACTATATGCACATACCGATATTTGTTAAACTATAAATTTAAGTTGACTCCTTATTTAAGTTATCATTACTGTCATCCATATTTTTTCTAGAATATTTTAACGGAAAAACTTAACCAATGGCGGGACTAACGAAAGCCTTCAATAATTCTCAAATTCAACTTCATGAATTCACGCTTTCAACTTCACAAATTCACGATTTCATCTTCACGAATTCGTGAAATTGAAATCGTGACATCGTGAATTCATAAAAATGAAATCGTGAATTCATGAAGTTGACATGTCACCATCAGCTTTTCGTAGATACTTGAAAAATTCTGTTCTCGACTGCAACATAATCAAGCAGTATATTTCGATGGAACATATTCACAGACTCTTCGACTAATTTATTTATGCATTATTGCTTAAAAATTCCTATCAATATTTAAGGGTCTCCGGGGACAGAGTGCTGTATGACATGCCGGAAGCTGCAACACGGCCCCTTCATCATCGTTATCTCACTAAAAGGGACTGTTACTTGTTACATAGGGGTCCAAATAAACCCCTATATATGTGGATAGGGTCCCAGGCGATGGAAGATGAGGTTAATCGTGCCATTTTAAGGGTCAAGGTAGGAGATCCTTATGTTTTGCTAAAATTTCAGACTTTCAGATTAGCTATTGAACTGTTACGTAATTGCAACTTCATCGCGCCACAAAATCTTGTTTTATCGAGTTACCTACCGACAGAACTTTTTTTCGGCGAATACAGAGGAATTGTGTATTTATGATTATGCATATTCAATGATTTTTTAACTATATGAAATATATTTTTCGTGTTTGTTTTTGGTGAAAAATGAACAAAAATGAGCATAATATTGCTTGAAACAACACCACTGGTGTCATGAGGAGGCATGATCATGTCCTAGCCGAGGTTCGAACTGACGACCTCAAGTTTGAGAGACCTAGCTTTATCCACAGTGTTACTGCTGTCATTCTTGTGCTGTTGTTTTAATGTGCAATTCTTTCTTATCTTTCAGTCATTTGCTACACATAATGAATTTTCAACAAAAATCTCAGCATCAAGAATACGTGAAGATCATGAACCTGCCGAATTTAAACAATGTTTCTGTGACTGGAAAGACAAATTGTCAAAAGAAATGTCTCTTACTAAACGATACAGCGCAGGAAATATAGGTAATAATGGTTAAATACATGTACAGTCAAACTTCACTTAAAGACCACCTCAATATTTAGACCACCTCAAAATGAAAAACACAATTTGTTTTCGACTTCATGTTCGTTTTTCTCTTTAATCAACTTCGATATTAAGACCACCTCAATATTAAGACCATTTTTCGAAGGTCCCAAGGGTGGTCTTATTATTGAGGTTTTACTGTATATTAAATTAATTTTGTTTCCCGCTATAACCATGATATTATTACGATTGTTGTCTCATGGCTCTTCGGAAATTAAAATTGGAACTAACTGGAATTAATTGTATTATAATCATTTACAGTTTATGTTATGTAAGGTTTCAGATTAAGATAAAACATATTGTTGATAATTTATAAAAAAACATTGCATCAGTGCCAAGTAGATACCTTTATAACAATTCAACAATTTTTTACCGCTATTTCTAAATAAATGTAGACGATTTATGCGGAAAATCAATATGACTTAAAAGACATTTTTATGTACATTAATCTCGTAGTGGATGTAATTTGTATCTTTCTTTGGTTCGTTAAATTGCTATTTTTAACGCTGAGATATCTTTATATAAGATCTAGTCATAATTAAATTACAGTTAAACCTCAATAAATTGGGACCCTTGAACACTGGTCTTATTATTGAGGTGGTCTTATTATTGAGATGGTCTTATTATTGAGGTGGTCTTATTATTGAGATGGTCTTATTATTGAGGTGGTCTTATTATTGAGGTGGTCTTATTATTGAGATGGTCTTATTATTGAGGTGGTCTTATTATTGATGTGGTCTTATTATTGAGATGGTCTTATTATTGAGATGGTCTTATTATTGAGGTGGTCTTATTATTGAGGTGGTCTTATTATTGAGATGGTCTTATTATTGACGGGGTCTTATTATTGAGGTGGTCTTATTATTGAGGTCGTCTTATTATTGAGATGGTCTTATTATTGACGGGGTCTTATTATTGAGGTGGTCTTATTATTGAGGTGGTCTTATTATTGAGATGGTCTTATTATTGACGGGGTCTTATTATTGAGGTGGTCTTATTATTGAGGTGGTCTTATTATTGAGATGGTCTTATTATTGACGGGGTCTTATTATTGAGGTGGTCTTATTATTGAGGTGGTCTTATTATTGAGATGGTCTTATTATTGAGTTGGTCTTATTATTGAGATGGTCTTATTATTGACGGGGTCTTATTATTGACGGGGTCTTATTATTGAGGTGGTCTTATTATTGAGATGGTCTTATTATTGAGTTGGTCTTATTATTGAGGTGTTCTTATTATTGAGATGGTCTTATTATTGAGGTGGTCTTATTATTGAGATGGTCTTATTATTGAGGTGGTCTTATTATTGAGATGGTCTTATTATTGAGATGGTCTTATTATTGAGATGGTCTTATTATTGAGATGGTCTTATTATTGAGGGGGTCTTATTATTGAGATGGTCTTATTATTGAGATGGTCTTATTATTGAGGTGGTCTTATTATTGAGATGGTCTTATTATTGAGATGGTCTTATTATTGAGATGGTCTTATTATTGAGATGGTCTTATTATTGAGATGGTCTTATTATTGAGATGGTCTTATTATTGAGGGGGTCTTATTATTGAGGTGTTCTTTAAGTTAGGTTTTACTGTAATCAATTATTTTAATTAATTAAATAATTTAAAACTTTGAGACTAAAATATTGTATGGGCAGTATTCGTAATGATCACCAACAATATTTACCTCCCTTGTTCTGAATTGTCGGCCATATTGATAGGCAAATTTTCATATTTTTTATAAAGAATATAATGTAAACGATGATAAACTAATCAGATATAAAAACAACTTATTCATTATGCTCATGTGGGCAGTTGGCTCAGTAAGTTGAAGAAAAATTGGTTGTCACATGCAAATTCTCTGATATTTTCTCAATTATCTCATATTCGGAAATTACTCCTATATCAGTTTTGCCTATCAAATTTGGCTAATGATTAAGAACAAGGGAGGTAAATATTGTAGACGTATATAGCTGACCTGACCCCGTTAAATCATCCAGGTGGAGCTAAACTTTACCATGCAAATATACCTGCAGTAAAACCTCACTTAAATATCACCTCCATTATAAGACCACCTTAAAATTAAAACCACCTTATGATTAAGAACACACTTTTCGAGTCCATTTTCACTGTTATGCTCTTTTATTCAACCTCAATATTAAGACCATCTTAACATAAAGATCAGTTTTCAAAAGTCCCAAGGTTGGTCTTATTATTGAGGTTTTACTGTGTTTAGTTGCAACATTATTGTCACTTAAGTTTCTTACCATTTTGTATGTTTATATTGTGTAGGTCGGGCACTATTTTCTCGCAGTGACAAGAGAACTGTTGCCACAGTACAAGAATGTTGGTCAGAAGACTCGCTTGGGGAATATAAAGGAACAACACAGGTAAATTTCACACATTCCTTTGGCTATATTGTTTTGTAATATACTTTTTTGAACGAACGAACGAACGAACGAACGAACGAACGAACGAACGAACGAACGAACGAACGAACGAACGAACGAACGAACGAACGAACGAACGAACGAACGAACGAACGAACGAACGAACGAACGAACGAACGAACGAACGAACGAACGAACGAACGAACGAACGAACGAACGAACGAATTCTCATTTGAATGTTTGCCTTATTAGTTTTGTGGCTTGGTCAAAAAACGAAACCACATGATTCCTTCAAAAAATTTGAATTCGTGAAGTTGATTTCGTGAATTCTTGAATCTGAAATGTCATTACCAGGCTTTCGCATATTTCTCCAACAGTTTACGCTTTCATAAGATCACCCTTTTAATACCTTTATTTCAATGACAACAATTTGCTTTTAGAGTCGCACTTAGCTGGTGTCTTGATAAAGTTAATGATGAATTACAATATCTTGATTATGATGCCAATGTCTTCCAGGCTATCAATGATACTGACAGAGACATTTAATACTTTTTGTGTTCTTTAATTGTAAGAAATTGGTATACACGTATAATGAAACAGTGACCTTTTTTTAATTGTAGGGGAGACCGGGGCGAAGTGTTACATTTTTCAAAGTTTTTAAATTATAGATAATATAAACTCGTTAACAACAATGTAACTAAGGTTTCTATAATAAACAACGAAAAATTTAATTATAAAATGTATTAAATAACATAAATAAACTACTTATTTACAATTTAGAACTCGTTGAAATTGTCGAGTGTATGTAACACTTTGCCCCAAGATTTGGGGCAAAGTGTTACAGTCTTTGGGGCAAAATGTTACACTATAAATATATTCAATTTTCAACAAAAACATATTGTAACTAATGACAATAAATAAAACTGAGTGCATATAATAGTACAGTTCAATGTCTCAACAAAGAAAAACACATCGCCTATGACCCCAGACGAACCAAGTAAGCTGTTCCAACATGAGGTAAGCTGAACTCACATGACATCAACTGTTTCAACATAAGGTAAGCCGTACCAACACCAGGTAAGATGTACAAACAAGACATAAGATGTACCAACATGACATAAGCTGTATCAACAGCACATAAGCTGTACCAACATGACATAAGCTGTATCAACATGACACTCGCTGTACCAACATGACATAAGCTGTATCAACAGCACATAAGCTGTACCAACATGACATAAGCTGTATCAACAACACATAAGATGTACCAACATGACATAAGCTGTATCAACAACACATAAGATGTACCAACATGACATAAGCTGTATCAACATGACACTCGCTGTACCAACATGACATAAGCTGTATCAACAGCACATAAGCTGTACCAACATGACATAAGCTGTACTAACATGACATAAGATGAATCAACAGTACATAAGCTGTACGAACATGACATAAGCTGTACTAACATGACATAAGCTGTACTAACATGACATAAGATGTATCAACAGTACATAAGCTGTACGAATATGACTTAATACGTACCAACATGACATAAGCTGTACGAACATGACATAATATGTCTCAACATGACATAAACTGTACCAAGAGCAGGTAAGCTGTACCAACATCAGGTAAGCTGTACCAACATCAGGTAAGCTGTACCAAAATCAGGTAAGCTGTACCAACATGACATAGTCTGTACCAAGAGCAGGTAAGCTGTACCAAGAGCAGGTAAGCTGTACCAACATCACATAAGCTGTACCAACATCACATAAGCTGTACCAACATGAAATAAACTGTATCAACATCAGGTTGGCTGTACTAACAGCACGTAAACTGGTACCAACATGATACAAACTGTACCAACATCCGGTGAAGTATATCGCCATCAGTTAAATATAAACCAAATCATCATCATGTTAACACTATCAGTTTTTTAAACATATCACACATGTTCTGTATCTCCGCAATATACAGTCCCAATCCCGGATGAGAAAGGCTAAGACACGGACTTCATAGGGGCTCAGACCAAAATACACGTTACGTGCAGTTTTTAGATAACTTTGCAACATGTTGTCAGTTCCAGATTTATTTGCTTTTTGATGTATCAACATAATGTCATAGGGTTAATTTTAATATGTTTGGCAACTGATCGGATACTTTGTCCATATATACTACATCGTTAAATCCCCCTTTAATGACATCTTCATGAACGTTCGTGGCGGTGTTGTTCTTTTTTAGTTTCGAACCATTCTACAAAGACAATAATTTACAGATCTACTCGATCTAATTATTTGTACTTGAGATCTCTATTTAAAAATGATAAATGTTAAGTTAAATGTAGATCTATACGTTATCAACAGTAAAACATACTAAACGTAAGTTTACAAATATTCAGTGGTAGTTTTCTGTAGCTAGATATATGTTGGCATGTTGTAACACTATGCCCCGGGTATCATGTAACACATTGCCCCTAACTATCTGATGGAAATACAAACGTCCTTGGGTAATAACTAAGGTAGACCGGATCACGATTCATTCTGCGACGTCATGCCTATAACGTACCCTAATGTAACATATAAGCTAAATTATCAGCAAAGTCATGAATTTAAAGGAAATCGATATTTTCCAAATTCATGAAAATTTACTTACATGTCCGGATATGCGTTGACTTATCACTAATACTTTATTATCGACTGGAATTGTCCACGACCGATCAGATAAAATGGCTACACCAAAAGTACTGTAAACTACAATGGTTATGATGTAATAAATAACGTCATTTGTTTGAAATTTTAAACGTAACACTTTACCCCGTGTAACATTGTGCCCCGGTCTCCCCTACACATAACATTGTCTACGAAGAAAGGTATATAATTTTCAGGACTGTACATTCAAAGTGAATATATATACAGTTGAACCTCGATTATTTGACAAGACAACCTTTTATCCGAATTATTGGTATTATCCTAAATAAATATCAGGTCCCGATGTATCATTGAAATGGGCTATACTAAAGCATGTACAGTGATGTTTTCGACATTTTCCTTGTTTTGAAACCTCTTCAAAAATTTGCACACAGTAAATCTACTGAATCCAAGTCATCTGACTTGTTCTTACATTCACGATTCAACCTTTTGAAAAACTGTCAGATCTTTCCCTCTCACCCCATGACCTTAAGCAGACGAAACACGAAAGTCTCGCTTAAAGCCTACCTCGATATTAAGACCACCTCAAAATAAAGAACACAATTTTAAAGTCCATGTTCACGGTTTTGGTCTTTAGTCAACCTCGATATTAAGACCATCTCAATATTATGACCAAGTGTGGTCTTAATATTGCGGTTTTACTGTATACTGTTTTAAATTTACAATTTGTGCATTAACTTTGTATAGCGTTGACCAGATGCTACTTTTTTCAGATTTGGGTGCTGAATAAAAGCAAACTCGAACTATGGGACCATTCTGGTTTATTCACCAACAACAAATGCTTCCTAGTTTTACACAGAACGATAGAACGATCCCATTATCAACATATTCTGTATTTCTGGATTGTAAGTTTACTTTGTATTTTGTATGACACCGTAGAATCTCCTCTTACAACACCTTCATTCAACAAATAACTGTCTATGGCGTGTTATAAATGCGATAGCGACCCCGAACCTACATTGAATGTTTTATAAATTTTCTAATAAGACCATCCTTAAACTATTGTTTGTTGGAGGATACGCGACCCGGATTTCTAAAAGTGGGCAGCTAGGATGTTGTTTTAGTTTAGTACTGTGCTGGCTAAAAGACCGAGAAAAAAATTCATCGACGAACCTGAAAAAATAAATTGAGTTGCGGCATTTTTCTTGAGTCGGTTGCGTAACTGCTAACAAGCAATTTTTAAGGATGGCCTATCATGTCTGCTGTTTATGTAGCTGTTTTATAATCGATTGCACGCTTTATTGTAGCCGTGCATGAAATGAATATTGTAGTTGAACAGTTACAGAAGACCGATGTTTACATTCACGTTTCATAATTTCTCACATAGGAAAAAATGAATTCGGGAAGTTGAAATCGTAAATTTGAGAAGTTGAAATCGTTAAAATACCACTACAGGTTTTTCGTATAAACAACAATTCACGATTCCAACTTCACTTAGAAATAAATATATACTATAGAAGGGATAAGGGGAGAGAACTCTAGAATGGATAAAGGGAGAGAACTCGTGCAGCCAAACCAAAGGCAATAGGAGACATAAGCAATATACTAGTGACGGATAATCGGACACATTTCATAATCGATTATTGGATTGTATTGAAAACACATTATCGATAATCGAATCGAAAATAATCGAAATATTTAGTTTTTATTAATAAAAGTGTGATGCTGACAGTTAAGTTCATTTATACAAGTTCAGTTATCTCTGTGTAACTACATTTAACATCTTTTGGGTTTTACATTGCTGGTATATCATAAGAACCTTTTATCATTCAATAAATTTATTTTGTTTTTGTATCTTTATTTCGTATATTTGTATTTGACTGAAGAAAAATGGATATTTTATTTTCTATGCTTGAAGAAAAAGATAGACACAATTTTTAGATGTCAAAATTTCTGATTATAATCAATTATTGTAGTTCATAATCGATTATCGCCGTTGACGGAAATCGAGCGACCATTTTTCGATTATTTTAGATAATCACGCCATCATTCCAATATACATAGAGGTATATAATTCCTGAGAGAAAAGATACATACGACATAAACATACATGCAACATTGCGTGTAACATTCCGATAATTGTCATTACGAAGTACAACAATTTGTCGATTTTGATCTTCAATCAATTAATTAATTTTTACTAACTGTTTAAAAAAAGTTCGGTAGTTAATATAAATGACTGGAAAGTTGCATTATGTGTAAATGTATCGATAATAAGATTGGTACATGCCCCCCCCCCCCGGAAGTCTCCGTGGGCAGGGCATTCGCCTTCTAATCTGGAGTTGGTATGTTCGTATCTCGAGTGAGGTGTATGTTTTCCCTGAAAATTTAACTTAGTATTAATAGACCCTTAGTCATTGTCTTTTCCCCCACTGATTCATAACGCAAAGTTGCTAATTGAAAGAACGGGTTGCTACAGGTTAGTAACCCAGGAACACTGGTAACGTCAAACTATCGTGGTACATAACCGTAATACCGAAGAAAAACGGCTAAACCCCAAAACAACCATAAAAGGTATCATACCAAATACGTCAGCATGAATTGTTGCTTGTGTTGTTCACCTACGTAAGTGTTGTTCATCTACGAGTGTTAAACAAAAGCTTTATTGGCACAAATGTATGTGTATTCGATAGTATCTGATGTTCAGATGACACAACGTGTTAGCATTACCGTTAGAGGAAATCGATTTTGAATACTTACTAACTAAATGAGATTTCCAAATGACTGATAATAACTATGACAATGCAATGACGCATTTTTTCCCATAAAAGGTAATATCTTTATTTAGTACATCAAAAACTTTTATGTTCGACCTTGTAATAATACAACCTGTTTATATAGTTGATAGATGTATTATTAATATTATTAAAGTAAGAAAATAATGTCGCTTTACTGAGCATGAGCTTTCTAAACATTAATCATATATAAACATGGGTTCATATCGTCATGCCAATACAAGCCTACTGCTTTAAACCCAGTTAACGATTTCATGCAGATAACCACTATCTCTGATCTTTAATTAAACCGTCGAGATCAGTTTAGAGACATTTTATTGTCAACCATGCAGCGCTCACCTGATACGTAAGTTTTTCATTGAACAAATTCATTACAGATAATCCAGTACCCATCAAATCCAATTATTGGTAAATGTTATAACGCCTTCAAAGTGGTGTTTATCGATTAAACGTCTGTGATGCAGTCAGTCACACATTTTGAACATTCAAAACATCTAATTTAATCAATCATTGGGGGATTTTCAGTCGATTTATATATTTGTTGACTCGCAATACAATTTTGATAATAAACGTAAACAAAATAATAAAAAAGGAAACTTCATAGTCATAGATCGTCCACGCTCATGAAAACAACAACAATAAATCATCAATACAAGAGGTAGCAACATCGTCATCAAACATCAGCAGCAACTATTGCCGAAGCAATAACAACACCATAAGCAACAGCTGCAGCAGCACCACTAGCGTCATCATCAATAATAGCAACAACAGCAACATTTACTGACAATAGCACGTATACAGATTAGAACATGGACAGAACAATATAGGCACGTCAACCATACTTATTAATCATGCATTTGATGACCAAATAATTAAAGAATCCTAATATGAAGAAATCAGTCTGGCTTAGATCTTTTGGTCCCGATACCCCGAAGCATCTCAATCTGAGCTAAAAACCAGTTCAAATCTTGTCTCAAATCGTTGAGATTTTTCTCTGCTGCGATTGGACTCAAGATTGGTATCACTTTACGAAAACAAATGAGATTGAGTTTTTCTCACAATTTTCAAGAGATCAAAATTGAAATATGTCACAAACTCTGAGACCATAGCCTTGAGAAAAAAAGGACAAGCCCTGAAGGTTTGATAGTGGCTGAAACCCTTTTTGATATTTCTGTATGGAACTATGACCATCCTGAGCTGTACCATGCTGAAACCAAGGAATTAGGTTCTCCATATAAAAGCAAAACCCTATATAAATGTATTCTAAATAGAACTGAATGGTTGGCGCTTTTATTAAATATAAATTGCGCTGAATTATGGTCTTATCTATTAAATATTGCATTGTCTACATTATTACTAGGGATCAAGAAGCGAGAACGAAGATCGTGTTAGAGTTATGGAACTTGCTTTGGAAAAAGACACAGAGCTAGAAAACAGAGCTATATTGGTAAAAACAATTTTGAAAATTATGCATAATGATAGTAAGAGTAATTGCGTCGTTTCCAATTATGTATGTATATGATGTAATACTATGTAGAATATATAGAATCCAACCCTAGTGGTTATTTACAACTCTTGAAATATTAAGCAAATATATTGTATACTCTACACATTTGTTCTCATTCATTTGGTAGTGCATTATACAAACAGTAAGTACGAGCAATATTAAGACTAATTGCTGTGACATTCGAAGGGTCTAGTCAATTCATCTTGAATTTAAAAGCTGACCCTGTAGCCAATATGGTTTAATAAAACAACGTAATTTTAATTTACATTATGAAACGATAGTTGGTATAACAAATTTAATGCTTAGTATGCATAACCAGCATATTTTGCTAACATCATATCGCCGACTTCCAAGAACCAACACTGTCCACGAACTGTTTCAACATACTTCATGCGCAAAGAGAGAAAGACGTATTTTGTTCATGTTCCGCATTAAATGCGTTTTTCAGCGCATACGTACTAACATGGCTTTGCTATTTAAAGTGTTGTGTAAACCAATCAAATCTAATGTTAGCAACTAAACCACTTCTCTTCAACCGAACAACGTTTGTAACCTTTGCGCGGATTGGTTAACTAGTACAGCTCGGCAATTGTTTATGTTGCATAACAAATCTTAACCTTCAAATTGCGCCGACCATCTTTTTTCAAGATGTTTCTTGTTGTTTTCTGTTTAGATACGAGTTCTCGATGGTAAGGAGCCCCAACATTTTATGACAGCGTTACAGGATTGGATGATAGTGGTAAGGGCGGAGCTAGACCGTTTCACAACGTTTATGCTTTCTAGTGCATCATTTATTCAATATATTAAATACCTTTTGTCTACATGTGCACATATATAGATGCCTTCAGAAACATGAGAAACACAAACACACCAATTAATATATACAGTAAAATGTAATTATACGAACACCCTTGAGACCTTGAAAAACTGTTCAGTTGTTTGCTATATTCATATAATAATTTAAATACAAAATGTGAAAGTACAGATTTACGATGTGTATACTTATCTTATCTCTTATGGTCGTTTCAGTGCTCTTTATAAGTAAGTTGTATGTTACAGTATAAGTTATAGAATATATACTACAGAACTATTACAACACGAAGTACAGTAAAACCTCAATAATAAGACCGCCCTTGGGACTCTTGAAAACCGGTCTTAATATTGAGGTGGTCTTAATATTGAGGTCAATAAAAAACCAAAATAGTATACAAAGTGGACATGCAAATTATGTACTAAATTTGAAATGGTCCTATTATTGAGGTGGTCTTTAAGTGAGGCTTTACTGTACGTAAACACGTGTTTGAAATCTTGGAATTATAAGAAAATACGATATGTGTTCAGTTCTTGTCCTTTAGTGCATACCCTATTCGTGCAAGCTAATTGACAATGAAACTGTTTCTTCGTTGTTTTTTAAGTATGACGGCCAGGAAAATACCAAAGCTGAGAATGGGTTGAAAATGTTTTGTGTTCGAGACTTTGCTGATCGAGCAACACGAATCCAGCAGGTATGTGCATCTTTAATTTATTTTATTCAAGCTTAGTCCTGATAAGGCGTTAATTGTATTACTGACACTCCGGGGAATCAGCAAGCACCGTTGCCCCTAACTGAGTTGATATGTATGGCTTCTGTCTGGTATGGATGGTATGAGCGGGCAACTAAGTAGCCAGATGCAAATCAAATAGACTTCAGCTTCTATTGTTTTAACAGTTTGATCTGGACATTGAGTTTGTTTTAATACTGAATGAAGGAAGGAATACTCTTAATTGTTCTTCAACATACTGTGAAATCTCAATTAAAAGGCAACCTTTGGTTCTGAAGATGTCGGTCTTATTTGTAATGTTTTCAGAGTGCAATAATGGAGTAAAAATATACACAGGTCCATTAAAATACGTTCTTAATTTCAATGTGGTCTTTATGTGATGTTTAACTGTTTATTGCTGCTTCGATGTATGGCACTAGGTCAGCATTCGTCTCCGTAACTGATGATGTTGCGTCCCTTGAGAGAATTGCTGAAGTGCATCCAACCATTAGATCAATCTTTCTGATGGAAATTGTCATTTTCAATCTGATAAAACTGCTTGTAGAATGATGGTAGATTGAAATGAAAACAACTCAGTAATACAGACACATAATATGTTTGTTATGTGTATTTTACGAGATCAGCAGAAATCTGAAACACTCACTTGCATCAGGATTCATTGTCTTGAAATAAAATAGATTGTTTTTTATTCATTAAGAACCAGTATTTTTTCTTAACGTTCATTTAGAATCAATGCCAAATATATTAGGTTTATTAAAAGGCTGTGGTTTCTTTAAATTTTCCTAGAATTTTGGCATACTATGGAGACCTGCAATCCCCTTCCAAGACGTTCATTCGTTTGATACGACATGTGAAAATGTATTTCAATAAAACAGTTTTGTAATTATGACTAACTTAATCAGCTCGTACAAAATACTAACAATGTAATACCACATTTTGTTCCATGAAGGTTGTACCAGAATGGAAACAGTTGAACTCCTCGGCTTCCTTCGTCATATTGTCAGAAAACGACGCATACCTTTGGTATGGAAAGGTAAGGATAAATGCTTACAAAGATTGCTATCAACATTCACAAATATCAGAAAAGAAGGGACGAAGTGGTTTATTATACCTTGAAGGCAATATTGTGTTGATATGTAGTTTAAGTGAACTATAATGATCTCAAACATGGCAATAGGCTAGAGTAAAAATGATTCAACAGGAAATTATTCAATATAAAACATTTCAATTGAAAGCGAGTGAACATTTATTTGAAGTATTTGATACCAATAGGTGTTTTGCGGATGTGTATTTCTTTCACAACATACATCGGTTTCACAAAAACCATTCCAACATTAAACTAAAATTAAAAAAACAAAAACATGTAAAATATATTTTATTTTATTGATTTACTTTCTTACAAATGTCAAACGCTGCGTGGTTGTAAGTATATACATGAGTATTTTTTCTATTTAAGTTTTCTGGAAGCACGGAACGCGAAGCTGCAAAAGAACTCATAGGAATCCTTAGCCCATCTAGGTGAGTCAACGTATTTGTCCTGAAATAAGTCGATCTAGTGAATCATACCTTAGGGATGAGCGATAGTGTATCGTGAATCATTTAAGATCGTGTTTAGGGCGTGGTTGTACTACCGACGTTAGAGCACCGGCATCAAGTAACACAATAACACTTACCTTTCGAAATATGTGAGAAAGCTGTCAGATTTTATCACTCGAACATAATAACAAAGAGAACTCATACGCACAGAATTGCGTCAGATACGAGTTAGTTACAAAGTGAGCATCAAAGTGTATATTTGCGGTACAATCATGACAGTTTGCTGGAAGCGTGAATATTTTATACTATGTACTTTATGACGCCAGTGCGTCGGTGGAATACGTACTTGATATGACGACATTGTCTTTTGATTCCAGGGGTCACGAACATTAGCATGCTCTGTGCTGAAATGTGAACATTCACATTCTTGGTGTACTAGTATCATATAACAACGACTGAAATGATGACCGTATGATATACATTTTGATGGCAAATGGCTATTATGGCAACCATCTTGAACGCCGTCTTGAATAGCAAGGTCGGCATCACACAGTATTCGTTGATGCTGATAGTCTCATATACTTTGACGAACATTTAGGAATGTACCATTGTTTGTTCTACTTTTGTGGAAATAAACTCCTTAAGCAATCCACCTTTAAGCCACTTTTCGGCTGCACGTCCCTCTACTATTGCTTATAGACGTATCATGTATCAGCACCAGTTGTTAGAAAATATGCATACAAACAACTGTACAATTAAAGCAACAGCTGTAAAGTTAATGCAACAATTGAAAAATTAATGCAACAACTGTAAAGTTAATGCATCAATGGTAAAATTAATGCATCTATTTCAGGATGTTTAACCATGAACTAGTCACTGAAAGTAAGGAGTCGTCCTCATTCAGTAATTTGATTGGTCAGAAGGCCGAGTATGAAGAGGACTACAAAGATCTGGTAACAATTCTTACACTTATATCTAACTTTATTCAATATTTAGGGTTCGACGCTATTTTCAAAATCAATGTCCATGCGTCTTCGTAACCTTATCTTCTGTATGCAACGTTGTTACAATAATCGGAATTGAATCAGGGTGGCATGGTGGTTGAGGGCTTGAGAGCTTGACCCTTGATTGGAAGGTTAAGGGCCCGAATCCCGCCTTGGGCGAGTTTTAGCCGCGTACCTCAGAATCCCTAAATTAGGCGCGAGTGCAGATTAGGACTGGTTAGTTATCAAGGAAGAAGTCGTCTCAAGAGTGAATAATACAAGTTGTAATCACTCGTATCCCAATTGATGGAAAATTAATAAGTTTAAACTAATATGCAGACAGTAAAAAAGCATAAAGTTTACCATCATTTATTGCTGTTCTCCTCTTCTTTCTTTATTCCCGATCAACATCTATGGCCATCAACAGTTTGTTTGTTATAACCCTATCTACCCATGATAATATACCCTACTCAAACAAATGTTGGGTATGAGTGAGTTTTTAAGCAGCGTATCAAAAAATAATACAAGTATGAGCGTAAAAATAATAAAAATAATTACTTACCTACCTATGCATCTAACTTTTGCTGTGTACGATTATGCCAAACACACATTTTTTAAAGATGGCTTACGTATTTTCATTCATTAATTTCATTCTTTTCGAATCATTATAAATTCATGCTGCTGTATTTATCATAAAGGTATTTTTTTCTCTTTCGATTTAATCACATAAAGTAAATATCCGACGCACCCAAGTGACTACTTAGACAAAATTATGCAAATATCCCCAGGGAAGCGTTTATATTTATTAGTAGTCAGTAGGTCAAGGTCGCGAAACATTGAAAACATACTACATTGAAAATAATAAAAGAGATATTAAGTTTTTACAGGGAACGCTACATACATACATAAGACAATGTATTCCAACATTAAGACGCCAGGGAAACAACAGACTACAAAACATTGAGGATTGAGGAGGTGCAAGGGTAAACATGTATGGGATTAGAGGTGCAAGGGTAAACATGTATGGGATTAGAGGTGCAAGGGTAAACATGTATGGGATTAGAGGTGCAAGGGTAAACATGTATGGGATTAGAGGTGCAAGGGTAAACATGTATGGGATTAGAGGTGCAAGGGTAAACATGTATGGGAATAGAGGTGCAAGGGTAAACATGTATGGGAATAGGAGGTGCAAGGGTAAACATGTATGGGAATAGGAGGTGCAAGGGTAAACATGTATGGGAATAGGAGGTGCAAGGGTAAACATGTATGGGAATAGGAGGTGCAAGGGTAAACATGTATGGGAATAGGAGGTGCAAGGGTAAACATGTATGGGAATGGGAGGTGCAAGGGTAAACATGTATGGGAATAGGAGGTGCAAGGGTAAACATGTATGGGAATAGGAGGTGCAAGGGTAAACATGTATGGGAATGGGAGGTGCAAGGGTAAACATGTATGGGAATGGGAGGTGCAAGGGTAAACATGTATGGGAATGGGAGGTGCAAGGGTAAACATGTATGGGAATAGGAGGTGCAAGGGTAAACATGTATGGGAATGGGAGGTGCAAGGGTAAACATGTATGGGAATAGGAGGTGCAAGGGTAAACATGTATGGGAATGGGAGGTGCAAGGGTAAACATGTATGGGAATGGGAGGTGCAAGGGTAAACATGTATGGGAATGGGAGGTGCAAGGGTAAACATGTATGGGAATAGGAGGTGCAAGGGTAAACATGTATGGGAATGGGAGGTGCAAGGGTAAACATGTATGGGAATAGGAGGTGCAAGGGTAAACATGTATGGGAATGGGAGGTGCAAGGGTAAACATGTATGGGAATGGGAGGTGCAAGGGTAAACATGTATGGGAATGGGAGGTGCAAGGGTAAACATGTATGGGAATAGGAGGTGCAAGGGTAAACATGTATGGGAATGGGAGGTGCAAGGGTAAACATGTATGGGAATAGGGTTGCAAATAAATAGAAATAATAACCACACAGCGATGTACAGCCTTTGAACTGCGCATTATTGTGACAAAAAGCATAAGTAAACATACATACTAGAGCGATTGCCACCACATAGGGAGAAAAGTGTTCGTTAGGAAAAGGAAAAGCAACATGGATTAATTTATTTTCTTACTAGCCACTTGAGAAGTAGGCACAATGCTGTATATATTTGATAAAAAAATGCAAGAAATGCGATGTGGTGGATTTAAACAGTTTTGTGGTATGGGTATATCTAAGTACAATGGGGTGCAGGCACTGATATCCATTTTAAAACAATTATAACAAATTCAGACTACAAAAGAGCACTATCGTTGTTATGATGACAAGTTTTGTTCATTTTAAGTCCAGTTAGCCTTGTGAGAACAAATAAATCTATACATACGGGCGAACATCTATCAGACGGAGAAGGAACATTATAACACATTGTCAAACAGTATGTAAAAACAATGTACTTCGCAATTCATTTGTAGATGTCAATTAGAGTTTATTTACCAGATATGGTCAGCTATTTTCAACGGTCATAAAATATTAAGCATAATCATATACATTGTGCATAATAAAAAGCAAATTGTTCCTTGAAATTGTCCGAAAATGTTCTTTCATCAAAACGTAACATAAAACGCTCATGTCACGTTTTAATATTACTACAGTGTCTCCAAAAGCTAAAATATCATCAAATGCATGTACATGTAATACAAATCAATATTAAAACGAATTATTCTTGCTTTCAAAAGGTTTTGCCAATGTCCTGTATCAAGAACAATATTCAACATTATTATTCACGTAATTTTGCATTACTTTTCAAGATACATGTAATACAAATCAATATTAAAACGAATTATTCTTGCTTTCAAAAGGTTTTGCCAATGTCCTGTATCAAGAACAATATTCAACATTATTATTCACGTAATTTTGCATTACTTTTCAAGATACATGTAATACAAATCAATATTAAAACGAATTATTCTTGCTTTCAAAAGGTTTTGCCAATGTCCTGTATCAAGAACAATATTCAACATTATTATTCACGTAATTTTGCATTACTTTTCAAGATACATGTAATACAAATCAATATTAAAACGAATTATTCTTGCTTTCAAAAGGTTTTGCCAATGTCCTGTATCAAGAACAATATTCAACATTATTATTCACGTAATTTTGCATTACTTTTCAAGATACATGTAATACAAATCAATATTAAAACGAATTATTCTTGCTTTCAAAAGGTTTTGCCAATGTCCTGTATCAAGAACAATATTCAACATTATTATTCACGTAATTTTGCATTACTTTTCAAGATACATGTAATTAAAATCAATATCAAAACGAATTATTATTGCTAACCCTGTCTTGCAACAAGAACAGTATTGAAAAATGAAAACAAATGTTATTCACATAAGCATTTACATGTATCATGTACAAGCGGTTTCAAGTACGTCAATACGCAGATGTCTTTAAAAATAGGATCTAAAAACGTTGAAAACACAAATGTTCTATGCTACAATGTGGCGTTTCTGCTCGACTAATATTTACTTTAATTCTCTTTGAAAGAATTAATTAAAAATATTGACATTTAGGTATCTGACAGTTGACATTATGCATTTGAATGGCATTATCACGAGCTGGAACATACTATACGGTCCCTGTCACGAGTAAAGAACTTGGAAAACCCTCAAGCATAGCAAACATCAATTATTTTTCAGCGGAGAAATTCAAATCAATGATCTGATCTCCGTACATTTAACATTGTCTTAGCATTTTTCTTGGCTACATTTGTTGGCGTTCTTTCTCTGAACTTTCAAACGTTTGTGTCGATCGACGTTTATTAAGCAATCATCTTAAATATGTAAATGGATCATGAGATAGAAAGATATCTTATTTGCACATTGAACATTGAAAATAGCTTTTAACAAAGCAGCAATAATCTTTATTACATGAATGAGCAGCGTGACAAATGGTGAGAAAGAATGTACTTGTGGATTGTGAGGTTTCGAAATTTCAATGTATATAAAGCATGTTATTTTCTAAGTTGTTAGAACAGGATATTGATGCTTTTTTACAAGCTTTTTTACATGCGTTTAGGAGAGAGACAGTACATGCAATGAATATCATAATCACATTTTGGACATAGCATTCATATTATGCCAAAACAACATACATATATTCGAAAAAATCTTAGAATATTATCAACGTAAGCGAGTATTGAGCCAAACAGTTTATGTGTATAGATACACATATAGTTTAGTTTATTAACGGAAGTAAGGCAATCTGCCTATCACACCACATATTTACAAATAAACATGAAACATAAATACAATTCATATACATATGAACACATATCCAAAAGAAACATATACATGATCAATGACGGTACATACTAGATTGAGAGAAGGTTCTAATTAACATAGAAAACTTCATTTCTTTTTTCAAATGCTTTAAAAATATATACGTGTACATAGATCACGTATAACACATTTTCTTCGCTGATACGTGTACCTTTTCAATGCTCCACAAATGAATTCCGTTTGAAATGAGATTCAGAAGAATATGCTTCTTATTTAATATTATTCTATATGTAAATATTGGTGTAAGAGACATTGCTATAACAAAATAATGCTGACACAAATGAACATTTGGAAAATACTTTTACTAAACAGATCACTGACTCGTTTTATCGTGAGTTAGTTTAAACAAGAAATATCTTGGAAAAAGATGGTCGGCGCAAATCGAAGGTAAAGAATTATTGTGCAACACAAAAAATTGCCGAAATGTTACGATTGCTGGTCACTCCAAATTCAGAATGGATTTCGGTAGATGGTTCGCGTCAAGGTTATAAACGTTGCTCGGTTGAAGAGAAGTTGGTGTTAACGTAAGATTTGAATGGTTTACACAACACTGATAAGCAAATAGCAAAGCCATGTTAGTACGGCCGCGCCGAAATATTTTTATGTCAGATCATATACACCTAAAACAAGCAATGAATAGAGCATAGTACTGTTTGTAATCAACTCTTGCATTCTCGGCATTTCAGAGTTTAGATCGACGCCCAGCGTGTCTGAAACATTATGATGCCACAGGAAAGTCTTTCGAAAACATAGACAGCTTCGTACAAGAGGTAAGCTGTTTAATCCAGCATGTAATCATTCTTTATTGTTTTTTAAAAC
The DNA here is from genome assembly GCA_032209605.1 of Mactromeris polynyma. Lineage (NCBI taxonomy): Eukaryota > Metazoa > Mollusca > Bivalvia > Venerida > Mactridae > Mactromeris > Mactromeris polynyma. The sequence goes on along the minus strand of JASFXZ010000034.1, from coordinate 2,967,651 downwards.
AGTTCACCATCTTCATGGATATGTTAATTTTTAACTATGGAACGCCTAATCTACATTAACTCATATATTTGAAGAGCTCTTCAAATAATTAGAGACCTCTTCGAATAACGAAAGACCTCTTCAAATGAATTGAAGAGATCTTCAAATAATTAGAGACCTCTTCAAATAATAGAGACCTCTTCGAATAATAAAAGACCTCTTCAAATGAATTGAAGAGCTCTTCAAAGGTTTTGAAGAGGAAACTAATTATTTGTTGCTATCGTTACATAATTATTGCTAGCAACGATTCATTTGTTGCTCTTACCAATTGAATTAGAGAACTCTTCAAATGAGTTTGAGAGAGCTCTTATTCAATTGATGCTATCATTAATTATTTGGAGCTCTCTTCAATTGAATTGGAGAGCTCTCCAAATAATTGAAGAGCTCTTCAAATATTTGAGATTATGTAGATTTACGCACCACATTTAACAGCATTTGAATCTTCTGTCATTGTTTCATAGCTTGTCCGTTTAGTAATACTCCCTACGCTTTTTCTTAAATCCTTTCAGGGGTCATGAAACATGTTGAGTGGTTCTAGGGAAACACTTTATTTCCGACATTCACGACCCTAAGTTCCCTAACTGAACCAGATACAATACTACTGGCACAATCATATGTTTTCTCATATCTTACAGGATTTGTCAGAAGAAGATGTGTACGTTTTGGACACATATAACCAGGTAAGTGTTACCGTATTTACTTTATATGTTCCCCTATAACACACAGTTCTATTTATTGTATGTCTAGGAAGTATGACAAATGGATTTCCATGGCAACACAATGGCAACACGTCCTTGGAACTGTCAATACAGATACAAGATGGATTGGTCTAGATAAGTTCTATAAACATATTTAATCACTCTAATAATTTGGCTTAAATGTGCCAAAGGTTACAATTATCTGAAACATTTAAACACTAGGGATATAAATAAACATATTTTCCTCACCTATGAGAAATTAAGGATTGGCAGTCATTAACCTTTCACTGAAAGTAATTTGTGTTAATTAAGACTTGATGAAGATAAAACACTACATTAACATGTGACATCACTTTCCCAGACGGTTATACACAGGTCGAAGACCGATGTCACTAATTGTGTTAAACGACAAATAATGAGCTGTTTTTTATGAAATGACAGAGATAATGATACTATTAATATAATTATCTTGGATTTATAAATACAGCCTTTATAATGGGTGACTTACCAAGACCATAAGCTTGATGCTATTGTCAAAAAGATACATAGTTTGAAGATAATAAAAGTCGAGAGCAGCTGAAATAGACGCTTGAAATAAATTATTAGTTTGAGGATACATCTGGAATCATTCACTGATACGTACTAAATATTTGAGTTATTATTTGTTTGATGTCAGATGAACAGTAAAACCTAAAACATAAGACCACCCTTGGGACCCTTGAAAAGTAGTCTTTATATTGAGGTGGTCCTAATATTGAGGTTGAATAAAGAGCCAAAACAGTGAAAATCGACACGGAATTGGTGTTCTTAATTTTGAGATGGTCTTATTATTGAGGTGGTCTTATTAATGAGATGATCTTATAATTGAGGTGGTCTTATTATTGAGATGGTATTATAATTGAGGTGGTCTTATAACTGAGGTGGTCTTATAATTGAGGTGGTCTTATAATTGAGGTGGTCTTATAATTGAGGTGGTCTTATAATTGAGGTGGTCTTATAATTGAGGTGGTCTTATAATTGAGGTGGTCTTATTACTGAGATTGTCATTAAGTGAGGGTTTACTGTATATGTCCAGGCTTTCTTGGGATTTTGGGGTGACTTTTTTTGTGGCATTTACTTCTCGACTTCATCATTCATTTTAAGTTCGTGATTGCATACATCAGTATGAAAGCAGTCTATTCATACAATACTAACAGTTTATGATAAAACATGTGGTGTTCGTGTTAACAAAACGTACAAACAAACCACTGGTACCAGATTATCAAATTACAGTAGCGAAATCACACAGTCAGGAAGCTACGGAAGCCTGGTGGTGACATTTCAGCTTCAAGAATTCTCAAATTCAACTTCATGAATTCACGAATTCATCTTCATGAATTCACGATTTCACAATTTTATTTTCACGAATTCACGATTTCTACTTTACTGATTCACTGAATTCGTTTAGTTGAACTTGCGAATTATTGAAGCTGAAATGTCACCACCAGGCTTTCGTAGGAAGCAGGTTGGTTGAATAACAGGTACAAATTAAACTAAACTGCGTAGGTAGAAATTTGCGTTCAATACAATATTACTAGCAGAGACAATAAGATAGGTCATTCACCAACGATTGTATTTTGTTGTGAAATCGTAACAAGGTGAAGCTGTGTTATAGCAGATCAATGCTTTTAATTGTATGTGTCACCGTGATGTTGTATAATATATTTCTTAAATTTAGTCGATTAAGATAATATGTACTTTACATACAGGCGGGCCCCCTTTTATTCGAAAACCTCCTATCTGAATACTTGTTATCAATCGAAATGAATTTCAGGTCCCGATGTATCTTCTTATGCACGTTGAATTGAAATGGGTTATTCGAAACCATGTATTATTCGCAATAAATATTCGGACCCGATGAATTCGAATAAACGAGGTCCGTCTGTATTTAGAAACACATATTTTACTAGGTCGTACGAACATTGAGATGTATATTATATTGTTTATTCTTAATTGCAGATATATATTTGGTGTGGGGAGAGAATACAAGCGGAACTCATAAAGCAAGTCTTCCAAATAGCAAAGGTAATTAAAGAAACAATTAAAATAAAACTAATTGTAAAAATGATTTGGGCATTCAAAATTATATTAGTGTTCAAATCGCAGTTAAAATTTCTATCCATTGCATTGAACAAATAAATAAATCAACATATATAGGTTCTTACAATACATTAAAACAGCTGTTTCGTAGATTTGCAACTTAAACAGTTTTGGTAATTCTGAATGCTTCTCACTATCGAGCATTTAACGGTATTGTGAAATCATGAACTGTAAACATTTGCTCTTCATCTGACGATTTATAATTTTACATTGTTGCAATATGAAACGGAGAATGAAGAAGTCTCGTTCCGTCTTCCGTAGGGTGGCCGTTTCTTATACCTATTGTCATTAAATAAAAAAGGCATGTTTTCATTTTCCATATCACGTGCGTATGATTTGTATCTTGTATCCATGGAAACTGAAATTCTATTTTAGGATTACATACAGGACGATCCGGCAGGAAGGACCTTCGACCTTGTATCATTATGGATTGTTTCACAAAGAAGTGAACCAGTAGCATTTACCAAACATTTCAAGGCGTGGAATGCCCTTGGCTACTCGGTTAGTGACGTCATTCCTAGTCTCAGTTCCAGACTGTATATTTAATGCCTTCTTAAGAAAAAATTACAAAAACATCAATAATGAAATACTTCAAATAATGGCTGCGTTTTTATATTGAATCAGCGTTTACAATTTTCGTCTTTTCAGGATAATATACTTTATGATTTTGATAAAGTATTCAAGACATTATCATTTTCATTTTCTACCTCGATATCATGCCATATTAAATCCACATACGATATATCAATCTTAACGACTACCATCCAGAATTCCCGTGTGAATGTCATATTTATTAAACAATTTGATATATAGACATTTGATTCACTTCGGTGAATATGGCTGAAAGGATTGCTTGGTTAGCAAGATTTTTGCGGAACGCTTTCATTTAATTATATTTTTTGCTCAAATCTATTTCCCTCTGCCATATTCAGTACAACCTCTGTAATAAAACCACCCTTGGGACCGTTGAAAACTTGGTCTTATTATTGAGGTGGTCTTATTATTGAGATGGTCTTATTATTGAGGTGGTCTTATTATTAAGGTGGTCTTATTATTGAGGTGGTCTTATTATTGAGGTGGTCTTATTATTGAGATGGTCTTATTATTGAGATGGTCTTATTATTGAGGTGGTCTTATTATTGAGGTGGTCTTATTATTGAGGTGGTCTTATTATTGAGGTGGTCTTATACTGAAGTTTTACTGTACACTTTAAATGGATGGATTATAACATAACGATCACATCAATAATAAGACCACCTCAAATTGAGACCACATTTTGCGAGTCCATTTTGACTGTTATCCTCTTTATTTAACCTCAATATTAAGACCAATTCTCAATAATAAGAGCACTTTCTAAGAGTCCAAAATGTGGTCTTATTATTGAGGTTTTACTGTACTTAAATATTATTTCTATACTGGTCAAAAGTGGTAACCCAGTAGAACTATGTGGTCAAACACTTAGCTTCTTAAGAGTCTTATGACAGTAAGTTTAACTGAAATTTTGAAAATCGATGTAAATACGGTGGCATAGAGGTGACATGTGTAAAATTATTTTATCTCGTTCCAACGACTTAGTATGTGGTGGGAACGAGTAAGTAAGTCGTGGACATGACATGCAATGTCGTGGGAACGAGATAGTATGTGGTGGGAACGAGTAAGTAAGTCGTGGACATGACATACAATGTCGTGGGAACGAGATAGTATGTGGTGGGAACGAGTAAGTAAGTCGTGGACATGACATACAATGTCGTGGGATGAGATAGTTATGGGCTGGTGGCCTGAATCATGTAAAATAAAATAATAAAATACTGTCGTGAAAATCCTAAAAGCACAAAATGGCGGGTAATAGGCCCTTTGGACCAGTAAATATCCACGTGACCGACAAGTAAATAACCTGACAGACAGTTGTCACACTAAAGTAATATTCAGTAAATGTCAACTTGTCTAGCATACCTTTGGGTATGAATTATAATGCATTTTCTGACATTATACATTTTTTCATTTACAGGGAAAACACGCATACGAAGTCTTACGAAAACGGTTGCGACAGGATAATGCTAAAATAGATATTAACCAGAACGTATGTATACCAAAACCGTTTCACAAGTCATCGTCATTATTTACATACAGTTTTAATTGTATATTCCATTTTATTATATCATTTGCATAATCAGTAACCTTTGATACTGTTAAACACACTGCATTTTTAATAATTAAATCTTCGGAGACAATTTGGTCAACTGTTCACGATATGTCGCTTGCAAAATGGTTGAGAAAAATCTTCCATCCGCCGTCTTTTTTTTCAATTTTAATGGTGTGGGAGCAAAATGTTCAGTGCAGAGCGGAGCAAGGAAGGCGGGGACGGGCCGGAGGCAGAGCCGGAAAGGCGGGGGCAGAGCAGGAAGGGCGGGGCAGGTAGGGCGGGGCAGAGCAGGAAGGGTGGGACGGGTCAGGGACATAGCAGAACTGAACAGAACAGAAAAACAATACAAACAATAATATGTTTAGAATTGTGTTGATTACATGGTCATAAGCATACCTGTATAAAACACATTTAACAAGCCACGTAGCTTGATGCAAATTGTTATTCGGTTAATCTCGGTAATATCCGTCAAACTGTTATTTCACATTGAAATATTATATTGTACAGATATGTATTTCAGATGATTGACACAAGCTTCCTGAACCAACCCAAATACAATTACAAAGCTTTGTTGAAGAAAGATTTACCCCACGATGTAGATGACACTAGAAAACATGTAAGTGAAGTAAACACGTTCATTCAAACCTCACTTCATGACCACCTCGATAATAAGACCACTTCAAAATTAAGAAAACAATATTCAAGTCAATTTTCACTGTTTTGCTGGTTATTCAACCTCAATATTAAGACCACTTCAATAAGAAGAACAGTTTTCAAGGGCCACAAGGATGGTCTTATTATTAAGGTTTTACTGTGTACAGGGCAGAGGGAATTATATTTTGAGCAAGAATTCTAAAGAAATAATTGCGTTCCGTAGATATCTAGATAACCAAGAAATCCAGTTTTCAATTGACCAAACAATATAAATATTTGTCAACATAACCAAACATGATGCATATTGATGACAGAAATAGAAAAAGCCAAACGTAAATGCACAAATCTTTGACGCATTCGCAAATTTATCTTGAAATATCTGAACTTTGCACACGCGTGAAGATATTTACGGTTTTACGCTGTTTACGTGACTCAGCCATTTGTTATTGGTATTCATGTAACAGTTTCATTGGTTTTATTTACAAAATCAAAGTGCAATTAATGAGTAATCGTCCCCTGTGGTCCTTCCATACGGTAGCAATGTCAATAACTGGTGATATTCAACCGATAATCGCTTATGTTTCTGTTGGTGACGTCTAAACGCGTGACACTATGCTGCTCTATCTACACTGATCAATAGTGAAATTAATCAACATGAATTTCCAAAGGCAACACCGTTAATGGTTTTTAATCGTGTTGTTTGAATTTTCTGTGAAAAGAATCAATAAAACAAATAATAAAACTCCATTGTTAGGGCCATAGGTGCTGTGTTCAGTAAATATTGAGACCGCTTGAGTACAATTGATATTCTTCTAGTGTTCTATCTGGGTCTTGTTAGTAAACTGAATCATGACGTCATAGAACCAACTTGTTGACGCTTAGTGCTTGTGATTGGCACGAACAATATGTTTACGAATAATTTTTCGGTCACGGAAATGCAAACTTTTTCTTTGATACATTTTCAGACCCATTTATCGGAGAAACAGTTTCGTCTGAATTTGAAGATCAGCAGACTCGATTTTTACCGACTTCCGGTTTGGAAACAGAACCAGATTTTGAAATCAGCAAGATTGCTGTATCATCCTACATTGACGACTCAACCCTTCCCAAATGTTCAGCTTGCCCTCTGACGAATTTAAAACTGTCGTCTGTTAAAACGAAAAAATGTCGTCTGCTTCCAAACATGACCTGCGTAACCATGCAACTGCTAGCTGTTTAAAATTAGAAATGATATCGTATGAAGAATAAAAAAGCGTCTGCAACGTATTGTTTGCAAACCTCATATTTGCCAGGTGTCTGAGCAATTACTTTTATTCGTCGTTTTAAACAGGAACCAAATCGCCTCAAAACGTACTGTGAAACAATACGTCTTTGGCAGATATTTTTACAATAAAAATAGAGTTTTTCTGTGAATTAAAATCGTCTGGTAAAATAGTTCGGCCTGTCATGATATTTATGTTGCAAAGGAATATTGCGTTACATTGAATTGTTGCTTAGCAACTAGACTAGTGTTAGTCGACGTTGGCTTAAGTTATGAGAGGTAGATGAGTTCTACAATCATTGATATTTCTTATAATATACTCAATACATTTAATAACGCACGAGATGGATTTCTAAATTTTCATAGACTGGCTTTTAGGACACAAGAAATTGACACGATAGTATTGCATGTGTACGCAACATGTATGCTAAATTGCATGACAATCGACACGTTTTTCATAAAAAATGAGTTTCAAAAGTTATAAAATGAAATTTAAAGAATTTGAATGGTACAAAATCGTGCGTTTCTTAAATGTACTGAGTATATATTAAGTTACAATATTGATGATGTCTCAGTGACCCAGACAATGTATGTGTTTTACGGTATTTCTTGGTTGCGTGTCTTGTAACCATGAAAGATGATGATTTTGAATTATTGAGTAGACAATGGTTGTTTACCTCAAATGTAACATTGACATTTCGTACAATTGTGTCACTGAACTGTTCGTGGAAATGCGATATGCTTCTCATGAACACAACATCTTTCAAAAGCATTTTACTTAGAATGGAGTGAGGAATCATAGGCCAAAATGGCTATGCAAAACAGAGTCAACGTTCAATATAATTATATATAGATATAATTATGATACTATTTAATAACAATTGTAAAAACATTTACGCTTGTATTCAAATCTTGTAGTTAGCGCCATTTTAGCGAGTTTGCATTCGTTCATTAGTGACTATTAAATCACCAAACTTTGTACACAATTTGTATTTTTATTCTTTCTGTTCTCCAGAGTATAAGCTGGATTACAAATTTGTTGATTTGCTATTTATTTGTAATTTACATGTCGCTGTTACAAGTAATAAAATACGCATATTTATCATTCGACTATGTTCTTATTTGCCTGTTGTTGTCATATTAACTTTCTCTCCTTTCCAAAAATACGTCTGATATTAAAAAAAACTTAACATAATTTTGTGTGCATTTACCGGAATATAAAACATCATCAAAAGTCATTCTACATGTGCAACTTTATTTTACAGTGTATAGTTAATCCATAAATATGTATATTGATAATTTTGTCAAAACACATGACAAGGCTATCCCCTTACTAGACCGTATAAACATATTGTACGGCTCTGGGTGAAACATTACTCGGACAAATTAACCTGATCCCTGTGACCTCTTTTCGCAGAATTCCACAGTAGACTGATTATCTAAGTTTGTCTTCGGCTCTAATTCGATTAACTTCGGCTCTAGTCGTGTTGATGTACATGTTTGGTCATTTAATAATATACGTATAATGAAAAAAATCCACACAATGTGTAACAAACGCAATGATTTCCGTAACTGCAACGAAACATACCGATGATGCACGATTCTCTCACGGAAAATTATATAGTCAGCGTACTCAGTCTAACTCAGCGTAGTCGGTGTATAATGTATTCATGCATTGAGGTCATGATCAGGTTTATATGTTCGGGCTATACTGTATAATGTATTCATGCATTAAGGTCATGATCAGGTTTATATGTTCGGACTATACTGTATAATGTATTCATGCATTAAGGTCATGATCAGGTTTGTATGTTCGGACTATACTGCCCTGCGTTCAGTTACGGCTAACAGTCATGAACGTTTTGTTTTGTAGCCCTGGTCCACCGTATCAGATTGCCTGCACACGGGAACCAAATTGCAAAACGTTACGGAACGATAGGGCTGATAACCACAACTGAACGCAGGGCTGGACTGTATTACCGTCACGGTACATTGAAAAACAAAGGCAGACGATACAGTAGTGATTTAATTAGTAAGATGAAGCTATATCAATAGCGATGAGGAAGAAGTGATGTCAATGGAATATAAAACGTTGATTAAACATCTAACAATTCAAGTATAATACACATTGGTCAGGCTCTTCGATCGGAAATTTAACTTAAAATTACAAGAGATGCCATGCGATAAAAACAATTATTCTAACTAGAAAAACGATTTTCGCGAACAAACACACAATACGTTTTGCAATGTGGAGGTCGGAACTGCAGCTTTGAGCAGTCCTTGTTGTAATTACTTATTGACGTTACACGAAGAAAACAATACATTATGTTTTTATAAAAACATTGATTGAGGTTAACTTAACCAGTTTGAAATACTTAAAGCTATTCATGGAAGGAATTTGTATGGATTTGTCATAGCAATAATGAAATTGTTTGAATTGATTTATTTCAAGTGTCATGTTGCCTTAGAGTTTTAAGTTGCCAGTATTTTTACTAACAGTTCCAAGGCTGTAATTCGCTGTACGGTTATTATTTCTGTTTGTGTTTTGAATGTGTTTTGTATTTCCTTATCCCCTGTGCAATTCTGTCACTTTATATAGTGTTCAGGTTATTTCCTGCCTTGTTTCGGCCTATTGCTGCCAGCTGTCGTGACTTTTCCTGTGATCTTTTCCATCCATTAATCCCCCCAGGGAACGCCACATATATTAGACAGTACCTCCCAACACAGACCTCCGGGAAAACAACAATCCATAAAACATAAGGCACTTCAAGAGGTTAAAAGGTACATACGTTATGGAAACAGAGGCACAATGAATGGCCTGGCAGAACATAAGGACTAATTAGGAGAATCAAAGTGGACAGTGAAGGAGTGGGTGTGAATTAATGGATGGAAAAGATCACAGGAATAAATACATTTAAGAATGTTGGTTTGTAGGTTAAAGGGATCATTAAATGTATAACACGCGTACAAAAACGAATGCATCAAATTACAGGCGTTGTAACGTTTATTTTCAAATTCTAAATGGCTAGAAATTACGATAGTTTCTCTTCTGTCTTATTTATGATCGGGTTTTGTGTTATGATGCGCAGGGCATGGACTCTAAACATATAGTGTCATGAAAAAATCACTTCCGAAGTTTTCAAAAACAAAAACATATTAATACTGACAGGATACATATCATGCGCGAAGACATGTGATGCACCAATGCAATAAAAAACACACTAATGAATTGTCACGAAGAGCCCTCCTACAGCGAACACTGAACTCTAGAATATTTTGTTTGTTTTGCAGTGGTGGTCTGTAGTGAAGTTCAAATAATTCCTTCCGACTCACATGTTTCACAACAAATCGTAAGAATATGTCTGACTATTATTCAATCAATGGTGAAGGAAGAGCAGTTGACAGGATGGTGTAATGAGCACAAAAAGCAACATGGTCTTCTCCGAGTTGCTAATTTACACAAAAGATAAAAAATGTCATGGGTTACATTATTATAATTGCATTGCATTCATTGCAGAAATACCATCATCAATCCATTACAAGAAACGAATCTCATCAATTTTGAGATAAAATTTATAACATGGTAAAACATTCAAGTGATTAGTCTGTCCTTTGAAAATATCCGACACCTTCCGTTTAAACGAATCTCATTAATTATAAGATAAATTTATATGAGCATGGTAAAATATTCTATTGATTAGTCCGTTATTTGAAAATACCCAACACGTTCCGATTAGAATGAAGACACGCTTATATCTGGTGGTGTGGACAACTTAAAATCTTATTGACGTGAATACATAAATGAACACAGTTGTCCACTAATGCAGCTTTAACGCTTTGCCGCCTAGCAACTACAACATTTATTTAAATGCTCAACCACAACACAGAGCAATCTCTCTGGTGAAAAACACTTTGGGTGACTCAAAATAGGTCCGGTGTTTAGAGGTTGTTTTTCTAGAGATGTGAACTTAGTATATCCGTATTCAAGATACATTTGACAATGCTTTAGGCCTTTAGCTACATTTGCCAAAGGCCACAGAGAGCTTATTTCACGGAGAATTTCCGTAAGTAAGAGCGTAAGGCTGTCAACTTTTTATTCAAACGACATCTTCTCCTAAATCGCTTGGCAAATTGTGGCTAAACTTCCCAAGAACGTTCCTTGATTGGTCCTCTTTCAAGTAATTCAAATGGTTATGTTTGGTGTTGCATAAATATGTCACTGGAGCTAAATATATATTTTAAAATTAAAAATCTTCCTGTGCAGAACGTTAGGCCCCAGAACTTTCATATTTAGTTTGTAGCATATCTAGTCCCCCACCACGATTGCCAAATCAAGTCCCTCCGGTCAAAATTGACTTCACCCCAGGGGTCGCATGTTTCAAATAGATAGAGAATATCTTTGAAAATGTTCTTGCCCAGAATCAGAAGAATAGGTAACATTGTCTAGTGGTCCCATGCTAAGATAGTTCAAATTATGCCTCTGGGGTCAAAACTGGCTCCGGTCGGGGCGTACAGATTGTCTATAGAATTACATGCATTGGGAATCTTTAAAAATCTATTTTTCCGAAACCGCATATCCAAGGGATTTGATATTTGGTATGTAGCAATGTTTAGTGGTCTCCTACCAAGAGTGTTCAAGTTGTGCCCCTTGGATCAAAACCCGTCTTGCCCCGTTTTACGTATCTGTTCCAAATACGCTAACTTAAGACCAAACTATATTAAACGTTATTATTATACGTGGCCAACGAAACGGAAATTCACTAATTTGATGAGAGCTACCTTTCGAATTATTCTTATTAATTTATCCAAATACATTTATTATGCTAGTCTTGTTTGTTAGAAACTGATAATGTATTAACTATAACATATACATCCTTAATGTCAGAAACTTGAACACATACTGTTAATCAATACATATATCACCATGATTGCTTGTTTATATACATGTAATGAAATTTAAACATTTGAATATGCACTGTATAACATCATGTGCTCCAGTAAAACTATGTCTTTTGTTATTATGTACATTATGTTGCAATGAAACATGTTTTGTTTTAATGCAATAAACTATTTGTATTATAATGTATATAGGGAATAACTTCGAAAACTTACTGACGTGTCTAGAAAAATTATAATCAAAGACAGATATAACAATGTAGCCAGAAGAGCGTCAGGCCATCACGGGCCTCTTGTTTGAAGATACCGGCATGTTATTGTCCTAGAGAAGCGTCATTCTAGAGATGTAGCACTTGATGGCTTCAATTACTGCTTGAAGAAAGGTTCTAATTCAGCCCATCACGCTCTTGTATATTCAGAATAATCAAAGTGTGCGTTAACGGAAGGCTAGTTCATATTTCTCCATTACCTTAAGTTTTTCTGTTTTTACATTTTCAAGACGCAGTTTGTAATTACATGACAAAGGGAGAATCGCTTGTTCTGCATGTTTCCTTCCAAGCATTACATTATTGCATGTTATTAATTAACAGCATTCTGGTTAGTCGGCGTTCGAGAAAACAGATTTATATATAAGGAGGTGTTTTTTTAATCAATGCGATTGTTAGATGCGCTTCTTGTTTACGTTGGGTACACACGAGGAATGTCTCTAGCAAGTGACTTATTTCCACTGGGAGAATAGATAAACTTTAGATAATTTTGTCGGTGACATTTACTATTAAACATTTTCCATTTGATATTCAATTCACGTGTTCAGATAGGATTTGTTTTTGAGGATCAGAATTAAAAACAAAATTATAATTATATTATTTGCAACACTACGCAATTACATGAACACACCTATTGATATTCACATCAATAAACGTAAAGTGTGTGTTTCTTGGGAGTGTTTGATTTTGCGCCGTTTATCAACATTATTTCAGTTGTGTTAGGCGATGAGTTGACCTTAAATGGTGATCCTGGGTTACCAAGCAGTATGGACCCTTTTTTACCAATTTCTTCCAGAAATCAGAGGAGGAGGGCGCACTCTTGATCGTTCGTTTTTATTAAAGCGTGTACATTATTTAACAACACTCCAAAACCAGCAGCTACTTCTTTTGAAAGACTTAGGATATAATGTCTTGCTTCAAATCCAAGTATTCAGAACTTCAAGTCACGTTATTGTGTTAATAATTTCTTTACCGATTTTAACGATATACAGCGCAGCCTATGCGACTTACTTAGTTACTTCCTTGATTGTCTTCCATGTTAAACAGGCTTTACAGACTGATTTCGTATTGTCATACACTTCGCGAGAGCTTTGTTGGCGAAGGTTGGAAAAGTTTTAAGAAGCGATAGCAATAAATGAAAGTATTCTCTTCTTGCCTGTGCGGAACTTTCTTCGACTTTTTATGGACAGTGACGTCCACTTGAATTTTTCGCAATTTTGGTGCGTATATTTGTACAGTACAGAACGTTTTTAATGCGCATATTTTAAACGTCACGTATGGGAGTTCAATGTTTGTTTAATTCCACGCGCGTTGGGAAAAACACACTGTTTCAAACCAGACAGTAAAAAGAATATCAGATATTGGATTCCGTACACCAGTCATATTTTATACTATTATCTTGTTTGATATTTATCTAGAAATTACATAGATTTCAACTCTGCCATTTTAGTTAAATGTCAAACTCATACATATATTTAATCGGAAGTGCCTTCCAGTCAGTATATGTTGCTTACAAATCCTTCGTCAAAACATGTTATACCATTTCTAATATGTGCCTTTGCGTTGGCATCCAACGTTCGATGTTTGACCTTACATATCTGAGCGTGGAAATTAGGCCCCATGTTCATAATGGATCAACTGATCTGGATCAAGTTCATTCTGAAAATTATTTGCTATTTTCATAAAGCATTTGAATATTTAACACAGTACATTTCTGCAACGAACACAAGTGTATGTATATTAGGATCAACTTGGTGCTAATGTACAATGTTAAACAAATTAAAACTTAACATTTTTTGTTGAAAAATTAATCACTTAATATTGAGAATTATTTAGACTAAATCAGGATCAATTTTCAAGACTTTGTCTTCATTTACTAAGTACCATACATTTAAAGATAAATAGATTTTTATTTGAAGACTCAAGAACTCTAAATGTTCATATCTTTCACATTATATTCAAATAAAATAGCTTTACAATGCAAATTGTTCAAAGCTGGAAGAAACTGTATTTGATCTTGATCCTGATAACTATTTTTTGTTAACAAATGGCAGAGGGCATACTTCATAAACATAATAAGTCTGAAAGTGTACAGAGTGAAACAGCAATTGTTCAGATAGTCTTTCATTCCTTTAGATTTCATGAAAACAAAATCCTGGTAAGTATGAATTTTGCAAAGTAGTATTTGTGAATAATGCCCTCTAGCCTAAAGGATTGAGAATATGTGGCTGGTTGTAAGAATAGTCTTTAAACTGACAAATGGCAAACCTGCATCCTGAAAGCGGTATCAAATCCTATTTTCTTGCCATAGGGCATTTTACTATAAAACATTCTTGTTTTCACTACGGATTAGACAGAGAAACACATTTAAAACGCCGTGAAAGAGAGAATAAGTTGCTACAGGGAACGCCATATACATACGACAAGTCTCCCTACAAAAATCTCCGGGAAAACAACAGTCCATAGAACATCAGAAATTTGAGGAGGCACAAGGCTAAATACTTCTATGTCAGTTAAGTTGAAATGTATATTTAAAATAGCATGTAACAAGTGAAACAATACAGATAAACGTAAATAAAACTCACAAAAACATTGGCACCACTCCTGTAGTCTTTGTTTGCCAGAGCAGGCAACTGTTGATTGCAAATGCAAACAAATGCTATATTGCAATCAAGAGCGCTCTTGATGTACGTCATCCAATTTGTATTCATTGATGAAATTCATGGTGTTGTGTGTTCATATGACGATATAGCTTACATCAGTGTCTGCCCACTTACTTACGTCGTGATCATCTGTAAGAATTTGTCAACTCGAACTCGAGCCTTGTGACATATGTCTACAGGAATGATGTCGCGATGGCACCATGCAAAATCACAGCTTTTCAGGAGACATAAAAATAAAAAGTGCCTTGTTTACCGCATGTACAAAAGAAGTACTGTTTTGAGCAATATAGGGATATCTTACCTTATAAGTTAGCAAACTTATTTTGTAATTTTAGAACTATGAACCATCCTCTACATATCGAAATCGGTCGACATTTTGATGTTGAGCGCACTGAAAGGAAGGGCACATTTTGAAATAAGAATTATTCTTAGGCGACGAGTTTCATTATCTTTTTTGAGTTCGGCGGTTTTGTTGAGGGTAGAAAAGAAATGTGTTTCACGGTACCGTTTTAACCATCGTAATGCATATACATTTGATGATCGGAAGAATTGTTATATTACATCAATACTTATAAAACTAACTTCATACTGTAAGAACATCTTGTCAAAGTGTGAGTATTTACAGGCCTTCCAGCAGTATATACCAAAATACTAGGAGCAAGTTAGGAATAGAAGTCACATTAAACTAGGAAAAAAGTAGGAAAGCAAGAAATATCTTGATAAAAGATGGTCGGCGCAATTTAAAATCCAATCGAAAACGATGAAAAAACTGCCGGTGAGTGCAATCTTTTTATTCCTTGTACTGAATCCATATTAAAAATAAGAAATATCTTGAAAGATTAAGATTTGTTGTGCAACATTAAAAATGCCGAGATGTTACGATTGCTGGTCACTCCAGATACAAAATGGATTGCAGTTAATTCACCGAAATTCAGTGGATTTCGTTAAGGTAACGTTCCCTTTATCGAAAGGTTAACCAATCCGCGTCAAGGTTACAATCGTTCGGTTGAAAAGAAATTGCCTTGGTGGTTAACGTAAGATTGTATTGGTTTTCACAACACGGATATGCACATGACAAAACCATGTTAGTATGGCTGCGCCGAAACACAGGAAGTCAATGATAAAATGTAGGAATTATTGAAAGAATATTTGTTGATTACCTTACACCAAGGCAAATGGATCATTTAGTTGACAGATTATTCGTTTCCGCAGCCAGTTGCAGGTACATTATCACTGAAGTATAGGCTAACATTTTTTCACTAATTGAGAAAGTTGGACTATGCACCAGTTATACCAGACCACCAGATCACACGTTCAACAAATGATTCTGTCAACTAAACATCCTCTTGCATTCTTCAGCAAGAAAATTAAAAAGAAACAAGTTTAAAAACTTCTAGACCTTATTCAACAAACTAATCTGCTGATGAAAAGGTAGGAATACTATGAACTTTTTTGGAAAACTAAGGGAAAAGGGAGCACTATAAAAACACTAGGAAAAATTAGGAAAAACTAGGAACGCTGGAAAGCCTGTATTTATGTTCCCGTTGACTATTATAATTAAATGCCTTATGGAATTGTATGTTTCAAACACGTACTAGCCTTATCTTATTATCAATATTGTCGTAATTTACAATTTCTAATTACGTTGTACTGTTGTTTCGAAGTATCTGTTAAATATGAGCACACTATAAGGACATCTTGTCATTTAGCGTTGGTCGTGATATATGCGTCAGCCTTACGATAAACTTTTGTATAACGTTAAGTGTGACAATTAGTGGCGATGCTACATTTAAAACGATGCCACACACGGTACCAACATATTTTAGTCCGAGTAATATCAATTATATGTGCACCAATGAATCATTTTGAAACACTCATTCCTGTACTGAATGTACTAACGCGGTGTTCCACCCATAATGTTTTTGTGTTTTGTCTCTATTGTCTTCGTATTTGTTTTACATGCAAGTATGTACAAACATTCCTATGCTTTTGGGATGGCTTTGTACTGGTATGTAGCATTGCTCGGTTTCTTTATTCAGTTTTGTTAAAGGATCTACGTGTCCGCAATTCACGAAATGTAATGACTTGGCTGGGTATAATTTCGAAATGGTGATATGTCAATACACGTTTAGGTGTCCGTATTGTAATCTTTGATTGCATAAACTGATATTTTTTCATTTGCTAATGTCCGGTACTGTAATAAAAACACTAATAATAGAATCAATTCCAAGTGCTGTTGTGATAAAAGTGGAGCACTTGATCTTCCAACACCAGTAGTTTAAACATAATATGAACACCGTAATAATTCAATACAGTATACAACATTTTGCATAAAAATAATTTGTTCAATAGTTAGTGTAAAAAGGATGAGACCGAAAGCCAATGTCTTACATAGGTCTTGTCCGCGTCAAAGTTACAAATGTTGTTCGGTTAAAAAGAAGTCGGTTTAGTGGTTAACGTAAGATTTGATCGGTTTACACAACACTGATATGCAAATAGCAAAACCATGTTAGTACGAATGCGCCGAAACACAGTAAGTCAATGATAAAATGTAGGAATTATTGAAAGGAAATTTGTTGATTACCATACACCAAGGGAATTGGATCATTTAGTTGACAGGTTCTTTGTTTCCGCAGCCACTTGCAGGTACATTATCACTGAAGTATAGGCCAACCCTTTCAGTCATCAGTTGAGAAAGTTGGACTATGCACCAGTGATACCAGACCACCAGATCACACTTTAACAAAGGAGTCTGTCAACTAAACATCCTCTTGCCTTCTTCAGCAAGAAAAGCTCAAAACCAGAGCACTTTAAAAAAACTAGGAAGAACTAGGAACGCTGGAAAGATTGTATTTACCTTCCCCGGTGACCGACTAGTATCAGTGAATGTCCTAGGGAATTGTGTTTCACACATGTACCGTCCTTACCTTATTATCAATATTGTCGTTATTTACAATTTCTAATTACGTTGTACTGTTGTTTCGAAGTATCTGTTAAATATGAGCACACTATAAGGACATCTTGTCATTATACCCCCACAAACGAAGTTTGAGGGGGTATATAGGAGTGAGCTTGTCGGTCGGTCGATCGGTCGGTCGGTCGGTCTGTCGGTCTGTCGGTCTGTCGGTCTGTCGGTCTGTCGGTCTGTCGGTTTTCATGGTTTCCGGACGATAACTCATGAAAGGCTAGACAGATTTGAAAAATTTTTGGTACACAGGTGTAACATCAGAAGATACAGGTCAAGTTCGATATTGGGGCTGGTGGGGCCAAGGTCAAGGTCACTGTTACTAAAAATAGTTTCTCTTGGTTTTCATGGTTTCCGGACGATAACTCATGAAAGGCTAGACAGATTTGAAAATGTTTTGGTACACAGGTGTAACATCAGAAGATACAGGTCAAGTTCGATATTGGGGCTGGTGGGGCCAAGGTCAAGGTCACTGTTACTAAAAATAGTTTCTCTTGGTTTTCATGGTTTCCGGACGATAACTCATGAAAGGCTAGACAGATTTGAAAATTTTTTGGTACACAGGTGTAACATCAGAAGATACAGGTCAAGTTCGATATTGGGGCTGGTGGGGCCAAGGTCAAGGTCACTGTTACTAAAAATAGTTTCTCTTACTTTCACTTACTAGCAAATGGTTTGTTTTTAGTTGTAAACGACTTATCTTTCTGTGAAAATAACTGTTATTTCTAGCATATTGTTTGATATATTTTGCATTGATTTAGTTCCATTTTGCCCAGCTTTTTGTGAGCAATTCTATACAAGTTCAGTTTTTTATTTCACAGGAACTGTTGATTAGTTCTTACTGTTCTGTTGGCAGCATTTTTGGTTTATTACATTCAGATACTAGCAAATGGTTTGTTTTTGTTGTTGAAGACTCGCCTTTCAGTGAAAATAACGGGATTTCTTTTAAAATCCATTGAAATAAGGCATAATATAATGTTATATCCAGGTAGTTTGATTATTTGATTAAATCTGTGAAACTGCAGTCAAGGACAATGGAACAAAATGTCTTGATTGCGAATATAAATTGTATCAATTTAATACGCTTTGTTGCTATATTTGTTCGAATTTGAATGCAAAATGTTCAGATCTTGGGAGTTAAAATCAAATATATTGGTGTTACTAGTTCATACTCTAGTCGAATGTATCATTATATTTCTTTGTGACAAAGTGCTATATATTACTGTTCATTTTTTCTATTTTATTGATTTTGACCTGACTCCCATACTGTGGTATTCATATCACCTCCGAAATATTAAAATGTACACAATTCTTATTATAACCCCACTTCAAAATATGCAATGGGGGCTATATGGGAATCACCACTTGTTCCGTCATGTCACATAACATGGTTTTCCATGAATTATTTCTACCAAGCCTAGTTGTGTATATTGTCGGCACATTCTGATTGTGGTCCTGTAGTGATAGATAGTGATAGATAATTTCATTGTCTTGACTGGCGGCCATCTTTGAATTTATCAAAAATATGTCTGACAAAGCGGTATTGTGGGGGTATTAATCACCTTCAGTGATAGCTCTAGTTTAGCGTTGGTCGTGATATATGCGTCAGCCTTACGATAAACTTTTGTATAACGTTAAGTGTGACAATTAGCGGCGATGCTACATTTAAAACGATGCCACACACGGTACCAACATATTTTAGTCCGAGTAATATCAATTATATGTGCACCAATGAATCATTTTGAAACACTCATTTCTGTACTGAATGTACTAACGCGGTGTTCCACCCATAATGTTTTTGTGTTTTGTCTCTATTGTCTGCGTATTTGTTTTTACATGCATGTATGTATGTACAAACATTCCTATGCTTTTGGGATGGCTTTGTACTGGTATGTAGCATTGCTCGGTTTCTTTATTCAGTTTTGTTAAAGGATCTACGTGTCCGCAATTCACGAAATGTAATGACTTGGCTGGGTATAATTTCGAAATGGTGATATGTCAATACACGTTTAGGTGTCCGTATTGTAATCTTTGATTGCATAAACTGATATTTTTTCATTTGCTAATGTCCGGTACTGTAATAAAAACACAAGTAATAGAATCAATTCCAAGTGCTGTTGTAATAAACATGGAGCTCTTGATCTTCCAACACCAGTAGTTTAAACATAATATGAACACCGTAATAATTCAATACAGTATACAACATTTTGCATAAAAATAATTTGTTCAATAGTTAGTGTAAACAGGATGAGACCGAAAGCCAATGTCTTATATAGGTCTTGTCCGCGTCAAAGTTACAAATGTTGTTCGGTTAAAAAGAAGTCGGTTTAGTGGTTAACGTAAGATTTGATCGGTTTACACAACACTGATATCCAAATAGCAAAACCATGTTAGTACGACTGCGTCGTAAAATAGGAAGTCAATGATAAAAAGTAGGAGTTATTAAAAGGAAATTTGTTGATAACCATACACCAAGGGAATTGGATCATTTAGTTGACAGGTTCTTTGTTTCCGCAGCCACTTGCAGGTACATTATCACTGAAGTATAGGCCAACCCTTTCAGTCATCAGTTGAGAAAGTTGGACTATGCACCAGTGATACCAGACCACTAGATCACACTTTAACAAAGGAGTCTGTCAACTAATCATCCTCTAGCCTTCTTCAGCAAGAAAAACTCCAAAACCAGAGCACTTTAAAAAAACAAGGAAAAACTAGGAACGCTGGAAAGATTGTATTTACATTCCCCGTTGACTGACTAGTACCAGTGAATGTCCTAGGGAATTGTATGTTTCACACATGTACCGTCCTTACCTTATTATCAATAATGTCGTAATTTACAATTTCTAATTACGTTGTAGTCCCCCTACTGTTGTTTCGTAGTATCTGTTAAATATGAGCTCACTATAAGGACATCTTGTCATTTAGCGTTGGTCGTGATATATGCGTCAGCCTTACGATAAACTTGTATAACGTTAAGTGTGACAATTAGCCGCGATGCTACATTTAAAACGATGCCACACACGGTACCAACATATTTTGGACGAGTAATATCAATTATACGTGCACCAATGAATCGTTTTGAAACACACATTCTGTATTGAATGTACTAACGCGGTGTTCCACTCATCATGTTTTTGTGTATTGTCTCTATTGTCTTCGTATTTGTTTGCATTCATGTATGTATGTACAAACATTCCTATGCTTTTGGGATGGCTTTGTACTGGAATATAGCATTGCTCGGTTTCTTTATTCAGTTTTGTTAAAGGATTTACGTGTCCGTAATTTACGAAATGTAATGACTTGGCTGGGTATAATTTCGAAATGGTGATATGTCAAAACACGTTTAGGTGTCCGTACTGTAATAAAAACACTAATAATAGAATCAGTTCCAAGTGCTGTTCTAATAAACGTGGAGCTCTTGATCTTCCAACATCAGTAGTTTAAACATAATATGAACACCGTAATAATTCAATACAGTATACAACATTTTGCATAAAAATAATGTGTTCAATAGTTAGTGTAAAAAGGATGAGACCGAAAGCCAATGTCTTATATAGGTCTTGTCCGCGCCAAAGTTACAAATGTTGTTCGGTTAAAAAGAAGTTGGTTTAGTGGTTAACGTAAGATTTGATCGGTTTACACAACACTAATATGCAAATAGCAAAACCATGTTAGTGCGACTGCGCCGAAACACAGTAAGTCAATGATAAAATGTAGGAATTATTGAAAGGAAATTTGTTGATTACCTTACACCAAGGCAATTGGATCATTTAGTTGACAGGTTCTTTGTTTCCGCAGCCACTTGCAGGTACATTATCACTGAAGTATAGGCCAACCTTTTCAGTCATCAGTTGAGAAAGTTGGACTATGCACCAGTGATACCAGACCACCAGATCACACTTTAACAAAGGAGTCTGTCAACTAAACATCCTCTTGCCTTCTTCAGCAAGAAAAGCTCCAAAACAAGAGCACTTTAAAAAAACTAGGAAAAACTAGGAACGCTCACTCACTAGTACCAGTGAATGTCTTAGGGAATTGTATGTTTCACACATGTACCGTCCTTACCTTATTATCAATAATGTCGTAATTTACAATTTCTGATTACGTTGTACTGTTGATTCGAAGTATCTGTTAAATATGAGCTCACTATAGAGACATCTTGTCATTTAGCGTTGGTCGTGATATATGCGTCAGCCTTACGATACACTTGTATAACGTTAAGTGTGACAATTAGCGGCGATGCTACATTTAAAACGATGCCACACACGGTACCAACATATTTTAGTCCGAGTAATATCAATTATATGTGCACCAATGAATCATTTTGAAACACTCGTTCCTGTACTGAATGTACTAACGCGGTGTTCCACTCATCATGTTTTTGTGTATTGTCTCTATTGTCTTCGTATTTGTTTGCATTGATGTATGTATGTACACACATTCCTATGCTTTTGGGATGGCTTTGTACTGGTATGTAGCATTGCTCGGTTTCTTTATTCAGTTTTGTTAAAGGATCTACGTGTTCGCAATTCACGAAATGTAATGACTTGGCTGGGTATAATTTCGAAATGGTGATATGTCAATACACGTTTAGGTGTCCGTATTGTAATAAAAACACTAATAATAGAATCAGTTCCAAGTGCTGTTGTAATAAAAGTGGAGCACTTGATCTTCCAACATCAGTAGTTTAAACATAATATGAACACCGTAATAATTCAATACAGTATACAACATTTTGCATAAAAATAATGTGTTCAATAGTTAGTGTAAAAAGGATGAGACCGAAAGCCAATGTCTTACATAGGTCTTCTCCGCGTCAAAGTTACAAACGTTGTTCGGTTGAAAAGAAGTTGGTTTAGTGGTTAACGTAAGATTTGAATGGTTTACACAATACTGATAAGCAAATAGCAAAGCAATGCTAGTACGGCAGCGCCGAAAATTTGAAGAACGGGATAATTATCTTTGTCTCCATCTCGTTTGTGTTCATTCTATCTTGTAACCTAGCGATCTAGGTGGAGAGATCCTGCTTGGTGAAAGACTGGTTCTTAATATGAGCGCCGCTGTACGATTTCTAACCACTTCTTCAAGTGACATCATTTCCAGAAAACGTCACATGTGACGTCACCATGTACTGACAGTAAGCAACATTTGCCACATATGGCCATATGAAAACGAAGTGACCATGTGAAGTAAATATTGTTTCCTGCTTGCAAATAGTGACATAAAATGTTCCAGTTTTTTTAAATAACGTCACCTACAGAAGAGGTTGTAAATCCCATAGAAGCGCTCAATTTTTGTTTTTAATTCTGATCCTGAAAACAAATCCTATCTGAACACGGGACTTGAATATCAAATGGATAATGAGGTTGGAAAATCTATAGTGGAGCTTATATTTTACGCGTTCTTTCTATAAACATTATATAGCAATAACCTCTAAACGTAATATTAATATGCTTGCATTCATAAACAATTATTGCTCAAAAGTCTCTGTTTTAAGATGGATTTAAAAAATAATAATACTACACATGGCCCAAGAAACAGAACTTATCTAATAATTATGACTGTATCATCATAACAATTATTGTCACTAATTTGGCCGAATGTATATTCTACGCCAATTGTTTTAGATATTAAATAATGTGTATATAACTGAATTATTGTTGAGAAACGGCGTTAAACCCGATGAAACAAACATCTAATATAATTATATAAACATGCAATGTACCATCATGTGCTCCTCAGAAAATATATGCCTTTTGTCACATACGTTTTGAATATTTGCTATAAAACATGTTTTAATACATTATTAAACTATTTGTAGTTGTAGTAGTGTTTCATGTTGTACGAGGGGCATTCAACAAATTATGTCACTGGTCTTCGTATGTTTAAAATTTTCACTACATCGGAAATTTGTTCACGTCAACCCTTCAAAGTATTCCCCCTGCACAGATACACTTGAAGTCTTGCTACCCACGACCTAAATGCTGTAAAGTAGTCTCCCATTGGTATACTTTTGAGACACTGAAAAACACTTGAAGTATCGCGAAAGGCACATGTGAGCAATCAATTTGCACTTCCGAATATACAGGTGTGACAAATAGCAAGAAATCTACTTCACAATGTGTTTATTTTTAGGAATCCGTTCTAAAAATGAGTAAGGCGAACAATGGCTCGTTTCGATGACATTTTGCGAGAGAATTTCCGGTGTTTTTTTTTTAACATATAGTAACTTTTGTTTCAATGTACTTAACAAAGCAGTGAAGTCGCCAATAATACGCAATCACACAATACAATTATACATATTAAAGTTGTAAGTTATCTTATTATTTTATAAAGTATAGAAAGAAAATGAAGAATATACAAGGTGTGTGAGTAGAATAAAATTTGAGCTTTAAGTTTTTTTATCTTCCAGTCTGCAAAAAATTAACAAAATTCATGCATGATGTTTTTTAAGTATGAGGTATGAGAACA
Source organism: Mactromeris polynyma (assembly GCA_032209605.1). Classification (NCBI taxonomy): domain Eukaryota; kingdom Metazoa; phylum Mollusca; class Bivalvia; order Venerida; family Mactridae; genus Mactromeris; species Mactromeris polynyma. The sequence continues at coordinate 2,943,456 of JASFXZ010000034.1, read as the reverse complement.
TTCCATTTCAGGATAAGAAAATTGTTTTGCATAGTTGCTATCATTTTTTCAATCTCGATGCGTCTGTACGTTAGGTTCGCAAGTTTAAATTAACTGTGACTAAACGTATCGCTTTATTCAATGTTCACCGTAAATCAAAGGGTACTTAAACATGTTCGATAAAACAAATACGAGTCATTCAAATGAAAGGAATCTTCGATAACAAATAATTTGGTGAGCTGCTCTGTGGTTCGGTATTTAGCAAACTCACATTAATTTCAACGTGTAAATATTAGAATCTTGATAACATTCGCTCAGTAACTTTCCAATCGATCACGGAATTCAAGTTATCGACAAAAACAATCCTGCGATCGTAATGTATTGATATTTTTCATTTGCAGGGACACTCTCCGAACCATTTTACCTTTAGAAATTTCAGACTCTTTTGTAAAGCATCGGATATTGGTTTAGCAATAATAATACTGTCTTTATTATATTGATAAATATCGGGCGCACGCTGGAATATTTATGACGCTGATATCCAGCGCCATATAAATAGGAGATTTGTTCAGTAAATAAACTATATTGTGAAAACTATTGGCGCGGCAATGCGGTTTGTATATAAACGATGACATGAAGTGATATAAACTCGACATTATTACATACACGGACTTAGGATGTGAATGGTAATAAAAAGTGAATAGATACTTCTGTTTAAGGTGCATAAATATCAATTTTAAGTGTTGGAAAAATGAATATGTGTTGCTTATACCAAACGTTGCTAAAATCCTGGACAATGAATCATTTTTGTAATATCACGTGATATGGGTTGTTCCGCGTCTGTAAAGGACAAACAAATTAAAGTGATAAACGCATGGACATTACCTAGGGGACTCCATGGACGGCGTCGATGGCCGACCCCAGACAGGGTCGCATCTAGACCCACCCCCAGGAGCTGGACAAACATTACACTTTCCATTACAGGCGGAGGGGGCAGAGTAAGCTATTATGTTTGTATTCAATTTTAATAAAGCGTAAAAATATGTTTGCTTCAGGTTTTCCGACCTATCCTTTTTTTGCCCCGACCCTAGAATATTTTTTCGCGATTTAACGTTTGTTTTTCCTTTTGATAAAATTTCTTCTTTTTTTGGGTAAAAATTTCTTCTTTTTTTGGGTAAATTTCTTTGTGTGATTTTTCTACAGGTTCATATTTCTTCCCAGTTTAATTTGCTTTGTTTGAAAAGAAAAAATAATTTAAAACAAAATACCTACGTACCGTACCCTTTTGTTTTGGGCATGAAACCTGAAAGAAACATATATTTTTGAAGGCCTAAGCAGTTGGCTTTATCAATTTAGAAACTGAAAATATTTTACTTGAAATAATATTTGAATAAAGTAAATGGCCAAATACAAACTATATTTTCCCATTTAGATATAAATTTCGTATGTTATTACGTTTTTTAGCAATTTTGTCTCGAACGCATTATCACCATTTCACGTCGGCGTGTATATCTACTTTCCGATGTCAAACCCCATGGGGGACGTAGACATTTCGGTGTCAAACCCCATGGGGGACGTAGACATTTCGGTGTCAAACCCCGTAGGGGACGTAGACATTTCGGTGTCAAACCCCATGGGGGACGTAGACATTTCGGTGTCAAGCCCCGTGGGGGACGTAGACATTTCGGTGTCAAACCCCGTGGGGGACGTAGACATTTCGGTGTCCAACCTCGTTGGGGACGTAGACATTTCGGTGTCAAACCCCATGGGGGACGTAGACATTTCGGTGTCAAGCCCCGTGGGGGACGTAGACATTTCGGTGTCAAACCCCGTGGGGGACGTAGACATTTCGGTGTCCAACCTCGTGGGGGACGTAGACATTTCGGTGTTAAACCCCGTGGGGGACGTAGACATTTCGGTGTCAAGCCCCGTGGGGGACGTAGACATTTCGGTGTCCAAACTCGTGGGGGACGTAGACATTTCGGTGTCAAACCCCGTGGGGGACGTAGACATTTCGGTGTCAAGCCCCGTGGGGGACGTAGACATTTCGGTGTCCAACCTCGTGGGGGACGTAGACATTTCGGTGTCAAACCCCGTGGGGGACGTAGACATTTCGGTGTCAAGCCCCGTGGGGGACGTAGACATTTCGGTGTCAAACCCCGTGGGGGACGTAGACATTTCGGTGTCAAGCCTCAAATAATAATAAAAGTATAAACAAGTAAAATAAAACAAGAAATGTCTTGAAAAAAGATGGTCGGCGCAATTTGAAGGTTAAGATGTGTTGTGCAACATAAAAAATGCCGAGATGTTATGATTGCTGGTCACTCCAGATCCAAAATGGATTTCGGTAAATTCACTGAAATTCAGTGGATTTCAGTAAGGTTAAGTACCCCTTATCGAAAGGTTAACCAACCTACGTCAAGGTTACAAACGTTGTTCGGTTGAAGAGAAGTTGGTTTAGTGATTAACGTAAGATTAGATTGGTCTGCACAACACTGCTATACAAATAGCAAATCCATGTTATTACGACAGCGCCGAGAAAAGGCAAATTAAGTGAGTCTTCGAATGAATGCGTAATTATATTACTTATAAATGCTTTGAGACTAAGACGAGGTTGCAAATTAAATGTGAGATAAATATTGAAAATAGTGGATCAGGTATAAACAACTATTCATATTTCAAAATGAAGTGAAGGGTGCCGGTGAATAGTAGGTACCCTTATCTTGCAACTTGGTTAGTTTGTCAAAAACTAATCATTTTCTACGTTTGTTATCCTTGAGCAAATACTATCGTCTATTCATACATATCTCGGACAAATAAAATCAAAACAAAAACGCATCGTTTGATTAAGACATTACTGAATATCGTCCCGTGATTTGAAACAATCAAATGCATTCGATTGTCTAATAGAATATTTATAACTTTAGATATACGATTTAGTCACTACAGTTTTCTTTCGTGATTTCAAGCTGTCTAGACCAGATTATGGCAAAATAAACTCTTATAAAACAAATCTGATCGTTCAACGTCGTACAAGGTAATTATTTCTATTTACGTTTCATGTTTTTTTCCATCGGTTTTTACGCCGTTGTTCAACAATGTTTCAGACATATACGGCGGCCAATGTCCTCTCTAGCTTTCCTGCAATTAATTATCAACCTGAGTACTAACTTGCACAACTTGGCCAATGTCACGGAAAAATATAACTATCCTAGGAATATAATCCGGTTCTGCCGGGTGACGGTCTAGTTCTTTACGAACTGAGCCAGCCAGGCGGACAACTTACGCTCTATATATGAGCGCAGCTGTATCATTTTCAATACCCTTTTAAGGTAGCCCACTCCTGAAAGTGAAAATTCCTTATAACAACGATTCTATGATTCTCTGTTATTAGTTAAGAAATAAGTGTCCCCAGTTGCAGTATCCCCTCTGTTCCGCCAACTCTTCCTCTGTGTCTGAACGATGCTTTTGAGTCTGTTTAACTGTTTTACGCTTTGGAAACCGTGCTTTTTTACGGAGGATGTCAACAACGCGAAAAGCGGTCTATGTCGAAGGGAGGTAAATCTTGATGTCGCAAAAGTAAATAATACCGAAATAAGAGTAAATAATAGCGGAATATAATTGATTATTAACAAATTGGAAGCGAATCGCTACAGTAACGCTACAGTTCGTTGTTTAATACCATTTAATTGTTTATTGGGGCGACTTTAACAACGTCCCGTCTTTAACAACATCCGCAAACGGGCTGCGCGAAAATATGCGCAGATGACGCATAAACGTCAGGAGTGGGCTACATTAAGTGACGTCATTTCCAGAAAACGTCACATGTGACGTTACCATGTACTGACAGTAAGCAAATATTCCCCATATTGCAATATGAAAAGTGACCGTATTGAGTAAATATTGTTTCCTGTTTGCAAATAGTGACATCACATGTTACGTTTTCTTGAAATGACGTCACTTACAGAAGAGGTTGGAAATCCCATAGTAGCGCTCTTATAACCCTTCATAATAATATGTAAATTGGTCTGATAGTTTAACCCGGAAAACAATTATTATGTACATCTATTGAATCAAAATGATTTTGGGAAATCGTATGTCGAATAGTATTAATGATTAACGCCGTAGTTCAATCGGCCCATCCACTATTATCACGTATCAATTCAAGTTAATTAACATTCATAATGGAATATCCAACTATAACAAAAACATGATATAAGACATTTTAGGTACATCATGCAGTAACTGATCTATATATATATACACATATTTTCTGTTTCCATACAATACAATGTACTCAGTGACAATACGTGAGGTCTACAGGAGGTCTTTGTTAACGTTATAATTATTATTATCTCACTTACTAACCAGTTGTCGCACGTGTAACACGAATGCTGTCGAACGGTAATATGCCCTAGGGTGTGGGTATCAAAGTTCAAATTTATTTCAGTCATATAAGAATCATTTTTCTAACTCTTTGGATTTTTAAAAAAAGTTTTATAGATACAATTTACAGGAATTTTATAATTTAAGGGGAACAACAGATACAAAATTCCTGATAAACCTTGCAAAGTTTACACATGAAATTTTTAAGCTACGAAGTTTGAACATGGAAAGATAAACTTCACTTGAAAAGAAAAATCCATTTAAAAATACATCTTTATATCGTGTGTGATATTGTACATGCGTATACATACGTCTTGAAATATGTTACATATAACATATTATGTACTCTTATGTCTTATTTATATTACATGTACATTTGCGTTTTACTTATATTGTATGTACATTTGCGTTTTACTTATATTGTATGTACATTTGTAAATGATTGGTTTTTGTTTTGTTTACCATATGACTGATTTGTATTATGGGCCGGAGGCCTAAATTACTCGCAATCAATATTATTATTGTTATTGTTAGAAATGTTTTATAGTTATGGACAGTCGATTGTTTCAAATTGACGGCAACGTCTGATGCGACGTCTCAGCGCATTTTGCATTGGGTAGTACACAATGTTTACTTCTATTAAAAGCCTCCGGCCCATAATACATGTTACAAAGCAAATGAAATTTTACAAAAACCATGTGTATAAATATATATGTGAGAGATGTGTCCTCTGATTTTCAAATTTAGCTTTTATATATGTCTAACGTGAGTTTATGAACATATACAGCAATTTATTTAATATGAGTTACATTTTCGGATGCCGTAAGATTATAGAAATGTACCTTGTCCCTATTTCCAGTTTACCAAGTAAACAAATAATTTTTACGAATTTCTTTGAATCGAGAACAATTGAAAAATATAGTGTTTTAAACGGTCATATATATGTTGCATCCTACTTAAGATATGCGCGACACAATTAAGTGACATTACATATCAATTAGACGAGAAAGACTCTTAACCCGTTTTGCAATAAAAAATCCGTCCGTCAACGTGATTTTCAATATAAGCGCGTTTAGCTATAAACAAATCCATCAGTCAACGCGTTTTCCAAAAACAATCCATCCGTCAACGCGTTTACAATATGAATCCGTCTGTCAAGGCGTTTATGCTTTAAAATACCGTCCGTCAACGCGTTTTGCAATAAAAATATGTCTGTCAACGTATTTTGCGATAAAAATCCGTCTGTCAACGTGTTTGAATAAAAATCCTTCTTCCAACGCGTTTTGACTCCAATAACCTGCAAAATAATGTATAAACGACAAATAAACACCCTGTAAACATGTCTACATATTAAATATATGTAAATATTTTTACCAGATGAAGTATCTAGCTAAGTTCATATTTAAATAAAGATACTAAAATATCTATGAAGTTTTCAGCTAAAACTGCCAACTTTATATAGTAATGCGGAACAATATTCGTTTTTTAACTTATATTTACGGAGGCACAGAGGTAACATGTTTTTTTTGCGCGAGCGCGCAAATTCAAAGGCTATCACGTGCTCACGCGAGAGCGGTTGCGTGTTCCCGCGAGAGCGTTTCCGTGCTCTCGCGAAATATAAAAAATACCCCTATGATTCCGTACTATACCGCTGTTTATACCTCAGTACCTAACAAGCTAAAACTTGAAATTTTCAGAAGATCCTTGGAGTACTCTGAACCAAAAATTTGAAATGAACTTCCCTTAGAGATAAGAAAGGCTACTAATCTTAATAAGTTTAAAAAAGCATATATTATTTTAGGATACGTTGTTTTATTATACCATTTGAGTTTGTGTAAATGTAGAGTTCAGGGTTTAAACTGTGTTTGCATTATTTCGAACTTTAAATATTATAATGTGTACATTTGTGTAATATGTATATTTGCCAGGGGCCCACAGGGAAGATTGGGCTAGCCCAACTGTGTAGTCCCTTTAATTTAAGTCGTTATTATTATTATTGTATAAACAGGTATTGACTTCATTCTGGTAACTCTTTAATTGCTGATGTTTTACATTTTCCAGAAACCATCAAGATCAGACTACTCCGATGGATTATTTGTTGATTCCGCATTCCAAGCATCAACTGCTTCTATATACACGAAGAAGAAACTCACTAAACAAGTAGTTTGGAAGAGACCAGGGGTGAGTTGGATATTCCATCCCCTATTTCGAGGGGTTAGAGCCAGAACCTACCATCTCCTTAATACATTTAAATGGAGATAGCTGATTCTGGCATCAACACCTCGATTTGTCTTAAAGTGTTGAACATTGCCGTTTTGTTTAATTATATGTATAGCCCGCTATTAAAAGAACACATACTTTGTTTGTTGAATTTACTTGTAACAGTTTTCCGTGCCTTGGTCGCTGCGTCTTGACCTTTAACTCACTGGAATGCATTCTTGCCCATTTCATGTCCTAGCATCTGTTCCATAAATTTCCAAAAGTGTCGTGAGCATCAATTTATACTCTGGTTTGTTTCACGTCGATTCTGAAACAAGTTCTTACAACTCACAGTAACCAATCTCAGTGAGCGCTAGTACTCACGTAGGGATATAGTTTATGATCAAACCCCACCCCACTAGGGGCTGGAACTTCCGATCTTCGGATAAAGACTCAAACGCTCAACCCTTCAACGCCTCCTTCTGTACTTAGTTTATGTACACGTATATCGTTGTTTGTTTCACTCTAAAAATATCTTAGGATTAACGTTAATTGTCATAAATCAGAACACACGCAATTTATAATAGCAATTCTACGTCAGACATGATATGTCAAGAATAAGTTTATCATGCTGTCATACTCCCCCTCCTGTTGTAAACAGAGATTAAATCATTTGTGTTTGTTCTTTCGTCATCTGAGTTTGACATCAAGAGTCATTAATAACTACGGTAAACACCTTGATACGTGAAAATAATCGGCAAACTATGCTGCAAAAAACGATCGCTTACTCCAAATAAACGAGAGTCAGTTTCTATAAATGATTCCCTGACATAGGAACTTGATGTTATGACATACAATTTACAGTTTCTATATAAGCGCTGCTACATGATTTACAACCTCTTCTGTGAGTGACGTCATTTCAAGAAAACGCAACATGTGATGACACTATTTGCAAGCAGGAAACAATGTCACTTCGTTTTCATATTGCCATATGGGGCAAATATTGCTTACTGTGAGTACATGGTGATTCACATGTTACGTTGTCTTGAATGACGTCACTTAAAGAAGATGTTGGAAATCGTACAGCGGCGCTCATATATCTATTCAATTAAAATGGTTTTAGGTGTTATACGCTATGACGTATTTTTGCATTATTTACTACAATAATGATTTGTGCCCAACTGAATATTATTATCCACTTTTTAGAGCATTCATCCCGACGCCACATTGATTTCCGACGGCACAAGTCGGCATGATATGAAGCAAGGAGATCTGAACGACTGCTGGTTTTTATCAACCCTCTCAGCCATTGCCGAAAAACCCCAACTTATTGCAAAGGTATGTCGAATATCAAACATATATATTCCATCAAGCTTGTTTTAAGCGGGTTTGATACTCTCGAATGTCATGATTTCTTTGCACCATTTTTTACTGTATGAGTGTTGTATACATAGTTCCCACATCTACAACATTTACCTCCCTTGTTCTTAACATTCGGCCATTTTGATAGGCAAAACTGATAAGCCGTTATTGGAGTAATTTCCAAATATGTGATAATGGAGAAAATACCAAGAGAATTTGCATGTGACAACCACTCTTTCTTCAACTTACTGAGCCAAATGACCACATGAGCATAATGAATAAGTTATTTTTTATATATCGGATAAGTTTATCATCGTTTACATTATATTTCCCATAAACTTTAAGGAAAATTTGCAAAATGGCCGACAATTCAGAACATGGGAGGTAAGTATTGTTGATGTGAGAACTATGTATTGGCTTAAGTAGTTCAATGTGTAGTATTTAAGGCTTAATGATGAAGGATAATACCTCTAACCAATAATCCTGATTGGTTCAAGCTCTCGACGTGAATAGTTATAGAACTTCAATCAAGTCCAAGTTTTGATCATATCATTATTCTATTGGGTGTGTGCGATTTTATGGGGGAAATGGCCATAATTTAGGTTCTTAATTTCTCTCCTTGGCGAGTGCATATGTTTACACAATATGCTTGACTTTGATTGGTCAGACAGAAATGAGAAATCAGTATCGAACATGGCAACAAACAATTAAAGTAATAACTGGTTCGCTTTGATTTTATCATGTTTTAAACAAATGCGGGTTCAAAAGGAATATAACTTTAAAATCCGGATATTTCATCGACTTAAATAATATTTCGCATCGTAATACCGATTTAAGAAACTTAATAGTTACAATGGAAGTAGATCTTACGTCGACAACACTACTCCATACTCCAGACCACCTGTACAGTATTCACGACAAATGTTTTGCAAATTGATATCATACATGACCGTTATATGGCATTAGTTTCCCCATATTCATATGATCTACCTTTTAATCATCCCATTAGTGATAAAATGAATGAGAGATGAAATGTCATCTAGGATGAAATGAAATGACAATTATTATATTGTTTATTCGTCTGCCACCAGTGCTGTTATAGAAATATTGCATTAAGTCAATAATTGCGGTGATGTGACGTCAATAAAGCTTTCTGTTACAGTACTATTTAATTCAATTAAGTTGGTATTTTCGTTAACCTAGATTTACGCAATCTTACATCACCGGTGGTACTTTGAAATGGTGTGTTTATTGTCCGACTGTATCATATCTAAATACAGGAAAACCTCAATAATAAGACCACCATTGGGACTCTTGAAAGCTGATCTTCTTATTGAATTGGTATAAATACTAATGTTGAATAAAGAGCAAAATAGTGAAAATGGACTTGACTTGGACTTCGAGGTGGTTTTATTATTGAGGGGTGGTCTTTAAGTGAGGTTTTACTGTATTTCGACCGATATTCTCATTAAATTCCATATTGGCCTCGTCCTATAGAAACAATGAGGCAGGCATTGAAACATGACCATATTGGCCTCGTCCTATAGAAACGATGAGGCAGGCATTGAAACATGACCATATTGGCCTCGTCCTATAGAAACAATGAGGCAGGCATTGAAACATGATCATATTCGCCTCGTCCTATAGAAGTAATGAGGCAGGCATTGAAACATGACCACTTTGCTCTCACATTCATTGATAATGATGTTAAAATATTGATGACTCTCATATCGATGAGTATACTAATGATGATGGTGATTATATCGATGGTGAGGATCATAACAGTGATGATGAAGGTGAAATTGATGCTGGTGTTGACAATAATGCTGCTACTGATGAAAATACTGCTAGATGATGATGATATTAACGATGATGATGATGATGATTGTGGAAATAATGATAATGAGGATGTCGATAGTTCTGCTGCCGATAATAATAATACTTATATATAGCTTTAATATTAAAGTAGTGGGGAACATATACTGAATGCTAGTTCAACTTCTTTACTTTTTGGAGGGGGATATTTATGAAACTTTCATATCGTAGTGATACTTTATAACTATGAATATTATACATATTAACCATATTTTAATTATTTATTTCTGCGTTAGTGATTGAATGAAACTACTAACCTTAAAATGTTTCTTATGCACACTGACTTCTATTTTGTAAAGTATGGAGTGGGATGTCCTCGACCCACACATACTTACGAACGAGGAAAATAAAAATATCTCCCCTAAAAAAACAACAACAAAAACAACAATACTTATAACGGTGATGATCAAAATGATGATGATAATGCACTAGGATGGTACGCAATCCATTTTGCTTTATATCAAGAATAAAGTTTTTATTTATTTTATTTATCTGACAGATTATACCTGATGACTACACGATAGGAAGCAGCGAATACGATGGAAAGTTCCGTTGTAGGTTTTGGCATTTTGGTGACTGGACTGATGTTTACATCGACGATTTTCTTCCCACAGTTAACAACAAAGTTTTATTCGCACATTCCTCCGCCCCTGAAGAATTTTGGATTTCATTAGTTGAGAAGGCGTATGCAAAGTAAGGAATTATATAGTTTACCTGACTAATATAATTCAATTTTGATTTAACAGAGTTGAGTGTTTCATGAATGAAACAGTTTCGTATAAATCAATATATGACTATCAATATCTAAATAAACGATTGCGTGTGATATGTGAATAAATTGACTTGCGTACGATACGAGATCATACTTTTGTTTAGTTATAGTTCAGTTTAAAAATGTTTAATTTACATCGATTAAAAGACAAACTCATAAAACTTCTACCAATGACTCTCGATCAACGCTTCCTGGGTTACGAACCAGCAGTCCTATCGTCGTGTTCATCGATTTCCGCTCAGGTGGGCTCGAACTCTCGACATTTGTATCTTGGGTCACGTGCTCTTCTCCTTGCCCACTTCGCCTTTAAAGCATACAGCAAAAAAGTCAAAATTTTAATTTTGTACTTTTAAGACTAGATTAAGTGTCTTTCTGGAGGAAATGGTTATTGGCTATAAAATATCGGGTTGCGTTATTTTCGTCACCAGATGAAAGAAACCCACCAATACTGAAAATTTATATCACGTTTAGATACCAGACGTATTGAAAAATCAATTGAGCAAACCAAATTTATCTGTTTAATGAAGATATCTTATCTTGTCTTTCAATGCTATATTCGCACGGAACCCAACGTGTGATTTTACTTGGAGCATTAGACAGAACATCGGCGATATATTAGTGTAGTTGATTATAAGTTTATAAGTTAATTACGCGTCCAATGTTGTCATAGTAACCTACCAGTGAACGCGAACGCAACAGTGTGATAAGTGCATATCAGTCGCACTTGTTTTAGGAGAAAAAATATTTTCCGGTTTCAACTTCCGTTTTAGAAGCACGCATGTCATTGCACTTGTCGTTTTGATATCGTATCAAGTCGTTGTACGGAAAAACTGCGGTGCAGAATCACTCCGGAACATAATATTAAGATAACAAATATACCGGTTAAAAATGCTAACACTCCAGTACTAGTGCATTTAGTCTTTGAAAGTGTGTCTGATACATCTTCCTTGGATTTGATCGGTGTAAGCTTTAATATTTGAGCCACGTCAAAACCTGTATATGTGATGTTGGTTATGACGTCGAGTTTTCCCAATCAAAGTTTTGACGTCACAATCTAAACGCTTTGTCCGAAAATGTTTTGGAGGCGTATTTATGATTTATAGCATTCAACAGAACGAGGAAGTATTTATAAGTATTGCATAATGTGTTCATTACATTTGAAAAAAGACGAAATATTTAAGAATTATGTACATTCTGACGCGTCGTCATCATTAACCTTTGCATCTTTATCTTAATATTAGAAAGAAAGACAGACGTTCTATTTTAATACTTCTGATATTAAATGAAAGTTGAAACATATAGCTATACGAAAATGTAAAAATCTTAATATGGACTTTTTGGTCACTAATACAGTTTTTTTTGTCATTTGTGATGTAAATAAATTGAGCTCCCAAAAGAGGCTGATGCAAACCTGTCAAACTAACGTTCATCGTTTTCAGATCACTTTTGTCAAGAGTATAAGGTAATTTCTTTTCGAACAAAATGGCGGGTAAGATACTTTAACCAGCATGTATAGATTTCGAGTTCAATTAGGTGTCTAGGTGTCTAGGTCTTGATAAAGCAATCTTAAATAATTATGTTCCTTTGATTAATTAGAACATCGTAAGTTTCGTTACTACTAAGTCGGTTTATTCAGTTCAATGTGTCTATAGTTGAGGCATTTTACGTAATAGGATTAATCTGTGTCAGGAAATACACATGAATACCACTAATTGAGAGACTTTAACTAGACCTAATTAAACTTTCCAAACAATATTTCCTGATATGTGCCATGTAAACTATTTTTACGACAAACATAATAATTATTATACTTAATAAGTATGCCATCAAATGACGTTTTGAACGTGTCTCGTGCTCCGTGCTTGTATAATTGTACATTCCTTACTTGTCATTATTCATTGCAACTTATTCGACATTAAAACTTGGGCATTCTATACAAAAAGCCTGTATTTCAATATGATTTCGATAATGATTTCCCAGACAAGTCTTAGAATTTGCCGATTCGGGCTACTAACAGTTGGGTTGGACTTAGTCCAGGACAAGTATGTTGTGGTATTATATGCTCTTACAACTAGCCTCCCATGTCGGACAAGTCAAAATAAACATGTACAATTGTTCAAGACAACTGTATTTAAAGAAAATTTCTAGAGTCCTGCCGGTAAATGTTGTATTATAATATATGACCGACTCTAGTAACAGGCAAAATTTTCAAGAAAATCATTTTTCGGCGCAGCCGTACTAACATGGTTTTGCTATTTGCATTAGCAGTGTCGTATAAACCAATCAAATCTTACGTTAATAACTAAACCAACTTCTCTTCAACCGAACAACGTTTGTAACCTTGACGCGGATTCAGGTTAACCTTTCAATAAGGGGTACGCTACATTACCGAAATCCACTGAATTTCAGTGATTACCGAAATCCTTTTATTGATCTGGAGTGATCAGCAATCGCAATATGTCGGCAATTGTTTATGTTTCACAACAAATCTTAACCTACAAATTGTGGCGACCAACTTTTTTCAAGAGATTTCTTGTTTCTAATTCTGTCGGATCTTTGAAATGTACAAGCCTAAATTGGTATGTTATCAGGTTTTAAGAGCCATTAAACTGAATTCGTTTCCATACTCAAATGTTCAACGTCTGACATTTCTGGACTTAAAATGATTATCAATCGCTAAAGGTAAAACTGTTAGCGCTATTTAGGGTTATCTTGAAAAGACAATCTGTTTAACAGTTTCCAGTATATACGTATAAAGCTGGGAAATGTCGTTGCACCCTGAGGTGTTTCAAGAATTATTTTAGTTCCATTTACTAGAAATGACATTTCAAAGCACTTACTAGTCTTTCTATTTTCGCTTAAAGATTATTTACAGTTTTGCACTTTGATACAATAAAAGTGAAGAAATAAACGGTTCCATGCGTCCACTACTTGCGGACAGATCAATTGTGATCACGCGTACTTTTTTCCCTGCAACAATACCTGTCAATCCATATAACAATGGTACTTTGCTGGAAACACATCAATTACAAAATGTCTTCCAATTCCTGCGGTTTCTATCGTTATCGCTTGTGAAACGATCTAAACTACTTTGAAATGTCATTAAAGAGAATGTTCTAGAATTTACGTCACACTTGCAATGGCTTAATCAATGCGGATGAAATAATAAAGTAGGCCTGTGTACGAGATTTCCACGAAACGAACGCGATGTAGGGGGCAATTCCAATCAGATTTATTTAATGGGGAGACCATAACAAGCTTACGAGTAATTAAAGTTGAATCAATAAAACGTTTGAAGAGCTCTTGTCAAGATTCTATCGCATTGACCGTAAATACTAGCTTTGTTGACGAAACGCGCGGAGTGGTTCAAGTCCGTTCCGTTAAGACTGAGAGCTATGACCGGAATGGAAATTATTTTATTTACCGAATGATAGTTAACGTGTTTGAACCGGAAACTGCGTTTATTCACTCCACGAGAAGTCTTTTAGTACCGGTGCAAATGTTTCCCTTTATCAACATTGCCAAGAAAATCTGTGTGAATTAACTCAATGTTGGTTGCAACCCCTCCTCGAAATAATTCGTATTGAATAAAACCACACGGTCATAGTGACATAAATGCAAGATGTATTTGTGTACATATTTGTTAATGACAATGAAATGTAATTGCTCAAGTCAATAATAAACTTTATGTTATATCCTGTTCAGAAAAGCAGATTTGATTATATAATAAACAGATAAGCCTCTTGTTTGTTTGAATTGCAATTAGTTTTTGAGAGCTTCGGTGGAGATCTCTATTGAACGGTTCCTCGTGTGAATTCGCGAACAAACATTGTCTGAAGTTTATATCCATGCAATGCTGACTGTTCGAAAATTTAAGATAAAACCTTGGAAACACGTTTGCGATAAAGAATTCCACTAGCATATCAATTTAAGCCTTTAAATGAAAATTGGTGAACAGTTTCAATAGTTTGTTCCATATTTAAGTGTTAACATCAAGTTTCAAGGAACCAGGATATCGGCAGTCAGTCATATTGCTATGGAAATGTCATACACTTAAAGCTTAATAAAACGATACAAATGATCAATGAACAATTTAAGCTTGAAGAATATATCCAGAAAGGACTGTACTAAGTATGCGTTTGTGTACTTAAACTTGAATTCAATTAACACAGAGGCTAACCGAATGAAATCCTAAGTTCCAAACAAATTTAACTTTTTGTTAGTTTGATGAGCTTGTTTCAATAATATTTCCCCAATATTTGATTAAGATCAGAGAACAGGTCGGCTTTAGTCTGTTCCTATAAACAGGTATTCGTAATGAGTAATGCCCCGTGTCTTAGTTATGTATTATAGTCGGCAAGGCCATTCCTTACGCCCCTGTTCCCTTACGTATGTACCCTTGAGCCTCCTCGAATGCCTTATGTTTTATGAATTATTGTTTTCCCGAAGGTTTGTGTGGAGAGCACTGTCTTATGTGTGTAACAATTTACTCTCTCTCTTTTATCTAATTAGACAGTCAAATTTGGTCATGTCTTTAAAAAACTAGAGTAGAATTAATGGTCCCTGATTGTTGTTTCAAGCGCTACGAACTGTTGCGAGCGTTATTCAATGCAGCGCATGTATTTGAAATAACTATGGAAACGATGAAAATGTTCAAGTATTAACTTGATACTGATGTGATTTCTATAACCAATTCCCTCCAATTTAAAAAAATGTTTTGCCCAGAATGCCTAGAACAACACATTATCATTTATTTATTCATACAAATGTAATGTGTTTTTGTTTATTTTTATATTTAAACAAAATCTAGAGAGGCATAGTAGTCGAAGGATAAAGTGCCCGGGCTCCTGATATGAAGGTTGTGAGTTCGATTCACATCTTTGGTGCGATTGAACCCCCGGCTGAACTATCACGGACTTAGGCTCGGGTACTGCAACCCAGACAACAGCTATCGAACGTAATTAATATCGAACGTAATTAATATAAGTTTTAATATTTTGTCCCACAATTGATGAGAAATAGTTTAAACTTGACTAGCAAAAGCTTGAAACTACTACATTTGTACGGCATGCTTGAATACATATGATCCAAAATATGCTGTTCAGGAATATGTGTTACATCGCTTAAAAACACTTTCCGTTTACGTGTAGTGCATAATTCTGGTGCCAGAGCAGATACCTGAACAGGTTTTTAGCAAGAAATTTCTCTTTAAAACTGAAAACAGAATTCAGCTAGCCAAAATATATTTTCTTCTGACAATAGAAATACTTGGCTTTGAAAACTTAAAAGTTAACATTTCGTGTCATTTTTCCATTCCAGATCTGGTTATTTTTGTATTTTTTTCATCTTCGCTTCAATGAAACAAATACATCTTATGATAATATGTAACTACTAGTGTTTTACAGAGGTTTTTAGGGAACTTAAAAACATGAACACAAAGGTTTTCAAAACGTAACCAAAATTCCTGGACTTCATGTTTTGGATCTTTATCAGATACAGTCAAACCTGTCTGTAACGACCACCCATGGGAACAGCAAAATGTGGACTATGTTTACAGGTGGTCTCTATTAACAGATTTAATATCATTGAAAATGGTCTGATGGTGGTCTTTGCAGACAGGTTTTGCAATAGTGGTCTTTGTTCGTAGGTGGTCTATAACACAGGTTTGACTGTATATCCAAAATATCGTGACAGAATGCAAATTCTTGGTCGCAAGACGGCAGTCGCCAATTCCATACTCATAACCCATGTTAGTTTCTTTTAATTATACTGACTGATGTTGTACAATTAATAAATGCCGTATATTCTGGTATTCATTTCAGACTCAATGGATCATACGAAGCCCTTGAATATGGTTTTGAAGCGGACGCTTTTACTGATCTTACTGGTGGACTTGCAGAATGGTATAACCCGGCTGATTTAAAGGAAGATGACTTTTATCTAGTCCGCGCAGCGTTCCAAAGCGGTGCAGTGATTGGCTGCCTCAGTGTGGTGAGCTATTAATATAACCTTGAAGAAAGTGTATTCTGCGACGCAAATAATAGAACGATATGTGCTTAACCGAGATCGTCTGTAGAGTATATTCGTCTACTATTATTCTCCTTATTAATATCCTTACGACATTGAGATCACGTGTATGGAATATAATTGCAGATATAGCCTTTTAGTTATTCAGTGAATGTGAATAAACCTGTCTGTGAACAGTTGACTGACTTAAAAGCATACTTCTGTGGCAACATTATTAAATAAGTTTCACATTTCAGTGGAAATAACGGACATCTAATATCACCAACCTTACACTTGTTATATTTTGTCGCATTCTATTTGCAGGACAAAGAAGGTCAAGCTGCCATGGAGAAAAGGGGCATGGTATCCAATCATTCATATGTTATCACTGGAGTGGAAGAGGTACAATTCTTAGATGCTACTGCTAAACTTATACGCGTACGCAACCCATGGGGTGATACCGAATGGGAAGGATCATGGAGTGATGGGTAAGCTTTTAAGTCTTAAAATAAATAACCATCGTTGCTATTATATTATTTCGAGCTATGTTTAGTTGTTCGCTGAATACCGCTTCTATCATCATCATCGTCATCATCATCGTCATCATAATCGTCATCATCATCGTCATCATCATCATCGTCCTCATCGTCATCTTCAACATCATCGTCATCGTCATCATCATCGTCATCATCATCAGACCAGAACGTATTGAAACGTTTGCGTTTGACAAGACTGAAAAGTTTGAGAGGTTAAATTGAACAAAATAGGTCAATATTCCGGAATATCTGTAACACTACTTGTTTATCAAAAGCAACACGACATAATTGACTAATCACCTAATTTACGCAACGTTATTGTATCTCATGTTTCCAGTATATGGTAGAATCAGACTATCACTATAATAATAATGTCATCTGATATTGGATTGCTTAGGGTGGTAATTTTCTAGTATTAACCGCACTTGTTTCTTTTGTTGCTATATAAATGTAACATGATGGTTTTATACGTAAATATTGAACGCAAAAGCCAGACATGAAAGAAATACAAGATGAATCATTGAAACGACACCAGACACAATCATTAATGTTGAGTATAACAGGAATATCACCTTGGAACGATCAATGACAAACAACACCAGGCCCCATGTTCACAAAGAATCAAATTTCAGGATCAGAAACAAGATCAAATATAACATCTTTCAAACTTTGTAAAAAATGTTATGCAAACGGTTAAATCTTTTTACATAATGAGACAAATATGATCATCTTACAAAACGTTTGAGACACTAAATTCAAATGTCTCATTTTTTAAGAAAAAATATGGAAATTTATAAGTTATTAACTATTTTGATCCGGATTTGATCTCGATCAGTTTAATGTCTCAACAAATCTTTGAAGTTTTGTATGTTTTCTCAATGTTACTGAGAAGATTTTTAGTTATTTTTATGTAAGTTTATGAGAAGTACTGGAAAAAGTGTTCAATTGCTTCATATAAATGGCAAATATTTTTATTGATCAACTTAATCCAGATCAGTTGATCCTTTGTGAACATGGGACCAGGGATATAAAGCTGGTCAAGGATTGTGCTCAAAATTCTAAAAGTGTATCAATCTTGTATTTTCTTTAACGTTCATGTCTTTTGCTTTGACACCAATCGAACATTGCAGACATCATTTTAGCACATAGCCCCGACATGGCTGTTACATTTATGAATAATTAATTCCCAATACGCACATTTCTCTTGATTGCTGTCTGTAAAATTCAGGTTCTTAATAAATTATTCTTTGGCTCTCTCCACATTGTCGTCGCCTACGTATGTAATGAATGAGTATATTTTATAATAAGTTCACTTCTCATTACGACTGTTTTGCAGTTAAGCTGTTCACACAAAATCCAATTACCGGTAGTTCCACTCATTCCTTTGAAGACGCATCAATGTCTTGACTGACGGCTGTAATCTCGATTTTCTTCATCATTATATATTGGAATTGATTTTGAAAGACTATAAATATGTCATATACGTGTAGTTAAGCTGTTAATGTAGTGTAAAATTATTGGATATCTTTCTTTGAAGACCGGCTAATGATTTTCGGAATATTGAGCACACATGCGATAGTCTTGAGGCCAGTTGCTCAAAACACGATCATGGCGACTGGTCTACGTGATATGTCGAGGTTATAAGTAATACATTTGTACTTGTAAAGTCGGTAGTCCTCAAACGTCTATACATGGGTACATGTTCAGCTACTTTACCTATATTACAATTGAAATAATGATTTTTATGCCGCTTTTGCGTCTTATTGCCATCATCGTCAACCGGATGGTCGACTCGAAGTACCGCCACATTCATCGTCTCAAGAAAATTCGATGAATATAATTGCTGATTTGTAAGAGATATAGCAATGGTTGAATGGCGGGAGTCTTGATATAAACGGTTTACCTGAAAAGTCGCGTATTAATTTATAATACAATAATATGGAAAACGTGCAGTCTTGCCGTGGAAGCGCCTCCCAGGACCTTCAGTCCTTTGATTTAACCTTGTTAGGTCAACTAACTTCGTGTCAGACTGAAAAAAAACCAACCATAACCGCTCGTTAATTCCAAGTACTTTATCTTTTGTACACTGTTTACTAAATTAATAACATTGACATAATTATGTTTATAGGTCTGATGAATGGAGCCATGTACCAAATGATATCAAAATCGAACTAGAACTTACGTCACAAGATGACGGAGAATTCTGGATGTGTTATAATGATTTTAGAAAAGAATACTGCAACATGATCATATGTAATTTATCACCAGATTTCGACCATGACGGAATTAGCGATAAAGCTGGTAAGTAACTGTACAGTCGAACCTGTCCTTCCGACCACCTTTTACAAGCGACCTCCTGTCTTGTACGACCGTTCTGAGCTTTTAAGCATAAACTTATTCTGCATAAGCGACCACATGTCAAACGCTACTGTCGACCTTTTTTATACACAACATCGTTGCTAAGCGACCGCTAAAGGTGAAACGATTTTATGATTTTATTGATTTGTGTATATTTTATTACATAATGATGTACATGCGATTAAAATGTATAACCTGATTTTGCCTATTTTGTGTCTTTAATGAAATATCTTAATAGCTGTTATAATTCTTTTTTTAAATATGAAACACAATGTCCTGTACTTAACGTTTATGTTTTTGTCAACGTTACTGTATCCTTATTTAAGAGACCACTTGTCTTAATATACCACTTTTTCTGCTCACTGAGTGGTCTCTTAAGACAAGTGCAACTGTATGTTACTTACTCCTCTTTAAATATGGCAAAGCAAAATGAGACTATTGTGAGACGTGTATAGGAGTACGCACTAAGGATTCACCAAACTTCTCAAATTGAGAATTTTTCTGAACTCAGTTATTTCATTTCTTGTCTCATGACAAGCGTGTAACACAATCTCACACCATTGTTTGTTTTGATATTACAGTAAAACTTTAATAATGAAACCACCAATGGGACCCTTGAAAACTGGTCTTCTTCTTGAAGTGGTCTTAATATTGAGGTTGAATAATGATCAAAGAAGTGAAAATGAAATTGAACATTTTTTTAGTCTTATTATTGAGGTGGTCTTTAAGTGAGATTTGACTGTATACGTATTGTTGTATATTTCACAGAGTATCAGATCAGTCACAAAGGTCGCTGGAAAGCTGGTTTCAATGCTGGTGGCTGGTTAGAATGTCCTTCCTTTATGATAAACCCACAGTACATAATTACATTACAAGCAGACGGTAAGTTACCTTACAGTTTTCCAACACGCTGTTTATAAATTGATCAAATTTCTCAATGCATGCCATAAGGACATTTGAGACATTTGCTAAAGACTTTTTAGCTGTTTTAGATTTTCCGACATGCTGTTCACAAATTAATTAGATTTCTTTAATGACTATTGTAATGAGACATGACCATAAAGGAGATCGAGTGATTGAACAAGTCAGTTGGTATATTTCTTTATACGCAGATATAGTCTACTAGTTTTGCTCTCACCCCTCGATACATGAAAGATACCGTCTGAAATGGGTGCCTTTGTCGGTGAAAAGGCTGATTTTGTTGTAGTGTCTCTATAGTAGTTAAAGGTCCTAGAATTATACCCATATAGTAAAGTTCAAGCTCCAATATATGAGCGCTGCTGTGTGACTTACAACCTCTTCTGTAAGTGACGTCATTTCAAGAAAACGCAACATGTGATGTCACTATGTACAAGCAGGAAATAATATTTACTCCTTATGGTCACTTTGTTTTCATATTGCCTTATGCGGCAACTATTGCGGAGAGGTTGGAAATCGTACAGACAGCGATAATTTTAAAGGTATTCATACATGAAGACATAGCATATTTGGTAAATGTCATAAAATTTAACAGTTCCGGTTTATTTTTTGTTGCCATGAGTGAAATCAATTTGTAATTACCAGGCCAAGACATACATATGCATGTCCTAAAAACCTGTTTCTAATATCTGTATGTTTTCTACTACATTAATGAAATTCGTCTTCAACAACATTTTGGTAACATAGTTTACATTTTCTGCTAATCCTATCAGTTCCATTAAACCGTCTAATTTCAATTTCCGAGGTACGAGATGCTAATATAGTATACAGGGCGTTAAAATAGTTTGTTTACAAAGTTTGAATTTAGATAAAATGAGAATAATGCAGTGAACACTTGCAATATATTGAATATTGAAAGCTACTGTTTTTTCGTGAATTTCTGTTTTATTTAAAACACTCGCGCGGAAGAATAATTATTGGTCCATTGCTACATAGATGGAAGGAGCATTTAAAAGGATACTAAACTTCAAACTTTGAAAACGAACTTTTGTAACAACCTGTATATAAAGTAATTTGTAAAATATTTTGTGTTTTAGCAGAATTTTCAAGTAATGTCACGATAGTTAAGTCACTTACTTTCGTCTTGATGTCTAAACTCAGATACTTACGGTTCCGAAATGCGGCAATATCAAAGTATTTCTTGTAAAATGAAATGCAATTCGATTGGTTTGAAACTGCAATAAATCTGTTAGAGATGAGAATAAAAAGGTCATGACGCTTATAGTGTGACGCTAGAATGAAAGTTTATGTCAACATTGCGTCTAAATGCAAACGAGTTTTTTTTATAAAAAGTAAGTTCAAAGAAAGGCGTTGCATGTGAGGGTGCAGTTGTCACTCGTGTAATATTGATTTATGGTTCGATAAACATTTCCTGGAAGGAAATCGATGTCGCAAAAACATCTAATGAATGATCGCGATACGTGCTAAGGTATAATTGCTATCTGAGTGTTCGTCTTTTGATTACCTGTTCGAAAAAAAAAATCTTCAATATTCTAGGAACGAGTAGAAGGTTTTCTGGGAAATGTTTACGTTAAATGTCATCCTATCGTATTTCGTCATCAGCCTACGCGCATGACACATATCACAGTTGGTTCCAGTAAACATTATAGGGTATCACATGTACACAGTTCCAACAAAATGCTGTAATTGAGTAAAACGTAGATACATGGTTGGCTCTCATTTCACGTAGATTCGTAGATAGTCACTCATTTTACGTAGATAAGTAGATAGTCACTCATTTTACGTAGATATGTAGATAGACACTCACTTTTACGTAGGTAAGTAGATAGTCACTCATTTTACGTAGATAAGTAGATAGTCACTCATTTTACGTAGATAAGTAGATAGTCACTCATTTTACGTAGATAAGTAGATAGTCACTCAATTTGACGTAGATAAGTAGATAGTCACTCAATTTACGTAGATAGTCACTCATTTTACGTAGATAAGTAGATAGTCACTCAATTTGACGTAGATAAGTAGATAGTCACTCAATTTACGTAGATAGACACTCAATTTGACGTAGATATATAGATAGACACTCAATTTGACGTAGATATATAGATAGACACTCAATTTGACGTAGATATATAGATAGACAGTCAATTTGACGTAGCTATGTAGATAGACACTCAATTTGATGTAGATATATAGATAGACACTCAATTTGACGTAGATATGTAGATAGACACTCAATTTGACGTAGCTTTGTAGATAGACACTCAATTTGACGTAGAAATATAGATAGACACTCAATTTGACGTAGATATGTAGATAGACACTCAATTTGACGTAGATATATAGATATACACTCAATTTGACGTAGATATGTAGATAGACACTCAATTTGACGTAGCTATGTAGATAGACACTCAATTTGACGTAAATATAGATAGACACTCAATGTGACGTAGATATGTAGATAGACACTCAATTTGACGTAGATATAAAGATAGACACTCAATTTGGCATAGATATGTAGATAGACACTCAATTTGACGTAGATATGTAGATAGACACTCAATTTGACGTAGATATGTAGATAGACACTCAATTTGACGTAGATATGTAGATAGACACTCAATTTGACGTAGATATATAGATAGACACTCAATTTGACGTAGATATATAGATAGACACTCACTTTGACGTAGATATGTAGATAGACACTCAATTTGACGTAGATATATAGATATACACTCAATTTGACGTAGATATATAGATATACACTCAATTTGACGTAGATATATAGATATACACTCAATTTGACGTAGATATGTAGATAGACACTCAATTTGACGTAGATATGTAGATAGACACTCAATTTGACGTAGATATGTAGATAGACACTCAATTTGACGTAGCTATGTAGATAGACACTCAATTTGACGTAGCTATGTAGATAGATACTCAATTCACGTACTAAATACGTACACTAATTTATGCAGAATTACCACCGTCATTTTAAGTAAATTAGTTAAGATGTGTTTTTTTGTTTGCAGACAGACATTTTTATATTGATGTCATTTTGTTACATTTTAGCGACAGTACAGCGCCGCTTTAACGGTCGTCTTCCATTGGTTGTCTCATTGCTGCAAGTTTATAAACGCCAACATAAACTGGACGGTATTGGACTTTATGCAATAGGATTTGAAATTTTCCAGGTAATAACATTGTCTTAAATGGATTAAAGAGGCTGCCTCTAGGTTTATGTTAATAAAACGAAAATGTTCCACAATTATTATTCCACAAACTTTAGAAATTGCATTTCAATCAAATACTAATAAGCTAAGACACATACTAAACAGTATCTCTTGTTGTAGGCACCCTCAATCGATAATTATCTGTTTTTATTGTTTTTTTTCGGCGTAGCCGTACTAACATGGCTTTGCTATTTGCATATCAGTGTTGTGTAAACCAATCAAATCTACCGTAACCACTAAACCAACTTCTATTCAACCGAACAATGTTTGTAACATTAACGCAGATTGGTTAATCTTACCATAAGGTGTCATCCGAATTTCGGAGAATTTACCTAAATCCATTTTGGATCTGGAGTGACCAGCAATCGTACAATCTCAGCATATTTTTATGTTGCACAACAAATCTTAACCTTCAAATTGCGCCGACCATCTGTTTTCAAGATATTTCTTGTTTACTAATGGTATGACCTGGTAAAGTGTCGTACCTCATTACGCGGTTATGACGTCATTTAATTATATTATATAAAAATAGATTATATATAACACTAATTTAAATACTTTAGCTGCGCGTTAATAAGAAACAGTATTAACAAAATTCGACGCTGAATCTTATAATTACGAACCATCGGAAAGTCTATATACAACCTAATGTCTGGAATGTTCATCATGTTTTTTTAATTAAAAAAACATACGTGTATAATGGTACATTCGTGTCGTTATGGTTACGAATGTTACAATACAATAAGCTGTTCAGACACGAAATAAGTATTTGTTCACAGGTGTTTGCGACAAATAATTTCTAAAGGTCACCAAGCCGCGGCCGTGGTCCAGTGGTTAGTGCGCTGGACTTGTAACCCGGCGACCCGGGTTGGATTCCCGGTCGCGGCAGGTCATACCCATCCATGAAAATTTGATAAAAATGTCGATTTTCCTCCTCATGTGGAGAAGCTGCCGGCTCCTTGTGGAAGGGTAAGTTTGTACAGGTTAGAATTCAGTCCAGGAAAAACTGGTTAGGTGAACCGGCCGCCGTATATAACTGAAATATCGTTGAGAAACGGCGTTAAACCCGATGAAACAAACAAACAAAGGTCACCAAATGCCATTTTTGCAAAATTAAGAATTTTTTTTGTATGTTAACTAGCAGGTTTGTCTAAATGTACGTAATAAAAACAATTGTAATTAAAAGTATTCTTCGTTAGTGATATACATGAACTGTTATAGTGATTTATCAAAATGGCGGGTAACAATGTTTGGTCAATAAAAACCCTTTGATCGTGACCATTATAATGTATTTGACATTTAAACTTCACTTTGCATTTAGCAAATGCATGTTATTTTATTTATATTCTTAGCAACATTTTCTAGCGCTTCCGCGAAAAGTAATCATAGATGCATACGCGTGGAGTCCGTTGAAAGCATTATGATTTTAGATGATTTATTGTACCTCAATTGCGTGGATATTTTATTGCTTTAATCGGTTCATTTACTTATTAATTAATTAATTCTAATTTACACATTTTACAGAGATATCCATCAGTGTCAGGCAAGATCGGTAAATCATTTTTTGATCAGACTGATCCACTTATGCCAGAAAATGAGGAGACGTACGCTGAGTATAGGGAGACCTCCGGTAAGCATTTACTTTAAAACCTCACTTAAAGACCACCTCAAAAATAAAATCACCTCAATAATAAGACCACCTAAAAATGAGACCACCTCAAAATTAAGAACACAATTTGCAAGTACATTTTCACTGTTTTGCTATTTATTCAACCTCAATATTAAGACCACCTCAATAAGAATACCAGTTTTCAAGGGTACCAGGGGTGGTCTTATTATTGAGGTTTTATTGCATATACTCGCTTATAAGATGATTTGTTTATAAGACGATTCGTGTACAGTGAAAATCTCAGTACAAGGTCCAACGTTGGTTCTAAAGAAAGTCAATCATTGGTGCCAGGTGCATTCGGAAATCCTCGGCCAACTACGTCAAGTGTTATCCGAGTAACGAAGTGGTACGGAAATGCCCGAGAGCTGTCAATCATTGGTGTCAGGTGGTCTGATTATCGAGTTAAAGTACGGAAGAAAACAGAAAGATCTAGACCATGGAAATATACGGTCATATCAATGATATGTTCACTATAAGCATAACTTCGATCGACCTTGCAAAACAATTGTTATAATCTCCATTCGCCGTAATTGTAACTTTTGCTTAGAAACATTTCTGGACAAAGTGGGTCATATTTTTTCCATATTAACCGAAAGAAATTTCTAATAACCGGAAGTAGGTTCAGACGTGTTTGTTTTGATTAAAATGCAGCGCAATACGACTTTCATCGGGAAAATTTGTCTAGTGTTAATGATTGCGTCTTAAGGAACGGTTGTTCGACTTTTAGCGGAGTAATTAGGACATAAGATACTATTTTCGTCGCGTTATTTCTATGGTGTCTGTCTGACACAGAATCTTTTCTTGGGGGAAAAAGCAGAAATGCACAGGATATTTTTTTGATTTCTTAGAAACAAGTTTATCTCGGTGAAACGTTTGATAACAGCGCGCGTGACTTTCGTAATGAACTATTATGTCTACTGATTGTGTCGCATATCGCAAAAAAAACTCTGTCGTTGCTTTTAATATTTAAATGGAATATTTACTACGAATTGGCTGCAACTTTAAGTGCGCATTCATTGTGAAAAGTGCATGAAATAATTTCGACAGCTGATCATATTTTCTGTTGCCAATTCGTCCAATTCGTCTTGCCGACGGACTAACTCTATATCCCTTGCCTTCTCTGGATTTGAAGCAAATCCTTAATTGTTCCAAATATCTTATTTCATTTTCCTTGATGATTCGATCGCCGGATGCTCAGTTCCGTCGTCCGCTGCACATAACCGAGAAGCTATTGGAAAACGTGCCTCATGGTAATTCGAATAATATATTATTTAACTATTCTTGTAGAAATATGCCACTGCGATGAACATTGTGCGACATAGAATACATAGTTCGCACATCTTCAATTTTTACCTCCCTTGTTCTGAAATGTCGGCCATTTTGAAAGGCATATTTTCTTAAAGTTTATAGGGGATATAATGTAAACGATGATAAACTAATCTGATATATAATAAATAACTTATTCATAGTGCTCATGTGGGCATTTGGCTCAGTAAGTTGAAGAAAAAGTGCTTGTCACATGCAAATTATCTTGGTATTTTCTCAATTATCACATATTTGGAAATTACTCTTATAAGGGCTTATCAGTTTTGCGTATCAAAATGGCCGACAGTTAAGAACAAGGGAGGTGAGTATTGTAGATGTTGGAACTATGTATAGCCCGGAAATGTATAAACACACCAAACAGTAAATCTAGGGTTCAGTGCAAGACTATACTAACTCCTATATAAATACATAGGCGTTAGGTTAGTGTTGCGCAGAACACTCGAAATAAAAATGTATAAGTATAACTGTGTTGAACAGTTCATATTAATTTTTTGACGTGGTATTGATTCAAAATTTCATACCAATTATTTTACTTTCAGGTCGATTTTTCTTGGATCCTGGGGAGTATATTTTAGTGCCAACAACACAACAGCCCAACCAAGAAAGATCCTATTTACTTCGACTATTTTCAGTCGGTCCAATGGAATGCAGGTAAAACATAACGATAGAATTTGTTAAAATTTCATATACTTAACGACATTAAAAACAAAAACACAACCAAAAATTTTGCATATAGATAAAGTGAAGTTACATAGGCAAAAATATTCTTCATTTCTCAAACGTATTTTTCATAAAATTAATCAATAATGAAATAAAAATAATAAGTGCAGAGTTTTATACAGTTGTGATCAAGAATTAACACATATATATCTGTAACACGCTTCTGACAGTTTGGTACTACAAAAGTTACGCATTGTTTAACTAGTTCCGTTTTTAATGGTGTCTAGTATATATGTAAGCTCCCCAGGAGGGGCGTTAGTTTCGCTCTGATACAGTCAACTCTCGATACACTAGCATTCGTTACTACATTCTCGACAGCTCTCGGATATTTCCGTACCACTTCGTTACTCTACGAACATCCTCTAGTGTATGTCAGGCGGAGCACTATGTGGCAAAATTCAACATTTTGTGCGGTCACAAAATAGTTCTCGGATTTATAACTTCAATAACTTCGATAAATTCACATAAAAAAATGGATTATCGTTGTCATTTCTAGTTAAAAAAACATATTTTAGTCTTCATATAGCTTAAATATTAGATTCTCATCCCGTTTCATCAGCACTCCAGCGTTCACGCCGCCATATTGTTTTCATGATATTCGAATGGTATTTCCGAAAGTAGTGCCTTACGAGGCACTTGACGTAGTTGGCCGAGGTTTTCCGAATGTCGTTACTGCAGAATGTTTGTTTAATGACGTAAATCAGGTCGAATCTGTTTATTTAGTCATTGATCATATTCTATATAACGACATACTCAATACAATGTGAAAACCAGGCAACAAACATGGTCGTTATAACGAGGGTTGACTGTATTGTACTGTCGATAATACAAAATTTGAAACGTAGTTTTGCAATCCCCCTCTGATACATGCTAAATAATAATTTTCACTGCTTGAAAAAGATGATTTACTGGTAACCGTAACGCTGTATATAATTATAACATTTAACATACAGATATATTTAATATAGAGCACACGCTTTCAACCTTTTTGCATTCAATGTTGACCAAAAACGGATTCATAGCATAGCCCCTGTTCTGTTAACACAAGCAATGGACATGACATGGGGTCGTGGTCAATAGCATCTGTGGTAATGAGAGTTTCTGAAACACGAATATTTACCCTGAACTGATAATGGTAAAGGCGCTGGAATCCTTTTTTATTAAAAAAAGTGTAATTAATTAATTAAATCTAGAAATATTAATCATGTCATCTTAATACCTTCTGTAGCCGAAAGAAAAGTAGAAATCGACAAATAAGAAATAATGTTAAATTCGGCACTTCATATTTTTATAGCTAAATATGTTGTTTTTTTCCATTTTCAGACCTTATGATAATTTGTACACCGGTGATTGGGATATAGATCTTCGTTGAGTGATTGAAATGTGTAAAATACACACACCCTGGTGCCATAACCTATTTTGACAGACCACGAACGCCTTTGAAAGCGCACCGTCCACGTTTTGTGACCTTTTAATGTACCGAATTGTGTGAACACG
Source organism: Mactromeris polynyma (assembly GCA_032209605.1). Classification (NCBI taxonomy): domain Eukaryota; kingdom Metazoa; phylum Mollusca; class Bivalvia; order Venerida; family Mactridae; genus Mactromeris; species Mactromeris polynyma. Next base: position 2,914,590 of record JASFXZ010000034.1, on the reverse strand, counting down.
TATATATACCGTGCACACCACCGTGACATTATAGTGACAGACTTTTTGTTAGTAGAACATACGTAATACCATACTATCTAATTCAAGGAACAATTCTGGTGATGATAAGTGATAATATAAAATGTTATTCGTTGCTGAATTTGTCCTGTTGACTTTGTGAGGATGAACATTGAGATGGTTTGGAACATAGAATCAACAGCAAGTATTTCTGTGAGCTATATACATGTACGTGATTGATTGAGTGTCATTGTGTTCATTATCATTTGATGTGATGATTTGTGATGTCATTCCGTGAGTGAAGACATGTGTCATTGACTGCGGAATGGCATTGTGCTAAAGATAGCATAATTGGTTGAACCTTATTTTTATACTATAGTCAAACAAGTTTTGTATTAAGCGAAATGGTAGGTACGGATGCAACGCAACGATTAACCGAAGTTCGATTCGTTTCGGTTCTTTTTTCTCTCGGTTCTGTTCGGTACTGTCGTACGAATATTCGGTTCTATACTTCAATTGAAATTTTTATTCCTTGTCAGATAACGCATAAGTTTATACTCATTCTCTTTTACATTTCCAGCAATTGCTTCTAACACATAGACTTATTCTACTTCCCTGGTCAACATGTTCATGTCTGGTCATCACAAGGCATTAAATTGTCAGTTATTGAGATTTTCATGCATTTAAGATATTTGAATAACCGAAACGAATAACCGAAAACCAGAAGGGTTGTAATCGAAACCGAATTGAACAGAGAAACACCTGTATCGTTGCAGTCGTAGTCACAAGACCCTGCGTCAGTGAAAATGAAGAGTTTTACGGAGTGATTAAGTTGATGGAGGTTATTTACATCCTCTGATTGGGTTGACTGGAGCGCCATCTGTAGGCGCGCTGGAACAATGGTTTGTTCTTGTCCAGAGGAAGACCTTTCCGTGTAATTTACTTGAAACCATATCAAGTTCTTCCTGGTGATTATTGTTAGCTGTTTATTTTGTAAAAATAACATTGATGCCGTGATATATACAGAAGTTGTGAAAGGAAGTGACGTCATGGACGTTATGTGACGTATTCGCTGATACTAAATGTCTTTCCGTCCTGCTTATCAACAGTGATAAAACATTTGTACATTAATATCATTTTATGATGTCACTATAACCATGTTACTATTATGCAAATTATGTTGTTTATATAAATCATGAAATAAAGACCATATGGGCGCTCCTATGGGATGTACAATCTCTTCGTGTAACTGACGTCATTTTAAGAAAACGTAACATGTGATGTCACAATATGCATGAAGGAAACAAAATTTACTCCATATTTGTTTTCATATTGCTATATGTGGCAAATATTGCTTACTGTCAGTACATGGTGACGTCACATGTGACGCTTTCTTGAAATGACGTCACTAAAAGAAGAGGTTGGAAATCGTAAACGGCGCTCATATAAATATATCTCAAGATGTCTTTTGTGAATTATTTTTCCAAAAATTTTTTATAAACAATTTAATTTTTAGATTGTGCTATATTGAACAAATCTACAACATAGTGGTTTATAGGAATTTAAATTACGAATGTGGGCCAGAGATTGTGGCTGAGGTCATCCACTCCGCCCTCGAGGAATGTATTGGTCATCAATTATTAAAGAACAGTAGTTCAACACTTTGTTACAAGCGTGTTCCATTTAACGATTTAGATTTAAGCACAGCGTATAGATGTACAGCTATCCTCCAGAATTATATATTATATACCAAATACATTGAAAAGTTGACACGGAAGAAAAATCCGAACACTCGATAATACAATGGTAGGCTAGTCTGATTGTCGTAGATGACTGTAATACCACTCGAATAAAACGAACATTCAAAGTTAAATGTACCTTATAAGTCAAATCATGCCATACACTTGCCAATTTCAGCCCTTTTTCGGCGCAGCCGTTTTTAAGCTCGTTTTTGTTAATTTCGTTACATCGGTGCGTAGCCAATCAAACCTAAAATTAGATGTCAAAGAAAAAAATTCAACAGCCTAACTGTGTTTGTAAACTGGACGCTGATTTGTTCTAATCTGCACGTTGTACGCTGGACTGGAATAGGAATGAATGTTTCCTAAAGTATGGTGTGAATGGAGACAAACGAAATTTAATAGTTGTGCTACATGTCCTTACGGACAATACTTGGACTATTAATTACTGAAGAGCCACTGTCGCAGTTTGCCATACCCAACTCTCCTGTCACTGCGGTCCGATCAACTTTCTATTGAATTATGGAAGGAAAATATCTTTAAACCGCGATAAATCCAAATGTGTTTAATGTATCTTTTGTGTGCAAACAAATGTTAGAGATCAAACCTTCTACTTTATGATGGTGTAAATATTATGTTTCTGTGATTTCTTCATCACTGTCCTTTTTGAGGCTTTTAAGATCCCCTTGTTTACATTGAACATAGAAGGGGCTAAAACAATATCTCTGAATTTAAATACTTTCCAATAGAGGTAGATACTGTGTGCAGAGATATATTAGAGTTCAACATGTGCACTTTCGAACACACTTTTTAGATTTAATGTGTGTGTTCTGTTATGTTGTCCATTTTAACGATTTTTAATAAAAACATGCCAGTTTTTCCTATTATTTCTAATACACTATATATCGCGGTGTACGCGTGATCGGTATCCAACAGCGCACGCGCAGCATTACATGTCTGATTGAAGTGATGAAGCCAGATGCAGCCATTATACAAGATGTGCGCTTTATAGGGAAGAATTTGGGGGAAATGTGACTGTTTATACAATAGCCTTGAGATAAAATATTGGTGTGGTTAATTATAGGGTGAAAATATATTTTTAACTATAAAGGTGTGAAATTTGAAACCGTAAAACTCGATTACATTATTTTGTTGTCATTGTTTAACTTTATATTAAAACGTGAAAATTATTATATTAATGCTATTAATATTGAAATACCTGGGAGCTAATTTAAGGTCTTTGCTAGGACCAATATCTACAATGATGTTACAACTATTTAGACAAAATTAATAACCTGCATAACTTACATAAAATGATATTAAAAGCATTAGGCTTGATATTCATTTTTAAAGTTTTATATCGTTTTTTCTGCAGAAGAGAAATCATATATATATGAAATACTTTAAGTATGCATAAATTTACATTAAAATTTAAATTTACATGATTTTTTTGGCAAAAATGATAAAAATTACCATGTATGACTGATAATATTTGAAAATTAATGAATCCAGATTTTATTCCTAAATCATAGAATTATCAGGATCCGATTATAGTGCACAAACTTGCTTTCTAATTGAATGTTTGTTTGCAAATATATTTATCAAATACCCGAAAATAAGCAATGAAAAACTATGTAGAAAATAATAAATTATTCAAACTACAGACTTAAGTGTTATAGTTATTGTCCGGCGTACACAATTTTACATATTAATATATCACAAATAAATTTATATTTACTAACAATTAGATTATACTCGTCAATGCACATATGATCTGGGACCAATATATACATTGGTCCCAGATATGATGATGATATAAAATAATTGCAATCAATCACCAGAAATACAATATTATGTTTTTAAATGTAACAGACAAAATAAGTAGTTGTAATAGTCAGTGTCATTATAATTTTTGTTGAAAAAGGAAAAATGTATGTTATCGATGCTAGAAAGCTAAGTATAGCTACCATTATACAGCCTACCTTGTCGAGACGAATTACAAGGCAAAACTTTATGGTGCATAATTACATTATTCAATATATATTTTTCGAAAGAGTCTGCAATAAGTACAATGATGATGCATTCTGAAAAGTCAATACAGCCCGGGGCAATTTCATTAAGCTGGTTAAACACAGCGGGATGGCTAATCAAGTCGCGAACGATAATGAACATGAGACGTTAAAGTAGCGTATATATAATCGGTTATAGCATGGAGCTAATATCGATCAGATATGGGGAATCTTGCGATGAGCCAGAAAGTTGGACATGGTGTACTTTATTCGCTTCGAAAGTTTTGATACCTTTGGGATAGTTTGAAGCAGGCAGGTCCAATTATTATGTATCGCACCTCATGTCTTTTCTTTAATTTAGACACAAGATAAATGCGTAAATTTCTTAATCATGAAGTTAAAGCGAATGAACGAAAATTAAATTGTTATATTTTGTTGTCGTTATTTATTGATTCTATGACCATGTGTTTATTCTAACTTAACGTCGTAACCAATGAAGCTACAACATTCAAGCTTATTTATATTTGCGCCGATCATCGTTTGTAAAAATAGTTCTTGTTTCCGATTCATTTTCAGTTCTAGTTTACAATCGATAACGACTTTCATCATAATGGCACGATGTATCTGGATGTATCTGGATTTATTTCTAATTTTGCCAGTGTCATAACAAATTGCCGAGTTAAAATTGATCGTTCCCTAATGCCATTCTCGGTATCGCTTTCAATAATCATTCAATTGCATTATTTCTGTGTATGAAATGTGAGCTGCTTTAAGGCATATTCTTTCGCATGACAAATGGTTTTTGAAAGCGTACAATACCGTCAGTTGGGTTTACATTGAATTCGAAATTTACTTTGTTGACAATTGAGAGTGGGTATATTTGTGATAAAACAAAACAAAGTTTGAAATTATTCCAAAAATAGAGTCTTATTTAATCCATTATTTCACTGACAATTCCAAGGCTGTACGTCGCTGTGTAGTTCTTATTTCTATGTATGTGTTTAGATGTATGTTGAGTTTCCTTTTCCTCATGTGCAGTTCCTTTTCTGGAATTCATGTTCTTTTCCGCCTCGCTTTCGGCCTCTATGATTACTGACTTTCTTGGCTTGTTTCGTGGTGCATTCCATCCTTTCAACCCTTTCCTATTGTTGTCCCCCTTAATTCTCTATGATTGTCGGTCAGACCATCATTCCTTCCTCCACTATTTCCCATACATGTTTACCCTTGCACCTCCTCAGCCACTAATGTTGTAGACCTTGTTTCCCTTGTGTCTGTGTGGGGAGGTATTGTCTTTTGTATCATACGGTGAGTGTGTACAAAGATACTTATTTTGGCATTCTATATTTTTAAGTCGTTCTAAAATAGTCTATACTTTATTTTTTTGAATATTTGTTTTATTAGTATATATGTTGTTGTAAGTGTTACACATGTTTATCACGATTTCATTGCGGATAACGATTATGCAACTGTTTTAAAAATCGCCGGTATATTCATGCGTCCAAACAGGAAAATTGTCCTTACTTTGCACGTGCGCAGCAACATTGGTTTCACTTACAGGTTTTACACTGACTAGTAATCATTTGCTGCTTAGCACAGATAACAAATGTTGAATTTGTTTTAAAAATCAATTGCATTTAGTGATGCCACGTCTTTCTGAAGATCAGAGAAACCAGGCTATTGGTATGCTCCGGGCGGGGTCAATGGTAAATAACGTAGCGCGTCATTTTGGCTGCTCCAGATAGACTATTCATAATCTTGCGAACCGGTACCACACTACTGGATCTGTCAGATATCGTGCAAGACCCGGTGGGGTACGTGCTACAACGTTACGTACTGATCGCGTTATCACGTTGACTCACCTACGTAATCATTTTTTATCAGCAACCATTACTACTCGGCTTTACGGGGTTCATGCACAGACGATCATAAACCATTTGAGACAGAACCGTGTTCCTATTTGTGCTCGTCGTCCATATACTGGACATATCACCGAGCTGCCAGACTGTTATTGGCACGACGTCATTTGCATTTCACACGCAACCAGTGGAAATCGATACTTTTTAGCGATGAGTCACGGTTTACTGTCAGCCATGCAGATGGCAGAATACGCATCTATCGCCGTAGAAATGAAAGACTTGCAGATTGTTGTATTCAGGAGAGAGACAGATTTGGTGGTGGCAGTATTATGGTCTGGGGTGGGATAATGGGGAATATGAAAACTGATCTGGTCATTATCAAAGGAAAACTCAATGTTCAAGGTTATATCAATGTTTCAAACAATACAATGATACCATTCATGCAAATTAACGGACCTGGCACTTTTAAGCATGACAATGCAATGCCTCACAAGGCGCGTATAACTACACAAGTCCTTGCATCCGAGCGGCGAACCAAGAGCTAGCACTGACATCCATATTCGCCTTCAGATATGTATTCGCCAGCGGTCATGTTCGAATGTTGACGTCAGTGCTAGCTCTAGGTTCGCCGCTCGCATGCAAGATATTCTTTCTGAAAAGGGCTCCAAATGGGCCTGTACTGGCTATGCACACGTTTTCGTACTACATGTACGTACATACGTCATTTCAGGGTATATCTTATTAAAAATCACTCTACATATTTTTATATTTCCATTGTCCCTGTCAGCAAAACTAACTGACCTGAGTGACATATCTCATGAGACGTTATAACATGTTACATACTACACATTGTATAAATAATAACATGAGAAGTTCCGAGTTCACTTTTTTATTTTTAACAGAACAAATTATAATTCCTTGGTACACATTTAAGCGTTCTTGTATTTTTAATGATTTCCATTTTTAAATCCAGTATCAGGAGATTGTAGCAAAGCTGATAGTATCGCCCCTTCTATAGTATTCATATATAATACACATTGTACACATTGTACTATAGAAAGGGCGATAACCATGTTACAATATCCTGTGGTCTGAGTAGCGTATAAATGATATTGATGGCAACGTTACAAATTTTATTCGAACTTCTTGCATACTCTGGGTCCATCCAGGAAACCTATCCTTTGTAAGGCCAACCACAAATACCTGTAAAATATCAAAACGATCAATGTAAAAAGCGAGATAATCAGAAACGGCGAGAAAGACATGATTTGAGAAATAATGATGAAAGCAGCAATATTAATGACGTCAACCAATAACTATGCTGTAACATGTTCAGAATGATAGTACGTTACATACAGATAAGTAGAAGTTTTGTGTAAACGCTTCATTAATGAATTCTACCTAAAACACTACATCAGAGGATGTTGCTGGCTATTTGAAAATAACTATAGGAGATTCAAAATAAGTCAAAATCCCGGTATTGCGTACAGTACGTCAAATTGGTTCATATTTTCCAAAACATGATTTCATTGGCTTACCATCTAACAGATTGTTTTCAACTGTCCTCAAGTAAACAAAACTGGACTATAATTATAGTTACCCATTTTTCCTATTCTTTTTTCAACGCATGTTAGACGCTTTCCGCATGGACACGATTCAGAGTAGATTTTACGTGGTTTGTTATTGACCATAAAACAATCTGAAACAGATGGAATTTTTGATCTTATAACATATGACTCGTTTTTAATGTGAGTTTATCATGGGTTGTACAGGACACAAGATGCACCATGTTTTGCAAACAGTTAATATTTTCATATTCAACACACATTAATACAAAATCGTTTAGCAAAACACACGAAGCATATCCTCTACAGCAAAATTCATTGGATAAAACGTTTTAATCAATTCTGCTTTTTGACATTGGTTCTAACAAAAATCTTTGTATGCAAGTGAAACGTTATGTACTATTATTAATTCACAAACAAACAACTCTTCATGATTTGTTATTGGATTTTTTATTAATTTATGAAAGCATGTTATATCAATGCTTTACATATAAATATTATCAAAAAATGAAAATTATTTCTTAATACGAAAAGCAACTTCACCAATTTAATTACATTTCCAATTTATATTCCTTTCTGAGCCTAATCCTTACTTTACTTAAAGTCATTATCCCTAACCTTAACTTCCCACTGTGTCCGTTCCCTTCATAATGAGAATTACTTTTATTAACAAATGTACAATTGTTTTGGCAGCTAGGGGCGTCTAAAATATCCAATGAAGTTTCATTTTACCAAGTCTCTTAACCAATGAAATTGCTTCACCTATTTTCTGATGCAATCTGCGTTTTAAGTTTTGAAAAATGTCATATTATAATTTTGATTCCAACAATTGCCGAAAAGTTATTAATGAACGTCAAACAGACTGTATAATGTTTAAAAATCAATAAGTACATCTACTTTAAAATTTTGGCACTTAATAATCATAGCTAGTCAGTTTTTGTGGTTATCCTGTTGTATAGTTTCTAATACCCTTTTCAGCTTCATACTGATATCATAATATACTCTTTTTTCGCTCGCTCCAATAAATGACAGTTTGAAAAATCATCCAAAGAACATAAAATAATTTGGTGTGGCCTCATAAAAAATTTAGGATATCAATGAGTGCAAATAAACTCTGTCACAAAGATCTTAATGTTAGAGACTTGTTTCGCTGCCAGTTTGTACATGTTGATTTAATTCGGTGAAATGAAATCTATTTTAAATATAATCAACATATAAACAACATAAACAATTAAACAATTATTAATTAAAGAAATCAATCAATAAATGCATGATTAATTATACATAAGAGCCACTATGTTACACAAGTTACATACCATATATGACTGACCATAGTCAATAAATATAATTATCATTATTTGCAAGTACAAATTCAGTACGGAGCTTTTCTTGCGATTTATTGATCATGACGCTTAAACCAAAACGCTTCTTTTCTCCGCTTTGATATACGTGTAGTTTGGACACTTATTAAATGGAGTTTTAATCAATATCACATTATTTGGTGCTTTGTAGTGTTCGGTCGTTCTCAACAGCATTTCAGTGTTGTACGGCGGTTAATTAACCCAACGAGCGTTCGTGGGTCCGCAGAGGTGGAGGATAATTGTAGAAGCAATGTCTTCAGAAACAAAATGTCACGGAGAACATATGCCTGGCTCGGAGGAGGATCGAACATGTGGCCTCCATAATGACAGTCGAGTGCCCCACGGACGGAATTAACCAGGTGGACTAAACACCGACAAAAGACAACAACAGGAAGGACATCGAATAGTCAACATATTTATCATTATCAGACGTTAGCACAGTATTCTTTTTGATACTGTTTTATAATTTTACATTGTTAAACAATTGTACATTTGCATATTAATTATTACACATATATTTACTTAAATGCATTTCCTTACCAGAATTACGGCTGCCGAAATTTTCACATGTTCCATTTACAAAGTTAATTTTCGGCTGTTTTCCAAATTTCACACAACATTCGTTCGTCTTACAATGATCGTTAGTATTACAGTATCCCTCCAATCCTCCATGTCCCGGTGGCGGTACAGCCTGGAAATATCACAAAACAAACCATTACCGACTGAAACAAAAACTGCTGCATTCAAACAGTTTTTTCCAACTCGCACAAAACTTAATCCAAAACGTGCTTTTGTACGTTTTAAATAAGTGCCAATGTCTGACTTACCTGAACAAGAGCGCTGATACATACTACAGCAGCAAACATATAAACACCGAACATTGTTGCTGGTTAATTTACTAATGAATGTAATACAACATAAACTTTAATTTATATCTATTGTTAAACATTTGTTGACGATCAACTACAGTTACAACATTCGCTTGCAACTATTGGATAATGAATAGAGTAAACATCAACAGGATGCAATCCGGCTTTTTCATTGGATAACGGTATAATAAACAAGGAAGATGATCGACGCATCCTTGAAGCTAGCAAATGTGTTGTAATCTGAAGGTTACGACCTGTTGTACAACATAAACAATTGCTGAGCTGTTACGATTGCCGGTCACTCGATTACTCTACACTTCAGTATCACCAATACCTGTAAGGAGAGATCACTGCGTAGGAGATTGGATAAAAATAACTACGTAGTGGGTTTAGTCTTAGGCAGTATAGTCTGTTTCACTATAGTTCACCGGTACTTATCGAAACAGTCGTGAAATGACATATTCATGCTAATAAACTTGTTACATATCGCTTTATCTAATTAAAACAATATCAGCGTTCGTGACTGTACCAGTCACATTGAGAATTACGTTACTTGATGTCACAGGATCTTACAAATTCTGAACCATATTTTCTTAAACCGCAAACATCATTTGTCAAAACCGTTTGTGACGACACTCCAGGATGTTAGCCGACGAACGACTTGTTTATTCGAAATATATTACAAACAGAGTTTACGTATGACTTAATTGCAATAAAATACACATCATCTCTAAAATTAGCATTTATATGTCAGAAAGATTCACTTCAACAGCCTCAGGATATACTTGACAATCCTTTCACCGGCTTACCACCTCACAATTAGTTTAAACCGTTCTCATGTAATCAGAAAAGACATATACTGAACAAAAAATAACATTTCGCTAAAAACTTGAATGGGAATATATCGTTACTTCTTAGAGTGTTCGTTTACCAATGTTGGTTACCAATGCTCCATATGGTCATCCTACTACCGAAATTCGTAAATCTCTTCACTGGCTGCCTGTGAGGGCCAGAATTAGGTTTAAAATTCTTGTTCTTGTATTTCGAATTTTGCAGGGAACAGCACCATCTTATTTTGGGTTTTTGTTCAACCGTGTTCAAAGAAAATACAGACTAAGATCTTCTGATGACATTCAATTTATTATTCCAAAGACCAGAACCAGAATCGCTGACAGATCAATAACTGTGGTTTGGCCAAAATGGTGGAATGCTCTTCCCAGAGACCTAAAAATTATTAGAAATGAAATTACTTTTAGAAAGGAACTGAAAACATATTTGTTTAAAATGTTTTACGATTGAAGAGTTTGCATGTTTCCGTGTTTGTTTATATATAGGATTTTTTAAAAACCTGATGGACTGTGTGAAGCGCAATAGAATATTGTTCAATAGTTTTTGCGCTATACAAATGTATTTGTATTTGTGTATTTGTTTTTTGAAATATGTTTGTTTTTGTGAAATCATGTAAATGACTATTATCATTTCATTAAAACCATTGAATGGGGGAAAATTATCAATTTCATTGTTTTATTTGATTTCAACCTAGGTAGGGGTCTGATTTGAAATCCTGACATCAGTAACGTGTCTGACCACCGCGTGCATTGATGAAAGCTTGGCAGCGACGTCGCATCGAGTGTACAAGCTTGTTGATATCAGAATGAGGGATATTATTCCAATCTTCAAGTAATGCATCTCGGAGCCAATTGAATTTACCAGGTGGATTTGGGCGTCGCTTGGCGCTAACTACAAAACCGTCCAGGTACGCCCCTGGGCCATGAAGTAATCAAGAGAATATTGTCTGAAAAGATATACAACCCACTAAACAGATTGTAAAATGTAAATTGGTATTTGTTTATATTGAATTTGTAACAGAGAAACTCAGAGACTATTATACTTGGATTCATATGGTAGTGCAAGCAACTGTGAACATAATTGTCAAATTTCGCGGATTTGATACCAAATGTCCAAATTAGAACCATGCAACACACAAAAGGTAAAATTTATCGCTACGTTATAACGTAATAATTACCTAATAATCGAGAAAAAAAATCATTATTTATTTAGTATCTTATTTGTAATTAACGTTACGCCAGCCAATGTCTTTGTGGACACATAAAGGTAAATGATTGATCATTAAAGTGATTTAAAGGTGTACATTAAACAAGCAAGTTTATAAGATTTATGATTATATGTGAATACTGATTTTAATTAGTTCCGTTTATCTAGTATTGGTATTATTTATAGGAATGTTGGATTCGTTACAGTAACGTTGTTCTTCTGAGGTGAAAACTCTCAATGCATGAATGTCAAGTGTATATATGCTCGAGGACAGAAGAATCGAGGACAAAAGAAACGCCTCGGGAATTTTGCATATTAAATCCATTTGCCACAACAAATGCGTGTAAATCGTTAAATTGTTTTCCATAATTTAGCTAGTCTAAATATGTATTGTCCAGTTTTATTGACCTGTCAAAATTTGCATATCTTCATGGTCAATGCACATGATAAATAAGTCTTTATAGAAAGTGGCCCGATTACTAATTTACAGCGTGCATTGACCATGAAAAATACAAATTTTGACAGGTCAATAAAACTGGACAATACGCCAGATAAAACGTTGTTTATTTAACCGCTTCATTGGTTGGCTGTGCACGGATATCTCGGGGCTCGAGCCCGGACTGTTTGATAATTTCTTAATGTAATGTGTTAACTGTTTACAATCAAATGCACTGAAAATTGTCATAATCTTCGTGAGAATCGATAGAGCACGAGGCAGGCCACTTCATCGAATGACAGTCTCCAGACGTCTTCGAGAGTACCAGATGAGGTCCGAACGTTATCACAGAGCTAGACGTGATTGGGCACTGAATCACATATGACGACGTGATTGGCATCGTGTCTTGTTCCGGGACGAATCACACTGATGGCCGTGCACATGTCTACCGTCGACGAACACAATAATGGAGCATGATCGATTTGATTGAGGGAATGTTGATGGTGTTGGGCGTCATTAACCACAACTTCCGATCGGAACTCATTGTTATTGAGGGCAACGTAAACGCTAGACGGAACATCGACGAAGTTTTGCGGCCTGTTGTACTTCCGCTGGTGCAACGACAACGTGACCATCTGAGGTTTCAGCAAAACAACGCCCATCCACACACTGCAACGGACTTCCTACATACGAACAACGTGACTGCCTTCCAACGCATTCAGCGCTTTGATTAAAACTTCTGTTCCTGTAGTAAATATTCTATGTAACCTTGTTCGGCCCTTACTGAATACCATGATTTTTGTTTTGGTAGTACATTGTATTAACATTAAGTTTCCATTCATCGCAGTAATTTTTGAATTTGTTTAAAGCTGATTGAAGATCGTTTCCATTATCACTAAATATTACAGTATCATCAGCATAAAGCAGTATAAAGAGTTCAAGGTAAACATGTGTGTTTTCAATTTATGTGTCTATATTTATTCCCCAGTATGCCACTAGATTGTAAATAGTTCTCCAGATCGTTTAGATATATGGAAAAAAGAAACGGTGACACACTTTCCCCTTGTTGTACCCCTATAAGACAATCGAAAAAGGGAGTAGATCCCTTGGCGGTTACTACTTTAGACTTAATGTTTTGATACAGATGTTTGATAACATTCAGACATTTTCCATTGATGTTTTCTTTCATAAGTTTCTGCCACAGACCTATTCTCCAAACAGAATCAAAGGCCAGTTTAAAATCCACAAAACAACAGTATAGTTTCTTCTTGTTTGACTGAACTATATCAATTAGACTTTTAAGGATAAATATGTTGTGTAATAGTTTTTACGAAAGCCTGCTTGGGTTTCATGTATAAGATTAGTTTTTTCAGCAAATTTCGTGAGTCTGTTATTTAGAATGCACGTAAAACTTTACCAAAACAGCTCAACAGTGATATCGGACGATAATTCTCTGGTGATTCTGGGCTACCCTTGTTTTTATATATAGGTTTAATATGACCCCCCTCCCCCTCCCTTTACTGTCCACTTTGATTCTCCTAGTTATTCCTTATGGTTTGTCGGGCCATTCCTTATGCCTCTGTTCCTTAATATGTGTACCGTTTGACCTCCTTAAGTGCCTTATGTTTTGTGGATTGTTGTTTTTCCGGAGGTCTGCGTGGGGAGGTATTGTCTTGTGTATGTGGCGTTCCCTGTGGTTACGTATTCTCTCTGTTCTATAGTCCAACTTTCTGGAATTATGCCATGGTCAAACACAACGTTGAACAATTTCTTATATATATGTTTCTTGAAATCCATACTATATTTGATATGCTCGTTTATGATTTCATCACAACTGGGTGATTTGTTATGTTTTAGTGATTTAACAGCTTTTAAGATTTCCTTTTCAGATATTGGGACATTAATTACTTCATTTTCAATATTCATACTTGTTTCTGTTAAATTGACATCAACGTTATCCGTTATATTCGAATTCTCGTTGAGGTTTTTAAAGTAATCATAAAAATCACTCAGTTTCGCAGTTTTCTCATTTCGTTCTTGCTTTCCATTAATGATATTCCAATACTGTTTAGGGTCAGCATATTTAAGTTTACGCAGTTTCTGTATTCTGTTTGTATTATAATTAGTTTGTGCTCTTCTTAATGTGCTTTTATACTGTTTACTAACTGATTTCAGTAAATCCTTGAAATATGGTGTCTTGTACTTGTTGTATGTTTTTCAGATAACACCTGTGGTGCTTTCATTCTCACAAGTTCTTTGTCTTTATAGAACGTAAATTTTACACAGATGGGCCGGGGTCGCAAATTATTACTGTTGTATCGTCCTAAACGATGGGCACGATCCACATTGGCATGCTTTTGTCAATACCCATGTCATTTTTTATAAAACTTTGAATTTTCTCTTCACAGTTTCGACCTCAGTTTTTTTAACCTCCGGTTGCCCAAAAAGAGCAAGTTTTCTCTCATACTGCGCCATTTCACGTCTGTTACACTTTCGTCTGTTTGGTTTATGTGTTTCTCTGTGTTTTCGTGTTTCAACTCCAGTTCTGTTAAACGTGTTTCTATCTGTCTTATTCTCTGATCAGTGTCTCTATTGGTCGCTGATATTTCATTGTACATGTCACTATAGTGTTGAATTGTTCCGTCATAATCTGTGACTTTTGTTTGTAAATGTTTCATATTGTTCTCAATGTCGCCGAGCTTTGAGCGTGTTGTTTTTATTTCTTGTTTTATACTTGGTAGGTCAAAAAGAGCACGCTCCATGTTAATCAACTTTTCATTTTTTGCCAACATATTTTTTCAACATTTTGCCATGTTTTACAGTGATTATCCAGCATTGTCTGGATACAGTTAACTTGCTGACACAAATTCAAAGCCCAAGTTGGTACTCCGCTATCCGCACCTGCATTGTTGCCTGTTTATACAACATGCATGTATGCATAGTGACTGTTCCTGGGGACGTGGTGTGATTGTCCGTAATACTGCATTTCAGTTAGTATAGGTAAAAACGTTTGTCCCATTTCTTGACTCGGGATTGAGATATTTGTGTAATGCTCAGTCCGCTATGATTGCTGTGTATTATTTTGATTTTGTAAACAAACACTAGGTCCATATAACAGTTCACGTGATTGTCCAAGAACATCTATTGGCATTGACGCAGTAGCATTCTGACTTGTATTTTGCTTGTTATGCTGTGCACTATTTTGCCCTATACATGATTGGCCATTGTATATATTCTTCATATTCATTGGTTTTTGGGTTTGACTATGTTTCTTTCCCTTTCCTATTGTTATGTAAACAGCTTATTTGTGAATTATAAACTTGTTTTAATGTTTAAAATGATGTTTAATGTTAATGAGAACTTATTTACCAATAATATTTACCTTTAGAACATTTGGAAACTTCTAGAATATTTAGAATGTTAGAGATTATCCAAGAGGTCTATTTTTGGGCATCTGGTCACATGATTGTTTTGATTGGGTAAATACGGTATTGTTCCATGTCATTCTGGAGGGTTGATAGAGGATATATAAGGGACTGGAGGTTTGCGCGGGTCTTTTTGGTTTGGTCTGCAGTCATTGAAACAAGTTGCTTTGTGAAGGATTCTGGGGTGTTCTTTGGATGTTGTTTGTGGTGATGGGGGCTTTGTGAATTTCTGAAAATATGAGTGTGGAGATTTAATTTAAAAAGTGCTCAGGAACATTCATCAATTGGATTTAGGATTTTAAAAGGATATAAAACAGGATCAGAATAGTTTTGGATATTTGGAACTGTGAAACAGGTCTTTAGATTGTATTTCAACCTTGTAATTTTGATTATTAAATCTTGTAAAGTTTGCAGCTGGCTTTGTCTTTCTCGTTACGCCTGGCTCGTAACAGAAATTGGAGGCTCGTCCGGGATAGAACTGATCAAGCAAAATAATTTGTACATTCATTCAACTAGATCTATACCTTATTTTTATTTAATCTTATTTTTTTGAAACCAGCAGCAAGCTATCATGTCTTTCAATCAGGAAACGTTTTTAGCTGAACCTTCTCAGGGGGAGTTTAATTTGGCTAAGAAATCTGATTTGCTTCATCTTGCAAAACATTACCAATTGTCTGAAGTCAAATCTTCCATGCGTAAACAAGAAGTTAAGAATATTTTGGCTCAGTATTTGATAGATGAGGAGATATTTGATGAGAGCGCACTTTTTCTCATTGTTGAATCTCAGTCTGATGCTTCACTCAGAGAGCTAGAAATCAAATTTCAATTAGAAAAAATGCAAATGCAAGAAAGAGAAAGCAATAGACAGTTAGAAAGAGAAAAATTTGAAAAACAGTTAGAATTTGAGAGAGAGAAAGAAGAAAGAGAAAGCAATAGACAGTTAGAAAGAGAAAAATTCGAAAGACAGTTAGAAAGAGAAAATTTAGAATTTCAGTTAAGAATGAAAGACTTTGAATTAAAAGAAAAAGCAAATCAGGTTGAATCAAGAGCAAGTTCTCATTTTGATGTAACAAAGAATATAAGGCTTGTTCCTCCATTTCAAGATAAGGAAGTTGATAAGTATTTTCTTCATTTTGAAAAAATAGCTGAAAATTTGAAATGGCCTAGAGAGCATTGGACTTTACTCTTACAAAGTGTCTTAATAGGCAAAGCTCGAGAAATTTACACTCAGCTCACTGTTGAACAAAGCTCTAGTTATGACAATGTAAAAGAACTTATTCTGAAAGGCTATGAGTTGGTTCCAGAGGCTTATAGGCAGAAATTTAGAATTTGTAGAAAATATTTTGGTCAAACTCATGTAGAATTTGCTAGAACAAAAGAACAGTTATTTGATAGCTGGTGTTCATCTAAGAAAATTGACAAAAATCATGAAAGACTAAGACAACTTTTGCTTGTTGAAGAGTTCAAAGGTTGCATTCATTCTGACGTCAAGTCATTTTTAGATGAAAAACAAGTTGAAACATTGGACGAGGCAGCTCGTTTAGCCGATGACTATTCTCTTACCCACAAAGTTTCATTTGTGAACAAAACAAAAACTTTCTCACAAAATAATTTTAAGGTAACTTCCAGTTATAATTCTAATCTGCACAGTCAGTCTAGAGCACCGAAACAAGGATCATTCAATGACACCAAAGAAAGCAACAACAACGTGATGGGGCTAAACCTACAGGTCTCGCCACTTTAAGGTCAAAACCTCAGTCTTGCATTGAGAAACAAACAATTGTCAAGGTTACAGAACCCAAGTCTGATTCTGTTATGGAGATTTATTAACCATTTCTTTCAGATGGTTATGTATCACTTACAGGTGATACTTGTACACCTACTCCTATTACGATACTAAGAGACACAGGAGCTTCTCAATCTCTTATTTTAGCAGATACCCTGCCTTTTTCTGAGAAGACTTCTTCTGGAACTAGTGTCCTTATTCAGGGAATAGAGTGTGAAAATCTTAATGTACCTCTCCATAATATTCATTTAGTCTCAGATTTGGTTACTGGACCTGTGGCTGTTGGTATTAGACATTTCTTACCTTTCAATGGTGTCCATTTATTGCTAGGCAATGACTTAGCTGGAGATAAGGTTGTGGTTAATCCACTTGTAACTGACACACCAAATATGGATCAAACACCTGACCCCATTGAGCAAGAAATTCCTGACCTTTACCCTTCTTGTGCAGTTACTCGAGCTATGGCTCAGAAAGCCATTCAGAATGACCATTATACAGATGTTGACTTAAATGATTCTTTCATGGGTCATATTTTTGATAAGGCTAATACTCCTCCTATCTCTCGTCTGTCTGAATCTCAGTCAGACTTGCCAATGTCTGATCAGTCACCAGAGTCAAAAGACCAAGGTCATGACTTACTGTCAAGGTCACATCTTATCCAGGAACAACATAATGATCCTGAGATTTTCAGGGCTTTGAATGAAGATGAAACTTTACAAGACCCAGTCTGTTATTATATCAAGAATGGGATTTTAATGAGAAAATGGCGACCGCCCGATGTTTCAACTAATGATGATTGGGCTGTACACCACCAAATTGTGATCCCGAAGATATATCGCAATGAAATACTCAGTTTAGCTCATGAAACACCCATGTCAGGTCATTTAGGTGTTAACAAGACCTATCACAAGATTCTAAATAATTTCTTCTGGTATGGTATTAAAGCAGATGTCTCTAAGTATTGCAAAACCTGTCATACTTGTCAGATGGTAGGGAACCCTAACCAAATAATACCCAAAGCTCACTTGAAGCCTATTCCTGCTTTTGATGAACCTTTCAGTAGGATCTTAATTGACTGTGTTGGTCCTTTACCTAGAACTAAGTCAGGTTCTGAGTACCTTTTGACAATCATGTGTGCTTCAACCCGTTTCCCAGAAGCCATTCCTTTAAGGAATATCAAGACCAAAACAATTGTTAAGGCCCTTGTGAAATTTTTCACATTTGTTGGTCTACCTAAGTCCGTTCAATCTGACCAAGGATCCAATTTCATGTCTGGCATTTTCCAGCAAGTTATGCTTGAATTAGGAATTAAGCAGTATAAGTCGTCAGCTTATCATCCAGAAAGTCAAGGTGCATTAGAAAGGTTTCACCAAACATTGAAAAACATGATTAGGTCATACTGTTTTGACACTGAAAAGGACTGGGATGAGGGCATTCATTTACTGTTATTTGCTGTAAGAGAATCTGTGCAAGAATCTCTTGGCTTCAGTCCATTTGAACTCGTATTTGGACACACTGTTCGTGGACCTCTGAAATTATTAAAAGAGAAAATTCTTTCTGATGATACAATTTCACTGAATTTGCTTCAGTATGTTTCTGATTTTAGAAATAAATTGTCAAAGGCATGTGAGCTGGCTCGTTCAAATCTCAAAGTCACCCAAAGCAAAATGAAATCAAGATATGATGAGAATGCAATAGAACGAAGTTTTAAGCCTGGTGATAAGGTCATTGCTCTTTTGCCTGTTTCATGAAAACCTTTACAAGCTAGATACTTTGGTCCATATACTATTGACAAAAAAGTCAGTGATTTAAACTATATTATAAACACTCATGGGAGGCGTAAGCAAAAACAAATGTGTCATATAAATATGTTGAAAGAATATATTGATAGAGATATCTCTATTTCAAAACCTGTCACAGTGGCAAGCTCTGTCCAGCAAGAACATTGTATTCAAGAATTAGGTAATAAGTGTTGTGAAATTTTTGAAAATTCTGATCCTGGTTCAGCGAAACTTCAAAACTCAGACATTTTGGGAAATTTAGACCAGAAACTTGAACACCTGGAGCCACAACAAAAAGTGGAAATGAAAAACTAATTCAAGAGTATGAGCACTTATTCCCTGACATCCCTACAAGAACTAACATTATTCATCATGATGTCATTGTTGAAGACTCCACACCAATTAAACAACATCCTTATAGAATGAATCCAATGAAGCAGGATTATCTTCGAAATGAAGTGAAATATCTTTTGGACAATGATTTCATTGAATCTAGCCAAAGTAATTACAGCTCTCCATGTATATTGGTACCGAAACCAGACGGAACATACAGATTGTGTACAGATTATCGTAAAGTGAACTTTATCACAAAATCAGACTCTTTTCCGATTCCAAGAATAGACGACTGCATTGACCGAGTTGGAAAAGCGAAATATGTTACAAAATTTGACCTTCTAAAAGGATTCTGGCAGATTCCACTTACTGAAAGAGCTAAGGAGATCTCTGCCTTTGTTACACCTGATGGACTTTATCAGTACAAAGTCATGCCATTTGGAATGAAAAACTCGCCGGCTACATTTCAACGGCTTATAAACATGGTACTAGTGGGTCTACATGGTTGTGATGCCTACATAGACGATGCCATTATCCACACCGATGAGTGGAATGATCATCTACGGACAATTAGAGAATTCTTTGATCGGCTAACTAGTGCTAAACTGACAATCAATCTGGCTAAAAGTGAATTTTGTCGTGCTACTCTGACATTTCTCGGCCATGTTGTGGGACAGGGTCAAGTTAAACCTATAGATGCTAAGGTCATAGCTATCTCGAAATTTCAGAACCTTTAACAAATTTGCTAAAGAAAGGAGCAAAATTTGTGTGGAACAATAGATGTCAAAATTCATTTGATACAGTGAAAGCCATTCTTATGGACACACCAGTTCTCTTAGCACCAGACTTTGACAAACCTTTTAAATTGGCAGTGGATGCCAGTGACGTTGGTGCAGGAGCTGTATTAGTGCAAGAGGACAACAATGGAGTTGATCATCCAGTATGTTACTTTTCTAGAAAGTTTAACAAACATCAGAAAAACTATTCAACAATTGAAAAAGAGTGTCTTGCACTTATCCTTGCTATTCAGCACTTTGAAGTTTATTTAACTTCTGCAGTGACACCTATTGTTGTCTTCAGTGACCATAATCCCCTCACTTTCCTACACAAACTCAAGAACAAAAATCAAAGATTGCTGAGGTGGAGTTTATTATTGCAAGAGTATGATATTGAAATAAGACATATAAAAGGGAAAGACAATGTGATTCCCGATGCTCTTTCTCGTGTTTGAATGTTGTTTTTTTTTTGAATTTATGCAATTGTTGATTATAAGTTGTTCGTTTAGTGTTTAAAAATATTAAGCTGTTTGAATTGTGTACATGGTGATGTGTTATTGTAATATTTCCCTCACAGACATTGTTTTAGTTTTGACTAAAGAAAAAATATTGCATATTTTTTCTTTTTCTTGAAGAAGGGAAGTGTTATGTAAACAGCTTATTTGTGAATTATAAACTTGTTTTAATGTTTAAAATGATGTTTAATGTTAATGAGAACTTATTTACCAATAATATTTACCTTTAGAACATTTGGAAACTTCTAGAATATTTAGAATGTTAGAGATTATCCAAGAGGTCTATTTTTGGGCATCTGGTCACATGATTGTTTTGATTGGGTAAATACGGGATTGTTCCATGTCATTCTGGAGGGTTGATAGAGGATATATAAGGGACTGGAGGTTTGCGCGGGTCTTTTTGGTTTGGTCTGCAGTCATTGAAACAAGTTGCTTTGTGAAGGATTCTGGGGTGTTCTTTGGATGTTGTTTGTGATGATGGGGGCTTTGTGAATTGCTGAAAATATGAGTGTGGAGATTTAATTTAAAAAGTGCTCAGGAACATTCATCAATTGGATTTAGGATTTTAAAAGGATATAAAACAGGATCAGAATAGTTTTGGATATTTGGAACTGTGAAACAGGTCTTTAGATTTTATTTCAACCTTGTAATTTTGATTATTAATCTTGTAAAGTTTGCAGCTGGCTTTGTCTTTCTCGTTACGCCTGGCTCGTAACACTATATATATAGCATATATACAAGACAGTGTTAAAAGTTACTCGTCACTAATTCTATATCTCAAATGTAAGAAATTCAGGCAATATATTTCGAATACACACTGTTTAATAATTGCTTTTTTTGAATCGGAAGACAGGATATTCTAATGAGTTAAGGCTTTTACTCAAGCATGCGTTATTATTCATTATGACTTCATAATCATCGTAATCCCAATGGTAAAAACAATAACCTATATATTGATGCAAGAAATGCTTTCCAATCACGCCATTGCCACGCTGGGTATCTGACTGTTTCATTTGTGGCAGACAACTTGTCAACAACATTTTGAAGCTGTTCCAACGAGTCACAATCAGTAGGATGGTAAAGTTTTTTCATTGACGCCAAAAAACGATCTACAAGACACCTTGCATGTACAATTAATTAAATATTTGCGTTGACATTTTTTTTCAAATGATTATTTTAGTGCTATTTTATAATGTAATACAGATGTTGCAATTGTTTAGACAAGTCTTCTGTATAATTTATATAAAAGCATTAAAATTGATATTCATTTTATAAGTTTTATATTTTTTTCTGCAAAAGAGAAACCATTCCGTAAATAATGCACACGTAATACTCAAAGTATGCAATTCGCTTCAATATCGTATCTTTAATGTAAAAGAGCGAGCTCGACTTTTTTGCAAAACTTATCGTTTACAACTCTTCATAATTATTACGTCTAGTTATTTATTATAAATATAATTGCTTTCCTCAGTATTTGAAATGATATAATTCAATCCTTAAAATGTCAGTAACAGGCATTAGTATAGTCAACGACGTAAACGGTAGAAAATTTCAACAATGAAACTAGAATATAAAGTCCTGAAATGTGCTGCAATTTATAGTCCAGTTACTGTATCACCTTTACGAGTGGTAACGACAGTGCGTGGGAAGGCCCCCTTTAAACTAATTCAGAAGCATCTCTTCGACTACCAGAAGTCAAGTGTTGCTTAGACGCGTAATGGTGTACCATACACTAAAGTAAAGTGCTTCATGTACACTAAAACATGTCCATTTCGTGTCGAATACAAAATGTCATTTACTGATGATAGTTTTACTGGAGCTTCCATTGAACTAATGCTTACACATGGATTAATTCATAGTTCGAACCTACCTGTACCTAGACATATCAGCAAGGTACCTGTCCTCGCATCTGAGAGGAAGCAATATCTAATTAGCATGCTCAAATTCATGTCAGACGTTGATAAGCAGTGCTATTCTGCCATGGGCATTGTTTTAAAATAAGAAGACACATATGAACAGTCATGCTGGTCGTCATACAGTAAGATGTTACTACAACCACACAGTTAGAAAGTGCCATAACTTACCAAGGTGGACTTTGTTTTATTGTACACACCACGTATTGTGAATAGTTTACAGTTTGTGATTTTTCTTTCATAACATTGTCCTTTAAGGACTGATTCAATTTGATAATTGTGGTGATGATATTCATGTATCAGTGTTGTACCTTCAATAAATATACTATTATTATGTTAATTCTGACAAGAATGCTGGTGTTATATTTCTGTGAAAACTGATGTTAGTATTGTAACAATATATAATTTAATGTCATATAGCTGTATTTCAACATAATGGTTTTATACCGTTGCATTACAATAATTATATTCTCTGATCTCTTAATTGATGAGTGACTTTACGACAATAAGTCTTTGTAGTTTTTTCGGCGCAGCCGTACTAACATGGCTTTGCTATTTGCATATTAGTGTTGTGTAAATCAATCAAATGTTACGTTAACCACCAAGGTAATTTCTTTTCAATCAAACAGCGTTTGTAACCTTGACGCGGATTGGTTAATATTTCGATTAAGGGTACGTTAACTTACCGATATCCACTGAAATTCGGTGAATTTACCATTTTGGATCTTGAGTGACCATCAATCATAAATCAACAAATTTTAGCCTTCAAATTGCACCGACCATCTTTTTTCAAGATATTTCTTGTTTAAACAGTGTTCTTATTTACTGTGTTCAGGTATTATTTTGATATTAACAGCAAGGAGTTTTTAAGTGTTTATTGATATTAAAATTCATGAGTATAGTTAATTTAGTCTTGGTATGTTCAGGTTTTAAACAACATTTTATGATGTTAAATTAGTTTGTTTTGTGTAATTCAAAGTTTGATAGTTTTATTTTAATGTATTTTATTCACAAATCATATATATTTATGTTATGTAGCCCTTTTATATTGCCCCAAATTGAGTATTAGTGATTTTTGTAAATTTCTGGAAATTAATTAATTCACACTAAAACAACAAAATGCCACTTCTTTTTTAATTTAAACAAAAACTGTTTCATATAATTTTATAAAACTTCAACACAGTGCACAAAACAGCACCCTTTACGAACTTATAGAATTTGGTTATTGAGCAGTGTACAAGTAAAAAGTTGTAGCCGGTTGAAACTTTGAAGCCGATTTTCTCAAAAGCAGAAAATGTCAACTTGTGGCTGGGTGGAAATAAGTCGACGATGTGTATACATACGTCTTGAAATATGCTATTTTGAAATCATATTACACATAACATATTATGTACTATTGTGTATTATTTATATTATATGTACATTTGCGTTTTATTTATATTGTATGTACATTTGTAAATGACTGGGTTTTTTGTTTTCTATATGACTGATTTACAGGCCTAAATTACTTGCAATAAATATTGTTATTGTTATTAAAACATAAGCATGAACATAATGAAATGGTAAACAATGGAAATGTCTTTGAAATCGTCTTTCATATAAGTACTGGTACTGCCAACTACAAAAGCGTTTTTCCCTTTAAACCCTAGTAAGTAACTGAGGAGATATATATTGCTGTGTCAAAATCAACCTTCTAGTTTTAGGTGTAGGGCTCCTACGTGGGCATCGGTCGTCCGCAACCACACGACTCCTACATCGGTTACTACTGCTTTAAGACTAAATGAGGTCATATCAGTGAACCATACTTGATATGGCAGGATATGACCGATGAGAATATCTTTTAGGATAATGTTTGGGCTTTATCGGTATTAACTTTTAGCTCTTGGACAGAATGTTTTCCGTGTTGTATCTTAACGCTATTACCCAACCCTGTTGAAAGTGCTTCGTACTGTTGGGTCTAATGCTTTAGGTTTGTATTGATGTTTGTACCTGTCTGGTGTTGTGCTGTCCAATGTTTGTCACAGCATTAATTAGGTTGGCCTGCTTGTGTGTTTTATATTTTTAATAAACTATTTGTAGTTGTAGTTGTATATTAAACTGTCTTTCGATGCTCTATGTATTACTTCATTATCATAGAGGCATATCTATTCGTTTCATTTCTTTCAACTTGTGGTATACTTATGTCGCCATTTAATTACATATGATTTATCATTACGTATCATTAAGCAGTTCCAACGACAAATTCTCTATGTGACTGACTGTTGCATGAAACAAATTAACCCCTCCTTAAATATACGTATGTTTACGTTACGTTTACTCGATATAATATTTTAAATTTTATTTCTATTTAGTTGGCTATATTTTGTGGTTCTCTGATATTTTCATGTATATAATTTAGTTGCTGAGGGCAGGCTCAGTGTAAAGCTGATTGTACCTTCTTCTTGGATCATATACTATGTTTATCTATATTTTATTGTATGCATAATAATGGTAAAGTGATTTTAACGATTAGTTAGTCAATTGTTGTGTAAATGTTGGAAATCAATGATGATAAAGTATAAGGTTAACTAACTGTTAAATCGACTAAAACCATCAGTATTTTAATGACAGTTCCAATGTTTTAAATGGCTGAGCGGTTATTATTGCTATTTATGTTATAGCTGTTAGATAAGTCCACATTTCCACATGTGTATTTCCTTGACTTGTTATTATATGCATGTTCTTTTATCTCCCCTCTTTTCGGCCCGTGGCTTTCTTGGCTTGTACTTTGGTGCATTCCGTCCATTCAATCATTTCCCCCTTGTACCCTCTACATTCATTCGGAGAACCTCGGCAAACTACGTCAAGTGCTTCGGATGTTCGTTAGGCACTACTTTTGAAAATACCATTCGAATATCATTTAAACAATATGGCGGCGTGAACGCTGGAGTTCTGATGAAACGGGATTAAAATCACATATTTAAGCTATATGAAGACTGAAATATGTGAGTTTTTAATTTAAAATGACAACGATAATTCATTTCTTATGTGAATTTATCGAAGTTGTTTTGAAGTTAAATCTGTTTTACGAGAACTATTTTTTGACCGCACAAAATGTTGCATTTTGCCACATAGTGCTTCGCCTGACATACACTAGAGGATGTTCGTAGAGTAACGAAGTGGTACGGGAATATCCGAGAGCTGACGAAATTGCCCCTACATTCTCCAAGACTGAGTTATAGTCAGTTAGACCATTCCTTGTTTCCCCACTCTCATATATCTTTGCCCTTGCACCTCCACAGTCCCTATTGTTGTCCCCAGGCTATTGTTTCCCTGGGGTCTGTGTTGGGAGGCATTGTCTTGTTTATATGGCGTTGCCTGTTACAATTTTATCTCTCTTTATAATGTAAAGTATATAACATACACCACAAGTCTATTATAAGATGCTAGATTTTATTAAAGGCAGAAAGGATAGAAAATTCATCTCACACACAGCTGCAGAACAACAATCAATTTCTGACGGCAAACAGGCAAGATATATGTAACAAAACAATGCATACATATTGCATTGCAACAAATTGGTGTAACACAATGGCATTATACTAAAGTGTTTCCAGTTTAGATGTTGCACATGGGCGTACTTGTTACATAAATATGTAACCTGTAACATAATCTTTTTGTTCACACAGTCAATGAAGTGGAAGAGATACATAAGAAAGAAAACTTTTTTTTTGGTTTTTCTTAATGCTCACTGAAAAGACATACGATTTTCAGCTATTTGCTCATTCAATTGATTAATGCCGATTTATTACGATAGACGCGCTCAATATATATTTAAAAAAGTATTTCAACAGGAAATGAACAAACTAGTGATGCCGTCCATTTAATCATCTTGTCAATGAATAAACGGGACAAAATTGTGTGGACAAGACAATATCGATGTTTTATTATCACTTAGATGAATATACTGTTTTTAGACAAGTGTGATAAGCTCAAAGTTGTTACGGTAACATTCCAAGTACAGAATGAACAAAAAGGTGTTTAAATCGTATGAATTTTCATTAACTAAATCACATGCTCTGTTAATTTTAAACAAAAAGTAGTAAACAAGAATAAATTGCAGTTGTCACTCGTACTTATGTTGGTTAATAAAATAATGTCATACTTGAATGGTGCCATAGTAACATAGTCATCATAGATATAGCATGGTGTTATAACTACAACGTTCCAGAGTAACATACATATAAATGTATAAATGAAAACAAATGCGACCAGCAACCGAATTATTTGTCGTTTAGCTACTTTTCGTCCATCCATCGATTCTGTCCTAGCAGACATCAACATTGACGGAGACGGACACTTTGCCACTTCCGCCAGAACCGCACGTTTTACCAGAACAACCATTGTCGTCACAAGGTGCTAAATTGTAAAAGAAATGTTGCCATGTATAACGTTGGGCCAGTATATCCCGAAGGACAGGAACATTGCAAAGCTCCACTGCCAAAAGGTGATCATGTACCACCATTTCTACATGGGGATCCCGCACATACGCCGCTACATACATGACTGCCAATACTGTTGATACAGGTTTCCCCATGTCGGCATGGATTTGGTGAGCAATTGTCAGTAACTGTTTAATATACATCAACATTTAAATTGTGAGCAAACACTACGCTGAATTGTATGGTCTTCTTCTGAAATAATCGTTTGACGATTTTAGACTGCAATGAGTCAAATAAACTTTTACCCACACGTAATTATAATTGATCAATAACTGTAAAATATAAATTAACAAATAATTTATGAGTGAGTATGACGCAGATTTAGAAAATTGATTATTTTAAACGACATTCTGTAATTAGTCACATTGATAAAATGTTAATAAATAGCCTACGTTTTCCGCAGAATGGGCCTGTATATCCTGGAGGACAAATGCATGTAACATCCCAATGGTCATTGCATACGCAGGTACCACCGTTTTTGCAGGGCGATGGAATGCATTGGTCATGATCTGAAATGTTGTTTGCCATTAATTATAAACTGTTCATGAATGGTTTAATGGACTAAGTTTAATGGTTTAACACATGTCGGTCAGATAGATATATAAGAAGATGCATATGAATGAGATACTACCTAGTCGTCAGAAAAATACTCAGTATTGTAGAAGATAATCTTCCGTGGTACATATTCAGTCATCGATATATTATAATTAAACGAAACTTCACAGAATACTTTCTTGAAAGCGTCTTCTGCGATCAAGAATAATATAGGTCCAGCGAGAGGCAATGTCCAACATTAGAAATACCAGCCTGTGACGATAAGGGCGGTTATAAGAAGACTTACGTGACAAATCAACCTATGCACTTTGTTTGTCGGTTTCATCGTTTCATTGAATGTATTATACAGTGTGCCATTAAATGTATTATACAGTGTGACGTTGAATGTATTATACAGTTTGCCATTGAATGTATTATACAGTGTGACGTTGAATGTATTATACAGTGTGACATTGAATGTATTATACAGTGTGTCATTGAATGTATTATACAGTGTGTCATTGAATGTATTATACAGTGTGTCATTGAATGTATTATACAGTGTGACATTGAATGTATTATACAGTGTGCCATTGAATGTATTATACAGTGTGCCATTGAATGTATTATACAGTGTGACATTGAATGTATTATACAGTGTGACATTGAATGTATTATACAGTGTGACATTGAATGTATTATACAGTGTGACATTGAATGTATTATACAGTGTGCCATTGAATGTATTATACAGTGTGACATTGAATGTATTATACAGTGTGCCATTGAATGTATTATACAGTGTGACATTGAATGTATTATACAGTGTGCCATTGAATGTATTATACAGTGTGCCATTGAATGTATTATACAGTGTGCCATTGAATGTATTATACAGTGTGCCATTGAATGTATTATACAGTGTGACATTGAATGTATTATACAGTGTGCCATTGAATGTATTATACAGTGTGCCATTGAATGTATTATACAGTGTGCCATTGAATGTATTATACAGTGTGACATTGAATGTATTATACAGTGTGTAATTAAATATATTATACAGTGTGACATTGAATGTATTATACAGTGTGTCATTGAATGTATTATACAGTGTGCCATTGAATGTATTATACAGTGTGTCATTCAATGTATTATACAGTGTGTTATTAAATGTATGTGACTCACAAGGGTCTTCTGTGGATGGTGGAGAGCAAGTACAGTTATATGATCCATCGTAATTAGCTTTACAAGTGCAATTGTCTGGACAGGGATTGTTCGGTACACATGGCCATGCACAGTTGTAATAATGTCCATCAGCAACACATTGTTCATAGGCCCCACATGGATTTGAATCACAAGGATCTGTAAGCAAAATGAATTCAAAGACTTTGATGACCTTCTGTAATTATACATAACAGTGATCAGTAAATGATGAAAATTACAAGGAACCAAATAGTATTTTCGAATTTTCTTTTGTTCGTTTGTCAATTTCTTTTATTAACTTTAATGCCTTTTCATCATCTGTTTGAGTTATACATGGTGGTCGGTTGATCTGATCAATTTTCTTGGAGTTAATTATCAACCAGAACTAATTAGGAGGACAAATGACCGTAGCCAAATATCACAGACTCACATAATCTAACCTGCACAGGAATCTAGCCCACACCTTCCGGGTGACAGCTCAGCACTCTATCAACTGAACTATCCAGGCGGCCACTTTTTGCCTATGTTAGTACATTTGAGTTAACATAATGATTTACTGTATCATTTTGCAAAAACAGACTTAACAGATCTGACAGAAAACGATCAACGATTAAATGCTTGCAAACACAGTCATTGCAATAAAATCATATTTGAAAAATAATAATATCAATACAAATGTTTGCCTTTAAACCTAAGAAGTTATACTAAAATTTCGATTATGTTAAACGGTTAAATTAATACTATCAAGGTGCTCTTGTTAACTTTTTGACTAAGTCTCCTTGAATATGTGTTTTCATGTATTTCAGTAAATCCAGCAAAAGAAATACAAAAATGACCTTTGAAAAAACAAACTTAATTGATCTCACAGAAAAAGATCAAAGATTTCACGACATTAATTGCAAAAACCAAACAATTGAAGAATACATGACTATTTGTTGCATAGAAATACAGTCTAAATATGGGTAAACTGGTATCTGTTTAAAGTCTAAAAAAGGAGATCAGCATGAAATTCCACACTCTTACACATGAAGCATTATTCCTGCAGGTAAGTTTGTACATAGCTGCGGCTTAATAAAACATTCAACCTTTTTGATTGTTGACATAAAAACAATAATTCAATACCTATGCAGTCGAATACGCCTTTGCCAATTCCATCCACGCATACAGCATCTACGCACAACGCATACCTGACATCCCGAACCGGTTCAGCGCACGGATTGTGTTCTGAATTAGTTAAGAACTTAATGTGACATATTCAGTGTTATAACATTATCTGACATCCATTTTACGTAACGAATTGAGAGTTAAGTCCCTTGACATACATAAATATTTACGCACACATGCACACCGTTTAACCAGTATATACAAATTATAAACGATTTATCCATGCATTATTCCAAAAATTAAATTCGGACCTGTCACTTTCACATAAACTGGTACCGACTGAGGCGAAATCGCCTCATCTTATTTAATGTCCAAATCTATGTTTCGCATCAACATTTAATGGAGCGCACAATATCTTCGGTTTTCACATATTTTAAAAGTGATTAAAACTCACTGATTCATTGGTAATTCATGCACAATACAAATGCGGTATATTATGAAGCATCAACATATGAATGTTTAGGTATCTTAACACGAGATTTCCGGTGAATAATACATGATGGCGATATACTGAAATGTTATAGGTTACAATCAAAATTAATGCAGAGAGCATTAAGCCCATTCATTTGTCATGTAAAATCTGAGTTTATCCGTGCGTACGATGTGTGATATACATTAAAGACCATTGCAATGTCCCGAGACTTCATTACAGTTAGTTATAGCATTTGTAATAAATCATTATTCTGAAGACACGAATAATAGATACATGTCAAGAAAACATTTGCGGTAGGTGTACAACTCAAACTTACGGTTCTCGCAAAAATGTCCATAAAAGTCATCAGTACATTTACATTTAAATGGATCAAGATGGCAGGTACCACCATTTTGACAAGGATTTTGATCACAACCATCTTAAATGATAAAAGAGAGAGAATACGTAACTACAGGGAAAGCCACATACATATTATGACAATGCCTCCCCACGCAGATCTCCGGAAAAACAACAATCCACAAAACATAAGGTACTAAAGGAGGTCAAACGGTACACATATTAAGGAACTGAGGCGCAAGGAATGGCCCAGCAGACCACAAGGAATAACTAGGAGAATCAAAGTGGACAGTAAGGGAAGGGGAGGTGGGAATTAATGGATGGAAAAGATCACTGGACAAGTCAAGACAACTGGCCTTAATAGGCCAAAAATGGGCAGGAAACAATCTGAACACTGTATAAAGTGACAGAATTGCATAGGGGAAAGGGAAATACAAAACACATTCATAACATAAACAGAAACAACAATCATATAGCGAATTACAGCCTTGGAACTGTCAGCATAAAAAGATCACCTTGATAAAACCAAGTACAAAATCAAAACTAATCTGAATGTACTACATCCATATACAGAAATATTTGCCCGAGATGCAAACAAATGCTATCAAAGCTTTACAGTAGTCAGTATTCAACGTACAAAGTCAAATCTATTTGAATTTCGTTAAGATTAGAATTGCGAAGTCACCTACTCGATAACAGCTGGTTGTATGCTTTTATGGAAAAAGTTTAGCATCTTATAATTTCAATATAAGCCAAATAGTATACTAGTGCCCCAATGATACCCGCGAAACAGTGGGACGCATCCAGCTAATGTAAACTGACATACATTTTCTGAAAAAACAATGTAGATTCTAAATCATTTCTAAAATGTTCAATTATTTCTAATATATTTTGAAACTTGTTTATTGTTCTCTGATAACATGAAGCAACACTACCATGAAGGCGAACATATGCAATAAAAATATGATGAAGCAAAGGGCCGGTGTGAATTAAAGCCCTCGGGTCAATATCCTTCCTTGTATACTAATGTAGCCGTAATGCATACAATCCCTGTATAAATACCACTAAATATGATACGTATTTATGTTAAGAACAGTGCACACTCTAAATTATGTATTGACTCATCAAAACTTTTGTAAACACCCTATCGTTTGGGAGTTAAATATATGTAATCTTACATGTGAGCCATGACCTTTTAGTCGAATCCATTTACGTGACAGAACAGTTTCAATACATTTTACTGAAGGGTAATAAATTCAGTGGCATACGTATATTCATGTTGTACATTCACATATTTGACGTTGTAGACCATTCGGTAAAGTAGAAGACAGTATGTATATAGGCTACATGGTATGACATCGATACTCACTGATTCGCCTCCAATTTATAATATTTAGTTTTCTTTAATATTTTACTGTCATAAATGAGCATACTGGTTATTTGCCACACATTTCAATTCACGTTTCCCGTGACCTGACTGTTCGTATGTGCGGTATAAGATTATTGAAGACTTGTGAACAGTCCGTCTACACAGTGTCTTGTCTTTTAGTCGGCAAATGTAAGGCCTGACCATTCCTCAATATTGTCTTGCCGTCTTTTCGTCTGAATACATTTCTTTCTTGATTCTCTTACAGTACCTTGTGTTATAGTACGTTTATTTAACCATAAACGTTTTATACGCATTTTCATGTCAGAAAGCTTCACAGTCAATCGTTCATGTCAAACGTTCTTCAGTGCCAGCGAAGTTTCTTTGAAGAAAGTTAGGAGTTAACTGTCCGATTTATTGCAAATTATGTCACATTCAATGAAAAACAAAATATTCTAGTCCGCATGTATGTCATTCCTATCAAATATGTAAAGTACGCTTAACATACAATGTACATTAATTACAGAAAATAGGAAATGTTGGTTAAAGCTCCTAGATACTCGGGTACTTACAACTCTCGCAGTATTTCCCAAAATATCCAGGACGACATTTACACTTGTCCCTAAGGTCACTGCAGGAGGCGCCATTTTGGCATTTATCAGGATTACAGAAAGCTGCAATAGTAAACACAATCCTAGGATCAGTAACACGAAACATACAGAATTGTACTCATAACAAAATAGTTACACCCGTGCATGCACCACTTTTACATTTTACTAAATATCATTTCAGTACTGCCAATGAAAATGTGCAGTCATGCAAATAACGTGCCAATTTTTGCTCAATACGTGTTTCCACGAATAACTTCTGAAATGATAATTACTTTGTTTAATGATAGGCCTCCTATTATATGCCTGATATTAGCACGTCATTTGAATCATTCAATACAACATAATACTCTTGTACATAATGCGAACTCATGCCAGTCGAATACAATACTATGTACACTATATTAATTTCTATTACAAGAATGGACATGATATTCTCTCATACCAGACCGGAACTTCCCGGGGTTACAACGGTGCTGGAAAACTCTCTTACACCCAATGATCCGCACGCTGGTGACGTCATATGAACATGTCACACAACGGCAAAAAATAGTATCTTGAATGAATTTGTAAACTCATCCGTTACTTTAAGAAAACAACATCTTTAAAATGCCCATCGTGTTATATAATATGTTACTTTTTTCTTAAAAGTGTATGCAGGAAACGAACATTTAACTGGCTTTCGTATGAGGATGGAAATATCCGGTTCTCTAAACTATGTGAGTTGTGTCTAGACAGAGCCTCGTTCCGGCCACAACAGGGACGCTCAGTCCGGATATTTCTATCCGTACCGGAAGACAGTTAAAGATTCTTATAATATTTGCCGATCATTTAAACACTAGTGTCGTTTTTACGCACATACCTGCAACATCAATGTTACATATTTAAACAACGAATTCGATTTGTAAGTCGGAGAGGTTTCAGTACTTTTGAATCTAAATCAACTTATTATAGGTGACATTAACACAACATAGTTCTGCACATACATAGTATAGTTCCATTTTGGCCTTGGGAGCTCAGCTTATGCATGCATGGTCTCGACATAAATCTTGGTAAGTCATGGTGTTTTTATAACAAAACACGAACAATGTAAAAGAGAGAGAATAAGTTGCTACAGGGAACGCCACATACACAAGACAGTGCCTTCTCACAAAGACCTTCGGAAAAACAACAATTCATAAAACATAAGGCACCCGAGGAGGCTCAATGGTACATACGTAAGGGTACAGAGACGCTAAGAATGGCCTGGCCGACCATTAGAAATAATAAGGAGAACCAAAGAGGACAAACAGTTGGGGGGATTAATGGATGGAAGAGATCACAGGACAAGTCAAGACAGCTAACATTACCTATAAAATACTTTGTGTTAGATTGAAATGTACGAAAACATCGCTTAACTAGAAATCGAATACAGCGAATTACCCAATCCGAAAACAAGTCCCTACTATGCTAACATCTCAGAGCCAATGAGCCAAACCAAGCGACTGTGTTTAGACAAATGGAAATATAAATGTGGATTTAAACGATAAGCACATACATGTATATTAATCGGAAATTAACACATGATTCCACTTACTTTCATTACAAAAGTCTCCTATGTATCCTGAACCTTCACAGTCGCAATAAACATCGTTGTCGCTTCCTAAATAACACTTGTCCAAGTCATTACAATAACCTGCAATAATGTCATTATAGTTATATAGGAGAATATCGAATGTTCTATAAGTATTGAATTGATTGAACGAGTTGAATAGAATGACACGAAGCAAGAGTCTTGCGATCTTTATATTCTTTTTATTCAACGAGTTCAATTAATTTAACGCGCCAAAATAAGAAAGCAATACCCATCCAAACATCATTATGAACAATAACAAAAGGATGATGCTATTGTTATTTAATGTATTCACCTCTTCTGTGACGTCATTTCCAGAAAAGGTCACATGTGACGTCACCATGTGCTGGCAGTATGCAATATTTGCCCCATATGGCAATGAAAACGCAGTGACCATATGGAGTAAACATTGTTCTCTGCTTTCAAATAGTGACATCACATGTTGCGTTTTCTTGAAATGTCGTCACTTACACAAGAAGTTGTAAATCCCATAGCAGCGCTCAAATCATTCAACTATTTTTGGTACCATTTAGAGTATTGAAGATCAGCTCACTTACTGTGACAAACGCCAGAATAACATGGCAAAATTCAAATAATTAAATACTGAAAATTATGTAATAAAACAAATGTAACATAAGTATCTTACAGGATCAAATATTGATTGACTATATTTGTTTTATTTATAAGAATATACGAAGAAATTTACATTTTACGTGGTCATTTGCAAGGGTACAGTTCCGGACCCAATTTCCTTTGAAACTGAAACATTAACTAACACAATATTCATAGTGAATAACGAAATAATACCAAGATAGAGCTGTAAAGGAGCCGAGTGGCGAGGCTTGTACGGTAGATAAGATGGATAATTGGGGTGCTTTTATCAGCCAAACGTTAAACTGTCAAAACATATCGCACGATGACGTAGATGGAATAAAACCAACAATATAGATTATGCTTCAGTGTACATGCACTGAATTAAATTAATAATTTTATCATACGTACAATAGTAACACTTCCACTGCGAGTTATTGTTGGCATTTTGGTCATTTCCTGGTGGTGCACAAAATTGAATGAGTGGATAAGGGCATTCCTGCATAATACAACAATATGAAATAAGAGGCCCTTGAGGGCGTGTGTAATACTGGCTGGCCAAATTTGCAGACATGCATGGAGCGGCTCTGGCTGACTTTTAAAGGGAAACAAGCTCTCATGGATAGTTAACTACTGTATAAGTTTGGTCAACATCGGATGATAAATGAAGGCGCTATTGTGTTCACACGCTCACTTTAGGATACTTTCCAATTTTCAAGAGCCATAATCCAGTTATGCATGGGCGGATCTACCAAGTTTCGAAATGAATCAAGCTCTTATGGATATCTAGCAACTGTAATAGTTTGGATAATAAATGAAGGTGGTATTGCCTGTACATCCTCTAGTATAACAATTTGCAAGGGCCATAATCCAGTCATGCATGGGCAGATCTGACTGATTTTGATATGAACCGAGCTCTTATGGACAACTACTGCATAAGTTTAATTAATATACAATCAAAACTGACGACATTATCGTATTTACAAGCAACTGTTTAATCCGTTAAATCATAATGTATAGTACAAGTCACTTACTCGATCGTTTTTATAACAGTTGCCGAAAAAATTATTGGCGTTGGGTTTTTTCCCCCCTGTTCCAGTAGGGTCTGCATTTCCACCGTCTCCACCTTGGGACGTGGCAAAACATATCAGTAACACCTGTTGTTATAAAAGGTTCTATATAAGTAGCATATATATGCATATCTAATGTCTCAATCAACCGACAGTTTTACATTTATTATTATCTATGTGAACGATGTAATCTCTGGTCGGATATTATACCACGATTAACACGATTTATGCAGGTTCACTTTTTGCATGGAATATCGTTTAAACAGTTAATCATTTTGCTATATGCATGTAGTCATGTACATATGAATGGTTAATTTGTGAAAATATGTATTGTAATTAAAGTGGATACAATAAGATATGCGAAGATACATATGTAAAACAAAATTGCGTTTTATTACATAAAGTAATGTTAAAATGAAATAACTAGAAATGCATTGAACAAATATATAAAAAAAGTATGTCCTTATGTTACATCAATTTCCTGACATGCGCTGTTCATGTCACTGCAGTCACTTATACGTATTGCAATAGCTCTTTTAGACATGAACTTTAATATTTAAAGTATATTCAAAGTACAGTTTTCTGTGGATGACAAATCCGTCTGTTTTTGTGAGAGTTAGTAAAGTTGTTTTTATAAAGTTTAACAAAGTTTTGTTACAACTTATACTAGTCGTTCTCGATGATTGCTTCCTGGCTACCAATCAGTACTCGCGCCAAATCGGGGGATTTTGAAGTTCGTGATCAAACCCCGCTACTCGCGGGGCTCAAACTCACGACCCTCGGATCAGGATTCAGACGCTTTTTGCTTTCATCCCTCGATATACTCATTCGCAAATTATCCTCGGCGAAAACGAAGAGCGACGTTTAATATATAAATAATTATTACGTGTCCGCTCTACGAGAAAGAAAAGTTAATACATCGGGGTAAACATTTAGCAAGTACATCAGACGCCAAGCTTGTTTTTATGTCAACGAATGCTTTAAATATATCATTATAATATACTTATATTATATTTACTATATTCCAATGATGATTAATGTTTAAATAGTTTCAGGCCACACATATTCAATGGTATCTAAGTCAATATGTAACAATGATTTTCGTATCACATATATCCCTTACAATGCATTTGCTAGAGTGTAGGACAAAATCCTTTCCGGACAAAATCCCCTTTGCTCATTTTGTACAAGGTGGACAAAATCCCCTTCCTGAATTTTACAAGGTGGACAAAATCCCCTTCCTGAATTTTACAAGGTGGACAAAATTCCCTTCCTGAATTTTACAAGGTGGACAAAATCCCCTTCCTGAACTTTACAAGGTGGACAAAATCCCCTTCCTGAATGAACGAAGGGGATTTTGTCCACCTTGTACAAAATGAACGAAGGGGATTTTGTCCAGAGGGGATTTTGTCCGTATACCCATTTGCTATTTTAATCAATTTGACGGAGACATTTGAAGATTTCCTCGGGCGTTGCTACCCTGCCTCTTCTGTAAATGAATTGAATTAAGACCGTCACCACTGCATTGCAACTGTGTACATATATTTCTCAACATTCAAAATAATTTAACGAATGAAGTCAGCAGTCAGAAAATACTATATCAGTGCAGAAATTTCCAACATTATTTTAACTAAGTTGGGTGGTCAGTTGACCTACGTTCCTGGGATTCCAACCAGTACTATATAGCAGAGAAACATTTGTTTTTAAACATTGCCCCACATATGAGTGACACGGTCACCCGCAATAAAATCAGTCCACCATTTTGTTTAACTAGTATACGATTATTCGGATAAATCAAACCAGACAAACCACACTAGGAGGTAGTTCGGTCAGTTTGATTAACCAGTTTAAGATTTGTTATTAACAAATACAGAAACTTGTTTTAGTTTGAAACCAGTTAGTTAAAACAAATGAAAGGTTTGACAAACCAGTTTTGGATTCAAACCGGTTTGGTACAAACAAATTCGCCCTAAAGCACCGTATGTATATACTAAGCTTACCGTGTGGGCTTAAATGTGCAATATAGAAAAATAAATAATGAACAACGCAATATATGAAAATGTTAAGTCAAAATATGAAATTATTATCAATAGAAAACTTACCGCACAAGTCTTCAACATGGCTGCAAATTGTCGATGATCAAGGTGCATTTGTTGAAACTTATTAAACGTTCAGTTTATATAATACTTTCTTGGACAATATGGTGTAGTCATTTAGATCTTATCTCTTAATTGCTGTACCAGTCCGTCATGTAATTTACATATCAACGTAACTTTATATAAGGTTTTCTTGGACAATATGGTGCGTTCATTTAGATCTTATCTCTTAATTGCTGTACCAGACCGTGATGTAATTTACATATCAATGTAACTTTATATAAGATTTTCTTGGACAATATGGTGTGGTCATTTAGATCTTATCTCTTAATTGCTGTACCAGTCCGTCATGTAATTTACATATCAATGTAACTTTATATAAGGTTTTCTTGGACAATATGGTGCGTTCATTTAGATCTTATCTCTTAATATTGCTGTACCAGACCGTCATGTAATTTAGATATCAATGTAAGTTATATAAGATTTTCTTGGACAATATGGTGTGGTCATTTAGATCTTATCTCTTAATATTGCTGTACCAGACCGTGATGTAATTTAGATATCAATGTAAGTCTATAGAAGATTTTCTTGGACAATATGGTGTGGTCATTTAGATCTTATCTCTTAATTGCTGTACCAGACCGTGATGTAAGTTACATATCAATGCATAGACAACAGTCATAACTGTAAACATTATCAAAACAATATTTTTGAACACAGCTGTTTGATCACATGATTTTCCTAAAATTATCGACCGGGAATGTTTGTCCAATTATCTTATTTAAAATCTCCAATAACTCATGACAGCTGATGTTTCTTGTAAAATGTATAACAATATTTTCGTTTAGTAAGTTTCGTCAAAGATAAAATAGGCACACTATTTCTGGAAAATTGTAACATGTAAACTTTGCAGGAAAATGATTTATAATTTTACTAAATCCTTTACAACAATTTCGCTTTTCCGATAAGCGCGAAAGCGCTCAAAATGACTTCAGTGCACACTATAGAATATAGAGGGAGCAGTTGACATCTTTGGCTATAACTTTTTTATTTTTCAAATGGAATTGAAACTATTGGTGGAATAACAAACTGTCATTTGTTAGCTTTCGAGTTATTAAAAAATATTTTGTAACCACTCATATTCACATTGAATATAGTGTAATTCGGCCGAAAAAATGCGAACTCTCTGGTTTAACTTGTAATCTGACGAAATATGCTTGAAAACACAAAAAAGGTACAGGCGAATTAAAAAGGAAAATTTATTCTTATTTTAAAGATATCTTTCAATAAATTTTCAATTGAAATTTAGGCGGAGGAATTTTGAGTTAAATAAAGTCTCAATCAATTTTTTTGCCAGTTCGGCTTCTATACGGAGTTTCACGGAGATTACCGATCTTTTGAATGTTCGTTAGCGTCCGGACTAGTGTTATAGTATGTTATCATTTTATTGCCCTTTACGATACTATGCAAATATATTATGCAATGCATGCGCCGCAGCTGTTTCATGAAGTATCGGAATCAGTGTATAATATTTGCAAAACTAAACAAATGATAATTGAAAATTAAATGTATTTTAGTGTTTTAAAGACTTATTTACAATTATATTATTAAATTTTAATTAGTCATTAATACATATGTTTCATATGAATTTTATATTTACAGGGTTTCATATATAGGGTTGTTTAAAATGATAAACAAAATTGGTAAGCAATTGCAGTGGACATTAACAATTGTTTGGATGTATTTAAGAGCTGGTAATTCATTGGGTTATCGTTTCCTATTGGGATGGATCACTTTTTTCATCGAACTTTTAATATATACATTATTTTTTAAAACAAAGTTTAGGGAAAATATTAAAATATCATTTATCTGGAAAAAACTAAATGTTTTTATTTTTTCAAAACTACAGGCCTAAATTATATTCCCTTCCATAAATTATTGAATTGGTTAAACTTATTTCGTGAAAATGTTAATGAATTCAGTAATACGGGGTGTCAAATCCCCCCCCCCCCCCCTCCAATGTTTATCACCAAAAC
Source organism: Mactromeris polynyma (assembly GCA_032209605.1). NCBI lineage: Eukaryota > Metazoa > Mollusca > Bivalvia > Venerida > Mactridae > Mactromeris > Mactromeris polynyma. The sequence goes on along the minus strand of JASFXZ010000034.1, from coordinate 2,874,641 downwards.
AACACCACGACAGATCTCTGACGCTTTCAATATACATATTTATACATGATAAGGAATTTGAAAGCGTCTGGCTGATGTAGAGTGACAAGCATACGATATTAGTAGATGGTAACAAAAGGCCAAGGTACACAACAGGGGGCCAAATTTTATTGCACTTGCTTCCGCTATACTGGTAGTAAAGAGGATATTGATAATAAATTGATGTATTTTACTTAAAGTGCTAAAGAATAGCAACCTTGAGACATAATCTGGTCACTTCACAGCCGACTTGGGGGTCAGCCCCCCCCCCCTTCGCCCCCATGGGACCGGGCCTGTGAAGGGCTAAAATTTTGTCCCACAGACCCGATTCATAGCGTAAAAACTTCTTAAAAAAACATATGGAGTTCCTGCTACACAAACCTGAGATAACCGTGAAGATAAACAAATAGTTATTATATTGTTAATAAACTTTCAATAATGGTGGATACATTACACAGATGAAAATCAAACAAATATTTCAATGTAAATATGAATCATTATGCAAATCTGCGATACGTGGGCAATGTGAAAAAGTATATATGAAAATATATTTTGCACGGTATAACTATTAGCGTGCACCACAGATGTTGTTTCTTCTCACAATCATTTTTTTGTGGTTCGTTTCGACAAGATCTGACTGAGTGAAACGTTATATAACAGTATTGTATTGCAAACATTAATTATACCAAACAAAGAACGCCTGCTAATATTACTAGTGTATATGTTAAGGAAAAAACAAATTACAGTTTAGTAATGTATATATTATATTATATTTTAATATGTATTTATCATTTAAATTATTTTGTTTCCCCCAACAGAGATGAACCTCATATTTAACAACTATTGTATACAATGTCCGATCACGGATCCAATCATATACGTCTCAAATATACAAAAATAACATCCTATTATTATATATAACAGTATGTAAATAACTACGCATTTATTTACCATTTCATTGTATCTTCTTGTCACGTATTGCTATGTATTATTTTCTATGTTATATTGATGTTTTGTCAATAACCTTTTATGGGTTTTAGTACAAATAAAAGTTCTTCTTCTTCTTCTATGTATAAACATACTCATTTCCCCCGATGTTCCTTTTCCTAGTTTGTTTTCTTCACTGTATTGCATTGTATATATGTTTACATGTATGTCGTGTTCTATTTATTTGGGGTTGTTGTTGTTTAATGTCATGTCATGTATAATCACTGAAAAGTGGAAATAAAGAGTATAATTTTTATGACAAAGTGTGTATTACACATGCTAAGTGAAAGAATTCCTTGTTTTTTTCTATTTTATTTCGTAAGAAAACATTTGCCTAACACCACGGACATATGGAATATATAATTATGTCCGAGCTAACACATTTAATTTTCAATAATAAAATAATCTCGTGTTTCATCATCAAAATCGAACTCCAATAGTTTTCTCTTTCGGTTCATAAAACATAATGCTTTAAACTTTTATTACACGGCGTCTCAACGCCGGGCATATATTGGTTACGTTAGAACTGTGCACTGGTGTAATGGGCTCGCGCATGCGCCGTATTAACCGTTAGACTGGATTACCTACCTCTACCACTCTGTTACTATTTGAATTATAGTACGCAGGGAACCAGACTGCATTAACCGTTAGCTCTCGGATATTACTGTACCACTTGGTTACTCTACGTAGTTGGCCGAGGTTTTCGAATGGCGTTTCAATCTCCTACGCAAAACCACGGACCTATATACCATATATATAGGTCCGTGGCAAAACAAATAAGTCATATTTAATAATACTAATTGTTAATATTAATATTATCAAAATATAATCATAATACAAAACTGTGGCGAATCGTTATACAACTGTGGCGAATCGTTATTAAAATGTGGCGAATCGTTATGTGGCGAATCGGTATTGTGGCGAATCGTTAGTAATTCGCAGTAATCTCCCCTTATATCGGTGTGTCAAAACAACGATCGATCCTCGATAGTTTGCAGAATAAATACTACTTCAGGTATGTGTTAAATATAATCATTCAATCATATTATAAAATGTATACGCATAATTATAATCAAGAAAATGTATATTGTATTTGAAGTGATAAGATAATATGAAATAGTTGTACTTTCAGTTTCAGTGTTACTCCAGGTGGGTGGGGTGAATAGTTTAGATTTAAAAATGATTTTTGCTGATTTTTCTTATTCGCTGATATTATTCATGATTTTTAGTTGCTTTATATAATAACACAAATTCTTATGCACACTGAATTACTTGACTTGCTATGGTAGCTTTTGCAAAGTTCTAGTCCAGGTTGAGCCACATATTTGTGTTAAATCTGTCTACCCACTAACCGTTCTAGTAACTTCTACTGTTTAGTTTTTTATTCAAACATTTTGTGGATATCAAATTTGTTACTACAGGCCTGTTTGAGCCAAATTAAATTGTGCATTAACTAATGTATTTAAAAATGTAGTTGCTATGTAGAAAACAAATGTAGTTTGACCATTGGTTAATTTAATTTCAGAAATAACTCCAGTTGACAACAATGGTGCCTTTCTGGTCGCGGTCGCCTCCTTCATAGTATGCAGGATAAACAGACAAGCATGAATATGCTTACGCCAAAACCTGTAAGTATTTAAGAAGGAATTTGTCTGGGTTAACTTAATAACTACATTAAATGATTAATCCATTAATCCCACAGCCTAATGACTTAGCCTATAAAGATGTTACAAACAAAGAATTAATGAATATTTATAAAATTTTACCCACGCAGTCAATAGGTACCTTTGCTGTGAATTTTGAGTACAAGTCAACTGCTAGTTGTCTACTTCATGTTTTTGTCAGTGTCAGAATTTTAAAGGAGCACAGGTGACCTAAGGTTCTAGTTAAGATTGGCCAATTTCAACCCATTTTGCAATGAAAATATCCCAGTTTCCATTTAAGCTTGACCACATTTAATTAATTTTCAGATAATTTTTTACATTTCATGCAAGTGAATACATTTGTGTAACATAAATTATGTTGTTTTCCATTCTGAAAACAGAACAGAACAGTCTGATTTGGAGTTTAACTTTTTTCATAAACAATGCTCACACAGGTCTTGAGAAGTCCTTTAATTTGATGCGTACTCCTTGAAAACTACTTGAATTTGTAACAGCCAAAAATTTCTTGAAAAGTAAATGATTTTTGAAAAAAGAGTTTTGGTAAATTCCTCTTGACTTCTCCTGCTGTGAAAGGACAAAAAACCCATTCCGACAATGATGAAATAAGATGTACTAGTCATCTATACAATATTTCTGATAACAAATCATTTAAAACATGTACTTAAAAAATTTAAACATCATTCTTATAATGTTGTCAAATAAGTGATTTGTATGCTTTTTATAATCTGTAAAAAATCTAAATGCTGAGATTTTAGTTTTTTGTGAAGTTATGGAGCAAATTAAATAATGTGGAATGCATGGCATATAATGTTAGTAGTCCAATCCGTCAATATTGTGATAATGCATACTTTTAAGTAAGTAAAATCTTTACATACGACAGTATAAAATGTTAACCGAAGTATTCAGAATTTCAATTGTGATTATCAATTCCCAGTATAGTGGCAAGCCTTTTCTTATTTAGATCACCTGCCCAATGCCCATTCTTACATAATTACATATTTTATTTTGAATAGAATGAGCCATCAGTTTGTTGTTGTCGAGTTTGTCCTTGATACGTCAGTAGGGGTTGTGCACTGCAGCTGTTTGGAAGATAGCCATCAGGTAAGAATATACATGTAATACATGTAAACTACACCCTTAAGCTATATTAACATTTAAAGCAGAAACTAGCAAAAGTGATTTGTTCTGACCTTAAGCAATAGACCAGTGGACATAGAGAATGTTGACCCCTGCATGGATTTCAATGAAATTTCACAAGATTGACAGCATTAACTCTAGTTTCACATATCATCAGCAAATTCCACTCGGATGATTTTTTACTTAGTTATGACCCTTTGTTGTTCTTAAATAAAATTGATACAGAGAAGTTGTCTGCTCTTCATCTCCAATACCACTGATTAGATTTTAACAAAACTTCACAGGATTTTTCGGTATCGAGTCTAGTTGTGCTTCAAGTCAACATGTTTTGGTCAGATGTTTTTGACTGAGTTGCAATGTTTGCAGTATTTTTACTTTTAATCCTATAAATTGATTTTGGGGGACATATATTGACTAAAAACAACCTTCAAGTTATCATATTTACTTCATTCCAACCTGTTTTAAACTGTTAATAGCACTTACATTTTTATACCATTCCCACTTCTATGTTTTTAAATTCTTGGCTATACTTTTACCTCTTTTAATTATTCTTAGCGGCTTGACGCGCAATATTGTCCAAGTCCTCGCAAGAGGTTCAACAACAAAGAAAGATTGACAGAGAGAATAGTAAATCAGTAATTAATTGTACCACTATTATCAGTAGAACAAAGTTTCTTTAAACAAATGCAGCTGTATTCCTGTATGACCCCAATATTTGGAAATGACCCTCAGATGTGAAAACTAGGACTTCATAATGGCCCTCAATTATAACAGTTGAGTAAAAACACTGCCTTCCAAGACTTTTTATCCCCATTTTTGGAGTGAATAGTCTAAGCAATGTGTTATATATGGAGAGGGCTCACCCGTATTTAAATGCATGCATTATTACTGAGACTAAACGAATAATATGGGTGATAATATAAAATGATATGTATAAATATAACGATAAATCTAATTTCTAAGTATTTCTAATACTTCTAAAACGTATTTAAGTATAATTATTGAAATTTGGCTGAAAATGCATACAAAGATTTAAGAAGTGAACATATATATATATATATATAAAACTGATTACGTTTATTAAATTGTCTTTAATCACTTTTAAAGCTGTATTTGATGTTCAGTCATTTAACAAACTTTTATTGCAGCTTCTTTTGATTTTAATTTCAAAAGTAAAAGTTTGCATTGTTTGTTGAGGTATGAAATTATACATTGTTGATTCAAACAACTATTTATTTGATTAGACATTGTATAATTCTATTTTAACAAGCAATACTTCATTGTCACTTCTTATTTGCCTTAGAGTGGGGGCATAACAATGTTTATATACACTGCTCATTACTTATAATCAGTTACTTAGCTGTGACATTAAACTAGATGTTGTTGTTCAAACAGAAATAAGGAGATTTATTCAAATGTATTTTTTACACATGGTGGTTGAAACATGATAATAATTGGGCATTATTTTTTACCATGCTGAGTAGTGCATGTGTATCATATAACATCATAGGTATATGAAATCATCAATTTATTTCTTTGTTATTTGCTTGAGTAGGGATCATAAAATTATTTATCTAATCTGAAAATATTGACTTTTATCACCAATATTGAAAGGATGTACCTTAGAGTCCCACTGGATCAGAGTCTGTTGATAAGGAGACTAGAGATGCTTGATTTAGGGAGGCGCAGTGGTTGTTAGATCACATCATTCTTAACAAGTCAAAAGGTGTTGATCAAATCACACTGTTTTTTTAACATGAAGATAAAGGAATTTTGATCTATAAATTAACAATCTGATTTTAGAATAAACATCATATTAATAATGTAATTCACAAAAAAATGATTATACTGAAAGTGGGGGTGAAAAGTCTAGGGTCTATCAAAATTGGGGGGGTGAAAGGTCTTTAGGGAAGAAATGACTTCGGTGTGGAATGTCTGGAATTCAGCGCTTATAATGGTATGAGCAAACTTCTTCTGCAATATGTTTTCTCATTTATAACCCTATTACACAGCACCCAACCCCCTTCAGGCATTTAAGGCTCAACCACCGTGGGCGGCTGTCTTACTCCACACCACAACACTCTTCCTCATTTAAGCATTTAGGCTCAACCACTGTGGGCTGGCAAACACCGTTGCCACAATTTAAGTAATTCAATAGGAAAAACTGGACCCAATATTTGACTTGAAGCAAAGACCTCCTAAATACTAGTACGGCTTACCAGGTTGCCGCCTTACCCCACACCACTACACTTCTCCCTCTTCCAGCATTTGAGACCATTTAAGTAATTCAAGCGGAAAAACTGGACTCAATACTGGACTTGAACCGAAGACTTCCTAAATACATGTACTAGTACGGCTTACCAGGTTGCCACCTAACCCCACACCACTTCAATTCTCCATCTTCCAGCATTTGAGGCTCAATCGTCAAACACCCCTGCCACATATAAGTAATTCTAGGAGAAAACATGTACCCAATGTAGGGCTTGAAAAGCTTTTTACACACATCAATTACATAATACAAATGTAATGACTCTTTTTCTGCTATCACTTTATCGTTTCAGGTTTTCATGATATATTCACAAGATGCTTCATAAAAGTCACCTCGGGTACAACAAGAAATAGGCTGTAAATTTACAAACAGTGGTCAACAAGTCGTAAAATGCTTCTTGGAAAAGACTCTTGAAGTTTTCCTTGTACATTTTAAATCCAATTACCATTTTGTTACTGAAATAATTACAATCTGTAATTGACTAAGTAAACAATTGTGTAGTACATAAACTAGTTGACAGTTTTCTATCAATCTTGAAATTTAGGATTTGAAATGCAGTTCTATTTGAATAAAATTGTAATCACTGGTATATAGTGTGTGTATTGTTTTTTTTCAACTTGGTTATCTAGATATGGCACTATCTATATACTAATCACAAGTGCTAAGCTGTTGTTTCATCTAGGTTTGTATGTGCATGCTTTTGAGGAAAAATTATCAGGTTGGGAAAAGTACCATTTGTAGAGACTTATGATTTTTTCAACAAGCTTTGTACTACTACAGTTAAACACAAAACAAGCAGCTAACCAAAGGATTGATAATAGTGGTTGCTTATATCACAGACGGCTGCAAATGTTTGGTTGAAATCCAAACAAAATGTGTCTCTACATTCTCAGTATACAACTCGTGACATGGCATTATGAGAAAGAGCATATTGTATCTATATTATTGGTATCTATTCAAAGCTGGATGGACTGAGGTGTGACAGACATAGATACAACACATAGTAATGACTCTGAATGTACATGTATTTGTTTTAGATACTTATAAAAAAATAACATGCTGTTATACAATTAATATTTTTGTACTATTTAAATGCTTCATTAATTATCTCAGACCAATAATTTGAAAACGGTCAAGTCATTTTCAACCAAATTATCTTTCTCATATTCCTGTTTTAATTAGTTGCAATTTATATATATTGCATATAATTTTGCAATAAAGGCTTATTTTGCACTACTAAATCAATTATAACATCAAAAATTACTGGCATTAGAATTTGATGCAATAATTTTGGCAATATAGGTCAACTTGTTAACTTTGACTACCTCATTTTTGCTCAACTTCGATCGCCGTGCAACCTCCATTTGCTTCATTCTGCTCCAACTTTTGTACTTGTTGGATACATAAATCTAAGACAGACCGAGGCTACATGTTAATGTGTTATACCAGTTATCAATCGGTGATCATCGGAAAATTTACGGATATTACCGACAGACAAATTGACTGTTGACCAGTAGCCCCATCGATATCGATCTGCATCGACTGGATTTATCTGATGAGCGAAATGGTTGTGTATGGTGGCGTTCCCTGTTATCGTCGTCTATCGAAGTTCCGATGAACGGTTTTGATTATGTCAACTGTTGAAGCCCAAACCTTTCACTGCTCTATTTCAAAATATTTTGAGGATTGTGTTACCTTGACAACCGAGCGAAGGAAAATATTTGAAACAAAAACAAATAGTTCTGATATTTGTTGGGTGGAAAATAAAATGAAAACATTTGCGAGAAACGATTTATTAAAAATCTAACGAATGAGTCCTAACTTCTACAACAATTCACAGCAACAATAAACTCAACTGTGATTTAATAGACAAAAGATGCAGTGAATCCAATATACGTTCACTAGAAATAAAAACATAACAACAAAAGTATCACAGTTATATAATGCAGGCATACCTTCCGAAACTATGCGAAGGTTTCTATAGTCTTCAGATAAGAGACTATTCAAAATATTGAATAACTGAATCATTTTTTTCGATTTTTTTTGGAATGAGACAAAATGCATGATTGGACATACCAAACCTTATCCTTATCATTTGATATTCTTAAACATGTATGCGAGGCTATAGTTTAAAATCTTAAGCCAGAGTCAGACACTAAACACTGCATGTAGAACTTACGAATGCAATTCAAAATTCATTCTAATGGGTATCGTTTGTTTCATTCGCCCAAAATCGTAATATACAAGGGCCTTATTCGCAAACATTTTAAGACTGAAACTCAGACTTTAAATTTGCTAAAAATTATTTACCAGCCTTTTGTTTTCACTGAACATAAACCAGTGAAACTTTGTCTGAATACTTGTTGGTACTCACTCTTACATGTTTGCCAATTTTTATTAACATCTGTACTGTTATAGCAATATATATATAACATTTTAAGTCTAAGTTTGAGCTTCAGTCTTAAACTGTTTACGAATAAGGCCAAGGTCAAAAGAGAAAACCCGCCATTTTGACATTTTAGAATCTTCATTATATTTAAAACAAAGTGATCTTAGTGATTGACGTAATTTTCAACATGCGTCGACTTTATCGAGAGTTCAATTCATTTGTTTGAATCATTCATTTTACATCTTGAAAAATCTAAATCAACCAAAATATGTATCCAGTACAATTATAGAACCTATGTTAAACTGCACTGCCAGGTTAACTATTTTGACCAGATTAAACGTTAATTGCAATTACATTTTCTATTTTCATTCATGATCAATTGCTTTTTCTAAAAAATATATAAATTGTATTTTATCCCAAGTTCACAGCTATTAACTCAGATAGTTTAGATACATACAATTACATTTTCAAATGTGATAACATGTGACGTCATACAGAGGACGCTACATTCGGTTAACTTCTGTCATTTACGCTGAATATAAAAAACAATTTACTTCATATGATGTTAATGCTTCAGACGCAAATGTCCTTTTCTCAGTCATTTTATAACATGGTGAAGCCGTAAATTCTACGCAGCGCTTATTTTCCCTTGCAATTCAGCAATAACCACTGCCATCACAAAAGTCACGTGATGATGGTTAGTTGGACAAAATGGCGGATCCGAAGAAGAAACTCACGTGATGATGGTTGGGAATTTTTAAACATTGTTTTTTTTTTACTTTTCATACCACCAAACGTCTTATATGTTTGAAATTAAGATATATAGATATAAAATTGTCAACTAAAATTAAATAAATGAAAAATATAGTTTGTCAAAAATCTTGACGAAATGTATGTGATGGCAGAGATCTCCGATAACTATAAAATAATAATAATAATAAGGGGAGATCACTGCGTAGGAGTACAGAAGACGCTATATTCGGTTATCTTCTGTCATTTTATAAAAATATAAAAACAATTTACTTTATATGATGTTTTCGCACCGGACTCACATGTTCTAACCTCAGTCATGTTGAATAGAATGTCCTTGTTTGCCACAAAACGCAATGTTTGAGCATGAAGTGCTAACTACTATAGTATAATATTATATGCTCATTTTTTGTTCATTTGTTTACCTTAAAACAAACATAATAAATAGATTTCCTATAGTTAAAACATCAATAAAAATGTATTAACAAAGAACGTAGTGCTACTTATAATGTATTGATCCATATTTGTTGAAAAAGGCTGTTTGAACATCATAAAATTAAAAAACAAACAGGGTATTTTACAAGTTTTGTTTGTTAGTTAAATGGTAACGAAGATATTTTCAATCGGTTATACATTGCACTTGTTCTTATTAGAGATGTTTTAGCCAATGGAACAACAACACTGATAAAAGTCAATTCAAACATTTTTTTGTACAGATGAGCCAGATACATCTTTAAGTACAAATGTTTTGTCTCTCGATCAGCCCAGTACGAAGCGCTTATAAAATATCAACAATTTTCGTCACGCGCTGGCAAAATTTCAATTTGACGGTATGTTTTGGATTGAATGATTAATGTATAAATGTAAATCATATCGATTTAAGTACTTAGTCTATCCGTATATGCTTTATACACTGTGAAACAAATTTTCAAATGTCGATGAACTTCACGAATGGAAATTGCTAACATGTTATTGACGAATATCAACCGTCAATTGAGACTGAATAATTTTGTTTTTCAACATTATAAAAAGAGTGTGTTTAAACAGATTATAAATATTTAAATTCAATTTATTCCGGTTGAAATCATGTATTTGAATAAAAGTGCTGAAACGGGCTTGTTTGAAATTTAGCAAAATCGAACGCGAATTTTGCAATTGCAAAACATATGTATAATGGTTGGTCGATATATATAACTATTTTAGTTGAATCTGATGAGCAATGATTTGTAAAGTATGCACCATTATGGATGTTGACCTATATTAGAAAATATAAGACATTCACATATATTAATTTAACAGAACAGAATATGAAGATTTGTTAATGAATATACTTGTCTACTGGTAGAAAGAGCTAACCCACCATTTTGTAGTTTGAGAAACCTTACGCTATGAGAAACTGATTTGTAACGAAGAGCGTGATTTCGACAAGCTGATATCGAATTTTCGATAATTCAATATTTTTTGAACACTTGGTTTTATAGGATACCGGAATTTAAACCAACAGATAGTGAATTCAACATTTTTTAAGAAATTTTCCAAAAATTACTGTCGGGTCAGCCCTTTTGACCGTAAAAACATGACGATCACTACCGTATGCAAGTCGTGTACATGGTACATAGTCAAATACGTTATATATGCATACATCATTAAATCATCTAAGTCCATGCTATGATTTAATACAGCTAAAGTAATATGTTTAGCACAGTTTGAAATGTATGAAAATATAAAGATGAGCACTCATTGACATAATGTTGTATCATTTCAATACGCAACACACACAGAGGAAAAACTAATGTTATAAACTCTTTTGTAGTGTAAAGCTATCTTATATTCACACACAAAAACCTGATTAACAGCACCACTTGTTGTGTATTTCGTCTAGCAAAACAAAGATATCGAATTTGCCCAGGCTAAAAAAATCCGCGATAGAAGCCCGCGCAAAAATACGATGCTTCATGATTGTCATTCAGTCAACAAACTTATACTTATCAGATCACCAAAGAACGAAAGTTTGAGGTTATAAACATGGAAAATGTTTAATCAAGGTGAATATAACGCTCTATAGCTGGAACCCTCGTAAAGCGTATAATAACGGGGCAGAAATATGGACCTAATTAAGAAAAAATCACTCAAAGAAATTTTACCAAAAGAAAAAAATGTTAACATGCGAAAACATGTTTTAGGGTCGGGGTAAAAATAGGGTAGGTCGGGAAACCTGAAGCAAACCATTTTTACGCCTTATATTGTTCTTGCAGTTGTTACTGCCAATACTGCTAACTTCACCTTGCCATTTTATAATACGACATTATGTAATGCAAAAGGAGCCGGTGAAAATGTTCTTAGGTTCCGTTTAATGTGCATGCGACATTTGAGATATAACGTTTGTTTATTGTTTCTGTGGACGAAAACGCATAATGATGTACAAGTTTCATTATTGTCTTACAAACTACTAATTAGCGATCGACCTTCAACAAGTCTACACATATATAAAAGAGTTATATTTATCCTTAAGATTATTAATTTCTTATTGTATTGACGTCAATGTGCCGTGTTGCGAGTAGTCACAATATTTACTGTGTCTGTATACAATTATCGGCACATAATTACCTATCGCTAGGCTTTGTTACATTGCTGTAATTAACAAACATTAATCACACGTTAGTCCATAACTCAAGACAATACCATTAATAAATAAACGAAACAACATCGAAAGTCCCTTTGCCAAGAGATTAGTAGCGTCTAATCTTCGTGCTGATTCTACCCAAATACACATCGGGTGTCTGAACGTCGGACCGAGCATCCCTACCGTAAGAAGGCTTCTTTGGGTGCTGATCGTACACGGCCGTGCGATAGGTGGGTGGCGGGCTGCGTATATTAGTATACGGTTCTCTGTTGGGATTATGGTAGTGACGCACTTGTGTCTCGTTCTGCATACTGGCAAATTTTCTATTGTACGGTGTTTGTTCTCGTGCTTCTGAGAATTTTGACCGTCGATTTCCATCTGGTCTGACTTGCATTAGATTCGGTCGTCGGCGGGAGTTGTACTGTCGGATATCAGGTATCATTAACAACCCAGCGAAAAACATAAGAATTGTAGCAGTGATGGCCAAGCCGCACGAGTATCCGGGGTAAAACAGGTTGGGTAATTGGGCTAGCCAAATAATCATTGCAATCACGCCAAAAGTTACTGAAAATGAAAATCAGTTTTGTTGTGAAAACAACAGCGATTGTGTATTTTACATCTAAGCAACAACATATGGAGCGACATAACACGGTTAATAAGGGGAAACGCGTGAACGAAGTACAATTCAACTTCTCCACAGCGGTCCTCCTTTGAGCCACAACCTCTCTTCAACATCATTTTTTTCCCGTTGTAGATATAACCACCTTAGCCTCTCTAGAACAGCAACCCCTCAAAGCTAGCAGAAATTCGCGTTCACCAAAGGGTGTCACTATAGAGACGTTACACTGAAGTGGATTTCGTTATACATTGAGAAAAGAAACATTAATTTTCGAGATGGTTTCAAAGGCAGCAGCAACATGGTATTAACGAAACAAAGACCTTATCAGCAACTTGAGAATTTTGCAAATCTACGAGAACCATAATGCTGTAGCTCTTTGTATCAGATTCGCTCATAAAGAATGTCTACGAGAACCATAATGCTGTAGCTCTTTGTATCAGATTCGCTCATAAAGAATGTCTACGAGAACCATAATGCTGTAGCTCTTTGTATCAGATTCGCTCATAAAGAATGTCTACGAGAACCATAATGCTGTAGCTCTTTGTATCAGATTCGCTCATAAAGAATGTCTACGAGAACAATTAACCTGTATTTTTTTGTATCAAATCGCTCACAAAGAATGTCATTTGCTAATGAATATCAAGTTGTTTCTATAAAACCATTGACTAGACAATGACATGAACACATTCGCTATTATAATATGACTAGACTGATCATTTACCTGTGACAAAACTGCCAACAGTAACAAAGATGACTATTGGCATTTCTCTGAAGCGTTCTGTTGCTACATACGTCGCCGTGACAACTAGTATTATAAAGATAAATATCATGATAATTATCTCCAATGCTTGTGTGCATTTTAAGGAATCTGAAATAGAAAAAAGAACACAAGAAACATTAACGTTTAGTTATGACACAGAAAAATGTTACATCAATAAATTTATGGTAGTTGTCTTGGAGTTTTTATGCCGCTTTACAACAATGTTCCATTTAAAAACGGTCGCCATGTGACTCAACCAGTGTCCCTGGGTTGCCTTCCAGGACTATCCTGTCCTTCTGCAAGCAAGGTCATCGTGGCTGATAATGAAACTATATGATGCTTATATGAATCACTCTTCAATTCGCGTCGTTGAAAAAATCAGCACCAGTGAAGCGAGTTTTGAAATTTCTCATTTGAGCGCCGCTTTACGATTTCCAACCTCTTCTTTAAGTGACGTCATTTCCAGTAAACGTCACATGTGACGTCATCATGTACTAACAGTAAGCAATATTTACCCCATACCGCAATATGAAAGCAAAGTGACCATGTGGAGTAAATATTGTTTCCTGCTTGCAAATAGTGACATCACATGTTGCGTTTTTTGAAATGACGTCACTTACAGAAGAGGTTGTAAATCCCATAGCAGCACTAATTTCAAGTTACTCCTCCTGGAACTTAAAATCGCATTCTGATTACCGGGGGGGGGGGGTAGGATGAAATCGAGTTCAAATAACTCCCGGGTGGAAGTTGAAGGTGATTTCAACCTGCCCTACTACGATTTCAGGGTAACTCCTCTATTCTCTTGTTTATGTTTATATATATACATTTTCCGTGCATAAACTTGAAACAAATGGTATAAAAAATATTAAGCATCAAAACAACAACAAGAAAACAACATAAGCAACAGGAACAGCAACGGTAGCAGCAACATCACCAACCTTAACTGCAGTGTAATTAACATTTTACTGTTTTTTTTGCAGTTTGATACTAGCCAGGGCCGTAAATTGCCTCCCCTTCCAGGGGAGGCACCCCGCCGAGCGGTGCGAGGCGAAAAAATGTTTGGACCCTTTTTAGACAAAAAATGATTTTTTTTTCAGCCCGTAATAGGAGGCAACTGCCTACATGCCTCCATGTAATTTACGGCCCTGCTAGCTTTCAATTTTGTATGTTTCATACTTTATATTCAAGTAACGTTCAATGATTTCAAATAATTGAAAAGTACCACATTAGTTCAATCAGCGAAGGGGTAATTTAAACTGCGGGTGGTAATATGAAATCGGTTTCAGACAACCAGGGGTAACTTGGATTGATGTGGGTAGCTTAAACTCTTTACAGCGGTGTCCTATGGGGCGGCGTGATCATGGCATTGACAAGGATCTAACCTATGACCATAATAATATAACAGTGACCAGAGGCGGACCCTGCAACCACTGTACCCCCACAATATATAAACAACACATTAAGAACGTACGAATAAAATAATTTTGCACATTTTATATTTTCAGTACATCTTTCATTAGTCCAAAGAACGAACGCTCGATTCCCTCTTTCTAATTAGTACAAAGATAAAAACAACACCAAACATTCAGCGACTTCATACTGGGCTACTAAAGAACAAGCATATAAGGATGCCAAATTTCATTGTTTGCCATTGGGAAGATCTTGATTCAGCTGTTTCAGATCAAGGACGACTTTTCAGTGACGAAATATGTTAGTAAATAGTTATAGCTTTTTGTTGGACAAGTTTACGATAACTTTTTGTGAATTCTATTGTCCGATATTGATTTATCTCGACATTATGTATAATATATTAAAGGGGTGAATAGTAAACTTGCTCGGGATTTCAATTGTAAAACACCTTGATATAATAATTAAATATTTTTAGGTAATGATCGGCTTTTAAACTTCACACGCAGTTGGGGGGGGGGGGGGAATGTGAATATTAATTTAATTCAAACTTCATGCTGAGATAATAATTATGTATTTTATACAATGATCAGTATTGATTAAAAATGAATATTGCTTTAATTCATACGTATGCTACCACGAACAGTGGTATCGTAAACAAGTCTGGTGGTGGGAGAAAAGCATAATAAATTTAAAATTTGACGCTCTTTTTACCTTAAAGAATCAAAACATAATCTGTAAGATGTAAAACACAAAAACACATCGTCGTTTAAAAGGAAATGTTAGAGGAATCTTCTATTACCTAAAGTCTTTTGTAAGTTTAGAAATGACATTTAATGTGATATTACGGTCAGTTTGAAATGAACTCAAAGTGTTGTCAAAGTGTAAGAAAAGTCTTGATGAAAGTTTATTTGCGCCCAAAATGTATAAATTTGGAGTCGTGACTTGCGGTAAAACACAAGAAGTTTGGATACCCTGAAACTCTGTTCTAATTTGTCTTCCAACGTTTCTGCTGCTTATCAAGTTTTCGAAATATTTAAAAGCAGATTTGTTACAATGTACAAATTAATTAGTTTCAGGTGTCATGCCCATAACAATAAGGGTAGTTAAGGTCGGACATTTTTTTGGAGATATTTTATTACTTTTTTTTCAAACAAAGCAAATTAAAAATAGATTTAAATGAATATAATATGTTAAAACACACATCAATTTTCCCTTTTAACATGGATAATGTTTAATCAAGGTGAATATAACGCTATATAGCTGGAATACTCATAAAGCGTCTAATTACTGCGCAGATATATGAACCTAAAGAAAAAATTCACACAAAGAAATTTTACCGACAGGAAAAATATTTTAACACGCGAAAAAATGTTCTAGGGACGGGGCTAAAAAAATAGGGTAGGTCAGGAAACCTGAAACAAACATATTTTTACGCCTTAGTTTTCAACAAAATGAGACTGGTAGGTTTGTATGTGCAATTTGAAGTTTGAAATTGAAAACTGAGTATTAATTGATATATGTTTTTTTCAGAAATTATAGAAATATGTCAGGTTTTTATCTCATTTATAGTACATTGAAGAAATAAAATACAGTAAAACCTCACTTAAAGACCACCTCAATAAAAAGACCTCCTAAAAATTAAGAACACAATTTTCAAGTCCATTTTCATTGTTTTGCTCTTTACTCAACTTCAATATTAAGATCACCTCAATAAGAATATCCGTTTTCAAGGGTCCTAACGGTGGTCATATTATTGAGGTTTTACTGTACATGTTTCACAATCATAATGATTCAGTAACGTTGTATTGTATACTCTTTGCTATGATATTCACCTATTTTGGTATTTGAGTTTGACAGTATTCAGTATCTTATCCGCGATTTTACGACAGTATCCAGTATCTTATCCGCGGTTTTACGACAGTATCCAGTATCTTATCCGCGGTTTTACGACAGTATCCAGTATCTTATCCGCGGTTTTACGACAGTATATTATTCCCGGTTTAACGACAGTATCCAGTATCTTATCCGCGGTTTTACGACAGTATCCAGTATCTTATCCGCGGTTTTACGACAGTATCCATTATCTTATCCGCGGTTTTACGAAAGTATCCAGTATCGTATCCGCGGTTTTACGACAGTATCCAGTATCTTATCCGCGGTTTTCCGACAATATACAGTATATTGTGCGCGGTTTTACGACATTATCCAGTACATTGTGCGCGGTTTTACG
Source organism: Mactromeris polynyma (assembly GCA_032209605.1). NCBI lineage: Eukaryota > Metazoa > Mollusca > Bivalvia > Venerida > Mactridae > Mactromeris > Mactromeris polynyma. The sequence goes on along the minus strand of JASFXZ010000034.1, from coordinate 2,857,785 downwards.
ACAGTATCCAGTATCTTATTCGCGGTCTTACTACAGTATCCAGTATTTTGTGCGCGGTTTTCCGATAGTATCCAGTATCTTATTCGCGGTATTACTACAGTATCCAGTATCTTGTGCGCGGTTTTACGACAGTATCCAGTATCTTATTCGCGGTTTTACTACAGTATCCAGTATCTTGTGCGTGGTTTTACGACAGTATCCAGTATCTTATTCGCGGTTTTACTACAGTATCCAGTATCTTGTGCGCGGTTTTACGATAGTATCCAGTATATTGTGCGCGGTTTTTGCGACAGTATCTTGTGCGCGGTTTTACGATATGATCCAGTATCTTATTCGCGGTTTTACTACAGTATCCAGTATCTTGTGCGCGGTTTTACGACAGTATCTTATGCGCGGCATTAAGTTGATCAGTATTCATGTAAAACCAATCAGGACTATCTTGTTCATCCGCAAACAACTGACAACGTATCACCCGCTTGAATCAGAGGTGAAGGACAAATGACTTTGAATGCATCTTCAGTCAGATTGCAACGTTTAACATATGCCTCACCCGGGATTTGAACCTACGTTTTGTAGATAGGTAGTCTAGCGCGCTATGCCAGCTTAAATAATTGACCGGGCTAAACAACAGTATTCATTTGCTTTAAACTGAGAAGTGTGTGCGTGTGCGTATATTTATCATAGTGTCACCCCTATTCATATGGTCAGTAATTTCTGACTTATGAGACACCTACTTTCTGAGCACATTTAATGCCAGGTACCAGGCAGGTAGACACACGGTAACCATTATTTAACTTTCACCAACCGGTCACATCAGAACGGACCCATACCGGGGTTCGAACATTTGACCTGCCTCTCCCAAGACGGATGCTTTAACCACTCGGCCTCGGAAGACGGAAAATAAAGAGAAAAAAACCCTCACAACTGAAAACAACATTCTTCAGAATTTAATAGTAGTGGTCTTATCGTGGAGGTTTCGCTGTATACGTTACTATCCATTTGAACTTACCGCTCGTATATGTATCAGGAATGTCGAAAGAATCGCAAGTTTTATCAGGGCCGCCTGAACAATTTTGCGATTTCCACAATCCAATCGAAAAAACAATCGATTCTGAGTTCGTTTCCAATTGCATCCAGTAAGCGGTTGCTATGGCAACGATTTGGAGAATTAGAGCGACGATAACTAGTACCAATGCCACCTTCGCCCATATGGAAGCTGTTCCGAATATCGCCATGACTTATAACATATGTTTTCTGAAATAGATAAGAGACACGTTTTAACTCACCATCACATTTTGTGTGTTATGTACTAAAGCCTGGTGGTGACAATACTTCAAGAATTCACGAATTCAACTTCATGCATTCACGAGTTCAACTTCATGCATTCACGAATTCAACTTCATGCATTCACGAGTTCAACTTCATGCATTCACGAATTCAACTTCATGCATTCACGAATTCAACTTCATGCATTCACGAATTCAACTTCATGCATTCACGAATTCAACTTCATGCATTCACGAATTCAACTTCATGCATTCACGAGTTCAACTTTATGCATTCACGAATTCAACTTCATGCATTCACGATTTCATCTTCATGAATTCCCGATTTCATCTTCATGAATTCCCGATTTCATCTTCATGAATTCACGATTTCTTCTTCATGAATTCACGATTTCAACTCCATGAATTCATGATCGTGAATTGGTGAAATAACAATCGTGAATTCATGAAGAGATTATCGTGAATTCGTGAAGCATTCGTACGCGAACTATATGCGGCACGGACTATATGTGGCACTACAAAGCGCGCGCACACGAACGAAGCATCACACGCAACTATGAAACACAAGCCAAACAGTAGTAGCGTGAAGTTTGCGCAGCAATCGTTCATCGTACATCAACTTTCAATAACGATCTAGGTTGAATACAGAGCCTGCAGCACTGACATCGTTATTCAACTTATATATTTCAATACATACCCAAATTCCAACCCAGAGCTAGCACAGACATCAGCATTCGAAACGTGTCATATTCGAACCCGTGCGAGTGTTGATGTCAGTGCTAGCTCTATAGGCTCGCTACTAGGTTTGTATTGAAATATTTAGAAAACTCGGATAAAGATCTACGAGCTTATATATAATCAGTACATTTAAAAACGCACAATTCTTTACCAGTCACGATTCTTTAAATTCCATTTTATTACTTTTGAAACTCATTTCTTATAAAAAATACGTGTCGATTGTCATGAAATATAGCTAGCATCTTACATACACATGCAATACAGTATCATTTTTTGTTCATGTATACTAATTAGTGGGTCTGTACTGAGTATATACTCGACGCAGATCCGATACTATGTACGAATGCTGCGCCAACTTCACTCAACTCCTAACATAGCTATGGCTTATCGGTCTAATACAAAATATTGAAGGAAAAATAGGAGTGGATTAATAATAAGAACTGGTAAAGCGTTATTTATTAATTGACACGTCGCTGTTTCGCGTTCGTGGATAAATTTATGAAGTCGTAAATTGCGATTTCACGAAGTTCATAATTTCGTAATCGTAAAGTTATGGGATGTGAAAGTCATGATTTTTAAATCGCAAACTAGTCTATGAACTGATCAATACAGAAGACAATCCGGTCTGTTTTATTTCATTCATCTTAAAAGATTAAATTTGCAAGAAACATGTGTTGTGCTAGTATTTAAAAAAAGAAATGAATTGATTCCGTTTGAAATATAAATATTCTACGTATTTGAATCAAATCCACATGTACGCATTTTAGTATTGTCGCAGAAAGCACATTATATTTAACATATTTACCGAAAACTTAAATAGTTAATACTTTTATATGTAGTGCTCCAGAAATCCACTAGTCCGACGTTCCGGACTAGTTTAATGCTACCAACAGTTGAGTTGAAGTAAGTCCAGGACACGTCTGTTTTTAAAGCTTACCAACATCAGCAATTGTACAGTTTTAAGTCAAACCTTAAGATCCCACAAACACATATATGTGATTTTTAATTTCAGATTGTGGAGCTATCATTGTGTATGTTTATTTGTTACCAAATTGACCGATATTCTCGGACAGCTAGCTTCCTATGTCGGACAAGTCAAATTTTACATTTCCATTAGTCCTGTGAAAATCTTCTAGAGCCCTTATATGGTGTCGAGTTAAATTAATAAAAATTAGTAAATATAGCATAACCATTATACGTAGAATTAACATTCATATCATTTTCGCATATACGTCTTGTTATATGAAACTGTGCGTATTGTATTTATGTTCGCATGGACCTAGTTAATTTGCACTAAATATTATTTTCAAACGAAGCAAATTAAACATAGATTTAAATGAATATATGTTACAAGACAAATCCCCTTCCCTTTAAACAAGGATAATCTGTTATCAAGCTAAATATAATGCTCTATAGCTGGAATACTCGTAAAGCGTCTAATAACTGGGCAGAAATATGAACCTTAAGAAAAAATCACACAAAGAAATTTTACCAAAAAGAAGAAATTTTACCAAAAAGAAGACATTTTACCAAAAAGAAGAAATTTTACCAAAAAGAAAACAAAATGTTAACACGCAAAAAATAGGGTAGGCCGGTAAACCTGAAACACGCCTTACACTTTACTAAACACAAAAAATGGGGAAATTGCTGAATTCATTGACTTTATCATATACGATAAGTAGAAGAAAACGTTCTTTCTTGGAAATGATTATTTTTTACGAATAAAAGATGGCAATACAATGATGAGTGTACATATTAATGTTAAAGCAATGTTCCCCTAGATTACTAGCAACTTTACATACTTACAACTTTTACGAATAATGTCCGGTATTTTAAACTCACATATTCCAGAATAAAAATAATTCACACCACAAGAAAAAAACAAATAAGTGTTGATTAGAGTATAGTTTTCGGCTATATTTCACTTTTTGGTGTAAAAAACACCCCCGAAGTCCGTATCAACTAAAATGTTCTAATCAATAGCTCAATAAAATGTATATTCGATCGATGAAACTCTATTGATGTAATAAACGTCACGATTAATTGAATAGGGTGTCACATCAACCCATCTTTTCTAAATGTTTTAAATGCCGTTCTTATCACTGTAGCCCGACCGAAACGACAAATATAAGATTTCTAAAGGCTGTTTACGTTGGAAACCCGCAGTATCCTGAAACGGTCCGATGGCCTTTTCCACCCGTACCCCATTCATAAACTACTTAATATTTATCTCTATTGTGGTAAATCTTTTCATATCAAATTAATTGCTAAAGACTGTTATTGAAAAAGCACTATCATTATATAGACTTGAGAAAGGTAAATAAAATACGACTATTGATTGGCATCAATACAGTGAATACCCTGTTATATGTCCTAACAATGTTAATATTTGCATCTGAAAACATGAACACAAAATTCTTTTCTACTCTTTTGACAAGCAATTTTACAATACATGATTGTTAAAATCATATTGTCCCATACAACTTCTGTATGTGACATTCAGTAAGCAAGCATTATATTGGCTGAATTGATATTCTGTGTTTCCTAATTTATGTCTTTCTTCATTTCAATATCACGTTATTCTTCTTCACGTAATTAAAATGTAAGTGTATATCGCTTTTTGCTCATTAATTGTACAAAAACGAAATGTTTGAGTTGCAATATATAGAATCCCATTTATATCACATTTGAATAACGATGTTTAATGTCACAAAACTTAACGAAATGTCAAATGCCTTTTTTATTTATCATTTTGGTTTTAACGTCTCATCTGTACACACAATGTAACTAGCATATGAATGCAGCTATAAAACTGAACGGTGTGTAATGTCATTCTTGAAGTCGAATAATACGAGAATATGTAATCTAAATTCTATATCCGCGCATTGCTACACCTTTCCTGTCGACGGGGTGCACATAAAACTTTATTTAAATAAATATTTGTAAGATTTATAGTTGATTTGAGAAGTTAAGTTGTTTCATTAAAGCGAAAATGATTTAAAACTTGAACTATTTCTAATCAATCGCATGAGTATTTAGCAGATATTTCATAGCTACGACAAAATAACATCAATACTGAATTAAAACATCAAATTGCAATTAGTATTACTTGATCTCAATGGCTGTTTCATGCGTTTCTATCAAGTAATCACAACGAATTTCAGGATTGTATAGCCCATAGTGATATTCAAACCCGGGACCCTCGCATCTGAGCCAAACGGATACTTACACTCAAATTAAAATTTCTTATTAGTCAGATGGTTACCCATATTGAGTGTAACAAGAAATATCTTGAAAAAAGATGGTCGGCGCAATTGGAAGGTTAAGATTTGTTGTGCAACATGAAAAATACCGAGATGTTATAGCGCGGTTTTATTAACCGCGAACGCATGAACATATTACCTGGACCACTACATTTCAAAAAAGGTGTATTGAAATGTTCGTGTTTGTCCGTAAGCTTGTCGGAGTAAAGGCCGCGGTTGTGTTGTGATATAAAAGTAATCCAAACAACAGTTATAGCTTTACGTACGAGAGCATTTATTTACCTTATTTGACATGGATCGGTCCTGAGAGTTCATACACCTGTTCGCGGTCAATCTAACAGCATTATACGATTGCTGGTCACTCCAGATCCAAAATGGATTTCGGTAAATTCATCGAAATTCAGTGGATTCTGTCAGGTTACGTACCCTTTATCGAAAGGTTAACCAATACGCGTCAAGGTTACAAACGTTGTTAAGTTGAAGAGAAATTGCCTTGGTTGTTAACGTAAGATTTGATTGGATTACACAACTTGTATATCCAAATAGCAAAACCATGTTAGTACGACTGTGCCGAATGTGGTAATGATAAATGAGCGCTAAATGTTCTTTGTGATCAATTTCCTAGAGGTTTGAATGTAATAAGAGATCTTGGAGTAATTATTAAGTCTGTGTGTGGCGTGTGGCACTCAAACCCAAGTATTACTACCAAATCTCACATTCGCTGTAAAATATCAAAGGAAATGTGCCAAAATGAATATTCAGCGCACAGTTGATAATCCATGCATTTTGCTCAGTCAAATTCCACTAACAGACTAATAGAATATTTTTTTGTGATTTTAGTGCCGAGTGTAAATATCCGTTATAAGCCCGGACCACTTTACGTGCGGGGTTTTACCGTACTCCTCGAAGTGTATAAACTTATTGAAAGATACATTCCATAATTATATTAAGGCGATAGCCTTGCCATGTGTTTTCACAAGTTTATCAATATACACATTTATGGATAAGCTCTATACACTTTACAGAAAAATCCGTTTAATGTACACAAAATTCTGTTAAGTATTTTTTTATATCAAAAGTAATTTTGTAAAGGAGAGAAAGTATAGTCTAGCTGATGCAATCGAGTTTTGTCAAAATTGTATCAATAAAATAAAAATTGGATTTTCCGTACTCACCCTTTTGTTTCTGTTGTTATTTTGTAATAAAAACTTAATTTTATGGGTTTAAAAAAAGTAATCTCGATAGCATGGGGTAGATGCGATTATTATATTTGTATACATGTGCTTCTTTTGCAAAATTAACGCTTGTGCAATTAGCCTGATTGACCGGACAACATGTACAATTTGACAGTACCAAACGTTATAACTTCATTATTTATCTACAAATTTTCAAAAAATTATAGCAGTATTAGTTAAAGGACTGTATAACGATAAAACATTATACATTTCATCTTGCTATTATGTAGTTAGATATTTCCTTCTGCCTATATCGCCTTAACATCTTTAAAATTAGTGGATTTAAAATGGGATTTTGATATTGGTGATAGCTATCACTTAAATAGAACAATAGGATATTGGCCGGTCGTTGATGCATTATTTGAACAAAAACTTTACCGAAGATCGTTGTTCTAAAGATCATTTTGAAGACAATAACATTTTTGAATATACGATTTTACGTCGTAGTTTAATATTGTGTTAGAATCCATAATGACTTTTTCTGTAAGGAATTATGTTAATTTATTTGTTTTTGGATATCTTCAGACTGTTGGTGAGTAAATGATGTTGGTGTTGCCGTGAAAATGTTACCGTTCACCGAGTAGTTACATAAATAATAAATTAAAACGTAGATTACACCCTTACACATACGCTCGTGTTAATAAAGAACCTTTTGTAATTTTTGTAGTGCGTTTATGATGCGTTCAAATACGTATATCAACTCTTCGAAAATAATAAAATTTGTTAGAAATAAAAAGCAAATTGATGAAAATCCGTAAATGTGAGATATTATATATATAGTTGCATATTGATGGTAATAAGCAAATATGAGATATTATAATATAGATGCATATTGATGGAAATCAGCAAATATGAGATATTATAATATAGATGCATATTGATGGAAATCAGCAAATATGAGATATTATAATATAGATGCATATTGATGGAAATCAGCAAATACGAGATATTATATATAGATGCATATTGATGGAAATCAGCAAATATGAGATATTATATATATAGTTGCATATTGATGGAAATCAGCAAATATGAGATATTATAATATAGATGCATATTGATGGAAATCAGCAAATATGAGATATTATAATATAGATGCATATTGATGGAAATCAGCAAATATGAGATATTATAATATAGATGCATATTGATGGAAATCAGCAAATATGAGATATTATAATATAGATGCATATTGATGGAAATCAGCAAATACGAGATATTATATATAGATGCATATTGATGGAAATCAGCAAATATGAGATATTATATATATAGTTGCATATTGATGGAAATCAGCAAATATGAGATATTATAATATAGATGCATATTGATGGAAATCAGCAAATATGAGATATTATAATATAGATGCATATTGATGGAAATCAGCAAATATGAGATATTATAATATAGATGCATATTGATGGACATCAGCAAATATGAGATATTATAATATAGATGCATATTGATGGAATAGTAACGAGTATCGGTAAATAAAAAAAATGCATTATCAAAAGTAATGAACAATAAAAACCGATCCGTAAAGTCCGGTCCGATTTTGCGCCGTACTAAAACGAAAACCGGGAAATGTACAGAAATATCGTCCCGGACTTTGTACTTCGGGGTCGAAGTTCAAGTTTGGTTCGGATGTAAAGTCCGGTCCGATTTGGGGAAGTACCAATTCCGGTACAGGTCCGAAAATGATCGAACCAGACTTTATACTAAACTCATGTCGGGGTCAAAGTTCAAGTTTGAATCTGGTGAAAAGTCCGGTCCGATTTTGGGCCGTACCAATCCCGGGTCAGGCTTTTAGCCATGTTACAATATTATTATATCGACAGTTAGCAGCCAATGTACTGATGGAACAAGACCATATCAAGTGAATGCAACACATGAACTCCAGTATATAACTTCTCCGAATTATCCGAATGAATACCCAATGTAAGTATAAGACGTGTTGATGTTACCTTATCCATGCATAGTTTATACCAATTCCAAACATATACAGTAAAACCTCACTTAAAGTATAAAAAATAAGACCACCTGTAAATTAAGAACACAATCTTCAAGTCAATTTTTACGGTTTTACTCTTTATACAACCTTAATAAGAAGACCGCCTCAACATGAAGACCAGTTATCATGAGTCCCAATGGTGGTCTTATTATCGAGTTTTTACTGTATCATGTGAAGACCAGTTATCATGAGTCCCAATGGTGGTCTTATTATCGAGTTTTTACTGTATCATGAACACACATTAAGATATATAATTTTGTTATAGATTTAGCTCAGTGATTGATATCCATTATATTATTAAAATTTGATAAATTTTTACTTTTTCTTGCTACATACTAAATTCTGTATTATTGAACACAAAATTAAAGATTTACTTTTAACGACTTTCGAGAAATGACATGTTCATGAGATGCATAAATGTCAAATGTTGCTCGGTCATGAGATGTAAGGACTTTGGAAATTAAAGTCCGAAGCGTCAGTCCATATCTTTAGCCTACGATCATCATTGCATTAGATAATATAACTTGTCATTCATCTGCTCTTCACGAAGTCATATGGATACCGATCAACAAACTACATCTTTAGCAAGCAGAAAATGGACAAGATTATGCCAAGCCATATATCAACTTTCATACGCGAAATTCTCATGTAAAAACCAACCGACACTAAACCGATTTGAATTACAAGATTCTTTCTATATAACTCCTCATGCAGAGGTAATATTGATCAGTACAGAGTTTCGATTGATAAAGTCGATCAGTAATGCTTAGATGACATGAAGCTTCCGGGCTGTTTACGGGCACCACAAGGGCCAAACCCCTGAGTGATAGTGGGTTATCGCACGGCATGTACAAAGGGTTTTGAGAATGAGGGAGGGAGGGAGGGAGGGAGAGAGAGGGAGAGAGGGAGGGAGGGAGGGAGGGAGGGGGAGGGAGAGAGAGAAAAAGAGAGAGAGAGAGAGAGAGAGGGAGGGAGAGGGGGAGAGAAGTAATCCATAAAATATAAGGCACTTGAGGAGGTTCAAGGGTACATACGTAAGGGAACAGATGCACAAGCAATGGCCTGGTCGACCATAAAGAATAACTGGGAGAGTCAAAGAGGACAAACAGTGGGGGCATAAACAAGATCATTATTTTACCGAATAAGTTTTGATATTACAGAGATCAAGACTGTGCATGGTTGGTGACCGCACCGTCAGAGTCAGATAGAATTATAATCAATATAGAAGATTTCGACACAGAGGGAACAACAACACTCTGTAAATATGATTCACTGACGATCTTTGATGGAAGTACGTAAAACTTTTTATTTGTTAGGTAACTTCTATTTTCCTCGTCTTATGTGTATCTATGGGTTAATGTGTGAATCATAAACACACAACTTTATATACGAGTATAAACAAACTGAATATTTCATGCCCATGTAAATAAAGAACTATTAATGAATTTCCTATGAAAACTGAAGAAAATATTATAAAATTAAAGCTAAAATAATTATGCTGATTTTGTTGAGAAGCCAGTATAGAGAAGTAGATCGAGTATCCTGCATATATTGTTAAACTGCTAAATTTGTTCCGCACGTAATACACTTTTGATTATTTTCACAGTGGATAATACATCACCGGAAGTGGCTAAGTTATGTAATGCAAACAAGGACGATGTAAATGTTTTTGTTTCTACAACAGACACCCTCTACATAACATTCGTCTCTGATTATGATGTTTATGATTACAATGGATTTCAAATACTGGTTTTTACTAACAACACCGGTAAGTATAAATGATCGTGGTATTAACGAGCTTGTCGTTTAATACATGTGTCCAATTTATATGTAAGATGGCGACTTCTTCACACGTACCAGACTGGTCGAAGGTGAATGTCGTGATCCTATTTATACATCGTAGTATTTTCATTCAAACATTTCACAGCTGAGTAATAGGTTCATATGAATCCGGTTAGTAATATTGAGTACGAAAATGTAATGATTCGTACCTAACAATTTTGAACCTAACTGATTGGTACTGTCGCTGAAGATTGTATTTAAGGCACGTTTGTCGTATTATAAGTGTGTTACAACAACTAGGCGGCATATATATAGGCATATATAGGCACTATAGTGATAGAGGCGTCCAACGCATAGCGCCTGACCCGAAGATTAATAGTTTGAATCTTGCCTTGGGCGATGTTAGACCGTTTACTTCCCCATGCATAAACTAGGCCCGGAGTATTTGTTTGTAACCAAGGAAGCAGCCATCAAGAGTTATTAAAAAGCTCTAAACTTATTTCTCAATCGATGTATAAAAATTATGCTGAATTCTACGTATATGGTATGTCTATCATATACTTATCATTATGAAAATATACGATGGTACATAAAGTTTGGCGTGTATATGTATATGTTGTTCTGCCTCCGGACTTAAGCATTATTAGATTCCTTCAAAGTAATATTATGCTCATTTTTTGTTCATTTGTTTACCTAAACAAACATGAAAAATATATTTACTATAGTTCAAACATCAATAAACATGCATTAAGGGTGAACTCATAATGTATTGATCCGTATTTATTGAAGAAAGATGCTTTACATCATAAAATTAAAAAAAACTTTCAACATTCAGACTATTTTACAAATTTTGTCTGTTAGTAAGATGGAAACAATGATATTTACCACCGGTTATACATTGCAATGGTTCTTATAAGAGATATTGTAGCCAATCTACAACACCACTGGATGAAGCCAATTCAAACAGTTTATGATCAGATGAGCCAGTTACATCTTTAAAGTTTTTGATTTCATATTGATTGATAGAAGTTCATTTGCACTTTATGTCAGTGCTAATGTGTTATGAACTCGCGAAATATTCTATTGATGTATATTATTACATGTCTATAAAATCAAATAGAAGGATTAAACATTAATCTACGTTTTCATAGAGATTTTCAGACAAATGTATACGACCGATTAATATTTAGCAATATTTAGCCTGGCCCCCATCGAGAATCATTCACGCAGTTTCTTTACCGAGCTTTTGAATAGATTAGTTTCTAATGTGTTTGTATATAAACGACTCAATTCAAAACTGCTTATTAAAAGTTTCAAAACAGAGAGAATACGTAACTACGGGGAACGCCACATACACAAGACAATACCTCCCCACGCAGACCTCAGGAAAAACAACAATCCACAAAACATAACGCACCATAACGCACCAAGTCTAAAAGAATATAATGAATACTGAATGAGTGTGTTTCTTATATAATAATTATGCTCTTAACGTTAGGACAATGTTATCAAGCAGTTCTTATCTTATAAATAAAACCATTTGTCCAACAAGAATAGTAAAGTAAAAATATATTTTCTATTCACTATCCGTTTGTCCTTAGAATTACCTATGACAAGTCGAAAGTTGCTGTATTGTGTCTAAGTATTAATGTTGAAATATAAGAAAGGTTGACGCGAGGGAGTATCAGTTATTATATTGATCAATCTAAACAGGTCGATCGACATCGCAACATAGATATTGCGTTATGAAGTTATCATTATTTGAGTTATTCCATTCTTATAGTCCCCATCGACCACTACGTGAAATATTATACAAATATAAGTGTTCTTCTTGGAGACCGTAAACATAGCGTGTAATGTTTCTAAACCGATTTTAAAATTACGTACGGTATATTGTTGCTTTACTGGAATACTTTTGGACGGGACATTTGTTCAGAGTAAAAACAGCCGCCCAGTTTAATTACGATATTATGAGTTTTCGTGAGAAAGTGATATACTACTGTCGCCTTATTCTTGTACTGATGTTTATTTACTTTCTTTACAGCATATCAACTGTCATGCGATGTAAATACAACTCTTACAGCAACAAGTGAACCACAAGTCCTGATGTCCCCTAATCTGCCTGGCCCCTATGAGCCGTAAATATGTCACTAATTTTGCTTTGTTTGTACCTCCAATTTTATACCTTTTAACAAATTCATTATTACCAGAATACGCATAATTATAGTACATGTATATCTAATGTACGCATTTATTTCACAAACAGTACAGTAAAACCTCACTTAAATACCACCTCAATAATAAGACCACCTCAAAATTAAGAACACAATTTTCAAGTCCATTTTCACTGTTTTGCTCTTTATTCGACATCAATATCAAGACCACCTCAATATAAAGACCAGTTTTCGGAGGTCCAAAGGGTGGTTTTATTGTTGAGGTTTTACTGTAAGGCTGTATGTAAAGAAGTTGTGCTGTTTGCTTATCAGTGTTATGTAAACCAATCAAATCTTACGTTAACCACCAAGGCAATTGCTCTTCAAACAAACAACATGTGTAACCTTGACGCGTATTGATAAACTTTTCGATAAAAGTTCGGTGAACTTACCGAAATCCATTTTGGATCTGGAGTGAACAGCAATCGTAACATCTCGCCATTTTCTTATGTTGCACAACAAATCATAACCCTCAAATTGCGCCGAAGATATTTCTTGTTATTCTAATAACTGTAACGCGGCACTATAGGTTCGGGTATGATAATACATGTTTCTCTGTGTTGGACCGTAGGTAACACGATTTTTATCGCGATTTATGTTACGAGCGTACGAGTATATTTAAATCTTCGAAACGACCGAATGGCAATGTTCTAAATATAGCCCAAAGTGTAGTTAACCTTACTCAACTTGATATAAGTTAAATTTACATAAATGAGGTTATGTCGCTGTGGTATAGTGATTAGCAAAACGGACCGGCAATTCATAGATCCGGGTTCGAATCCTGGTAGCGTCATTGACCGATTTTTCGTATTCCTCAATACATGACTTTATTTAAATATTATGTTTGTTCCTTGAACATTTCGATTTATTTGATTTTGGCATACGTAAAAAAATGTTTCTTTAATTTTGTCGATGTTACTATAAACATATAAAACCAAATCAAACGAAATTGAAAGTAACCATTCAATTGTTGTGTATCATGCTATAGCTGAACTAATATTTGCTGTTTTAATTATATAGGCAGATTTAGACCTCAATATTGAAATGCACAGTTCGCTAACCTTTCAAAACGAATAAAACAAACACAACATGTACAGAAACGTTTCTAAAAATATCAGAACTTTCGATTTATTAATTTGAAGGAATCCGCGCATTGAATGTTCTATGTATAATGGCTGGCTATGATTGTATCATAATTACATATTGTTAGTCTTATAACCGCTGTTTCCGTTGTACAGCTTATACAATAGCGCCCCGACGATGATGTGTCATGCACATAATTACGAATATATTTTAGATGAGTCAATACAAAAGTTTGGGTGTGCAAGGTTTCTTTCAAATAATTACCGTACCTTTGAGCGCTGCTATGGGATTTACAACTTCTTCTGTAAGTGACGTTATTTCAAGAAAACGCAACATGTGAAGTCACTATTTACAAGCAGGAAACACTATTTATTGCATATCGAGGGTTCAGCGCAAGATTATACTAACTCCTATGTATTTATATAGGAGTTTGTATAGTATTGCACTGAACGCTCGATATGGTCTATCGTCTAATGGTGCAGTCACACTATGACGTATTTGAGAAACTTATACCTAGCGTATGAAAAATCATAAAATAATGTCAACACGTCGGCATACGCCCAAAAAAGCATCGGAAATTCTACAGCATGAATAAATTGGGCGTATGCATAACGTATTGAACGTATACATATCGTACGTCTAACCTATAAGTAACCTATCACTAATTTATATATAACTTATGACAGCGTATCACAGCGTATGACCAGCGTATGTCCAGCGTTCTCCACTTATGCCCAACGTATGAGTAACTTATGATAAACCTATGCGCAGCACACTCGGCGTGTTACCGACGATCACGTGACGTTCTACGAAAATACGCCGCCGGTCTCTACATTACCGCATTCATACTGTAGTCAGCGAGCTTCATGCCAACGTATCTCGACGTATGAGTAAACTACCTCTAACGTACTTAGCGTATCTCGACGTATGCGTAACCTACCTGTAACGTACTTAGCGTATGGCTAGAGTATGCCTAACGTATGCCTAACATATGAAGAGGACGTCGCCATACGCCCAAAAATTGTGTGCATGCACACAAAATTATTTCGGCCTCTACGTATAACAACGTATGCCAGCTTATACCAGCGTGCTTTTAGCGTATACAACTTATACCAAACCTACCCGTAACTTATGTCAACGTATACTAGCGTGTTGGTGAAAATTCTCATACGTCGGCATACGTTACTGTTATACGTTATAGTGTGACTGCGCCATTATGGGACGAATACTGCTTACGATCAGTACATGGTGTTGTCATATGTATGTGACGTTTTAAGGAAACGACGTCACTTAAAGAAGAGGCTGGAAATCGTACAACGGCGCTGATTTATTTCCTTTCATTTTAGTGGATTAAATGTAATGCTTAGATATGTTGCTTTACAAAATGTCACTCTACCCCAAGTTCACTGGTCAAATAAAACACGTATTATATCCTAGTTTGTACGTTTACTTCAAATAAACGCGATCCATCGATTCGATTACTATCATGTGCCGCTATACAGTAAACACTCACTTAAAGACCACCTCAATATTAAGACCACCTCAATATTAAGACCACCTCAATATTAAGACCACCTCAATATTAAGACCACCTCAATATTAAGACCACCTCAATATTAATACCACCTCAATATTAATACCACCTCAATATTAAGACCACCTCAATATTAAGACCACCTCAATAATAAGACCATGTTTCGATGCTCCCAAGCGTGGTCTTATTATTGAGGTGTTCTTTTTTCTACCTCAATATTAAAATAACCTCAATATTAATACCAGTTTTCGATGCTCCAAAGCGTGGTCTTATTATTGCGGTTTTACCGTATTTACAATTTTAAAGTTCATTGGCACTGTGTTGCTCTTTATTCTACCTCAATATTAAAATAACCTCAATATTAATACCAGTTTTCGATGCTCCAAAGCGTGGTCTTATTATTGCGGTTTTACCGTATTTACAATTTTAAAGTTCATTGGCACTGTGTTGCTCTTTTTTCTACCTCAATATTAAAATAACCTCAATATTAATACCAGTTTTCGATGCTCCAAAGCGTGGTCTTATTATTGCGGTTTTACCGTATTTACAATTTTAAAGTTCATTGGCACTGTGTTGCTCTTTATTCTACCTCAATATTAAAATAACCTCAATATTAATACCAGTTTTCGATGCTCCAAAGCGTGGTCTTATTATTGCGGTTTTACCGTATTTACAATTTTAAAGTTCATTGGCACTGTGTTGCTCTTTTTTCTACCTCAATATTAAAATAACCTCAATATTAATACCAGTTTTCGATGCTCCAAAGCGTGGTCTTATTATTGCGGTTTTACCGTATTTACAATTTTAAAGTTCATTGGCACTGTGTTGCTCTTTATTCTACCTCAATATTAAAATAACCTCAATATTAATACCAGTTTTCGATGCTCCAAAGCGTGGTCTTATTATTGCGGTTTTACCGTATTTACAATTTTAAAGTTCATTGGCACTGTGTTGCTCTTTTTTTCTACCTCAATATTAAAATAACCTCAATATTAATACCAGTTTTCGATGCTCCAAAGCGTGGTCTTATTATTGCGGTTTTACCGTATTTACAATTTTAAAGTTCATTGGCACTGTGTTGCTCTTTATTCTACCTCAATATTAAAATAACCTCAATATTAATACCAGTTTTCGATGCTCCAAAGCGTGGTCTTATTATTGCGGTTTTACCGTATTTACAATTTTAAAGTTCATTGGCACTGTGTTGCTCTTTATTCTACCTCAATATTAAAATAACCTCAATATTAATTCCAGTTTTCGAAGGTCCAAAGCGTGGTCTTATTATTGAGGTTTTATCATATTTACAAAAGGGACGTGTTTGGTGTATTGCTAACACGTGGCCATTTGCTTTCTTTCTTCTTCAGGAACCTCATCTGTTTGATCAATATATACCCTGAGACGAAGCATTTTGCCATCAGCATAGACCTGTATTTCGTAGACATGCATAACTCCACTGGCTGTGAAAATGGCTCGCTGGCAGTATCTGGCAGTAGGTTTTGATGTATAGACCTGATAAATATTTTTCGAGATCAAATTTTAAATCAATGATGTTTTAGGACATGTATTGTCTACAAGGAAAATATCAAACTCAACTTGCAAAATTTAGAACAATTTAGGAAAGGAATGTTGACATTATCAGAACAATGATATTACTTACGAGAATAACATGTCTAATTTCTGAATAATAAAGACTTTTTATGTATCGAATTCAAGTATAAACTGACATTATATGATGCTTGCCCGTAAACGAGGTCAATATTACGATTCAATGACCCACATGCAAAGTGATATCAACCAGTATCAAAATATTTATTTCAGTTACTGATACCACTACAGACCTACTGTTAACAGACTGTAGATCCGCCATTACGTATACCCCCACTATATTTCCCCTGGAGGTAACTGGTTCCTATGTGCAGCTGAACTTTTCCACTGGCGACGTTGACGGCAACTACTATGGATATATGCTCAAATATTATGAAATATTCAGTGCGTGAAATAATATTACTAGATATTTTGCTAGCCTCCTAATTCGTCATGATCTCTAGCCCGCCAAGTGTAGACTCGACGTCGAACTGTAGTTCCTAAGTTAGGCATATGTGTTCGGTGAAAAGTTGATTGAAGAAGATTCACTCAAGGTCATTCCCCCTCTGAGTATGCAGGGAAATTGTCAGTATATATATGATTCAAACGCTAACAAAATTACGTTTTTTATATTCTAATCATCGCTGTATTGTTATAATTTCTATTTGTGTGTTAGATATATGTTAAATTGCCCTTTCCCCTGTGCAATTCTTCTACTTGATTTAGTGTTCATGTTATTTTCTCCTCCCTTTCGGCCTATTGTTGCCAGCTGTCTTGACTTGTCCTGTGATGTATTCCATCCATTTAATCCCCCTCTGTTTGTCCTCATTAATTCTCCTAAGTTGATCTTTATGGTCGCACAGGCCATTTCTTGCGCCTCTGTTCCCTTGCGTACTTACCCTTGCGTCTCCGTAAGTGCCTAATGTTTTATGGACTGTTCTTTCCCATGAGGTCTGTGTGGAGAGGCTTTGTCTTATGTATGTGGCGTTCCCTGTCTAATTCTCACTTCAGAACAAGTTGAACCAGTTTCCATAAGGTTAGAGTGTTTATAAAATCGTCAATCAGAACTATTTCCACTTATCTTATTGTTTCTTTCTGTAATTTAAGAGGGTATAAATATGACGTGGCCAGAGAATGGTGCTACGATCCAACTGTCGTTTCCAGAGGATGAACCCACTGGGCATCTGAATGAGAGCCTGGCTGTTGTTGTCTTAACTTACACCGGTACACTGGATTTGCAGATATTGCCTTCAGTATGTAATATACGTAGATACAATGCCACCTCTCTAGAGCAACACCCTTTTGGAGGCGGCCATCTTCACTGCTGGTTGGAGGTTGTTGCTCTTCAAGTAAAACACACCTAATGGATTCCTACCAAAACAAATGAAAAATCGGCAAATATCGGTAAATTCTCTGAATATTTCGTTGAAGCTCGGAAGTTTCCGAATATTTTCGAGCATTACCGGAAACGACCGATCTTATACGGACTTGTCACGAAATATACCGATATCGGTCGATGTTTCAATTTTTTAGCGGGAATCCATTAAGGATGTTCTACGTTTAGAGGTTACATTTGAAGTTAAATTTTACTGCATGAAATATTAATACTGTTGTTGAAGGTTTTTTGTTGTTCAGAAAGGCTTACTTTTCTTGTGTAATGGTGAAGCATCTGTCATACAGACACAGGGGGTGGTAGTACCGGGGAAGTGTGAGCACGCAAACCGTCTCGCGTGAACACACGTGAGCTCACGCGAAAGGATTGAGTGCTTACGCAAAATAAAAAAAACTCATGGCACTACAATGCCGCCTTATAATGCAACGCATGCTCAACGTTTGTTGCTACAGTAACTTATTTCTGACCTATTGCTTTCAGTATGAGGTTACAACAGACGCAGTGATAGATATTGCTAGAGACATACAGATATTTTCACTAACTGATGATCCCCCTTATATCTATCTGGATTTGGTGTCGAATTTCGACTACGAAACTATCAATAAATTCAGTCTATTGGTCACGTGAGTATTAAGGATATCATATAAATGGAACCACGGACATTGTTAGTAGCTACACTCTATATAATTATACATTCACTTTAAGAATATACAATCAGAGAAAAAGTTGATGCCTTGTTTCTTATGAAAACATTTTTTCTCTTCACTTAACTGCTACCGCGCATGCGCGATTTGCGAGGAGACATAATCTGGGCACTACTCGTAGAGAGCGTATTTTGAAGAAAAAAACTATTGTTGTTGGTACGGATGTTTGTGAGTATTTTAAATTAACGAGTTTTTTTTAATATTTCAGTATAATTGACACTGACGTTCCCTTGGCAACGTATTCGGTGACGTTTAACATAACGATTAGTGACGTAAATGACGTAGCCCCGACGTTTGACAATCTGCCAAGTAATCAAACAATAATGAGGGGAGTAAAAAAAGGTACTAAACTTGAATAACAACTGATTTCAGAAACAATTGAGGGAATTTAACATTTTAATTTATGTGATTAACCTGTTACAGAAGTCTTCTAAAGAGGCTTGGTGGTAACTTCAGTGACCGATACCTTACTACAGGGTGTTAACAAATTTCGAACAAAAAGTTTGAATTTTAATATCTTTTTATTGGTCATATCTATGTCGCTAAATATCAATAGTTTACTTCTGCGTGAGAGTTCAATATCATATGTTAATAAATAAGTGATTTGATATTGGCCCTGTTATTTGTCCGAGGGCAGTCGTATTGGCACGAGGCCGAAGGCCGAGGGCCAGTACGACTGTCCCGAGGACAAATAACAGGGCCAATGTCAAATCACTTATTTATTGACAATTTTATTAAATAATTTCATGTACTTATAAATAAAGGATTCAAAATCGTGTTTTTTTTCTGTATACGCTAAAACTATGAATTAGTTCCGTGCTAAAAACTGTCGACGAACGTTTAAATACTGACTTTAAAATAAAATGGCTGCCGTTTCCGAATTTCCAGCTGCGAATCTATATCATTTTTTGGCCCTGTTTAATTAGCCAATCAAATTCTTTAAAATGCGGGCCAATATCAATATCAGTTAGCGGCCCCGGGCCGAAAAAGTGATATAGATATTGGCACTGTTATAGAGGAGGCCTTTGTATTATTGGACGAGGCAAATGCTGTGTTTAAGGGCTAATAATTAATAGTTATTTAATAAAAAACAGATATTCATAAAAAAGCAGCAGTTTTCATTATGCGAAATAAACCACTGTACACAGCATTATTTTCATTTTATCGAATTCAAACTTTGTGAATAAACTTTTCAAACACCCTGTATATTCATTAGAATTAGACTTAGACTATGACTTAAAGTTTTTGTTCCGAAGGTCCCTTGGTTACAGCCATCAGTTTTTATGACGTCATTTACACATTTTGTCTGCAAAACTTTCGGTAACTCGATAGGCTACTCTATCAGAAAAGCAGGAATAATATACAGTCGGACCTCGTTTATTTGACATGACAGCCTTCTATACTTGGTATCATCCGAAATAAATATTAGGACACCGGACATCCTAGCTACAAGTGACACTGCACATGTCCCAAGTTGTTGTTACAAACCTGAACTAGAAAATGTTAAAACCTACAGTCGGATTTCATTTATTCGACAACCTTCTATCCGAATACTGAAATAAATATCAGATCTCGATGTATCTTCTAAGGCACGTCGAATTGAACTGGGCTATTCGAAACTATGTTATTGAATATTTGCGAAAACAATGAATGCGAATGAACGAGGTCCGACTGTATATAATATATCGGCGACTGAATTCAGGGTATCCTTACATCACATTCGCCTATTTCCAACAAAACCTTTAATGACATCATTATTGAAAACGTCACATATGACGTCACCATGTACTGACAGTAAGCAATATTTACCCCATATGGCAATATGAAAACGAAGTGACAATATGGAGTAAATATTATTTCCTGCTTGCAAACAGTGACATCACATGTTGCGTTTTCTTGAAATGACGTCACTTACAAAAGCAAATAGTGACATCACATGTTGCGTTTTCTTGAAATGACGTCACTTACAGAAGAAGTTGTAAATCCCATAGCAGCGCTCATTTATAATAATGACAAAATATATATGTTGTAAAATATCGCATATGGAGGGATTTTGGTATTTTTAGGACGCATATTCCTGTTCTTTATTTTCAGGATACTATTTATACACGGTAAACGCCACAGACGAAGACGGAACAGAGCCGAATCGACAGATAACATTTGAAATATTTTGTAAGTAAGAAATCATTGAGATAATATCAATGACCTAAACTGTAGGTCTTGTATTGTCTTTTATACTTACTAGTAGTCAGTTGGCTATACATGTACAGTAAAACTTCAACAATTAGACCATCGCTTGGACCCTTTAAAACTGGTCTACTTATTGAGGTGATCTTAGTATTGAGGTTGATAAAGGGAAGCATTAGAGTAGATCCGTCTTACGTACGAAGCAGTAGATCCGTTTAACGTACAGTATTCCTACGCTAAAACCTCTACCATACAGTTTGACCCATACTTTAGGTACAGGAATCTAACGCTTCCAGCGTCACGTGACAACAAAGATGGAGACATTTCACACGTATGATGAGGCTGACGCCTTTATTAAAGATATAGAAACTTCAACTACAAACAGGTTGATCGTATACAAGAAAACCAGTGGCGTTAAAGACAAAAGTGAGATATTTCTTAACGTTCATGTATCTTTTTTTACATCATGTTCAATGAATTTGTCGGCTTGCGTGTTTTCCGGCTTAATTGGGGCGGGGGGGGGGGATTCTGTATATTTTATTATTACCTGTAAACAAAGTATATCGGATCTTATCATGAATAAATCACTTTGTCTTATATTTTATACTCGATTTATTTTTAGAGCACGTTTGCAAGATATAATCATGTATATACATGTACCTAACATTGTATGAAATGTTTCGGCTAACATGAGTCGGTTGTACGTAAGACGGATCTACTCTAGTACGGGTGTACGTAAGCCGGATCTACTCTTACATTTTATGTATTTTGATACAATATGCACCCCTCTAACCAGTAAACAACGTAAGCCTGATCAAATCTTGTATATAACAACCTTTCCAGCTATTTATACTCTGTTTAAGTGGGTTGTACGTAAGACGGATCTACTCTAGTACGGGTGTACGTAAGCCGGATCTACTCTTACATTTTGTGTTTTTGATACAATATGCACCCCTCTAACCAGTAAACAACGTTAGCCGGATCTACTCTTGTATATAACAACCTTTCCAGCTATTTATACTCTGTTTAAGTGGGTTGTACGTAAGACGGATCTACTCTAGTACAGGTGTACGTAAGCCGGATCTACTCTTACATTTTATGTTTTTTTATACAATATGCACCCCTCTAACCAGTAAACAACGTAAGCCTGATCAAATCTTGTATATAACAACCTTTCCAGCTATTTATACTCTGTTAAAGTGGGTTGTACGTAAGACGGATCTACTCTAGTACGGATGTACGTAAGCCGGATCTACTCTTACATTTTATGTTTTTTTATACAATATGCACCCCTCTAACCAGTAAACAACGTAAGCCTGATCAAATCTTGTATATAACAACTTTTCCAGCTATTTTTACTCTGTTTAAGTGGGTTGTACGTAAGACGGATCTACTCTAGTACGGTTGTACGTAAGCCGGATCTACTCTTACATTTTATGTTTTTGTATACAATATGCATCCCTCTAACCAGTAAACAACGTTAGCCGGATCTACTCTTGTATATAACAACCTTTCCAGCTATTTATACTCTGTTTAAGTGGGTTGTACGTAAGACGGATCTACTCTAGTACAGGTGTACGTAAGCCGGATCTACTCTTACATTTTATGTTTTTTTATACAATATGCACCCCTCTAACCAGTAAACAACGTAAGCCTGATCAAATCTTGTATATAACAACCTTTCCAGCTATTTATACTCTGTTAAAGTGGGTTGTACGTAAGACGGATCTACTCTAGTACGGATGTACGTAAGCCGGATCTACTCTTACATTTTATGTTTTTTTATACAATATGCACCCCTCTAACCAGTAAACAACGTAAGCCTGATCAAATCTTGTATATAACAACTTTTCCAGCTATTTTTTCTCTGTTTAAGTGGGTTGTACGTAAGACGGATCTACTCTAGTACGGTTGTACGTAAGCCGGATCTACTCTTACATTTTATGTTTTTGTATACAATATGCATCCCTCTAACCAGTAAACAACGTTAGCCGGATCTACTCTTGTATATAACAACCTTTCCAGCTATTTATACTCTGTTTAAGTGGGTTGTACGTAAGACGGATCTACTCTAGTACGGGTGTACATAAGCCGGATCTACTCTTACATTTTGTGTTTTTGATACAATATGCACCCCTCTTACCTGTAAACAACGTTAGCCTGATCTACTCTTGTATATTACAACCTTTCCAGCTATTTATACTCTGTTTAAGTGGGTTGTACGTAAGACGGATCTACTCTAGTACGGGTGTACGTAAGGCGGATCTACTCTTACATTTTATGTTTTTTAATACAATATGCACCCCTCTAACCAGTAAACAACGTAAGACTGATCTAATTTTGTGTATTACAACCTTTCCAGCTATTTATACTCTGTTTAAGTGGGTTGTACGTAAGACGGATCTACTCTAGTACGGGTGTACGTAGGCCGGATCTACTCTTACATTTTATGTTTTTTTATACAGTATGCATCCCTCTAACCAGTAAACAACGTAAGCCGGATCTACTCTTGTATATAACATTTTTTCCAGCTATTTATACTCTGTTTAAGTGGGTTGTACGTAAGACGGATCTACTCTAGAACGGGTGTACGTAAGCCGGATCTACTATTACATTTTGTGTTTTTGATACAATATGCACCCCTCTAACCAGTAAACAACGTTAGCCGGATCTACTCTTGTATATAACAACCTTTCCAGCTATTTATACTCTGTTTAAGTGGGTTGTACGTAAGACGGATCTACTCTAGTACAGGTGTACGTAAGCCGGATCTACTCTTACATTTTATGTTTTTTGATACAATATGCACCCCTCTAACCAGTAAACAACGTTAGCCGGATCTACTCTTGTATATAACAACCTCTCCAGCTATTTATACTCTGTTTAAGTGGGTTGTACGTAAGACGGATCTACTCTAGTACGGGTGTACGTAAGCCGGATCTACTCTTACATTTTATGTTTTTTTATACAATATGCATCCCTCTAACCAGTAAACAACGTAAGCCGGATCTACTCTTGTATATAACATTTGTTCCAGCTATTTATACTCCGTTTAAGTGGGTTGTACGTAAGACGGATCTACTCTAGTACGGGTGTACGTAAGCCGGATCTACTCTTACATTTTATGGTTTTTTATACAATATGCACCCCTCTAACCAGTAAACAACGTAAGCCTGATCAAATCTTGTATATAACAACCTTTCCAGCTATTTATACTCTGTATAAGTGGGTTGTACGTTAGACGGATCTACTCTAGTACGGATGTACGTAAGCCGGATCTACTCTTACATTTTATGTTTTTTTATACAATATGCATCCCTCTAACCAGTAAACAACGTAAGCCGGATCTACTCTTGTATATAACATTTGTTCCAGCTATTTATACTCCGTTTAAGTGGGTTGTACGTAAGACGGATCTACTCTAGTACGGGTGTACGTAAGCCGGATCTACTCTTACATTTTATGGTTTTTTATACAATATGCACCCCTCTAACCAGTAAACAACGTAAGCCTGATCAAATCTTGTATATAACAACCTTTCCAGCTATTTATACTCTGTATAAGTGGGTTGTACGTTAGACGGATCTACTCTAGTACGGATGTACGTAAGCCGGATCTACTCTTACATTTTATGTTTTTTGATACAATATGCACCCCTCTAACCAGTAAACAACGTAAGCCTGATCAAATCTTGTATATAACAACCTTTCCAGCTATTTATACTCTGTTTAAGTGGGTTGTACGTAAGACGGATCTACTCTAGTACGGGTGTACGTAAGCCGGATCTACTCTTACATTTTATGTTTTATGATACAATATGCCCCCCCCCCTCTAACCAGTAAACAATGTTAGCCGGATCTACTCTTGTAAATAACAATGTATCCAGCTTTTTATACTCTGTTTAAGTGGGTTGTACGTAAGATGGATCTACTCTAGTACGGGTGTACGTAGGCCGGATCTACTCTTACATTTTGTGTTTTTGATACAATATGCACCCCTCTAACCAGTAAACAACGGATTTATTCGTGTACGTTTGTCTTACTCTTTGGTCTCGTTTTACATAGAAGACACATATGGTGGGTCTACTTTTTTATTTAAACTATGTACATGTATGCCAGATAAACTTTTTTATGTTCTCTTTTTTCTGCCTATTTATACTTGTTTACCCGTTTTTCAGAGATTACATCAACGGACATTAATCGCATTCTGTGGGAGGAGAAGTATGGTGAGCTTCCCATCATTTATAATGGTGTTCCATTTGTAAATGTTGGGAAGGAGGAAAGAGAGTGTCACCATGGTCCGAGAAGAAAAGTAAGCAAGCGAAAGGTAAATTACCGTTTGATTTGTATGTCTTCATTATAAAAGTTTATACGTCAGCTGTATCAGGAACTTCTGTATTAGGAAACTGATTTATATATAATTAGGTAAATCACATTACAAATAACTGCTATTTAAACGTAACAACGTACACAATGCAATTTAAAGCATTTGTCTTATATTGGTGTATTGATGCATTATGGTGATGAACGATACATTTGCAATTTCAACTTCAAATTGTGTTTCTGTAAGACATTTTGTAAACCAAATGTCTACGATGTTCAATATTTATTGGAAAAAAAGTATACTTCAAGATGCTAGCTTTTTGAACTACCGTTCACCTTAAAGTCCGTTGATATGTGCCAATTCAATAAACACAAGCCTCGATTGTAAAGCTTAAAGTGTTTGAATTAACTATAATGGATAACAGCAATGCAAAGTACCTTAGTGTTGAAATCAAAGAATGATAAGCAGTAATACAGTATTGTTGTATGAATATTTGAAACCTGGGGGATACTTAGCTGCGACAATAAATTTGTCTAAATATTTACGCTGTATTCGTGATAATTCCGTCTTGTTGTTTTTAAACTACCCTCCGTACTTGCAATCAATGTATGAATAACTTTGTTTAGTTTTTAATATTATGACTGGTCTTTACTTGTGTCTTACTATTTGTCGTTTTCATACTTTCCCATAAACTGTCTAATAAAAATGTTTCGTAAATAACTTTGAACATGTTTTTTCTTACTTTTGATTGTAATGTGTAATCTTGTACAATGCTGATTTATTGCATAAATAATTGTTTTCTGACTACAAAACAGACTGGCACTAGATCACCGGCACAAGACACAAAGAAAATGGATTGCAAGTACAAAATTAAACTGAGAATGGTTGTGTACTTTCCTCAGTACAAAGTAAGTTTAGAATGATAAGTACAGCTTTGAAACACTCTATGATTGAATCTATGCATACATTATCAGGATTATTTCCCTAACCACAAAGTGATCTGATCAGAGAAAGTGGGTAACTGGATAACTGGCTGCGCCATGTGTAAAGTCGCAGATATTGGAAAGACTTAATTTAATTGACTATCCCTTTATATTGCAAACAATTCGTGTACATCATTACATTTTAAATAAAGGTCACGTTTATATCATGTAAGCGCTTCGTCCAGCCCTACATACGGAGGGTACAAACTATAGACGATTATATAAATACATACAGTTGTGTCGTATGAGCATTTAATAATTGATAAAAGAGCAGTTTTATCACTCAAAGTACAGACATAAATGGAAAAAAAACTTATTTTTGTTAATGTTGAATATGATGTACTAGTCATTTTCCTTTACAGTTTTAGGATTTACCTGTACTCCAACGCCTCATGCAGAAACGAACTTGGAATATTTAAAAATAAATCTGGTTATGCAGGGTTAGAATGGTGGTTGTATCAGTGAATAAGCAAATTAAACTAATAAGGTCCAAAACAACAAATCAGTCCCATAATATCATTATCTACATACAGCATATATACAAGGTACAAATGTCTTTATAGTAACAAAGTGGAATTTTTTTTTGTGTTTGTGACTGTTAAGATACATTTGTAATTAAAAAGGCAAGATTTACTTGCATTTACTTGTTATTCTCGCCGATGACGACAACTGACATATTGTTGAAATATTTTGTTTAACATTGAACTGTGACAGTATTTTCTTATGCTCCAGATTAGTGGTACAGATACCGCCCGTAAGAGAAGGGCAATGGCTAATGAACTGAAAGCAAATTTCAACGAAAGTTCCAAACAAGTCTTCACCATATATGTCAAAGTGTGTGGAGAACATGAAGGCCATGTTACAGGAGAGGTATTGCTATCTGTTCAAATACTGTAGATACTCATTGTTAAGGATGTTCTAAGTAGTACTCCTTAGCATCCAAATATATTGTATGTACTGCCTTATTTAATATATGTTATATACTGCATGATAAATATAACGTTCTATTCCAGCAGCAAACATGTAATAATTACTCCCTGATAGCTGTCATAATTCTAAGATCTTTATTTATATTGTTTATTTTAACAAAAATGAAAAATATAGAATGTATACGTAGCATTAAGAAATATGCATAATTGAAGAATAAAGGAGTAAGTATAACGTTTTATATGTGGAAACAGGATACTGGTATTTTCAACACTATTGTACTAGTTTCGTTACGCAATAATTCAACACAGAGAGATGGGTTAAATTTGTTTACAATTACATAAGTTCTTAGTACAGACGTGATTTCTAAGTGAACTTTATATACATTGTTTATCTTTATAAAAACGCCTTTTACATACCATAGCATTATGTGATATTAAGTTGAACAAGTGATTCAATAGAATACATCGTTTAAGCTCACCTGATCATTATTTTCTAACGTGTGATCCAGTTATGGTTCCAGACAATTTATTGTGTAAATATAAAACTTGCTTTTCCGTTCATTCTCTCGGAAGAGAGGCCAGATCGCGAAAGTTGTGTCGGAACAGGGTTTTTGCAATGAAACGTAACACAATGAAAAGATTTAGTATTATGTTCGCCATAAATGCTTGAAGAAGTCTGATTATTTGTTCTGGCATGCAAAAGTCGGGCTAACGTGCTCCCGTACATGTAGTATGCTAAAGGAGAGTACACATCAGTTTAAAGGATTACTTAAATTTCCGTCATTTCTTTTAGTTAGCTGGATATGGACAGCCGGTAGACGGCAAGGTGAAAGAAAAAATTAGCAGTCTTGTGCTGGATGACGGCCTCCGAGACGTATCGACTATACATTCTCACCTGAAACTATTTGCCAAATCACAATTTCCGGTAGCTATTCCTTCAAATAGAAGGTTTTATCCATCTGCACAAGATGTTAGAAATCATGTGTTTTTAACACTTAACAAAACCAGGTAAATGAATACTACACTTGTTTTTGTCTTCTGTAGCTCGCTGTAAAACATGGTTTTTGGAAAACTCTGTAACTGAACTTTCCATATCATAGAACAAGTATGAGTTTTCTGTAAAACTGATGGCAATGGGCACACACGTACCTTTGAAACATTTGCATGTAAATCAACGGAGTGTGCATGCTCTTTATCTAAAATAGTTAATATCATAGTAATACGATAGATATTTGTTAAAATTTCAAAAACATATTTAAGAAATGAAATATGAGTTAGCGTTGTATACGAGATCTTATACAACTGTTTGGAGTTCGGACGCGTAGGAATTAACCTCATAGGCCCTATGCCTGAGTGGTTAATATCAGCGCGTCAGAATGACAAAACGTTGTATAAGAGCTCGTATACAACGCTGCATCATATTCCATTTCGATTCTAACTTGATTCAGTATGCAGTTACATTTTAAGAGCCCTATATTGTGAGAGTATGTAGTTCACTTTACTTGGTTACGTCTATGACGTCATAAATAGAATACATGCACTGGTATATTGGCTCGTATACAACGCTTGCTTTGTTCTTTGTCTATATGGAAAAATTCGTTGGTCATGTTAAAATTTACAATATATAGCTTTATAGTGAATATGAAAGGTGAATCAAGGCCATAAAGTGAATATAAAAAACCATTGCTCGGTTTGATTTTATTTGAATTGGATTTAAGTGATTTCGTTAAGATACTTTGTGTTTTATAACTTAGCAGTGTTGAAACATACCTCAATGCAATCTTAAAATATCTGATGGATTTTGTGTAAGAGTCACCTTGGATTAATACGAGTGCTAGAAGTCATGAACGTACTTATGATAAAAGACAAATAATAATTCCCAAAATAGTGTTATATTTATTGGGAATTCTATAATTGTCGTCTAAATATGATATGATTCGATCTATTCCTATAAGGAATTTATAACACTGAGTCACCTGTGCTTGGATCGAGATTTGTCTTAAAATCGAAGGTACAAACTTAACATGTTCAGTTGATCATTGAGTTACAAAGTTAACATGTTTTGTAAGCTTTAGATACATAATATTTGCCAAAAATGTCTATTTTCAGATATAGTAAAAATGATCAGTTAAATGTGTTGGGGCTTATTCAGAAGTGGAGGGAACAAGAACCCCATGACTTCTTTTTCTTTCGCCCAGTGTGAGTTCTATACTTTATTTTAGGAAATACTGTAGTTCGAGAAAGTATTGAGTAAAACAAAATATAACACTTTTTCACTATTAACATTTACGGTAAAAATGGTAGGAATCAAGTCATTATATTACCAAAATAGTCTAACAGCTCTTATTGTCTGTAATCATTTATTAAAACATTGTTCCATTCGCCCATGTGTCCGGTATTTATGTGTATACTGTATATGGACAAACCAAATGAAATCAGTTATTAGACATTTGTAATTGGATTATCGTTATGTGCATCTGGCTTATAATAAGACACATCGTCATCTGCATTGTGATTGGTAGCGTCGTATGTTTTGATATAGCCATTGATTTAAATTTTCAGTTCAACAGATGAAGACATGGTACAATCTTTCCTGTTTTTGCACCAGACAGATTTCCAGAAACGCCTACTTGTGAAATATGGGTCGGATTGTGTGTTGATGGACACAACCTACAAAACGTGTAAATTTGACCTGCCGTTATTGTTTTTGTGTGTTCTCACCAATGTCGGCTACCAAGTCGTGGCAACTGCTATTCTTGGCCACGAAACACGCGCCAATATAAGGGAAGCGATCAAATTGATTGGAGATCAAAATAAATGTTGGAAGCCCAAAAGTTTCATGTGTGACATGGACCTACGGGAGATTGGTGCTGTGGAGGATGTTTTTGATGGTAAGTGTATGATTTTAACAAACCCAGAGCAAATTTATTCTCCTTTCATATTTTGGGTAATGCATGCGATCCATTACCGTGTTGTTTATAATAAATTCATGTTTTGTCCCATATTTGTCAAGATCTTCAAATGATATCATTTCTTTTAGGCTTTTTTCACTGCCTGAACAATTACGATGCAATTTTAAACAAGAGTTGTGTTCACAGAATATGTTCAATTCGTCTGCTTTATCAATGTAAGCGCGTGTTGACTTTTTTGAGTTTATGACAAAACTTTATTATTGCACATCTTTCGAACCGGTCTGGTGACGTCATTTTAACGTTTGAAAACAGATGAAGCCGCATTACAAATGTTGTGTATTTGCAAACCACATCGTCAAAATGACGTAAAATAATTTTGACGTAACATCATCTGCACACCCCATCGTTAGGTTGTTAAGTAAAGCACGTTTCCTACTTTCATTTTATACTTTATTTTGTTATATGTAACTTAAAACACGTCACAAACAGTTCAGATAAGAAACCATACGCATGTTTTGAAAATATAACGATGCAATTGAAAGAAATCACAAAAGTCCACGTTATTTTGGACCCTCACTCGTATACTGTATTTTGAATTCGTTCATGCTGTTCAGCGTACTGATTATTCGTTGATATTCTCTAAATATTTCAGGCATACAAGTTTACATTTGTGATTTCCACAGAGAGCAAGCATGGGATCGTTGGTTCAGCAAGCGAGACAATGGTGCCCACGCTTTCAAAAAAGAAGCTGTAGGAATGTAAATTACAATTTTATATTATTATACTCAATGATCCTTTAAGCATAATAAGAAGTTAACCATAGTAAAGACAGGTCGTAGTTGACTGTAGTTAAGCGTACTAGTCGTAGAACGACATAGTTACCCGTAGTTCACCGTAGTTATAAACGTAGTTCGAACTCATGCTTTGTCCGTGGCTAGCCTTAATATTGTCGACGTGTTCAAGATTTCTGTACGGACAAGTTTGATATCAAGACCGTAGTTTGAACGTAGTTAATCCTAGCGGACCCTAGTTGACGCTTCTTGACCCAAGTTATCCATAGTTAATCATAACGTATAACTATGGTAGTCCAATTTTATGTCATGTCCTATATTTGATAGTTTCTTAATTAAACGTCTGTTATGTTCTCATGCAGTTTCCAACCAACTTGGTGTTTTGCTATTTGTTTGACATGTCATAAATAAAACTTCAGAGGTCAGGAGACGCTAATACAAAGTACTTTACAATATATAGGTACGAAATCGGATATTAAACTGTGATTGATAAAGAAAATGAAGTGACAACAAACATAAACGAACAATTGGGGTTGATGTTAAAAGAAGGTATACGGCATTATATTCAAAAACAAATTATTTGTGGTACCTTCTATATCGATACATGCCCATGTAAATCGCCTGGTAACCTTTTTGTATTTCTTTTTGAAAGTTTTGTCTTCAATCACGAATTACGGTTTTATTGCAGTTTAAGGAGAATAGCACGATCAAAGACTGAAGTGGATTTCATAGCGAGCCTGTTAGTCCTTCAGCAGCATGCATTATACAAGAACAATATCAGATTTAAAGCATGGATTGATCGCTATTGGATAGCCAATAAGACGGCAAGTATTCTGGTTGTGCAATAGACCATTGAAAAATGTGTGAAGCATTGTATTTAAAACATATTTATGGATAATGTTTGACCCACTGATACTATGCATATAACATAAACTAGAAGACTATAATTAAAAATAACCAACAGTAATATAAATCATATCAGATACATTCTAATGAACCTATTCAGTTTTGTGAGTGTTAGGGTATGAATACTTATTTCAAAGGCACAAAGATTAGGTGTGC